>OX336391.1:144569073-145769073 GCA_946902985.2 Meconema thalassinum
TGAAATTAGTAAACCAGTTATACAACATTCCAATGTATATTGTGTTAAAATTTGGATTCGATCTGATGACGGGGTTTTGAGATATTAATTCTTAAATATGACGCATGGTTGGAATACGCTTAAAAACATGCACTTTTTGTGTTCCAACTGCGATAAAAAATATTAAAATATAAATTAAAAATTCCAAACCTAAATGAACTAACGTAAAATAGAACGACGAAAATGATGATGTTATTGGATTTTATGTAGGTTTATTGGTTACTTCACAAACAAACTTCAAACTCGAGTGCACATAATACTTTGGTCGACGGTAGGTATGTATAGTCCTGGACATACTCTAATGTTTCACCGTCAATGTTTACTGGGTTTTCTGTCGCATTTGTCATCAGTTTCGTTTTACTCGGGTTCATGGTTAGGCCAGCTTCTTTGCTGACCTTGTTTAATTCTGTTACCATTTGTTCTAAGTCTGATGCAGATTTTGCCATGAGTATGATGTCTGCAAACCGTAGGTGTGTCAGGTTTTGTCCATCTATGTTGATGCCGTGTCTTGTTTTCCATTTCATTTTCCGGAATTGGTTTTCTAGCAGGCAAGTGAATAGTTTTGGTGAGAGGGGGTCTCCTTGTTTCACTCCTCTCTCTAGCTCGAAGTGTTTTCCCTCCATTTCTGTCCGTATTTTTGCCTGGCTACTCTCGTAGATTTTTGCTAGAAGTCTGATATACCTTTTCTGTATGTTTTGGTTCTCTAGGGCCTCTAGAACATTTGTGTGTTCCACGGAGTCAAAGGCTTTGTTATAGTCTGTAAATTCAATATAGGCTTTAAGGTTGAATTCTTGCAGTTTGTCGATGAGTTGGTTTACTGTTTGGAGGTGGTCCACCGTGCTGAATCCTGATCTGAAACCTGCTTGTTCTATAGGTTGGTTTTCCTCTAGTGATTTTGACATTCTCTTGGTTAGTATTTTTGTGAACAGCTTGTATAGACTTGGCAGCAGACTTATCGGTCTATAGTTGTTGATGTCGTCTTTAGCTCCTTTTTTATGGAGCAGGATTATAGTGCTTAGTTTCCATTTCGCTGGTATTTTTTCAGATTCGAGTATTGTGTTGAAGAGTCGAGTGATGATTGCTATAAGTTCCTCACCTCCCCATTTTAGGTATTCGTTAAATATACCATCGTCACCTGGGCATCTTTCATTTTTTGTTTCTTTTATTGCTGCACTCACCTCGCTTTGAAGGATGGGGAGTATTTCCTCTTCCTGGTGACCCTTCGGATTATTCAAATTTTGAATCATACTTTCCCTCTCAAGGGTGCTGGAGTATAGTTTCTCGTAGAATTCCGTGGCATGTCGCAGTATCTCTTCTCTTGAAGCTAGTCTATTTTCTTTTGCATCCTTCACTCCTAATATCCAGTGTTTGCCATCTGATATTTCTTTCCTGATCTTTCTTACTGATGTCGATCTTTCTATAGCCTTCTTGACCATTTCGGTGTTGTGATCTCGGATGTCCTTTCGGATTTCTCTTTTTGTGCGTTTGTTCAATTCCGCATATTCTGTCTTTTTCTGATGGTTGGTTTCGGCTTCCCGTTTTAATTTCTCCCTCTCGTCAATCAGTCGTCTGGTGCTTTCTTTCAGCTTATTTCCCTTTCCTGAAATTTTCACCCCAATAGAGGATTCTGTAGCAGCTTTTGTGATGCACTTCTCCAGTTTATCATATAGGTTCTGTGTGCTCATCTCCTCTTGTTCTTCCAGCTCTTGCAGGTTCTTCTTCAGTTTCTCTGTGTACTGGATTCGGTTGGTTCTTTCCGGGTCGAACCTTTGGGTTTTAACGTATGGGCATTGTTTCTTTGGAATAAGTATTTTCATTCGAACCATTCTGTGATCTGTGTCAAGTTTCAGACCATTGATCACCTGGATATCTTTGATGCCCTCTAGTCTGTCTGCTAGTATGAAGTCAATTTCGTTCCTTGTTTTCCCATTTGGTGCTCTCCATGTCCACCTACTGCTTGGGTTTTTCTTGAAAAAGGTATTAACGATTTTTAGTCCTTGTCCCTGTGCGAATTGTATAAGCCTGTCCCCTCGTTCGTTTCTGGATCCATAGCCGTATGGTCCTATCGGCTCCTCTTCCTCAATTTCTTGATTGCCTATTTTACTATTGAAGTCCCCCATTACAACGGTTCTATGGGCTTTGTAGTGGTTTAATGTGTCTTGTAGAAAGTCATAGAAATGTTCGATTTCTTCGGTGTTAATTGTGATGACTGAATTAGTGAGTGTTATCTGTTTTCAATTCAAGTAAGGACTGCATCCATTGAATTTTTTCAAGTAGTTCCTACTTTTGCCGCCAAACGCCACCGTCAACGACTACTAGTTCAGAACTGGTTACCAGAAGTCATCGCAGTCGGCTCCTGGCGACGAACGTCGGAACCTAAGAGCGTTTGTCAAATGTGTAACCTAACCTACAATTTAGCTTCACACAGGTGTAATTAGTGGAAGGTTCTTTAACATGACATAAATCTATGGCATGGGACCGCCGGCTTTACTTCCCCTCCGAAGGAAGGCATACTGAGGGAATGTTAACGCTCTTAAAAAATCCGACGGCTTCGGCCGGGTTTGAACCCGCAATCTTGGGCATAGAAGCTCAGCATGCTACCAACTACGCCACCGAAGCCGCCCAAAGACGCACATCTACATTGTGTTTTGCGTGTTTTTCCGCCTGCAGTTGCTTGAAGATTGCGTGTTTAGCATTAAAAAGCTCATTTAACACATTGCTATTTCGGTCACATTATTGGTTCTTTTCCCCATCCTTCGTTTAGTTTCAATTTGTTTTCATATTTACAATATTCTTGTTTTAGAAACAATAAGCCGGAAACTGTTTCACAGGTTATCGTCAGACATCAGAGCGCGATGCCGTGATTTTTGTAAGTTTCAATCCAGAGAAAACATTTCACAGATATTCGTTGCTCCAAACATTCACAACACTTCGGATGTTCTTGCTGCGGTAATTTTGAATAGAAATAAGGAAGTTTTTTCACAGGGCTAAAAATATCCTTAAGGACACCACGTACTCTTGCATGGGGAAAAAATCAATTTTTTGATTTTGGCGCCATAAAATTCTTCATTCTTTTCTGAATTCAAATATATATATATATATAGTTTGTTGGCGTTTTGATGTCTACAACTACCTTAAATTCATTTTTTAAAATTAGCGTCCAATGCTCTGAATAATACACTTTTAACTTTGCCAGCTGTTTTCCGTTAAAACTCATTTTTCATGTTTAGGTACCAATAACTAGGAAACCATTTAAGATAGAGGGCTAATTTTTTTTACTTTAACTTGCCTAATGGGGCACTTGAATGTTAACCTATTTTCACTTCCAAGACATAGTAGGCAAGGATTGGGAAGAGAAAAATAGATACATATTTTTGAATAAATTTAAAAAGAAAGAGTTCGGATTTTTTTCCTTGCATTCTGTCCCAATAATAATGAAACAAAGTGTTTACTCATCTGCCCTGACCCATTCCAAGTATGTGGACAAAATTTGAGATTATTTGATTGAAAAACAACTGAGAAATGTGTACCTGAAGCAACTTATACAACATTTTTTTGAAAATGTATCTGTCCAAATTTGTATCCATTTCACACATCCTATAAAAGGAAAGTAGCACTACATGGTCAAAACAGCTCAGAATATACCGCTTCTTATATGTGACAAGGATCATAGCTGTACCTTTAGCATAAACCCAGAAAATACTTAGTAAAGTGATGCCACAAAAATAGACTTTTTCATCGTGTAAGAGTACGTGGAGATCTTAAGTCGATTGCTAAATTGCAGATTTATCAGCTACATTCCTTCAGAACCTCAGTTACAGATTCTTGAAACATGCTAGAAAACAAACAAGCAGCTATAGTCAAACGTTACGTCACATATGATGTCAAGCGTTTCCTACAGCTAGCAAGATAAGTAACACCGCACCGTAACCGTTTAGCGTTCGACCGATCAACCACATCACAGCGAAGGCAGTACGGTGGGGGGGGAGATGAAAAAGGGAATGAGTCTTCCACCATGCCTGCACGCCGGCGTGCTTCTGGTACGTGTGGCAGACATATACATCGATTCAATAGTCAAGTTCATGGATCTGATGATGATCCCTTGATGATCGAAACTGGTCATCCAAGTGAATTAATTTATTAATCTCGTGGATTATTTTCAGGTTTAGGGAAACACCTATTACAATTTGGTACAATAATGTTCACCGACTAAAAAGCAGTAATTTAGATTACTAAGGCAACACTGAAGAATGGCTTCCAACTCAATTATAGAATAATTAACTAACTAATTTAATAAATGAATAATATTACCTAAATCATCATCGTCATCATCATCATCATCATCATCATCATCATCATCCTGAACCAACTCCAGTTGCCCGGGTGTGGTATATGAGCCACCTCCATTTCATTCTGCCCTTGAACCACTCCTCCTCCACCAACTTGTTCCCATCATAACCTCTCTGCAGTACGGTAAATCGTTCTTGACTGTATCTATCCAGTTCTTTCTTTCTTTCTGTCTTTCTTTCCCACGGGTGTTCTTCCTTCTACTTTTCTCTCAAATTCCTTCCGTGCAGTTCTGTTGGCTGGCATCCTCTTCATGTGACCAAACCACTTCAGTCTTGAGATCTGGATCTTATTGAGGAGAGAATCATCTATTCCTACTTCTTCCCTAATCTTCTCATTCCTGATCTTGTCTTTCCTGGTTTTCTGAATCATGGTACGTAGGAATTTCATTTCGGCTGCCTGGAGTTTAGAGTGTTATCTCTATTGGTTAGTGTTGTGGTTTCGAGACTGTATGTAAGAACCGGTGTATAATAGGACTTGTACAATGTCATCTTTGTTTTTATGGGCATTTGCTCATCCCACAGCAGGTGTGTTACCTGGTGGTAAAATTGTGTTGCCTTATTAATTCGATTATTTACCTCATGTTTTGTTAGGTTGTCACTTAATAGAATGCTACACAAGTACTTGAAAACTGGAACGCTGTCCAATTTGGCTTCATTTAGCATGACTATTGGTTCTGCTCCTTCCTCATGCAGTTTCATCGCCACGGTCTTTGTCTCGCTGATGTTTAAACCATATTTCTTAAACTCCTCATTCCAGCTTTGCAGCATCTCACCCAGTTCCTCCTCTGATTCACTCCAGATCGCAACATCATCAGCAAATGTGAAGGCTCTAATATCTCCATGTTCTTTCCTTTTAATAGATTTCATTACCACATCCATCACAATGATGAATAGAAGTGGTGACAATGAGCTGCCCTGCTGCACTCCTCTCTTTGTTTCAAACCAGTCCGACCTACTTGAATACAACTTCTATTCCCATTGTACAACATTTTCGCTTTGTCTATTAGGCTGTCTCTCACTTGAAGTTCTTTCATGCATTGCCAAAGTCTTTTCCTTGGTACACTGTCGTAGGCTTTCTCAAGGTCCAAAAATGTTAGATATAAAGGTTTGTTCTTCTCCCAGTTTCTTTTCATTAGCATCTAAACTAAATTAAAATTCAAATAATATTAAATAGCACACAGCTTGGTGGAGCAATGGGAGGAGGGTACTAGTAATGAGGAGATAAAAGCTAAGTTAGAAATGAACTCACTGTTCGTATGAGCTGACTCAGAAGGTGGGGTCATGTGGTGAGAATGGGGGAGGAGAGATTATCTAAGAGATTAATGAGTTCAGCTTTAGAGGGTAAGATAAGCAGAGGTAGACCTACGAGGCGATGGCCAGATTCAATGATGAACGATCTCAAAGTGAGTGGTGTAGAAGCAGGTGAAGCCGCAGTGCTAACTGCTAATAGGGCATCATGGAGGTGACTTGTTTTTAAAAACGAGGCTCGCAGACTAAACTGGACGCAGAAAGGTAAAACAGTCTCAAATGAAAATGCACGTAATAACATAAAATAGATTAGAATAAAATCTAATAGAGTAGAATAGAATAGAATGGAATGGAATAAATATATAATTTATAAGGTGCGTTCAAAAAGTAACGATCCGGAGGCTGTAATGAGCAAACCGGTGACGACATCGACTAATCGTGGCGCGTGTAACGAGGTGTGGTTCCGACCAGAGTGTGGAAGGTCACAGCCCGTCGCTAGAGGGCACGCGTGCACGTCACGTGACGATACAAAGCGAGCAGCAGCATGCATCAATCGTCCAACTCTGCCAGTCGCATTACAAACAGTGACATGGAGGCGTTAAACGAAGAGCAAAGAGGTGTTGTTCGGTTTCTGACGGCAAAAGGAGTAGCGGGAACGGACATTCATCGCCGAATGTCACAAGTGTACGGTGAACACTGCATGTCCCTTGCAAGGGTCAAAGCGTGGCACAAGCGCATCAGGGAAGGACGGGTGTCGTTAGCCGATGATGCCCGGTCTGGGGCACCCCCCTGCATTACCGATGACAACGTCCAACTGGTTGATGCACTCATTACCCAGGACCGCCGAGTGACAGTGAACGCCATAGCCACCGTGGTCGGATTGAGCGTCGGAAGTGTGCACACCATCATGAAGGAACGACTGCACTTGCGCAAAGTGTGTGCCCAATGGGTGCCCCACAGTCCTCAACCACACCAGGAAGCATGTTGAATGGCCTACTGTCTTGGTCTTCGTTGGACGATTGTTGCATGCTGCTGCTCGCTTTGTATCGTCACGTGACATGCACGCGTGCCCTCTAGCGACGGGCTGTAACCTTCCACGCTCTGGTCGGAACCACACCTCGTTACACACGCCACGATAATCCGATGTCGTCACTGATTTGCGCATTCCAGCCTCCGGCTCGTTACTTTATGAACGCACCTTATAATAAATAAATAAGTAATAAAATATGTAGGCCTATATTTAAACGTGGGCGCTGTTTTATGTATATTGGGCTAATTTTGTAATTAGGCATCCATCTCAACACTTTTACCATATCAGATTATCGAAGTGAAATATCAAGCCTTGTGGTTCAATTCCACGTAAAGATGGAGGATCTGTAGCCCATAATCTAGAGATTATCTGTCACGGAAAACTAAGAGCTTCCTTCAATCTTCTACACTTCTACACCTATAAAACGGGAATCCTATTTTGGGCGATGGCATTATAAAGCAGCCAGGGCCTTACAAGTTCAACAACATCTGGAAGGAAAGGTGGAGAGATTTTTCTTTACCTCGCCAAATCCACTTAGATGAACATTCCCAGTATATCCCAGGAACTGATCTACCAAGAGCTACGTGGTGCCATCTAAATCGCGCTCAAACTGGTCATGGAAGGTGTAAAGCAATGCTACACAAATGGGGTCGGCTGGAATCACCAGCTTGTGACTGCGGAGCTCAAGAACAGACGATGAACCACATCATTCGGGAGTGCCCACAGCGTAGCTTTGCAGGTGAATGGGAAGAGTTCATGAAAGCATCAGCTCCAGCGCTTTCTTGGTTGAAGGGCCTTGATGTTCATTTCTGATTATTATGTACATATTTGTATATATATGTAGATCATTTGTACCATACGAAAAATAAATAACTTATAAAACAACAAGTATCATCAACGTCGTTAACGAACAAATGATCATATACTTTGCTTAATGTTCGTGAGTTTATGTACTTTGAAATGCCCGTGTAATTTCAGAATGGAGGATACTCTAGTCACCATATAATTCATGTTTTTTTTTTGCAATGCTTCATCCCCTCCACTCTCTTTCTAGAAACTCCTGTATCCTGAGCAGCTTATCATGATCGTTAATACCGCAGGGTATGAGAAGTGGATTGTCTTTAAACATGTTCATGATATTTGAAGATTAGCCAGCTACACAGAATGCGGTTCATTTTGTTTTAATGTTGTAATCTCCTTTGACGTGGATGTACCACAGCGAGGACTTGTATAGCTAATGATATATAAGCAGCTTATCTCCGTGCAATTTATTAGAACGCATATTTCGACATCAATACTGTATGCATTAATTTCGATCAGCATGCTACTGTAGGAGCAACGGTATTTGAATCGTTCGCTAGTACGAGCCGATTAAGGAGGGCAACAATAGGTATTGTATTCACCGCCCTATTCTACCTGGTAAATTGATTGTTCTTAGACTTGCTCTATTAATTTGTAGTAGTTGTTGTTGATTGAGTCTTCAGTCTTTTGACTGGTTTGATGCAGCTCTCCATGCCTCCCTGTCTTTGATAATCGTTTCATCTCTACATAGCTACCACACCCTACATCCGAGGCAATCTGTTTAACATATTCTAACCTTGGTCTACCCCTACAGTTCTTGTCCTCATCCCTTCCTTCCATCACTAAGCTTGCTATTCCTGTGTGTCTTAGTATGTGTCCTACCAACCTATCTCTTCTCTTCATTAGCAGTTGCCAGAAACATCTCTCCTCTCCCACTCGTCTTAATACCTCTTCGTTTGTAACCCTATCTACCCATCTGATCTTCATCATTCTCCTGTAACACCATATTTCAAATGCTTCAATTCTCCTCTTTTCTGCTGCACCAATAGTCCAAGTTTCACTTCCATAGAGTGCCACGCTCCAGACAAAGGCTTTCAAAAATTACTTCCTAATACCTAAATCTGTATTCGATGTCAACAGATTCTTTTTTTGTAGAAATTCTTTCCTTGCCTGAGACAAACTACTATTTATATCCTCTTTGCTTCGTCCATCACTGGTTAATTTGCTTCCTAAGTAACAGAAGTCTCCTACTTCCTTCAGCTTTACACCTGATAATTTGATGTCCATAGAGGTTTCTGATTTATTTCGGCTGCATTCCAGTATTTTTGTTTTACATTTATTTATTTATTTTCATCATGAATTCTTTCCGTAAGACGGAGTCCACACCATTAAAAAACTCATTCAAATCCTCAGGCGTGTCGGCCAAGATGACGATGTCATCAGCAAATCTCAGAGTTGAAAATAGTTCTCCTTGAATCTTCACCCCCACTTTAAATTTTTGTACAATTTCCTTGTAGTTGTTACTTTATTTAAGGCTTGGGACATCCAGGTCACCAGCCCCGTATATTTAGGTCTCATTTTGTTTCCCTAGACCACATACGTCGAGGGACTGCAGGATGAAATGTTATCTCAGGTAGATCAATATTTAAAACTCAGCAATTTTTTCTAGGTTTATGCCGTGTCTTGTGTGGAGTTTCACCTAGGAACACCAAGCTGGCTCATCAGCGGGTTCTTGGTGTCTGTGCCTGGACCCCCAGAGGATTAGTTGAGTTTTAAGCTCTCGCAGTAAAGAGGCGCTGGTGCGCTTCATAAAAAGGGAGGTAGCGCGCAGTTTGCAACTCCTGTGGGTGTGTGGCCAAGGACACAAAGAGCCCACTGATGAGCCAGCTTGGTGTTCCGAGGTGAAACTCCACACAAGACACGGCTCAAACCTAGAAAGCATTGCTGAGCTTTAATTCACTGGCCATGAAAGCCAATATACAGTACCATCAATATCAATATTTGTGCGTAAATCACCTCGTTGGCATTTTCCAAGAGGATCTACACTGGGATGCAGAGGCTAATGTTATCCCTCCCTATATTATTATGCTAAGATCCCATTCCAGTTTTGTACCGAAAATAAGGTCCCATTAACACCAACCTACACATATGGGGTACCTACAGGTTCAGCATAACCCAATGCGTAAGCGCAATGCACTCACTTACTCTTTAAATGCCTCACAATTAAATAAATGCCTTAAAACATGTATATTTACAATGAAATAATGAAAGAATGCAACACGGTAACCATGGTAACAGAATCTCACAGGTCCATCTATTTCTGTAAGATGCAATGCAATTCCAATTATTACATTACTGCGAAAGTTTCCAGACGGTTATAAGGTTACCACTGAACCAAATTAAGCTGTAAAAGTCATCAATACATACAGTATAATGCGCTTAAGGGGGTCAAGGGCCACTCTAGATTTTTTTCAGGCAATTTTCACGTGTGAGTGTGGTACGAAAGGTCTTTTTCACCCGACTATAAAGGGTCTCCGAAAACCACATTTAAAGGCCCTTAAATTAACAGTGTCTGTGATATTCCCAGAAAACTAACTCCGCTCTGATATACCTATGAAGGAATGACAAACCCCTAACCACTGCACCAGTAGCTGAATAGATAAAGTCCGATTATTCATACCAAGGATAAATAAGTCATAACATTCATGATTGAGATTTTGCTAAGTGTACTCTTTACAACTAGAATATTTGTGGGCGAAGCCGCGACGGGTAATGCTAGTTATTATTATTTATTTAAGCTGTTTAGAACCATTGGATCGCGTAATACAAATTTTGATCTGCTGCTGTTTTTCTTGGTCTTCCAAAAGTCCTTCATCGTTTCGCTATGACGACCTCGACGTTCCTCCATCCATCCTTTCCCCGATGTCCTTCATCGATCTTCAGGTGTAACTTCCCAACTGTGTATTTTATGTCTGAATGTCTTTCTATCTGGTGTGTTATTGACGCTTCTGAGATCAATTTGGACCTGTGTAACCCTAGACCAGAGATTCCCAGTAGTGGGCGATTTTAACACGCCAGTGAGCGAAACTGACAGAATGTGAAATCGATGGGCGATTTGAAAAAATGGTGGGCAAATAATTCAGTTTTTATATATACAATATGACCGAGAAGTTTTTGCCTATAAAACAAGGAATGAAATAAAAATGCAAACTAGTAATTTAATTATATCAAATTATATTTCCTTTTTAATCTTTTAAATCTCGTATTTACAACTACAGTCGTTTATCAAATTACATTATTTAGACATAGGTATTCATGTTGCTTAATTAATTAGATATAAAAATTCATGTAATTATTTTTCTTTAATTCATTTCTTTGATTGTTATGTCTTTTAGACCTATTATTTTCAAATTTTAATGTACATAATTATACCTAAATAAGCATGGTGTACCTATTAAGGGAAAAATGTCCGTAAAATCCTCATTTCTCAACTTTTATGTTGTAGGTATTTGAATGTATGTGTTAGTAATTTTAAGATTTGTGTGTTTTTTGAAATGAGGTGGGCGGAAAAAAGTATAAATCTCGAAAGTGGGCGATGGTCAGAAAAAGTTTGGGAAACCCTGCCCTAGACTGTTGTCACTTCGAGTTTTCTTAAGAGTGTCAGAATTCTCTTCGTTAATCGGTCGTCACTCTGTCCCATGATGTGGCCGTCTCAGTCATCGTTTGCGTAAATCTGTCTCGATGTTGGAGTATTTGTCGGTGTGTGCGATTCTAGACCCAATAATTTCCGGATGATTTTTCTCTCCTCCTTCTTGATGTTTTCGAGATCCCCTTTGTAGTTGAGGTTTGAGGTCTCGCTGGTGTACTGTAGAGTGTCTCGGGTTTACTGACAGTCGTGTAGTGTCGATTTTTTGTGTTGATGCTCTTGCATCTCTTGATGTAGATCAGTGGTTCGCAACTTGTAAGAGCTTGAGGGCCAAAATGGGAACTTTGGGTATGGTTGCGGACCGCACTTTCTGCTTCTTTGGCCAACTATGGACCGCATAGAACTTAAGGCTTCCTGCTCTTTCCTTCCCAGAACCTCTTCATTCTTTCGCTCCTTATCTTTCTCTCCTCATCGGAAATGATCCGCATGGGTCTCCTTGTAATTGGTTTCTCTGCAAAAGATTTTAAAATGTCTACCTTTCTTCTAAACTCACTTCTATCGTGGATCAACTCTGGAGTAATTCCAACTTCTGCTGCATCCCTCTTGACCTCTTCTACCCACTTAGAGGTGACCTTTATTCCCATGATGTATTTGAAGATCCTTTTGGTCAGTCGGTTCTCGTCCAATCTTACCAGGTGTCCCTAGAATTCTAGCCTTCTTTTCCGCATTGTGTCCGTGATCTTTTCAGAAAACTTGCAGAGCTCCTGGTTTTTCCTCTTCTCCCAAGTTCCATCAGAAGTCTTCAGAGATCCCAGAATTTTCCTCAGAATCTTCCTTTCCTTTTTCTCGAGTTCTTGCAGCTCCCCTCTTTTATTTAAAATTAGACACTCTGAAGCGTACAATCCTTCTGGTTTTATGACTAAGTTATAGTGTTGGATTTTGACCTTGTATGATATTGCCCGTTTGTTATACCTGTTCTGTGTTAGCTTGTAGGCAAGGTCTAATTTTCTGGCTCTTCCCTTGTTTGCCTCTGTATCCAGTCCGTTGGCCGCACTTTAATAATAGGCTAATTTTCATAAAACTTAAGGCTGGATGCCCTTGCTGATACCACAGAAGTTTTCAATTGAATCAGCAATCAGCGGGATTCAATTTTGTTGCTCAAAAGCAATTCTACAATTACATATAGAGTGAAATTAAAGATACTAAGAAAAAAATAATTTTGATGAGCAACTCTCAACAATGTAAGTTTATTTGAATTAATATAAATATGGCAAACAGAGCCAAAAATTAAAGGCACACTGAAATTAATAATGTTATCAAAACAATACTTAAAAAGGACAATTTGGTAGTAATAAGTTTTCTTTGAATCATTATTAAATTTGGGTTCATCATTCCGTGAGTAAAGTGGAGGAAGGTCAGTGGCCTACTGTGTGATGCGGCGTGTTGTATAACGGTTCGCCATCAATTCTTTATCAAATTACTTTCTTCATTTTTGCCGAATAGAGATATATAGTACTTTAAAACGAGCAGAGGAATATATTGCTAAAAACTTCCTTGTTTTCAAAAAACCTTTCCCAGGCCGCAAGTTGGAAACCACTGTTGTAGATGTTCCCATATACTTCCCGCATTTTGAGTTCACGTGTTTATTGTTCTACTCTTTCCATACCTGTGGGTTCGATGATTTCACCCAAGTACTTGAAATGATTATTATTATTATTAGTTATGATTCTTCTTCTTATTATTATTTGTTTAATTTATGTTTATGCATGCATCCACTCGTAATGCCGGCCCCGTGGTGTTGGGGTAGTGCGCCTGCCTCTGACCCGGAGGCCCCGGATTCGATTCCCGGCTCAATCAGGGATTTTAAAACTGACGTGAGGGTTGGAACGGGGTGCACACAGCCTCTTGAGGACAATTGAGTAGCTGTCTGACAGTGAGGCAGCGCCCCGATCACGAAAACCAAGAATAACGGCCGAGGGGACGCGATGCGCTGATCACGCTTCACCCCAATATCTGCAGGCCAAATGGCTGAGCAGCGGTCGCTTGGTCGGTTTAGGCCCTTCATGGGCTGTATAGTGCCAGGGGTTGACTTTTTTTATAATCCACTCGTAATGAAACACACTAGCGACTATTCACAGTGAATTAAACTCCGAGTAATTTGATAATTCATTTTAGGAAATTGGGACATCATAGTTATCAGCCCCGAGGTAGTTGGGTGCATGATGGACTCATCTAACCTGTATTTATGTGTTGACTGTAGTAGAGTGTGTAGCTGCATTGGGGATAAGGATGAAGTAGATGCCCTGGGACTTGAAGTAAGGTACTATCCCGGCATTATCCTCGAGAGAGTTCAGAAAAAACAGTTAAAAAACCACACTCAAGATAGCAGCTACCAGCGCCGGGATTTGAGCTTGCGATGTCCGAAAATCCGGGAGCTGCCCTCGCGACCGTGGTGCACTATTGAAAACTGTGAATTATTCCGTTGTTTTCCACTTCTACTCCAGGCAGAATGATTCCTAACATAAGGCCACGGCCGCTTCCTTCCCAATCCTCAGCTGAATTACAAATAGACACTACTAGAGACACCACAATAATACAGGTTATCCTACAAATTCTACACGCACCCCAGTAGGCTACACAGGGTTGAATGACCACGATAGGCAAGACCTTCAATTGAAACAACACCACTTTTTCTGGAAAATTTCATTAGTATCAGCGTCTTTATTTTACTCATGGACATGGCATAAACACGCCGGACTTTCTATTTTAGGTGGGGATAATTATTACTAGGCCTCTGACCTATAAAAACAACTAATTCTTCCTTGTTCACGGAATAAATCTTTATGTATGGGTAGCAATTAATCCAGGCTTGTATATTTTCTGAGACAATGGTGTCTGCCACTAATGGACTCCAGAACCCAACGTTATTGCACCTTCCTCTATCAAACTGTGTTTCACGGACTAGGTTGAGGTGCTGGTCTATTTAGGAGCTAAAGACATGAAGTTCTTAATTACGTGGTAATTATTCTGATAACCTGTAATATTGAGGTTATTATGTGAAATTGTAAAGATTATGTCATTTATATGACGAAACATCTCATATAATGTTTCATTCTAGCGGCGAAAGAAACAGATCAAAATTTCAAGAACCTCAGTACAAGTAGTGAGCTTGATGGCTCAGTGGTCAACCTGCTTTCCTCTCACCTAGGTGGACCGGGTTGAATTGCACCTTAATGCCTGTGAGATGTCACATCCTGTGGTTCGTAAAAAGGAGGTGCCTTAGCTCAAAATCGCGACATTAACTGTTACCTAAAATGATAAGCTTCAATGTAAGTTATGGCCATCCATTGATCGTTAGTTAATCATTTTCTTCCTTGACCCTGGGGATGTTGGCATAATAAATCAAGTTTCGACGAGGTCTGGTATTTAAAGTATGTATTATGTGCTGGCGATATGGCATTGTAATTGAGCCGGTACAATTTTAAGATCTGTTCGACGTTGTTTCCATCTAGCGGTCTCTAGTAATACATCTAAGAGATCGTAATTTCCGCACGTCTGAAAAAGGAATGCGCCCGCGTTGGAGAACTAATCCTTGTCTAAGAAACACGCCTTCGGCGATTGTTATCGCGACTAAATTGTTACGACGAGGGGACAGATAAGATGTTGAGCCGACATAATGCCTACTGCCGACTATTCTATTGAAAATGTTACGTGTTAATTAATTCCTATTGATCTTCGAGGTTATAAACGCTGAGGAAACATGGCGGGATTCAGGCCTCTGCCTAGCAGTGGAGATTTCTTGTCATATGAGATAATTATTAAATGAAATATCATCAGAGATCTTCCAGAACGTCTCGGAGTCTCAGCTAAGTGAAATGTTGCCTTTGTAGCTCTGTATAATCGTGTTTTGAAGAAGATCATTATCCAATGCATTTTCCCCAAGTTTCAGTGTTAAAAGTTCCTTAATTCAACCTGCTAATGTAGGGTTAAACTGGAGACCGTTCGTGTTTTTCTATGAAGTCATTTGGTGTTTATTTTGTCCCCAGTTTGTTTATATATGCACGTAGTGGAGAATCAAATTGCTTGTTTTGGGGTTTATTAATTTAAATGGGTGCTTGTTGTTGTTGTTTCTTTTCCGTATCTAGTCGAGTTTTATTTTAGTGCGTGTTACTTGCGTTTGTTTTATGTTGTGAAACGCGATTGTATTTATGAGAGATGTTTCTTACCAGTTCCTAACCCCTTGCAAGAGTATGGGATCTTTCAGGGACCTTTAGGGACTGGTATTCTTGAGGTTAGTTCGCGATTTTAATTATGGGTTTGTTTTTTTATGCTTATCATTCGTGCACTCCAAGGATGGCCGATTAGGTTTTATTTTTATCCTTGGAGACTGGGCAAGCATTATCTTTGTATGTTTCAGAAATATGTTTCATTTACAATCAGGGTTCTAGTCTTGATATTAAGGGTTGGGTTTATGTCGTTTGTTTAAGTGGGAATTTGACTGAAGGTCGAGGGTCATGTTTAGTGTTGTTCTGTTTTGTTGTGACCTTCAGTCAGCAAGCAATGCGTGATCCCATTACGTTATTAAATCAGGTGTATTGGTTACTCTTCCGAGATGATGGAATGTGTGTTCGTTGTACGTGCCCGGGACTGCAATTGTCGCTTATTTGGCATCCCGCAAGGTAACTGAACCTTGTGCTTTCGTTCGAAAGAAGTTTTATTCTACCAGTTCATGAAATCGTTTGGTTTTATCTTCATTTGGGATTTGCTTGTTTTAATTTTAACTGAACTGATCTATGTTTATTTGCTGAGTTTGTATGTCACGGCATGTCATGTGAAGTGTAGCGCCTTGTGAAGTTGTGTAATTATTCTGTGTTTATTGACGGGTCATTTAAGAGTCGTTGCTGTTGTTGGTTGTTTCTTTGGGTTGCTTGGCGTGACATACAGTTTAATGTAAGGGTGGTCGGATAGACAGTTCGTGGGAGACACGATTTCATGTACTTCTAAGAATGATGCTTCTGACTACCTTCTAGTAGTCAGCCTGTGGTGGAACGAAACGCACTATTAACACTATCGTTAATTTCTTCCCCTCTACTGAACGATCTCCAGCGACTTAGGCATTCTCCTCGTCGTCGACATTCTCCTTTTATAGATCTTTATTGTGTGTTTTACGTTTTATTGTTTTACTGTTTTATAATACCATGTACATATTTTATTACAGGCCCATCATCCCTCATCTTACCATTTCATGCACCCCTCACGTCCCCTTTTGCAATGTCTTGTTTTTGATATTAAATGTTATTTTATTTTACAACCTCTACTCGAAAAGTGTAGTCATTGGATGGTCGGTGCTCCATCTAGTTCACCATGTGTTAAAGGTCTCGACTTAGGTCTAAGGTCCGCGTCCTCTCAACTTGCACGCCTCCTCAGTAATCTTTCTTTAGTCCGTCTGGTTGTTTATCGACTAGCACTCTTGGCTATCACCGCAGAGGCCCGGGTTCGATTCCTGGTTCTGCCAAGGAATTTAATTCTGTTCTGAGGGCTGGAACGGGGTCCACCCAGCCAAGTGAGGCAGAACTGAGAAGAGGTGGGTTTGATTCCCCCCCTCAGTCATCCCGGAAGTGGCTTTGCGTGTTTTACCACTTCTACTTTAGGGCAAATGCCTGGATGGTTCTTAACTTAAGGCCACGACTGCCTCCTTCCCAATCCTCACCTGCATAACGGACACCACAATAACACAGATTATCTGACAAATTGTACACACACCCAAGTACGCGGGACTGAATGACTACAGTGTCGCAAAGCCCACAAATTAATTAACAACCACTCATCATTCTATGTTTATGACTATATCTGGAAGTTCACAAGAATGCATACGTTTGTTTAATGAATGGTGATGGTGCTCTTTTGTTAATAGGGTGGGGGTAACATCTAGGTTATCTACCCTAAATGTTATCTGCAATGGTAAAATTAACATATGAAATGAGAAATAATACTAATTACTATACGATTAGCTTTCTAACATTCGTACTACAAGATGGTGTCGTTATTGTTCTATTGGACATCATGGTCATATAGCCCCGTGAACTTAAGGATGAGAAGAATTTCGTCTGATGACCTGTGTTAGTGTGGTGTTTGTAGTTGTGAGTGTATTTACTATCAATTTATATTTTATCTACGTATGAATATTATGAACATGTAAATAGTTAAGCTACACAACAATATAATAAAATTAGAGCCTGTGCTGCCAATGTAAACATTATAAACTTCGTAGAACTTCTATGAGGAAACTATAAATTATACTAATTTGAAACTTTTCAACATATAGGCTACACTGATTCGGTATTGTTGTTGTTCAATTGATGGGCTTTGCGACATCGTGGTCATGTAGCTCCCTGTATTTGGGTGGGTGTGAAATCCGTCTGTTAATTTGCGTCACTGTGATGGCTGTATTAGTGTGTATAGTTGTAATTCAGATGAGAATTAGGAAGGAAGCAGGCGTGGCATTAAATTAGGAACTATCCGAGCATTCGCCTGACAGGAAGTGGGAAAACCCCTCCCAGGATGGCTGAGGAGGGAATCGAAACTTCTCTTTTCATTTTTGCCTCACGAGGCTGAGTGTACCCCGTTCCAGCCTTCACACCAGACATAAATTTCTCGGCAGAGTCGGGAACCGAACCCGGGCCTCCTAGGTGACAGCCAAGGGTGCTAGCTACTACGGAACGAGGCGGACAGTTTCAATATTGCAAAATCCACAGCCAGATTCCAGTCGACCGATCGGGTCAGGGATGCAATGAGTGAAGCCCCCATCTAGCGGCGAGAATATGAACTGTGCCGGCTGCCGAAGCCTGTCACACTCCTCTGAGGCGATGATTAAATGAATGACATTGATGTTTGAGTATCTTTTCCAATTATTTCTTTGAATATTTATTCTGTAAACAAACCAACTTTTTCAAGAAAGATTGCTACATTTTATTAAATTCCATTTAACTAAAACTACTGAACACATTGCTAAATGATCTCCAAATGGGCTTTATAAAAATATAATCCCTTTATATTGACTGTTTTTCTGGGGAAATGCTCCTTTGATTTGATAAATTCTAACTTATGGGTTTCCAAAGTTTATCAATACACTCCCACATTATGGAATGGATTAATTGTCTAAGAGCTCCCTTTTCAGTTTTTTTAATGCTGTGATGTTCCATCATAATTCATATCATTCCCTTCTTAAAATTTGTTTTAATGTATTTTGTCTACGTTTATTAACAAGACGCCTGGTTGTCGGATAATGATCGTGATAATGATAATGATCGTGTCTTCGCATTCGTGCAGCTATCGCAAATGTTACGCCTAAAATGCTGCAGGACACTGGGAGAGAAGTGAAATACAGATTAGATGTCTGTAGCGAAGATCACGAACTGGTGTCTGATACAGTTGATTCTTGACAAACCCCCACGGTATTAGGGTATCCGAGGCCTAGGGAGTCATTTCCTTTCCCGCCTCAATTGGCCCTTCTCTCATCTTTCCTAATCCCTCCCACTTCGAGGTTTTAAGACCTCTTTTTTTTCTTTTCATTATATTTCGTTTTCTCTTTAAGATTCCCGCACAGTTTTTGTTAATTGGCTCCAGGTGTATCGAATTCCCTTTAGCGATTTGTTCTGCATCTACACTCCGTTTTGTAGGTATTTTCAATCTACGTTGCATTTTGTAGTGTACCCATGTGAGTAATTTCCATGGAAAACATGCTTCTGCCTCCAGCCAGCATCAGTCCTCAGGCGTGTACCGTCCACCCACTGAGCAGTTGCATATTTTTGATCTGAGACGAAAAGGTATCAACTCTACCATGATAAAGCACAACTCTATTCTAAAGACTTTAATTCAGCTCTAAATCATGGCTTCAAACACACAAAAACACAATCCCAACAATATAACACAAAACAATGCAAAATTACTCCTACAATCCACTAATATTCACACTTTATCCTAGCAAATCCAAATGATTATTCATTCATTTACCATGAGATTGACATCAAAATTCATTCTCAAGTGCGCTGATGCACAGGTAAATTACACATAAACTGTACTTATATTCTTATGTCACCTGTTGTGACCTCTTTAATTTCACAATCTTAATTGTTTACTCTCAACACCTCTTAATTTACATTATGCGTACACTTGTGTTTTGTATCTCTCTTCGCACCAAAATGCTTTACCATGCATTAACCAATTTATGGGTTGCACATCAAATTTACTTGCAACTCCACAAATATTTGTAATCATACCCCGTTCTGCAGTTCCCTTCTGCAGTCCCCTTTTCTACAGTTCCACTGTATGCCGTTGTGATTTCAATTCCAAAAATTCCGTTACCGCTGTGTCGGATGGTATATTATGCTACCCTTGCGTGGGCATAGCCTATGGCATCTAGTGTCGACCTTTTGAACTAAGTGACACTGTCAGTATAAAAATGTACCTTTCAACAACTCATAAGTTTGCCAAGTATTACGTTATAAGAACGATCCTTAAATAACAATGTGTTTCAAACCACACAAATTCATTATACAATACAACAACGACTCCTTTCATTACAAACAGGGTTTTAAAGTCTCTCCACTCTAAATGTCAAGCTCCAAGGGTCGTTTAACACCTCCCCCCTCGGTTCTACTTGTATACAATAGGACTGAGTCGGGCGGTCACAAATACGTGCTCCGTCCCTTCCTGACTCCCTCTCGCTTTATCTCCAAGCAGTAACAAGTAATTTTAAATACAATAGTGCAGTCTCATGGATCTACACATCCCATATGATTTAACTTAAACTGTATGCAAGATAGGTGATGGACGTATTTAATCATTTATTCTTAACCTTAGGATATTAATAACTGGCCTCAACAGGTCCATTTCATTATATGAAGGAACGAGATTCATCAATCACTGGTCGAACTGGCTAGCCGGCATCTTATTAAATGCTACGGTCAGGCACATCCTGCCGCCAATTAAATTCACTTCTCAGGAGCTGAATTAGTTCAATAGCTAGTTCTCGGTCGAGATCAGGTGTCATGTTGAGGTTTCCATGGTTGTCCTCCCATACACCACTGGATTCGAACCCGGAACATTTCATGGCAATCCACAGAGCTAGGGTCAGTCATTATGTACGCTCTGGCCATAATAAATATCTCTGTATGCCCTAGGCTATACGAGATTTCACACGTCGAATAGATTACCTGTCTTCCGTGACTATTGTGCTATGATCTCGTCCTTTAATTAGTAAGATAAATCTATCAATTACTCTACAAGCTCAATCACAAGCTGCAAATTCAATTCACTATTAAACTCTTCCATTTCCTAGATTCTTGCATATTTATTTCCATTATCATAATATGCTCTGATATTAAATTGCTTTTCTTAGCCCTTCATGTATAATATTACTGCTTGGATAGATAAATATTCCAATTAGCATATATATTTTTCTTACAACCATTTTCCCTGATGTGTATTCGTTTATTCTTATTATTCTTATTATTATTATTACTGACATGAATTACAATAACCCGACACAACGTAACCATTTTAATAACCGAACATCCGTGTTCGTTACGTTAAGTTTTTATATAACTGAATTGCCATTTTACAATAGTGGTAACGATTTATCCACTCAACGATGCACAAAGACATCTCAACTTGACTAAAATCAACACAACAATACTAATATGAGGCTCTACCTCCTAAAATTGACTCTTATTGGCATATTCTATAAATTTTGAAATCACTCAACATACAGTGGACTATACTTGCTACAAAATCATGGTTTTTGGGTACTTACATTAGTTAACCTGGTGGCTCCAACCACTCATTTCTTCCAGTAATGCCCGCCATTATTTGCAAAATTAGCAAGGCATTCTTATACTTCTAACACACATTTTACATAACTTTTGCCTTACAAAACACACGGCACTTTTCCTTTCCATATTGAAGCTGTTGCCTCCTTATTCACACAACACGTTATAGCACTTGTGACACTATTAATTTTACATATATTTAACAAATCATCATTACAATCACACGCTCACTATTTACATTTCTTACTGGTTGACTTTTCATGGCAAGATATCAGAAATGCAGACGTTGAAGATCTCCTCCTCACTGCTATCCGCATCCTGATTGAAAGTCTCGATTCTCTGCCTAAGGATTCCTATCGATTCCCCAACTGTCTACCAATCTCTATCCTTCGATAAATTTCCTGATATCGCATAAATATGCTTGCATATCGTCCTGAGCATTAATTACATTAGTATTCCTATGAATTTTCACCAATCGCATAACAAAGTTTATATCTGCGCAGTCCGACATCCTATGATATGTCTAACCAGTAGTTTACATACTGCGCTCACCCATTGTAAACTGTATTTGTACAGATTACCACTCTCAATTGTCCTACTTTGTATATCACACGGTACGTTTCCTACGTACACAACAATAGTCCCTCATAATGCTGACTATAAAAGTATGGCACGACTGTCCTTAATAAATGTGATTAATAAATGCCTTACTGCACGGCTCTTCATGTTGAAGTCCGCGCGTCGCTACTCTGAATTCGGTAACGTGCACTTTGCATTAGATTGCGAATCAACTGACTATATTAATCGTTATTAATTCATGGCTTACTGCATGATTATTATGTTGCACTTAGAATGTTACAGTCCGCGCCTTTCTTCTCTGAGCTAGGGTGACGTGCTCCCTGCGCTCAAGTATGGTTCGACTGACCGCCTCTGTCATACGTTCAGCCCTTATATTCGTTTGGAGAGAAAAAGTAGACCGAGAATTTCCCTGCAGCGTCATCTTCTCCCACAGTATGATTCTGGTCTTGAATTAACGTTTATATGGTTCCTTTTTCCTCGCTGGTCACAGATCTGTATGCGTGCTCGAGGATCGATCGGCCAATTAATTAATATTAATTGCCTTTGCCAGCGCGTGCCCACGCGGCGTCACTTGAAAATCCCCGGCGACCTGGTCAGATCTCGCCGCTAACACCGAGACTACTGTGTCCCTGTGCGTTCCGTTAAATCTGCCTCGATTTCAATGTTTAATGGCTTGATAATTAGCCTCCTGGCTAAACATTCACCTAGGTGCAAACCTCATGTCTCTAAGTTGCTCCAATCACGAGTAATCATTAAATTACGCTGGTATCCTCTCACTCCACTAGCCTCTCTATTCTGAAACGGGGAATAACTTGACAATAATTTACCCTCCTGACCTGCTCCAGACGACATAAGTAGGTCTCATAGAGTGACAAGGCTCCAAGAAACTACGCCCCTTTTCCAGAGTCATTAGACAAATGTCAAGCGCACCAACTACTGTGCTCAAGTCCAGAAATGCATGCCTCATACCGCCCAATAATGCAGTATTCTACTAATATTCCCTGCATTATATTAATAAATAATGTCAGCATTAGTTCATATCACATCAGTGATTTAATATGTATTTTCTTTAGGGGTTTTTAATATCTTAAACTCCCTCAAAAGATCTCGTGTTCGTTCCCTGCTGGACTCTCAATTCTGAGCTCATCTATCTCTGAGATCCACGTTCGACACCAGTCAGCCTAACCCCGTTGGGTTCAGTAGGTCTTTTCTTTCTAAATCGCATTTTGGGAGTGTTTTCTATCACAATTGCATTTTGTAAGGATTGACAATCTAAATTGCCTTTTAGTAAGTCTTTCAATAAAGGGTATGGGCCTTTTGTGAGTATTTTGAATTTCAATTGCATTTTGTAAGTATTTTCAACCTAAACCGCTTTTTTCAAGTATTTTCATAGTAAATTGCATTTTGTATGGTAGGCATTTTGCAAGTGTTCTGATTCTCAATTGAATTTTGTGGGTATTTTGAATCTAAATTACATTTTGTATTTTCAATCTAAATAGAATTTTGTAAGTAGTATCCATCCAAATGAGTAGTTTGAAACTACCGTGCGTTTTGTAAGCATTTTCAATTTCAGTTGCATTTTGTAAGCATTTTGAATTTCAATTGCACTTTGTGAGTAGTTTGGATCTGAAATGGGATTTTTTCAATCTGAATTGCGTTGTGTATTTTCAATTTCAATTGCATTTTTAAGTATTTTGAACCTCAATTGCATTTTGTACATATTTTCAATCTCATTTGCATTTTCTAAATACTTTGCATATCAATCGTATTTTGTAAGTATTTCGACTCTACATTGCATTTTGTACGTATTTTGAACCTAACCTTCATTTTGTAAGTATTTTCGTTCTAAATTCCCTTTTGTAAGTATTACCGCTGTCCATTTTGTGAGTAGTTTCAATCTGAGTTCCTCTTTGTTTGTATTTTCCGTCTCACATAATTTTCATTCTGGTTTCCATTTCATTGTCATTCTCGCTGTCACCCAGAACATTAGGGGCCCATAACCTAGAGGTTAGGACCCTTAAAACTACAATTATCATTATCATCATCATCATCCAACGGATCTGCACGAGTGACATCTACTAGCAACCAGTACTATGCGGGAGCTAACTACGGCCTACTAGATGCGGGCTGCGGTCTGTACTGGCCAGTTAGTGAACCCATTCCTACGATGTGCTTGAAAAATTTCATCTTGTTGCCGATAGAGTGCACTTGACCCCAAGGATAAGCGGGGTAAATTATAAACTATGGTTTGAACGTCGCTGCTCAAATCCATTGTGCCATTTTGCACTTCGAATTGGAAGAAAATAGGAGGTGATCAGGATAGAGAGTTATAACTATACCCTTACATTTAGGAGAAAGTAGGCTATATGGGCCTTCCTGAACATCTTGTTTTTCACATATTCCAGTTATTGGAATCATTATTTGTTGACCGACTGAAAGTTACAATATTAATTGTTAATAAGGCAACACTGAAAATTTCTTCAAAGCTATCTTTATATTAGTTAATGTTCCAATAATTACGTTGTGTTGATAGGCAATTATCATCTCTAACTCTCTGCACCGACGTAGATAGCATTGAGACAAGTAGTTTGATACAGAACACTTAGGGTCGCAAGTGTCCGGAAATACCTTAAAAGTGAATCACAACTGTTAAACATATGACGTCATCAGGTGACGGCTCAGCTCCAGCGGTCAGGCCCATGCACTCATACGCACACTAAACCATCCAAAGCAAACGTTGAATATCATATCACTCTGGCTCCGTGTCTGCGTGTGCGACTCGGGCACGTGGGGTTCAAGGTTCAATTCCGTTCCCTATCCATCATCATATTTATTTCTCTCTCATCGCCATTCAAGTGGAAGCAACGCTTTTATTTTTGCGCATGTATCACCGAACTTTCTTGCTGTTAAACATTACAACCCAGAAACGGCTGAGGGTCACGTGAAAAGGCAGAACGCGTTGGGGAAATCGTTGTTGGTACAGCCGCCTTGCAGCATGTGCGTTCGAATTTGCAGCACCATAACAAAGGTGCATGTCTGCAAGCTCATGGAATGTAAAGCGGTTCATTTGACGTACTGTATTGAACTGTGTGGTTGAGAAATCTCAAACCGTTGTTATCTAGTACAGTAGTTCTTGTCGAATGACTAATTTTGCCCCATCCTATCGCATCCAGTGTAAAATTCCTGAACGCTTCCGATCACATTTGTAATACAAAGCGTTCTTAATGTCAACTAACAATCTGTTTCCACCTGAAAGGAGATGAGAGAGAACAAAAAAGATGATGGATAGGCCCCGGATTCGAACCTCGAACCCCACGCGCCTAAGTCGCACACGCAGACACGGAGCCAGAGTGATATGATATTCAACGTTTGCTTTGGATGGTTTAGTGTGCGTATGAGTGCATGGGCCTGACTTCTCGAGCTGAGCCGTCACCTGATGACGTCATATGTTTAACAGTTGTGGTTCACTTTTAAGGTATTTCCGGACACCTGCGACCCTAAGTGTCCTATATCAAATTACTTTCTCAATGCTATCTACGTCGCTACAGCGAGTTTTAAACGTTAATAAGATTCACCCTGTATAATTGCTTTCATACTGCTTCGTTTATACGGTGACAGTTTTCCCGTTGCCTGATAAGTTATAAAATATGACTTCTTGCAGTTTGGAATCCATCCCTTTAGACACAACACAGCAGGCAATTGAATTTGAATATGTTGTTGCAGGATGCCGTGTGGCATGGCTTCCTGCCCGTACCCCGTGCCGCTCATCCGCGAGGAACCGCCACCAGACAGCGACCCAGAGCCCGACTCGGTCGACCATGTGGAAGAGACCGTGGTGGCCTCACGCTCGCCGATGTGCACCTTGGGGGTCCCGACTCGCAGCCGGCACGACTCGTACAGGTCTGTACCAATATTATAAATATACTACCACTAGCATTCTCCCATTCTCCTTGCTTGTACGCGTAGACAGAAGTACGAACCCTTGTCCTGTAATCCCCACGATGTCTTCAAAATAAGGCAAGAGACTCTCAGTTTTTATTTCAACAGTTAGTTTTGAAGTTCCCAGAGATTCGCCAGACACCATGTGTGACATATTCAAAGGATCCTCTGCTTGTGAGTTGGAAGTGAACGTCGGGAACTTATGAACCCCACTGGACCACGACCTGCAAGCAAATGAACTTGATCAAGTATTCGGATGTCGCCTACGATGTGAAGAGTTCGTTCAAGAACTCGTGACGCGAGGATCCACGTGCGGTTGGTGATGGCGATTAGCGAATGCACCAAATGGAACATGTACTGTACCCGTAAATTCGGGAAGATGCCTGTTGGACATCCAAAGCAAAACTGGATTGGTTTATTTCTGAATGAGCTCCGGCAAAATCCATCAGAAATCGCTCCAACAAGATCCTCGGGAATCTACACAGTATCGATCAGTGGTATCGTGGCTACACAACATAAATACACTCGATCAGAAGCACCTACCTTATAGTATTCTCGGGGTCTCTCAGGGGCTTAGCTCCAACCTATAAATGAATCCGCAATACCACTGTTCTAACTATATACAAATAAATCAATAATATAAAACATAGAAAAACGAACTGTTAAATTTATTTAACAATAGTAAACTAATTCTAATATTTAAACATTAAATAACAACAATTAAATACAAAACAACACACACTCTCATACGTATTCCTCCACTACAACAAATACTCTATTAGCTTTATGGTGCTTTAAGTTGAATATAAACAAATTTTGAAGGGCCTAAGCCGACTGTAACTATTTAAAACGTTTAAGACAAATACCACGCGCGCCATGCATTCTTGAATAGCAATATAAAAAGCTAGCACGCTTACTCGTAATGCACCTGGCTATGCGGGATGAATGACCCACTTCTGAAACAGTCGCGAAGTCTTTTGACAACAGAGGGAAGTGAGTTCTCCAACATAACAGACTGGCCTTGAGCGAAGCAGTGGGCATACACATCCCCACACTACTGTGCTCGATCTGTCAAGCGGACATTCGCCGTGTTAAAATCTACATTCTCCAATTACAAAACTCTTCACATCTTACACACCTTTCACACAATCTCTCTCAGGTTTTAACGTTAGCATCCATGCATCCTCAACATTCATGACTGCCGGGGTTCAATTATTCTTAACAATAAACAAATCATTCATTCCAATAACAATAAATCATTGACCGAAAAATTATTTCAACATTATTTGCTTAACTAAATAATTACGCTATTATTTACAAAAGTTGAATCGTTATGTTTAACATTCAAAAATAGGATCACTTCATATATACTTTCTTTAAACATTTCCTAATGTTTATATACTGCACACACTTGGTCATTATTAGTGTTATAGACAAAATACGTCCAATGCTTTCAATCATTTAAGTTCAAATGCACGTAATTACTCAAATCCTTAATAATAAAATTAATAAAGGTGGATAATTACTTTCTCCAGTTATTTTTCCACTTACTAAAACTCTTGTCATTCCTGCTAAAGTCGTATATTTATATTCATATAGGAGTTCTCAATACACTGACTCCTCTACTATACAATGCCATGATCTTATCAAAAGAACAATACTTCAGTAATTCCCTCCAATGTGGCAACACCTTCACATGAGTACACATATCTCCAAAAACCTCATATACCCACTGTATATGGTAATAAAAATTCATCTACTATGTCGAACAATTCTTAATACAGTCATAGTTATCAACATCTCTGCTGTAGAAACATCCATTTAATTACTGACATTATCTTCAGCATCATAACACACAATTGCTGGTATATTGAACTCTTCCTTTAGTTCTAAAAGACACTTCCTTCCAATAAATGACCACCTCAGAATGACCTCTGTAAGTTTACTTCATAAAAGATACTTAAATCTCCACAATATATATCACATATACATTTTTTAAATTTATTTTATTTACAGCATGCCCCATTACAATGTAGTAATACTACATGCTTAATTATTACTTATTAATCATTTCAGACTAAAACTATACAATTTATATTATAAATAGTTTATATCTATGGCCTGTTAAATGAAATTTGTGTCACTAAAATAATTAACAGTTAAGAAAATATAAATAAAAAATATCTATTTAGTGTTTCAAATGAGATAGAGTTTGCAAAAGTAAAGAATTCCCTACGGTAGTTTCTAACAAGTTCATCTTTCTTTATAGGCCAGTTGCTTGATCTTAAAACATGTGCTATTAATATATCGCTTTCTTTTCCCAATAACTTACACTCAAATAGTAAGTGATCTACAGTCTGGTGACCGTTATTGCATATACATGTTGGACTATCTATAATTTTAAATCTGTATAAGTATGATTTAATATTGCCGTGTCCTGTTATCATAACTGTAAAATTGGGCGTTATGTTCATTTTCAATTTTAGTCTTCCTGTACACTGGGGAAAAATGATTTTGTAATTTCGCCCTTGGATGTATTGTCCCATTCATTCTGCCACTTTCTCAAACTAAACACACTTAATTCTTTTTAG
Organism: Meconema thalassinum; assembly: GCA_946902985.2. NCBI lineage: Eukaryota > Metazoa > Arthropoda > Insecta > Orthoptera > Tettigoniidae > Meconema > Meconema thalassinum. The sequence continues at coordinate 144,597,126 of OX336391.1, forward strand.
CTTATTACTTTTTGGAATTCCACATTTACAATTAATAAAAATACTGTTCCGTCCACCTCTCTGATCTAGCTTTAATTTACACGTCGATGTAATATCGAGTCCACAATACGACACGACACCACATATTGTGTATAAATAACCACATATGTTATTTATTATGTCCATTAGAATTCTATCTTGACTAAGGTAATCCAGCTTCGAATCCCTAACGTAAGATAAAAATTATCTTCTATCAAATTATGTTTCCTTAAAACAATTAAATGAAGAAAGCTGTTAGCTTTCACAAATAAAGTAAGGATTGTCACTATCGCAATGAGTCTCCATTCGATACAACGAATGTCTATGAGTATGACTTCTATCACATTCTGTTAAACAATTCTTATCAATGCGACGTAAAGTTCATAGTAGTTGATATAACAATATCATTCGTGGTTTCTTCAGATCTTGATGACTTCTGTACATTGAGGTACCCAAATCAAATTAATTAAAAAGGAATTTAATTGGCATCTCTGACAAATCTCTACAGCCATAACTCGAGATAAAATTCAAATCGTAGAATGTTAAAATGACTGGTCTAAAATAAGGAATACGGATTTCTTAAACAAATAATATAAGTAGTTCAGAAACTAATCCGTAGAATAAAATGAAAACTGATGAAAGACGATCATCTCAAATAATCTTGCAGAATAAAATGTCGTTACACACATGAAGAATAAAAATATGTCGAAACATGGAAATACATAAAATATGGAGTTAAGCGTTTGCTCAGAATGTCACTATAAAGCTCTCAATAAACAAAAAATGATCACAGCTACCTTATCAGATGACATCTAGTAGCTCAATGTAAGTATTTTGGGGAAATACTTAGTTGTTCCTCAATCCAAGATACTGGGTTGGACCTCAGTTCGATTCCCCGGACCAGCAATCTCGAATAAGGAAAGACGTTTCCTCTCCAATAATCTCCAACCTCCGTCTGGACTCGAATGACATCCTCCTGGCTAATTCTTCTTTGTTGCCGGGATCTTACCCTGGACATCTGGACAAATCTTCTTATGTTGCATCTTCTTTCGCCATCATATATATGTTTCAGTGTCATCATTGCGTAGAATCGTAGAAATATTCATATGGATAGTGTATGATATATCTCTAGAGCTTGTAGTTGTTAAACAATGTTCGTATAATGACGTGAATGCACAAGGTGTAAGAGTACATAACGTCTACATTCTGAAGTATTCTGGTTAACGAAGCCCCATGTTGTATCTATATATCTGCATCAGATATGTCCCACGAGCATAAAGTTCTTATCTCATCATCATAATATCGTGATAAATATCGAATAAGTTCTGATCAATGTTAGCAGTCATAGTGGAAATGTTTATACACTGCTCCAAAATGTAAGTAAAGACACTATTACTCACTTGGTTATTGTTCAATGCTGCCTTGGATCAACTAAAAATTTTTTCACCTTCGATTTCCAGCACTTTTCTAAATCACTTTTGAAATGCCTAAAACTTCAAAACTATACAACTTGTGATGCTTAAATCTGCACACATACTAGAATACTGTTTGTACTGTAGGATAATTCAACTGGCTAAAGTCTATTTCCACTTATTATTGAGTTATTGCAATATTAAGAATTTGCAAACTATGCCTAGTTTCGAAGTGCGAAGATCTCCTATCTCGCCTCGGCGATCGTGCTGTCACCACGACTGGTCTCGCTACCGTACTCGTATAAGCCTCGGGATCTCAGTTAACCCGGTGAACACGACTATCTTCTTCAAAGTCTGTCGGAATAAGAGCCTCGATGCTTGGATCTCCCTCTCCAAGTCAAGATTTTGTTGGCCATTTCTGACTCCCTCCAGAAATGTTAGCGCGCAGTTTAACAATGCTTATAACTGCGTAATTAGGCCTTTCAACTCCTTTTAAAGTCTCTATAATATTTTCCTTTAATTTTCTTCTCATTACCAATGAATAAAATATCCTTCTTGGGTCCTAAATGCGTAAATTATCCAAATAATCTAGTTGAAGTTATTCCCGTCTTCCATAAGAGCTCTCCTCATTGGCTGGGGCTTATGTCCAATGACATAAATTATAACAATAATTATAATATTCCTTAGCAAGTTCCCTGTTGCTATGTCAATTTCAACGTTCTACAAGCGTCTATTGCGCAAGATATCACGAGATCGGACTTTCCCACTGCCTCGAGCTTGTAACACGACTCACTAGTGTCATATTTCCAGGATTTATATTTGCTGGTTAAATTTTGTCATGGGCTCGGAAAATATTCTAATTTAAGTCCAATATAATTCAATTTTCGGGGGAGTTTTCCCTCCATCTCAAGTTAAAAACAGTTGCAAATTGTTTTTAATCACTCAAATTCAGGACCTCTTATATGTCACTGAACTCGAATAATGAATTATTTTTCAGCCTTTTTTCTTATGATATTTCTTTAAATTGTTTGCTCCTTCTCTTCTCCTCTACTTCTCCATCATCTTCTCCTCTTCTTCTCCTTCATCTTCTTGGTTTAGTGCTGCAGTATAATCTCTCTTCTCTCCTAGTTTCTTTTACTTATCGGAGATTCTCCATATCGTCTGTGTGAACCGTTTTCAGAACTTTCCTTCTGACTAGATCTCGGCTTAGGATCGATACTTAACTCAGATATTCCTTTCCTTCTCTATGCCGTTCGTCATATTTTTCTTTTGTCATAACCTCATCTAGGGAATTCTTATATCGGTTATATCCCTAGTTATTCCGATTATTGCGGTTGTAATATCCGTTATTATTTTACCGGTAGTTATTGTTGTTATGATAAATGATTCACTATATGGAAGATATTAAATTTAGCTGCTATTAATTTTAGGGTTCACTTTCATACCATCTTCCATTGCTATTGTATTAGTACCTAAAGATATGAATCTAGTTTTACTTTATGTGACCAAATATTAAAAATCATGCTTCATGTACTGGTATTACGACTTGAACTTGTGTATTTTCCTTGTTTAAAATTTCTTTTTTAAATTTAAATTTAAATGTTTAATTTTTAATCTTCAATTTTTTAGTTTTAATTTTTCAATTATCAATTTTTAATTTTCCATTTTTATTTTGTATTCTAATGTATTTTATCTTGTATTTTAATGTATTTTCATGTAATATCCATGTGTAATCAATTCTTTAATTGTTTGCTACTGTAATTGGGGCACTGCTCTGTTGTGGCAATAAATAAATAATAACCACTTCTACGGTTTTCGTTATTGTTATTACGCCCTTGTTGCTGCTGGTACGGGCGCCTCCACGGAATCTCCTGTATCTAGTCTCCGGTCTCCTATCTCGAAAGTAGGTGTTACGTTCTGGACCTATATTCCCTTTTTCTTGTACTCTGGGACTTTCGGTCTTCTGCGTCTGATCAAGATATGCAGTAATGATATCCTTGTACTCTTGCCTGTGATTTCTGGATACTACATTCGGCATTGGGCTTGTGTAATCCAATTTTCTCAGTAGCTCATCCATGCTAGCTAAATCACTTACCCTGACGATATAATAAGACGTCTGACCTCTACTGGAAGCATTCTGGCTATCGCATCTATAAACTGCGCCATTGACAAAGGGGGCTGAAGATATCTAAGTCTGGCGAGTTGACTTGTGAAGAAATCGGCATAACGTGTGGGTAAAGTACCCGAGTATGTTCAATAGAGTATACTTCTGCGCGTAGACTCTTCTGCGCTTTGACACTCCAAACGCGTTTTATCAGGGCTTCTGCGAACTCTTCGAAGTCCACAAACGTGTACCTGAAGGCACAAAACCATTCAAGGGGCCCATCTGTAAGATAGCGCTCCACAATCTTCATCTCTCTCTCTAGAGGAATATGTGCTTCGGAAAAATAATCCTTGAGGTTCCTTACATATTAAATTGGTGTGAAACTATCAAGGTTACTAAATTTTCTAGGTTTATCTTCAAACTTCCTGATCACCGTCACGTTCCTAGGTTGATAATCCTGAAGACTAGATCGAAAATCTCTCGCCTCTCTTTCGGGCTCTTTACTTCTATCTTCTAGACCTTCAGTGAACCTGAATACCCCTTCTTCTGGCCTGATCTCCCTTTCTTCTGCTCCTATACTATCTCTTCTAGCTTGATTCCCATAATCTTCTAGATCTATCTTTTCTTTCTCTTTTATTTATGTGATTATCTTCTTCAATTTTTGTCCTACCTCTGTCTTCACTTCATCTTTGTATGTTTCAAGATTGACGACATCTCCTAAGTTGAGACTTTGTAACTTTCTATTAATATAGTCCTCTAATTCAGTACATTTACCCTCATGAATCGCATTAACGTCATTTACAACCCTATCAAAGCGTTCCTTCAAAGCTTGATTATCCTGACTCGATTGAGTTCTATCGTCCACCTGCGTTTGAGTAAGTTGATCAATGCGGTTACCTAGATCTGTTCTAACATTTGTAACTTCACGATTAATCTCTAACTGTGAACCAGCTATTTTTTCTCTATATTGTCTTGAATCTTTTTTACATGCTCATTACTGGACTTATTGCATTCGTCCTTCCATATGACTACATTTGCCTGCAACATTTCGGAAATGTCTATCTCTATATCTTCCTTAAGGATTTTATTATGGGCTATGACTTGTGTACGTAAGGTTTCTACATTGACTTTTAATTCTACCAGAGAAGCTGTAGTTTTTAACGCATCGTCTACAAAACGTGTCGTTAAAGCACTTATGTTATCAGTACACAGGGTCTTGGAAACTTCCACCTCTAACCTAATCTTATTTATGTCCCCTTGGACTCTGTCTGTATTTTACTTATGTCCGTCTGTGCACCAGTAATATCTGCCTGCATATTATTTATGTCTACCTGAACATTGGAGACATCTCCCTGTACCTTAGCAACATCAGACCTAACATCACCAAAATCGGACTTCACATCGTCCACTTTAGACTGGACATTGGATACATCTGATTTAACCTCCGATACATCAGACCTAACATTGGATACATCTACCCTGACATTATCAACTTTAGACCTAACATTTCTGAAAGCATCAAACGATTATTAACAATTGAACAATTGGATAGATGTTCCACAATTCAATAGTTGTTTCTTAAGGGGCACTAGGACCGAGTTTTTAGTCAAAAATGACAAAATAATTATTTTTTGTTTTTATCATATATATATATATATATCTTATGGACCCCTGTGGATCATTTCAGTCAAAACGTTTTCATGCACTGCCATTTTTAAAGGCTCAGCGACATTTTTAAATCTCTTCTGCGTAAAAAGAAGATGGAAGGCAAATCATAGAAAGTAGGCTATACTTTCAAAACTAGAAATCCTAGAAAGTCGTAGGTTAACTCAAACGAAAGGTCTCGATGCTCTTTATCTCTACAACAAAACATTGTATTTTTCAGTTTTTTTCCGAAAAAGTTTCATTGGGTGAGTCAAACTGGTTAATGTAGCATGCGATTTTATAAAAATGCTTTTATCTCCAAACATCATTTTGAGGTAATCAAAATGCTCCATGCGCATGAGATATTCACCAATTTTACTAAAAAAATCACTGGAAATTCAGAAACACATGTGTTGTAAGATAACTTTGCAATATCTCCAGTCCCGTTGTAAATTACACACCAAAAAAATAAAAAACTATGAAAAATTATCAAAATTCATAAAACATGATTGCACATCAAGAAAAAATTAATCCGACAGCATACATGTATCACTTTCTTGAATAGTCTCAATGTTATAATATTTAGAATAGTTTTATGTATATGTATTGAAAATATCAAGCGTTTTACACAATTTCTAATGCGCATGGAGCAATTTGATCTCACGGTATATTTTAATAATATAATTAGTAAAAATCAATTACATTTCATCCAATTGTTTTCAAATTTGGTATGGGACTTCGTGTTACTATTCTACGTATGCAGTTTAAATTTCAATTCATTCTGATAAAAAATGTGGAAGTTGAAAAATTCAGTCCTCGTGTCCTTTAATTATTGGCGTAGTATTTTTATTTATTTATTTTATTATTTATTACATATGAATTATAGCCAATGACCATAGCTGGGTATGGTTGATTGAACGCCCAAAGTCTCGCAACAAGTTCAATTTCAGGAAATTCCAACGTTGGTTACTAGATGCTACTATCACCAACACGAAAGGAGCCTCCCAGAAGAATGCACTAATTACATGCGTTCGGGCGTCCCCTGGGCAACGGTAAAAAACATTGTAAAATTTACCGGCTGATTTTTTCAATACAAAAGCATCATCTGAAAATGAATGTAGATCGTTCAGCTAAACTTCAGCCCTTGTCAGGGCCAAAGATGACAATAATCTCTGTTAACATAGAAGGCCTATCTCCAACTAATTCAGATCTACTGAAGCAGCTATGCATCGATCACAAATTTGATGTCCTGTGTATTCAGGAAACTCACAGAGACAGTTGTCAACCACGCCCCAGGATCCCTGGTATGTCTCTTGTTGCTGAGAGGCCTCATGGGCAGAATGGGACTTCAGTGTTTGTAAAACCAGATATTAAGATCATATCCACTGATGTTAGAGACAGAAACAACTTAGAAATTATTACCGTTGAACTTAGTGACTGTATTATTTCATCTGTATACAAACCTCCAGGTAACAAATTCGAATTTGAAGAGCCTAAGAATTTCCACAAAGGAAAAGTTAAGTTTATTATTGGAGATTTCAACAGCCACAGTACAGCATGGGGGTATAAGAACGATGATGAAAATGTTGAAGAGGTTCTCCAGTGGGCAGACTCTTATCAACTAACATTAATTCATGACAACAAACAACCTGCAGCTTTCAACAGCGGCCGATGGAGGCGTGGCTACAATCCAGACCTTTTGTTTGTTGATGTTAACATCGCTGAACAGTCTGCAATGTCCATAGGTACGCCAATCCCTAACACCTAACACCGACCAATAATATGCCAAGTCATGCCGGCAATAAGGCCACAGGTAGTGCCATTCCGTCGAAGATTTAACTTTGGAAAAGCAAACTGGTAGAAATTCAAAGACACATTGGATCAGAAAATAACTGAAATAGTCCCTACACCTGAGTCCTACGATCAGTTTGTTGAAACTGTAAAGAAATGCTCACGAAAGACTATTCCTCGATGTTGCAGAACGACTTACATACAGGGACTTACTCCGAGCACTAGACAACAACTGAAGAAATACCCTCAACTTTTCGAGGAAGACCCATGGAGTGAGGAAACAACTCTAGCTGGCAAACACCTTAACAATTTAATCCTTGAAGTGAAGAGAGAGAAGTGGACAAAACTTATGGAAGAACTAGACATGTCCAGAAGTAGCCAGAAAGCATGGAGATTGCTGAGGATATTGAATGACGATCCAACTAAGAGACCATTACATGCCAACGTTCCTGCCGACCAAATAGCTAGTATCCTGCTTAAGAATGGTAAACCGGAATGTCGCATCCATAAGTCTTTAACTAAAATATACAGATCTCCGGAAGAGGAAACGAGTGATCTTTCTAAACCGTTTATTCAAGAAGAACTGGAGAGGTCAATATCAGATGCTAAGGTTGGTAAAGCTTCTGGCTTAGATGACATAACAGTCGAACAAATATTACACTTTGGTCCAAAAACGAATGAATGGCTCCTATGCTTTTTCAATAAATGTTTCAGTAGTCGCCAGGTACCAAAGTTATGGAGGAAGTATCGAATATTTGCAATTCTTAAACCGGGAAAACAAGCAGATGACCCAAGGGGTTGTAGACCAATTTCTCATCTCTGTCATCTCTACAAGATCTTTGAAAGATTGATCCATAATAGACTCTTAGAAGTAGTTGAACCCCTCTTAATCCCGCAACAAGCCGGTTTTCGACCGGGCAAGGACTGTACAGCACAGATGCTAAATCTAACTCAACATATCGAGGATGGCTTTGAGACAAGAAAGGTCACTGGGGTAGCATTTATTGATCTAACGGCAGCCTACGACACCATCAACCATCAAATGCTCCTGCGTAAACTGTATGAAATAACTAAAGATTACCATCTCACACGAATGATTCAAGATCTCCTTCGTAGAATTTCAAGTTCAGCGCAGTCGATGGAGGGTCCAAAGGAACGGATTACCACAGGCCAGTGTTCTAGCTCCCTTATTATTCAACATTTATACCAATGAACAATCCCTGCCAAATAACACACGAAGTTTCATCTATGCTGATGATCTCGCCCTTTCCTGCCAGAATGAGACTTTTGAACAGGTGGAGTCTAATCTCAACGCTGCTTTGGAAGAGCTGGACATATACTATCGTAAGAACCAGTTAAAACCAAATCCTAGCGAAACACAAGCGTGTGCATTCCACCTAAAGCACAGACAGGCCTCCAGGAAACTTCAAGTGACCTGGAGAGGAGTGCAGTTAGAACACAATTTCCTGCCTAAATATCTTGGCGTTACTCTTGACCGCACGCTGACCTCTAACGGCACTGTCTGAACGTGAAACAAAAAGTATCTGCAAGGAACAACATTTTGCGCAAAGTCACTGGATCATCCTGGGGTGCAGCAGCAAAAACAGTCAAAACTACAGCTTTATCTTTGTGTTACGTGCAGACTCATCACCGGATGTCTGAAACCTACACCGCGGGATAAGCTCCACTACTTAGCTGGAATTGCCCCTCCAGACATCAGGCGCGAAGTAGCGGCACACAGAGAAAGGTATAAAGCATCTACCTCCGATAAACATCCCCTACATAATCATCATCCTCCTCCTCCAAGACTGAAGTCCAGGGTAAGTTTGGTTGGTTGGTTGGTTCTTAAGTTTAGGGGCTGCGACAACGCGGTCATGTAGCCCCGTGTACTTTGGGTGTGTGTAGAATCTGTCTGATAACCGGTGTTAATTGTGATGACTGTATTAGTGTGTGTATCTGTTTTTTAATTTTAAGTACTGCAACTTATAATTTTTCAAATAGTTCCTACTTTTGCCGCCAAGCGCCACCGTCAACGACTACTAGGTCTAATTCAGAACTTAGCTACTAGACGCCACCGCAGTCAGCGCTTGGCAACGAACGTAGAAACCTAAGAGCGTTGTTTACATTCTTAACCTATCCAATTTAGCTTCACACAGGTGCAATTAGTGGAAGGATCTTTAACATGCCATAAATCTATGACATGGGACCGCCGGCTTTACTTCCCCTCCGAAGGAAGGCATACTGAGGGATTTTCAGGGTAAGTTTCATGAGGACAACAGTTAACATTGGCCAACGGATAAATTCCCGGTTATCTGTGTGGAAGATGTGATCTGAACACCATTGAATGACACCATCGGAACATCTAGCTGCTGGTTTCACTGAAGAATGGCCAGTGTGGAAAACTCTGAACAGGCTCAGACCAGGGGTTGCAAGGTCAAAAGACAACTTGAGGAAATGGGGTTATTTCACATCATCAACCCTCTGCGAATGCGGGGCTCAACAAACTACGGACCACCTATACCAGTGCAGATTATGTCCTGCAAGATGCACCATCGGTGATCTGATGTCCGCAAGATCTGAAGCCATGGAAATTGTCAAATACTGGGCTCAAGTTGCTTAGACTGTCATCTTTGTTTTGTTTTCCTACTTCATTTAACATTTCTTGACGTAATATTACTTTCAATTTCCAATAGTTGGTGTTATTCTTATTATGTATATGTACATATCTATGTATTTTTTGTATGTTAAATAGTCTGATGCTTTTGACTCAAGTAAATAGATACCAACTCCTAGTGGCGAACATTCGGACTTGATAAAGCGTTTCTAACTAGTCAAATATAACCTATGAATTTTTCTACACATTACCAATTGCTGTGGCAGGATCTTTACCTGCCATGAATCTATGACATAGGCCCGCCGGCTTTACTTCCCCTCAGAAGGAAGGATTTTAACGCTTTTAATAATTCGACGACTTCGGTCAGTTTGAACCGCGATCTTGGGCATAGCAGTACTGCATACTACCGTCTAAGAAGGATATAGGCTGTTAATCAATACGCAAATATCATACATTCTACTAGCATGGTAAATATTATTGCTTTTGTGTAGACTATTCTTTAGTAAATTAACGTAGAACTTTCCTAGAAACAGCTCTCCTCATAGCCAATTCCAGGTTCAGACCAAAGGAGAGTGCCATATCGCTCTTTTTTGGTGTCCAATGAGTTTGCTAAATTTGGTATTGAAACTAGACAACGGATTTCGGAGATTTAGTGCACTTTATGCAAAAAGTTAGTATTAATGCAAAGGCTATGAAAGCATGCTCACATTGTCATACGCGAACAACATGCCCTTCTATTATGAAAAGAAGACGACAACAGCATAATCACCAATTTGCAAAACAATTACGGTGCGTGCGCATTTGTGAAAAAAATGTGAGTTAATTTTATAGCCTGGTACAGCTGCAATAAACAGAATATATAAGATGGCCATTTAAAAACAAGCCACCTACTTGTACCATATGAGGTTTATACACAATACATGATGTTACTACATGTACATGTCAAGTTTGCGTGGATATTTAGGCTGACCTTGAAACACTTTCCTACTGTTTAGATTGATTATTTATGCTGGCTGTGATTTACTTACTTCTATGTAGTTTTTCAAACACTTTGTTAGAAGGTTATCATTATTTTATACTGTATACCAGGTGAGTTGGCCTGTTTGCCATCTCTTGATGAATACAGTACATTTGCATTTGTCAGTTGGCACAGGCTAGAGTAAAAGGTGGCTTTTCACCGATGTCTCAGTCTCACTCATGGCTGTGATTATATGGAAGCTACTGAGGTATGGGTGGTGCTTAGTAATGGCATTCGGGGCACAGTCAGTGCCTGTGAATGCTGTGAAAGGTTCTACTCATAGGGTTAGGACTACTGTTCTGACTCAGTGAGGAAAGCAATGGCAAACTACCTCACTCCTCTTCTTGCCTAGAACGCCTCAAAATAGCGCTGCCTTGGGTTTTTGTGGGTATCTACTCACATAACGTAACGGCGGTACTATTTGAGGATCCAACCAGCCTTCGAGCTGACTACCTAACAGACAGACCAGGTGAGTCTGCTGCCCCTAATAATATTGTTTCATGCAGCCCAACTAGCGTTGTTATCAGGAAGGTCGATATTTGTCTGCTTGCATCCCGTATGGTACTAAAGCACTGCAAGCATATCCTGCAAACGATACTGAACTCTATAACTTTTCCCTTGTTGTGGCTACAGACTAATAAGGGGGAAAAGTAATAGAGTTCAGTATCGTTTGCGGGATATGCTTGCAATGCATTAGTACCATACGGGATGCAAGCAGACAAATATCGACCTTCCTGATAACATGTGTTAGTTGGGCTGCATAAATCAATAATATTAGGGGCAGCTGATTCATCTAGTATATTGTAAATTTAATAGTTATTGATTAAAAACTGTTAATGCATCGAGATGAAAAAGGAGAAAAATTGCTCTGAAACATGTACGGGTCATTCTTGAATGTATGTTGAGTATTCAACCCGGAGGCTGGTCGTATCCTCATAAAAGCGCCACAATACGTTCTGCGAGTAGAAACTCGAAACCCCGAGGCAGCGCTATATTGAGGCGTGCTAGCCAACGTGAGGAGTGAGGTAGTTTGCCATTGCTTTCTTCAGTGAGTCAGAACAACAGTGCCAGCCCTTTGAGTAGAAACTTTCCTGGTATCCACAGGCTGTGCTCCAAAGGCCATTACTCAGCACCACCCATAGCTCAGTAGCTTCAATATAGTCACAGCCATTATTGAGACTGAGACATCGGTTAAAGGCACATTTGCTCTTGCCTGTGCCAACAGTCAAAGGAAAAATTACTGAATTCATCAAGAGGTGGCAACAGATAATGTGTTTATTATATATTGACGTTAAAGATCCCGTTCAGGGCAACATTCTGGCACCCCGGTGGCTCTAATAGCCGCAGTAGTTAAAAGAGACGTAAAACGATAACATCATATCATTGTTATTAATTAACTTCTTGCCCGGATTAAATCATCTTCATTCATTTCATCTCTTATTAACTCCTATGATGAGTTCGGTGTCAGGAAGTCATTCGGCTGTAAAGTTACTCGCCATATAGAAAACTTATGTCACTCATAGGTTATCAGACTAAATGCCACACAGCCCGAAGTCCCGAGGATGTAGACCCCAATACGCTAAGCACATTAAATATTACACAGCGGAATTAGTAGTCTGTTTGAGGACTTCCATGAAGATGTGAACCACCTCCTTAATAATTGGTTCTCTCAGAGATCTGAAGCACCTCTGTGGAAATGACCACAGAGGGCTAGTTCACCTTGTGGTGTTCTAGGCTGCAATTTATCACCCATATTTTCAATCGATAAGGTGCGTTCAAAAAGTAACGAGCCGGAGGCTGGAATACGCAACCCGACTACATCGGCTAATCGTGGCGTGTGTAACGAGGTGTGGTTCCGACCAGAGCGTGGAAAGTCACAGCCCGTCGTTAGAGGACACGCGTGCACGTCACGTGACGATACAAAGCAAGCAGCAGCATGCATAAATCGTCCAACGCTGCCAGTCGCATTGCAAACAGTGACATTGAGGCGTCACCGAAGAGCAAAGAGGTGTTGTTCGGTTTCTGACAGTGGGAGGAGTAGGGGGAACGGACATTCATCGCCGAATGTCACAAGTGTACGGCGAACATTGCATGTCCCTTGCAAGGGTCAAGGCGCGGAACAAGCGCTTCAGGGAAGGCTGGGTGTCGTTAGCCGATGAAGCCCGGTCTGGGGCACCCCCCCCCCCCTACATTGCCGATGACAACGTCCAGCTGGTTGATGCACTCATTACCCAGGACCGCCGAGTGACAGTGAACGCCATAACCGCCGTGGTCGCTCCACGACAATGCACGACCTCATACGGTCAACACAGTCGCGGCACTCCTGCAGAATTTCAAATGGGAGGTTCTCGGCCACCCTCCATACAGTCCAGACCTCTCCCCCTGTGATTACGCCTTGTTTGGTCCCCTGAAAAGGGCTCTTCTGGGCCAACGATTCAACTCGGACGCCGGCGTCCAGCTGTATGTGCGGAACTGGTTCACATCGCAGCCCATGGAATTTTATGAGACAGCCATTCACCGCCTCGTGTCACAGTGGGACAAGTGCCTCAACTGCCAGGGCCAATACTTCTAACATACAGGTACTGGTTTCTGTATTTATGCCTCCGGCTCGTTACTTTTTGAACGCACCTTATATATATTGAACAAACAATTAAGAAACTTAGACACAAATTTAAAGTAGGGGTAAAGATTCAAGGAGAAATAATTTCTACTCGGAGATTTCCTGATCACATCGTCATCTCAGCCGACTCACCAGAGGATTTGAATGTGTTTTTAAATGGTATGGACTCCGTCTTGAGGAAATAATTCCTGATGAAGATCATCAAATGTAAAACAAAAATAATGGATTCCAGCCTAAATATGCCAGAAACCCCCATGGACGTCAAATTGGCAGGTGATAAGCTAAAGGATGCAGGAGATTTCAGTTACTTAGGAAGCAAAATACCCAATGATGGACGAAGGAAAAAGAGTATAATGAGTAGGTTGGCTCATACAAGGGAAGCATTTACGCGGAAAACAAATATGTTGACATCGAATATAGATTTAGGTATTACGAAGTAATTTTAACAGCCTTTGTCTGCAGCGTGGCATTCATTAAAAGTGAAACTTGGACTGTTGGCCCTGCTTAAAAGAAGTGAATCGATGCATTTGAAATGTGGTGTTACAGGATAATGATGAAGAACAGATGGGTAGGTAGAGTACCAAATGAAGAGTAATAAGACGAGTGTGAGAGGAGAGATGTTTCTGGAGTCTGCTAATGAAGATAAGAGATAGGTTAGCAGGATACATGCAGTAGTAAGACACCCAGGAATAGCAAATTTATTTATGGAAGGGAGTGTCGATGATAAGAATTGTGGCGATAGACCAAGGTTAGAATATGTTAAACAGATTGTCTAGGATGTAAGGTGTGATAGCTATATAGAGATGAAACGATTAGCTTAGGACAAGGGCGCATGGAGTGGTGCATCAAACCAGTCAAATGACTGAAGACCTAAACACACAGATTTAGGATGGCTTCATTATAGTCCTCTTTCTGCGTCAATGAAGACATACCGAGAATGTTGTGAATGGTGCATCATTTACTGTCGAGAAGTAGCCACTAGTGGCTGGTCATTCATCACGAATTCTTCTATTATCTCACCAAACAGTTTGCATTCAGTTCACTGCACTATAGTAATGAAGAATGATGACAGGTTATGAATAGCACCAATGCAATGTAATCAGAATGGTAAGCTGAAATGAATTCTATGGCTGAATTGATATTTATAACGTGACTTTTATCCGCAGCGTAATGATCCTCTATTCAACTGCGGTTGACAATCGGCTCTCGATATGAAATTTATTTAACATGTTTGTGGAGCTGTTCAAACATTCAGTGCTTGGTCATATCACAATTACTCTGATGGTTATGTGGCTTCGATACATTTTAATGGTTTCACAGCAGAGGATATTTTTCACAAAATGCAGCACAGAGAAAAATTTATTTAAAATAGATTATCTAACCCTAAAACAAGGTTCGCCAAGAGCGTAGGAAAATAAAACGTGGTCGTGGCAAGAACGTCCTCGTCCAGGTTAGTCTTTGAACTATCAATAGAGCCCTTCTATGTCGAAGATCTCCGGTTCAAAATGCATGTGCCATCTATCCCACAAATGGCGAAGGTGATTGAAATGAGACGCATGAAGCGGCAAGACATATCATTAGAATTTTTCATTACTGATGCAATGACGGACAGACGATAGCCACAGGGAAATGTAGAGCTAAGACATGTAGTAACATGACTCGTCGTACGCGGCTTCCATGACAAAATTTGTAAAAACATAAAATATCATGAACCAAAAATGGCTGTGTGTATACTTTATGTGAGAAGACATGCGACAAATACCATATAACAGTATGTGGTTACAAGAAGAAGAGCATAGTGGAATATAGCAAACTGTTTCATGTGTAGATCGTAGTGATTGTGTGATATAATAATAATAATATCGTATGGCCTGGGTGCTGGGTGCAAGCTTTGTTATTTGACACCCAAAGGGTAGCTTGAATGTTGAATATCGTTGTTCATTGAAGCAATATGAAAGTCAAGGAGGTTAGTTATCTAGTAGAGAAATGAGGAACTTTGTGTTGGCGGTATATCCCGAGATAAATTTTTCCATTATGAACACGGCCTACTGAATTCAAATGGGTTCTTTAACATGCCAACATCGTATGATATGGTGTCATAATTTTTGCCGCCTTTCAAAAATCACTTACCACGGCCAAGACCGAACCTGCAAGCTCGGGGTTAGTAGACCGACACGTTAACCACTCACCCACCGTGGCAAGCATTGTGTGATAATTTGCCTGTTTATTCTATTATTATTATTTTCATTTTGTAACTCACTATATGCCTATGGCCATCTGGCTGCAATAAATTCTTATTAAAATAAAACGTGGTCGTTACACAGAATAGTGAATGTGTGGAGAACTCTCGGTGACTGTGCCCAGACACCGCACGAAGAGCCACCTTTCACGTGGCTGTGAAAGCCAATATGCTATGCCAATTTTAAATCAGTTCTGATCCCTAGCATGGGGTTGCATAAGCCTATCGGTAGAGGCGCTGAGCTTCTAACTCAAAGAAAGGTGCTTCGATTCCCACACAGGTAATGGATTTTAGAAACCCAATTACCACCAGAAACACAAATTAGACAACAGAGGTAAAATATAACGTGCGTGTGATCACACGTTATCTATAGATGGCGTAGAAGCCGTTGTCGTATTGATAATATTGATAATACACGTTTTCAGTCGGTTAATTCCAATTACTGGATCGTGCGAAAAATAACCTGAAAAAACGTTGTAATAATTAAAATCTACGCACTTTTTCTTTTACGTCTGTTCTCTCAGTATCAGAAAATTTTACCTCACATCCAATTGGTGGAACACACATTACATACAGGGTGTCATTTATGTACTTGAGTACCCTTAAGGGGCGTGTAGGGGATGGGTGAAGGATCAATTTGAGATAGGGAACCTGGGGTCGGAATGGCCTCGTAACCCCAGAAATCAAGTTTGTTTAAGGCCCTCCGCCCCTGTAAAGTAGGAACGCGCGTCATGTATTACTCTGAGGTCAGGCACTCGTTCGCTGTCAACGGTCTTGGCGCGACCACCGCTCAACGCTGCCGAGCAGAAGCCCTGGAAAGTTGTAATAACAAATAAAATAAGAAGTTACAATATTGTTGATTAAGGGGATAAGTAATTTAAGAATGAGAGTTCCTTTTTAAGCCCTATTAATTCATTGAGAAATTGCTTGAAAAGATATACACTTATCTTCACATTATAAAGCTGCTTGTAGTTCCTTGAAGTCTGATAGTTGAATATTTCCCAACTATACATGCTGATCAACAGGCGAGGATCAAAGGTGGTCATGGTCACGATTAAAAGAAGAAATGTCTGGACTGGGCTATGAGTTTCCCTGAAAGTACTCCAGAAACTGAGCGGTGTGTAGGTCGTCGCTAGACTTCATTACCATCCGAGCCTTAAAGTCGCTTCAGTAAGGTGGCGAAGTAACCAGTTTTGGAATGATCCATGACTTCCACATCAACTTGACTAGGCCCAAGGAAGGTCCGGAATGCCAGGTAGGAATTACGAAAGCTGTGGTGATGAAAGAGTCTCCTGAAAATATTAGAAGAGTAACATGAGTAACCGAGTAAGCTATCTCCGTAACGTGCCGAAGCAGGAGTCTGGTGATGCGATGCGACTGCTGTTGAGAATGCATGAGGAGTGCTGGGGCGCTGGTGAAGATATAGTCAGAATGACGTCACAAGAGAACTTCCGAATGATTGAGGTGGGAGATGTGAACAGCTAATCAGCGGATAGACGCGTCTCGCGAAGAGGCAAGGCAGAGGAATATGTCAACTAAAACAGTAATTCAAGAATGGTGAGTACATTTCAAGAAATGGAACCTAACACAAATTGAACACAAGATTTAATACAAGAATTAATGCTACTTATCTAAAGTACCGTGATCTTACTGCAAGGCTAATATAAAATTGGGTTGAAATGGGCCAGTTAAATAAATTCAATTCAAACAAAATGGAAAAGAATTATGAAGCGAAAAAAAAAATCTATTCGTGTAGGCGAACAGCCTTCTTATCATCGTCATCGGAACATAGCAATTACCTATGTAACATCAGACCAGATTAATTATATATTTATTGATTTCTTTATGTATTTATGTCTGAATTTACTGATATATTTGTTTTTTTTTGTATTTATTTATTTGTTTATATTTTATTTGCTCTAGACCTTCTTTCAGAAGTTGGAGTTCGTGTTGAAGTCAACAATTTTAAATAAAGAGTTATTTTGTATTTCCTTTTCTCCTCCTTTACAGTACCGTAGTACATAGTGCAATTTACTGACAGATAGAAATGGATAACACACTAATTTGTTAGAATAAACGTGCCTACATTGGATGACATGTGTTTAAGGAAGTGAAGAACATGGATCATGACGACTCCACAATTTTCTTGTTAAGTTCAATTCAAATTTCCAGGGGTCAATAATAATATTTAACAAGCATTTCAAGCATAAAAGACATGTACTGTATTTTGATGCTTACGTTCCTATGAGCTGCATTAATGGCGCCTTACTGGAAGACTACTGTTTTCCCAGTACTGTGTAACGGGTTGCATTTTGAGCAACTCCTCAGTTCGTAATGCTACAGTAGGTTCAAGATAGGCGATACATAACGTTCAAATTCACAGATCAGACTGGAACTGTCTAGAATTATTTAAAAATTCTTTGCTATGTTAGAATTAAAAGTTCTTCATACGGCAATAAAATCAGATCAAAAATTAAACCTGTTATTTATAAAATTAAATAGGCTATAGTGTTATAGATATATTTTAATCTTAGTCCGCCAATTCGCATAGTAACTGGCACTATTTGGCTGTTAGCTCGGAAGCCCAGGTTTGATTCCCGGCTCTGGCAAGAAATTCAATTCTTGTCTGTGGGATGAACGGGGTACACTCAGCCTCGTGAGGCAAAACTTAGAAGAAGCGCGTTCAATTCCCACTTCAACCATCCTGGAAGTGGTTTTCCGTTGTTTCCCATTTCTTCTCCGGGCGAATGCCGGGATGGTTCCAAATTAAGGCCATGGCTGTCTCCTTCCCAATCCTCATCCGAATTACAAGTACACACACTAAGATAGCAATCACAATGACATAGCATGCCACGGTGGGTGAGTGGTCAACGTGTCGGTCTACTAACCCCAACTTTGCAGGTTCGCTCCTGGCCGTGGTAAGTGATTTTTGATAGTCGGCAAAAATACGACACCATGTCATACGATGTTGGCATGTCAAAGAACCCATTTGAATTCAGTAGTCCGTGTTCATAATGGCAAAATTAATCTCGGGATTTACCGCCAACACTAAGTTCCTCATTTCTCTAATACAAAGCGCTATAGTGTTCAAGGAGCTTAGATGTCTAACTTCCTTGACATTCATAGTGCTTCAAGGAGCAACGAAATTCGACATGCAAGCTACCCTTTGGGTGTCAAATAACAAAGATTTCACCCGACTTCCGAGGCCATACGATATTATTATTATTATTATTATTACAATGACATAAGTTATCACACAAATTCCACACGCACACCTGAGTACACGAGGCTATGTGTCCATGAAGTCGCAAAGCTCCTTAATGAATCAATAACAAAAACATCAACATTTTTATCTTACAATAGTTGTGAAAGGAACTATTTTAATGATAATAAAAACATTTATTTCCCATGTGACTTTAAACTCCACCAACTTCTTGTGGTGGTAAAAATTCAGACTTGCACGACCAGCGTTGAAATAGGAATCTCTGTTCCGCGGGCGTATAGGCCGTATAGGTCACGGACAGAATAGGGAGGCTACTCGAGACCCATGATATAAATACCATATACGGGCCTACGCGAGAAATTAAGGACATGTTTAGGTCCACTAAAGATAAGCGACATCCTCATACCACGGCAGGGGTTTATAAAATCCCGTGTGATTGTGGCCAGGTATATATTGGAACAACGAAAATAAGTATTGCCACTCGCCTCAAGGAGCACGAACGACACAGCCAGCTGGGACAAACAGATAAATCCACTGTTTCAGCACACTCGCTACTCGCAGTTCACGGCATAAGATATGGAGACACCGAAGTTCTGTCCACCACGGTGTCTTATCATGCCAGGCTACAAAGGGAGGCATTGAATCCTGAAGCATACTAACAGCTTCAATCTTAAGGAGGAAGCAGGACGTATGAACAGAGCTTGGCTTCCAGTCCCTAATCCCCTCAAGCCTGCCCTCATTGACCGTCGTAGACGAGAAGATGCAACAGAAGAGTAGCCCTGTCCTGGATGCTTTACTTTTATGTGGTCCGCCGTTGCTATGGTAGCCTCTATGTGTGGGTTGTTGACTATTTATATATCTTCTGTTTACTTGTTTTAGCC
Organism: Meconema thalassinum; assembly: GCA_946902985.2. Lineage (NCBI taxonomy): Eukaryota > Metazoa > Arthropoda > Insecta > Orthoptera > Tettigoniidae > Meconema > Meconema thalassinum. Next base: position 144,616,690 of record OX336391.1, read on the forward strand.
TACCTCGCTTAATGTAACCAGTGAACATGCTGAACGCAGTCTTCAGCGAAACGTCAGGACGACAAAATGTCCTTAGAATACGGCGTATAGGACCGCGAAACAGAGATTCCTATTTCTTGTGGTGGATTTAGTTGCAAACCTGAAGGTAATTCTTATTTACGTGTTATAATGTATTTACATTAAAATAAAATGTAGCTTTTTAATTCCCAGAATACCATTATTGCCTTATAACCTCCAACTATATTACGAGCGTTCTTTTATGAGTCGATTTGGAATCCCATGGATTCTTCTTAACTTCAGAAAGAAAATGCTTCCTTGTCCGGGAATCAAACCCATAATCTCGGGACATGACCTAGGTGGACCCTCTAGCGCTGATCCACAAAGGCAGCTAATTACGAATGCTAGTTATGTTTGTTGGCAACACTACACGCCATGAATGGCTGCCAATCCTCGGAGACTTATAAAACATGAGTGACGACAACAACAAGAAGTTATAACGAGGTCCCTCGTGTTTCTTTCAGCGGAATTGTACTAACAACTGTCACTCACGGTTATATTAAAAAGAGTGATGAAGGAAATTTTAAACTTGCTGACAGGCGAACACGAAAAACAAAGAAAACTTCTTGAACCGAATTCCCAAAAGTTGCTCTCTTCAAGTTATATTGAGGCTTGGGATTACTCCCAGAAAACGGCAGCAATCTCTGTGAAATCTCAAAGGTCGCCTGATTATCTTGCTTTCACTTCAACAGAAGATTGCATGTATTTTACTCCGTGCTATTATGACTTACATAGAGTGTCATCGTTGTTTAACAACAGCATATAAGTACGTACATTCATATGAAAAGCTATCATTGTCCTGCCTCTAAGATTTTCATTCGGTTAACACAAGTGCACCGAATTATATTGGGCAAGGAATAACAATTTATTTTCTAATTCCTGAAATTAATTACATGAATTATTTATACACTTAATAAAACACTTGTGAGAAGTCTGGAGGGAGTATGGAAAAATCCAGGGAAACCAACATTGAGGATAGTCGCTGTCAACGCTGGGATTAGAACCTGCGATCTCCGGAATAGATGCAGCACTCCCCAGCGACCATGGTGTATTATTTAAGCGTACGACTACGCCACATGGTCTTCCATATGTATGGTTTGTAGCTGCACCAAATAATGTAATAGCTGAAAGCTCCTTGGTAAAGAGAAAGAGTTTTACTCCGCGAGGTACAGTAATCTGGAGTAATATAGGTCGCGATACCATAAACTACAAAATTTCCCTAGACACAAAATGGAAGCATCTATGGTGTTATGGACGACACTTAAGGTTTAAATGAGGCGATGCATACATGTTAGCTTCTGTGTTAATAAGGCTTTGCTTACGAACTCAAACCTAACCTAACACGAGACCCCCTTGTTGTATTACAAGCTAATTTTCGTGCATACAGTCGTCTAACCAAGTAGTGACCAATTTTTTCGTGCAGACAGTCGTCTAGCCTAGTAGTGACCAATGATTTCACTCAGACCATCACGTCGTGTAACCTAGTAGCGGCCAATGGTTTTGTATCAACATGGCTCTAGAAGAGTACAGTGCAAATTTTCAAATAAATTGAGCAACTGAACGTAATTTGTGAATATTCGTAACTCACCACCAAACCTTTAACTTATACATATGTGACTACATCCACTTGTAACAACTCACTGCTTGAAACCTCATACACGTGAGTAATATGGCGGTAATTCAAGCCACAGCTTCAAACAAATGAACATCAACGTCCTTACGTCATCCACTTCACTAAAAGTTACCCTAGACACGTTCAGCGTGTTCCGATTCAAAACTAAACTGTAAAATGGGTTGCCTACCCACCTGCAATTGGCTTGAAATATGCTCCCAGCGCGCTAGCGAAGGGGCTGAGTTCGATTTCACTGATTGCCGCCTTCTTATGCAGCATTGAAAAGTATTTTGCTCTTTCAAAATATATTTACACAGGCTTCACAATAAGTTTGAACGATTTCTGTTTCAGAACATATAATTTTACGCTTCTATTAATGGCATTTGCAGAGCATTTCTATGAAATAAAATTGTGTTCTATAACATAGTTTATTACAACACAATTACAACATGCTTTTCAACAAGATGGTCATCCAGCGCACTCCTCCAGACTGGCAGGATAAGTTTTAAACCGTTTGTTTCCTGGCCGGTGGATAGTAATTGGCGGCTTTATAGAATTACCACCACGTTCACCTGATCTGACCGTCCTGGATTTCTTCATTTGGGGCTACGACAGGTCGAGAGCATTTTTAAGGTCACCACAAACACCCGAAGAAATGGAGCTCGTTATTACCGAAGCCTTTGCGGAAATTACTTCTCAGATGTTGTCGAACGCAAAGAGAACAACATGCGATGAGTGGCCCTCTGCTTGGAAAATGATGGACGCCACTTCGAACACCTTATGTAAATGTCCATTTGTAGTAGATGGAACGTCTGTGATAAATTAACTATTTTAGTCGCATCGAACACTGATTACAATTTTTTAACAAATCATTTCCAAATTGTATCTCGTTTTGTGGTATTGGGATAAAAAGCAATAAATTGTGTTGTAAATAAAATGCAACACAAAAATGCATGGCGTTGTAATAAACTATGTTGTAAAATAACATTTTATTTCATAGAAATGCTCTGCAAAAGCCACTAACAGAAGCATAAAATCACATGTTCTGAAACAGAAATCGTTCAAACTTATTTTGAAGCCTGGGTAAATATAATTTGAAAGAGCAAAATTCTTTGCAATGCTGCATAAGAAGGCGGCAATCAGTGAAATCGAACTCAGCCCCGTCGCTAGGGCGTTGCGAGAAGATTTCAAGGCAAATGCAGGTGGGTAGGCAACCCATTTTACAGTTCCGTGCAGAATCGGAACACTCTGTGCCTATTGCGGTATATACCTAGGTACAGGGTCTTTCATATAAAATAAGAGCGCCAAGCGGCGGCTTTCTTATCCGCGGCTGCGGTCACCTTGGCCGAGCTTTTGGCGCGCCAAGGCCCCCTGCTTTAAGCGTGTGTACAATCCTATATGATGCAGTGGCCTTGCTAGCGTGTGTACAATGCTGAAATCTTACTTTAGTTAGTTAGTTAGTTAGTTATTGTTGATGAAACCGAAACCCCTACTTGTGCTAATTTTGTGAGTGATTTATTCGGAGACCGTTCAAGATTCTCGCCAATGTCATCTAGCTCATCCTCTGTTAAAACTGTTCGTGTGCGGGCATGTTTTTTTATTGAGCACCAAGCCAGTATTGTCAAACTTATTTGCAATTACGTGAATGTGTGCTAGTGAAGGTGGCACTTCGTCAGGAAATTGCTGAACAAATGCATCATGTACCCGCCGAGCCGACTCGTACTTAAAATGAGTTTTACATAAAAAATACGATGTTGCAATGATAACTGACTCACCATGTTAGCACTTGAGGTTTAGATTGGCGACTGAGCACCTGCACGCTTATTGCAAGGTCAAGTTTGGTAATGTCAATCTGTTATTTTTATACAGTCCATCGGAACTTGAAAAAAAAACAGCCGTCGTATGTACTATGCGCGCGCTTTCTATACTATAGGGGTTTCGGTTTCATCAACAATAACTAACTAACTAACTAACTAACTAACTAAAGTAAGATTTCAGCATTGTACACACGCTAGCAAGGCCGCTGCATCATATAGGATTGTACACACGCTTAAAGCAGGGGGCCTTGGTGTGCCAAAAGCTCGGCCAAGGTGACCGCAGCTACGGTTAACAAAGCCGCTGCTTGGCGCTCTTATTTTATATGAAAGACCCTGTACTTGAACCCAGTAACCATTTCGATGATATAAATAGTGCCCGTGGGTCACTAGATGATATAGAGAGACATATGTGTGTGGAGATTGATCGACTGTCCATACTGTTGAGTATCGATAGTGGTGGTGTAAAAGGACCCCACTCCCTCTGGAGAGCTTGCTGCTATGTACTCGATAAAGAGGTATTAATAATGGTATACGGGGCAGGGAGCTGAGCCGCTCGCGGGCGCAGGCGGACAATGGAGGGTGAAATTGAAAAGATAAGCCTGGAACAGATTAGATGGAGCACCGTGACTAAAGCAGGGGCTAATATAGCGTGAGTTGAGAGTCAAGTCCTCACAATATCCAGAGAATTAGAATTCCATTCCTTTCTCAGCTTTGCCCTATCTAGACAAGATTAAATTCTTTCAAATTAATCTTTATTTGCAATACAGCAGCCTTTCCCGGGGGAACTGAGAAGCAAGAGAATATATATTAACGTTTCATTAAGAAGGAAGTGATGAGGGATTTTATCCCCTGCGCTGGCTAATGCAAGTTGTTGAAGCCAAAAGGCACCCCGCTTTTGAGGTACAAGACGATGGTTGTTCCTATCCTTAATCTGGAAACCACTCCAAATATTTCAATGGCATAAAACAACTAAAACTTTCAGAATAATAAAAACGGTAATATCATACTGACCCCTAAAATCAATAGAAAAGGAATTCAAAATTTCACAATCACGGAATTATTACAAAATATTTAAACAACATCAGAAAAAATATGAAGCACCAACCTTATTGTTAAAAGATGAAAAAGGTGAATTGGCCCACAAGAACCAGGATAATGCACAAATTATGGCTAAATATTTTAAGACACTCCTAAACTGTGAAGAACCCTTAGAATTTCTTCAAACGGATGTTGACACACCAGTAACAACACCGCCAGAGAACATTAATCCGCCCACACTAGAAGACGTTTACTTAGCACTGAATGAGATGAAGAATTTCAAAGCCCCTGGAGAAGACCAGACTCTTGCGGAGATTTGGAAGTATGCTGGAAATTCGGCAAAAATCGCCCTTAACCAACAACTAGTCAACATCTGGATTACATGAAAATTCCCTGAACATTGGACATCAGCTACCATCCATCCACTACATAAGAAAGGGAATAAGACAGACCCTAACAATCATCGAGGGATTTCACTCCTGGATGTTACCTATAATTTTTAGCCTACTTTTCGCATTTTGTAAAAATGAGGAAAAAGTAGACTTATGAGATCGATCCGGGAAAATGTGTCTGTCCTTCTGTCTGTCTAGCTGTGTATGTGTCTCCTCCTATCAACTCCTAAACGGCTGTAGCAATCGAACCCAAATTTGGTATAAGTAAAGACCTCTATCTGAATATCTCAATGCCGTATTTAAAAATGATGTCATTGCTACCAACTGCAGAAAAATCGCAATTGAAATTTCAGCTCCATGTTGTGTATCTTGGAAGGTATGCATGGGAGCTATACCAAAATTGGCACACATATAGATAGTGATATTTCAGTTTAATTTCCAGGAGGCCATAGATGACAGTGTTGCCAAAATGCTTCTAAGACTGCTGGTAAGTCCGATTTTTAAATGCATATAACTTCTACACTATCGATTGGATTTCAACCAAATTTCGTATGTACTATGTGTAGATAGACAGGATATGACTGAGCGTAATCTTAAGAATCACCAGGGCTGCCAACTGCTAATTAATGCACTCTCTGTTGTTTTTATCCTAATACCAATATATCAGAATTAAACGTTGCACACGTATAGTACCTGACATTATAGATTAATTTGTATTAACTAATGGACCTCAGTACTACCAGCATGATTCTAAGCCTGATGATTGGTCTAATTTTAAAATACATGTAACTTTTCTACAAATACATGGATTTCATCCAAAATTGGCACAACAATAGACGATAATAGTTCAGATAATTTCTGACCAACACATGCATGGCATTGTTGCCAAAATGTTTTATGCGTGCTGATAGGTCCAATGTCTAACTACATGCAACGTCCATGCTATCCATTGGGCTTCAACCTTATTTTGTATTCTGCACCTTAAGAGATGGAACTAAGAATATATTCAGTCACCAGGGCAGCCAACTGTAGTGCTCTATTAGGCTACATTATGCCAGTTATATTTCGAACTAATTAGAAATTTCGATATTATCAACTCAATTTCGTCATTATTCTAATTAGGTCCATACAGATTAATCGTTGGAATGAATCTTACATTTAGAGAAAAGTAGACTCCTTAGTTCGTCACGGAACTTCTTGTTTTTCTCGAATTCTTCTCAATAGAATTAAAGTACAACTTGAAAAAGAATTAGGTGAATATCAAGGAGGTTTCAGACCATGGATAAGTTGCCCAGATCGAATCAAGAGCCTGAAACTGATAATGGATTACAATAGGAACATTTATTGACTTCAAATTTCCATATGATTGTATTCAAGGAGAATATTTATTAAAAATTCTTAAGACACATGGGATTACACACCAAATTGACAAATCTCATAAAACTAACTCCTACAGGCACCAAATCAAAAGTTAAATTCAGGTCTCTGACCCATTTGAGGTCACAACTGGTTTACGACAAGGTGATGGCTTATCACCATTACTATTTAAATGTGCATTAGAAATGCTAATGCGAGAATGGTCTAATAAATGCCCTCCAAATACAGAAATAGGTAGAAAAATTCAAACAAACTGTCTTGGTTTTGCAGACGACATGGTATTAATGGCGAAAGATTTAGAGGAAGCCAAAACACAGGTATCAGAGCTTCAGATCATTGCAAATAAAATTGGCCTTAAGATATCATTTGAGAAAACAGAAATCATGCCACAAAAACCAACAGCCTTAAAATAAATACAAATTAATGGTGCAAAAAATAAAATTGTTACACGATTCAAATATCTAGGAGAGTTAATAACAAACAACTTAAATGAGAAAGCATCGATTCAAATAAGAACAACCCAGTTATCTAGGGCACAAAATTAGCATGGGAGACTTACAAAAAGAAATGCTTATCAATTAATGCAAAAATTAAACATTACAATACAGTCATAAAACCGGAAGCCGCAGTAGAAATATTAGCCTATTCCATCTAAATGAACATTCTTAAACCGACAGATTGCAGAAGATCGAAAGGTGAATTGGAAGAACTTGTATTAATGAAAGTTATTAAAAAGATGGAAAGCCTCCGTGGCTTAGGCGGCAGCACGCCGGCCTCTCACCGCTGGGTCCGTGGTTCAAATCCCGGTCACTCCATGTGAGATCTGTGCTGGACAAAACGGAGGCAGACAGGTTTTTCTCCGGGTACTCCGGTTTTCCCTGTCAACATGTCATTCCAGCAACACTCTCCACTATCATTTCATTTCATCTGTCATTCATTTAATCATTGCCCCAGAGGAGTGCGTCAGGCCTCGGCAGCCGGCACAGTTCATATCCTCGCCGCTTGATGGGGGCTTAATTCATTCCATTCCTGACCCGGTCGGAGACTGGAAGCAGGCTGTGGATTTCCATTTCATTAAAAAGATGGGCAATGGCGAATAATACCTAACAATATTGTCTATGACAACCTACAACCCATTACTGATACCATGTGAGAGAAAAGACTAGGATTCTTTGCGCACACCTTGAGAATGCCAGATTCACGTCTTCTAAAACAACTAGTACAGTGCAATCTTCCTTCAAAAAAACATAACTGGATGCCGATGGTTAAAAGAAATCAGAGGAATTAAAAGAAATAGGCCTAACAACAGAAGATGCTACAAATAAGAAAAGTGTAACTACAGCACTTAAACAAAAAACCTCTCGGCACGCCGGAAGGCGGAGGTAGATTTCACCGGGCAAACTAGGGGATAGGCTATAATAGGCAAAATATGCAGGTTTTCGTAGAAGGATCAGACCTCATTTATTGCGAGAAAGTATTTTACAATGTAATTAGAGCTCAATTAACTTTTCTTTCGTCGTACTATGCATATTTTTAACATTTTATTGTCTTAGGGGGACGATAACCTTCTTGTCATTTTGGGTCCAGTTTTATACTTGTGGTCACACCGTCCTTATGCAAGGTTTGGAATTGATGTGTAGCTATCTAACAGTCTGTTACTTCTTCACGTCAAATTTTTATATCCCGCAGAGATGTTGGTTGATTCCTCAGTTTAGGGCTGCGACAACGCGGTCATGTAACCCCGTGTACTTTGGGTGTGTGTAGAATCTGTCTGATAAACGGTGTTAATTGTGATGGCTGTATTAGTCTGTAATTCAGGTAAGGGCTGCAGACGGTCAATTTCAAGTAGTAGTTCCTAATGTTGGTACCATATATACCGTCAACGACACCTAGCTGTGAACTTGGCTACTAGATGCCACCGCAACTAGTAACTTGCAACGAACGTTGGCCTTCCCCTCTGAAGGAAAGCATACTGAGGGATTTTCAGCGATCTTTGAAAATCCGACGACGTCGGCCGGCTTTGAACCCGCGACCTTGGGCATAGAAGTTCAGCATGCTACCAGCTAGGCTACGTCACCGAAGCCGCTTCCTACACAGTCAGATGGAAAACTGAATGTGATCTCGTTGTCATGGCAACCTCTGATAGCTCATCCCTCATCAATTTAGAAGCGTTGTCATGGTAACCTCTGGTGGCTCTTGGCATTTTCTTCTAATTCCGAAATCATTTTTCTCATCCCTTGGCGTAATGGTGGGTTGTATCAAAAATTCTTCCAGACAAAAGTTTTAGGTAATTATTAGGGGAATAACGTCCATTTTGTACGGTTTTGATATTGTGCCTATTAAGAGAGATATGATTAATGTTTCCCGAAAAACCCACTTTTTTCCACCCCATTGGTCAATGGTTGGTGCTGTCAAAAAACTTTTTAAACATAAATTTTTGGCACTTATCCGACACATAATATGAACTTTGAAGGGATTCGATATTTCACATATTAAGAGAGTTATATTTCACTTTTTCAAAAAAGCCCCCCATTTTTACCCCCTTCAACCGATTTTGCCCATTAACGAACTCGACCGAGATTTTATAGGGATACATATTATGTAAAAAGTCCAAAGTGATTGGTGCAAAATTACGGCAGTTATCGTGTCCACAAGAAACTGATATATATGCATATATATACACACACATATATATATATATAAACTTTTGAACTGACGGTGGTTTGGGGATCAGGGGGATGTGAAACGCGAAGATATGTCGAAATTTTCCGGAAGTCGAAACATGGTACCCATTACCATACTTAGCTTTCTAATGAAATCTACCTAATATGACTTCTCATTTTCCACTCATAAAAAAATAATATTCCAGCAAGAATATTTTCCGCCCAAGAAAGGGCAAGACGATCAATACGCATGAAGAAGTACTGGGAGGACCGCAAGGCTCGTACAGTTCCTACAAGTCGACGAACGAATGATTGGTTAAAGTGATTTTATGTGGTCTTAAAAGGCAAAAAAAAGAAGAAGAAGGAGGAAACTGCAATAACAACTAGGGCTGGTACTTACAATCGATTAAATTCAGTTATCAAATAATAAAATAATCGAATCAGAAAAATCAATCAATTGCTACATGTAACGATCGTTGACTTTGCGTTTAATCGATTAATCGGTTGGTCGAATAATTGGTTAATTGTTTTGTTGATTGATCGATGTGCTTCGCTCCTTTCAATACGCTCTCACAGAAGCAAAACAGATATTAATTAAAATATATTGTGTTGTGTGTTTGATTCTTCAGTCATTTGACTGGTTTGAAGCAGCACTCCATGCCTCCCTGCCCTGAGCTAATCGTTTCATCTCTACATAGTTACCACACCCTACATCCGAGGCAATCTGTTTAACATATTATATCCTTGGTCTACCCCTACAGTTCTTGTCCTCGACCCTTCCTTCCATTACTAAGCTTGCTATTCCTGGGTGTCTTAGTATGTGTCCTACCAACCTATCTCTTCTCTTCATTAGCAGTCGCCAGAAACATCTCACCTCTCCCACTCGTCTTAATACCTCTTCGTTTGTCACCCTATCTACCCATCTGATCTTCATCATTCTCCTGTAACACCACATTTCAAATGCTTCAATTCTCCTCTTTTCTGCTGCACCAACAGTCCAAGTTTCACTTCCATAGAGCGCCACGCTCCAGACAAAGGCCTTCAAAAATGACTTCCTAATACCTAAATCTATATTCGATGTCAACAGATTCCTTTTTTGTATAAAGGCTTTCCTTGCCTGAGCCAACCTACTTTTTATATCCTCTTTGCTTCGTCCATCACTGGTTATTTTGCTTCCTAAGTAACAGAAGTCTCCTACTTCCTTCAGCTTTTCACCTGCCAATTTGAAGTCCACAGAGGTTTCTGATTTCTTTCGGCTGCATTCCAATATCTTTGTTTTACGCTTATTAATTTCCATCATGAATTTATTCCTCAAGACGGAGTCCATACCATTCAAAAACTCATTCAAATCCTCAGGCGTGTCGGCCAAGATGACGATGTCATCGGCAATTCTCAGAGTTGAAATTATTTTTCCTTGAATCTTCACTCCCACTTTAAATTTTTCTCCAACTTCCTTCATTGCTTGTTCTATGTAAAGATTGAAAAGTATGGGTGATAAGTTGCAGCATTGCCTCACACCTTTCTGAATACCAGCTTCTCTCTCATGTCCTTCAGCTCGAATGACTTCTGTCGGGTTTCTGTATAGATTGTAGATCACCCTCCTATCCCTGTACTTTATTCCAATCGTTTTCAAAATGTCAAATATATTGTATCATATGTTTAAATAGTGTACCTTCTTTGTGAAATCTAGGTTACCGTGTTACATTCTTTCATTATTTCATTGTAAATATACATGTTTTAAGGTATTTATTTATTTATTTATTTATTTGTGAGGCATTTAAAGAGTAAGTGAGTGCGTTTCGCTTACGCATTGGTTTATGCTGAACCTGTATGTACCCTATATGTGTAGGTTGGTGTTAATGGGACCTTATTTTCGGTACAAAACTGAAATGGGACCTTAGCAGAATAATATAGGGAGGGATTATTATGATTATTGCCACGGTGGGTGAGTGGATATCGTGTCTGTGTACTAACCCCCAAGATTGCAGGTTCGCTCCTGGCCGTGGTAAGTGATTTTTGAAAGGCGGCAAAATACGATACGCATGTCATACGATGTTGGCATGTCAACGAACCCATTTGAATTCAGTAGGTCGAGTTCATAATGCCCAAATTAATCTCGGGAGTTTCCGCCAACGCAAAGTTCGTCATTTCTCTACTAAAATCGCTATAGTGTTCAAGGAGCTTAGATATCTAACATCTAACCTCCTTGACTTTCATAGTCAAGGAACAGCAAAAAATTCGACATGCAAGCTACCCTCTGGGTGTCAAATAACAAAGCTTGCACCCGGCACCCGAGGCCATACGATATTATTATTATTATTATTATTATTTTTTTACATTCGAATTGAGCCACTATGGACTACGGAGTAACAATCAAAATCAATGTTTCGTTCTAGATCGTCTGCCAGCTTTGATGTCCTGCCAGTATCTCTTGAGCCCATCACTCAGCGCCTTCTTCCGATCTTCTGAAAGAGGTCCCCTCCGCCTTTTGGGTTCTGCCCCTACCTTAAATCCCTGGTAATTTTTGATTAGGAGTCTGAATTCACACCTGTTCATAATTTTGCAGTCCGGAATACCAATTTCTAGAAGGTCTTTGTTACATTCTTCAAACCATGCCAATTTTTTCTTCTTTGGTTTCACGAAATTCCAAATTTTCTTTGTTAGACGATCGTTGGACATTCTGAAAATGTGTCCATAGAACAACAACCTTGTCCTTTTTATTGTTAACGTGACTGGTTCTATCTTTCTATATAACTCTTCGTTCGACTTCAAACGTATGTGCCCGTCAACCCATCTGTTGCCTAAAATTGTTCTCAATACTCTGCATTCTCTATTGACCAACTGGTCGACTAGTCCCCGCCTGTTCATAGTCAAAGTCTCCGAAGCATATAATGCTTCAGGTTTGACAACCGTGCTGTAGTGTCTTAATTTGACTCCAATGCTCAGCGACTTCTTATTATAGAGATTTTTCGTCAGGTGATAGGCTCTGTCTAATTTCCAGATTCTAAGATTAATTGCTTCCTGTTCTAGGCCATTTTGTTGGATTACCTCACCCAGGTTTTTAAATTTCTTTACACGTTTAATCTTTCCTTGGTTTATTTTCATCCATTCTGGTCCATCACTTATTATTATTATTATTTGGTTATTGTTAACATAAACATGGAAGGACACTTTGTATACTGTATTTAAGCAAAAAGTAGCTTTTATAGATTTCTATACATCATTTCTAAAATAAGCGTAACTCAACCAAGACCGACTACAATATCTCAGACCGTAACATCAAATCCAAGATGGCGGAAATCGTAGGGGAACAGCTGTAGCGACTGGCGGGCATGGCGCCATCGAAATAGCGGCAAATTCGAAGACAAACATTCGCATAATTGATTAAATTCTACCAAAAATTACAGGTTTTTATGTAATAAGGCACAAATTCAATATGAAACCCTGACGTACTTCGCTACAAGCAACGCGAACAGACAGTAGCTTAAAATACAGACATAAATAAAGCAAAGGTAAGACATAATGTTTAAAAAAATGCAAATACTTCTAAATGGAACTACAAGAATAGTCAACCAACAACAAAGTCAACCCCTGACACTATACAGCCCATGAAGGGCCTAAGCAAATATAAAATGCAAATATAAATGGTTGTTGCTTATATTAGGGGCTACGACATCGTGGTCTTGTAGCCCCATGTATTTGTGTGTGGAATTTGTGTGATAACCTGTGTTATTGTTATGGCTGAACTAGTGTGTTTGTAAATTGGGAATTGTAATGGGAAGGAAGCGGCCATGGCCTTGAGTTAGGAACCATCCTGGCATTCGCCTGGATTAGAAGTGGGAAAACATGGAAAACCACTTCCATGATGACTGAGGAGGGAATTGAACCCTCCTCTACTAAGTTGCTTCAAGAGGCTGAGTGCACCCCGTCCCAGCCCTCACTTGAGAATTAAATTTCTTGGCAGAGCTGGAGAATCAAACCCGGACCTCCGGGACGACAGCCAAGAACGCTAGGCACTACACAACGAGGTGGTCTAAAACAGAATGGTAGCACTGAATGAAAGAAGAACGGGCGATAATATTCTCTATAGTACATGAATTAGCCAAAATACCTTTTCAAACAACGAGAAATAAATCAGGGAATGATGTTTTAATAGATGCTTCCTCCTCCTCTGTATGTAACCCACCCAGCCATCCCAAATAGCATTGCGACTCACAATTTGGCTTCAGGAGAGGAAGATGCACAATCCAGGCAATTCTTGGTCTTCAAACTGAGATTGCGTCTACCCTGTCAGTACCGAAGGGAAAGTTACAATCCATATTCATTGACTTCTCTAAAGCTTTTGACTCGATTAGCAGGAATAAAATATTGGAAAAACTAGACAGACTATTGAGAGGTAACTTAACAGCTACACGAAACGTCTTGTCAAAAGTATTTTAGGCTCTAACAATATAGTCATTAACGATGGAATTACAACATCAAGCCCAATAGAGCAGACTACAGGCGTGCTACAAGGAGACCCATAAAGCCCTCTGTTATTTATCACTGCTATGGCAGATAATATCACACATATATTATCAGAGAGGGTAATCTCATTTATATATGCAGATGACATGGTGCTCGCTTCAAGTTCACAGGTCGAATTACAATCTGCTCTCGACGCTTTAGAATGATAGGCGTTACACAATGACCTTAGGTTAAACAGAAACAAGACCCTTTAGGAAAGGGGGAAAGCCAGAAATTTTTCACATTGCAGGAAAACCGCTTGAGAGTGTATCACCTTACAAGTAGTCCTACTTAGGTCCTACATTACAGTCAACTGGCAATGTTTTCACACTGCACATCAAGGATAGACCCAGCGTCGCTACCAAAGTCATCAACGACATAAAACATTTGACTAAGCTATCTATAAAAACAGCCTTAAAACATTTGCGGTTAAAAGTTACCCGTATTGTGACTTATGGACTGGAGAGCATTTGGACACATTTAAATATGAAGTATTTGGAACAATATATAGCAACAGAAGGCAACTTACATAAAGAAGGCCTTGGGTGTATCAAAGTATACACCTTCAAGCCCGGTGTAAGAGGTGACTTGCGAGGTTTATAATGTAGAAGAACTCCGACTTCAAATGTTGCTACCTTCTACTCCAGGATATGTAAAACTCATGGACACATTAGGGTCAAAGGACATTTGGTAGGATTTTTGCGCCACGGACGCTATGAATTTTGACGATTGGAAGAGTGGGGGGTACGAGCTGAGACCATTGAACTGTAGGTACTACTGGAACAACTCCTCCCATGGTAACCCTCGCTGAAAACTGCTTCCTGGTGCACTACCAGGCGTAACTAGTCGCACCAAAAACTGGCATACCATTTAACTCTAGGTTGCAAGTCAGCTGATATGTCGTGATTCTTTTCATATATTTGATCGTACGTACCTCTGTGCAACGTTATATGTATGGTATTATCCAATAATACGGTAGGTTTACGGTCTACTTTATTTTAGAATTGAGATTTGTAATGAAGTAGCCTATTCTGCGTTTATGGATACGTCTTACATCAAATTTTGACATAGGCCTAAATAGCACATGACAAATACACGTAGGCCCTATTGTAGTTTATAAGTTATTAGTCACAGAATTATAACCTACGCCTAGCTTATATTACAGATTTCCATGGAAACGCCCAGATGTAGGCCTATTAAAGAAATGGGTTATAGCTGTGAACACTTTTATAAACATGCTACTTGTTTCATTCAAATAGAAACAAACCACTGATTAAAGATGATGCGATGCGGTACCTGCAATTTGCAATTTCCCACAGCATCGGCTTCAGCCACCCAAGAATAGACCGAGAGTTATTGAACGACAAGTAGCCTAATATTTACTGTTACTTTCTTCATCAGCATAGGCATAAAATTTCACATTTTCCAGTATACTTTTATGATGTCAGTCTTGGAGACGATAAAAATAATTCGGCTTAAGGGATCTTTCCTGCAGGACCTGTTCGTTTGCTGTATGACTTATGTGAGGTCTAAGTTTCGACCTGCTTTGAAGAAAAAGAAGCTTGCAGTTTTACGTGACCGTTAATCTTGTGATTATGAGCCAAGGGACCTCCATTTTACGTGGAATCCGAACCACTGGACATGGCATTTCACTTCAAAAATCTCACTTGCAATGACCGTGAATCAAACCTGGTCCACCTTGGTGAGAGGCGAATAGCTTGACCACTGCGCACCACGCCCCATTACTTTGAAGAATACTGAACATGAACATGTGGGTGTTTTGAATAAATAAAGTAGGCTATGTATTTTTGTTCAATAAGAATCTATTTAATTGCTTAGTTGTAGGCTTATGCATATTCACACACATATGAATGCTGCCTTTGAGTTAATAAAAATGTTGAATACCAATTAACATATTTTTTTCTTTATTCTTAGTCATTCCCAGCCTAACCTTATTTTTATTTTATTTTAATGTACGTACGGCTTGTATTTTTTGCCAGTAGGCCTATAGTTATTGTGTATGCTGCCTTTGATCTAAGGATAAAATGATGAATCATCAGGCTGCAATATAATATTTTATGTTGGCGTATATTCCTAGCCATTTTAAGTATCAAATTACTACATGATGTTTTGAAATATGTATTTCGGCGTTAAGACCCGTTTAGTTTACCGTTCGCCTAAATGTTCAAAAGTACCTCTTTTACTTGTATCTCGTCGTACGTACATCATCCTTTCGTTCGTATACGTCAAATTCTCCTCCTTGACATGCACTACCATGAGTAACTAGTCGCACCAACAAACCGCACTTTCCTCCCATACAGTCGGCATTCCAGTTCAATGGCTGAGACATATTCTCACGCACGTTGCCATACATGGTTTCCGTTATAAACTGTGTCGCACCAAAAGTTCCATCATCCGTGTGATGAATGTTTGTGTGAGCGCTGTGGAGAACAATGTGGAAGATCCCACGCTATATTCTGCACATTAAGACATGAATCTTTGATATTCCTAGGGAATAACAATTAGTTTACTGTATGATTTTAGATTTTATTCATTATATGCATAGCCAATGGCTGCAATAATCCCTCCATCATCAGAACAGTACTGCCAACCTCACCGTTTTGGTACTATGCCGCACCAACACCCGACCATTCTAACCTCCGTTTTGTCCAATCCAATGGTTACAGTCTAACACGTCCAGATCAATGGTTTTGTGTCAACCTGCCCCAATAGCTGCGAGCGGTCAAAGCGGCAACTGCACGATACCATTCTAACCTTCGATATGTCCAATCCAATGGTTTTTGACAATGGTTACAGCCTAACGCGTTCCGAAGACTACTTTTTTTAACAACAGTGATCTGCTAATAGATGTTGTCTCCTCCGCTGTCTATAACCCACCCACCATCCCCATTTATAACACGACTTAGGCCTATATAGTGAAATTTCAGTTGTGTCGGCCATTGTAGGCGTGGCTTATTTGACAAATACGATATTGCCAACCCTACGTATACCGTAAACACAGTCGTGTGTTGTTTGTTTTGAGTGGAGAGAGCTATTAGAGCGCACTCGCTTCTATCTGTTTGTATAGGATAGGGGCAACCTGAACTAGCTCCAACAGATGGCACACAGGTACTATCATTTTGTTCTTTATTTCAAATAGCATTTGCCAATAACACTCAATTGACTGTTACAAACTCTTTAAAATGAAAATTTACTGTATTATCAACTTGTCATTCTTCAAATTCGATGTGTATAGAATTCCAACGGAAGGCAAATCAGTTGGTTCTTGAAGGCTTTATATATAAAAACCTAACCTAGTAGCTGACATAAATCCTATCTTATTAGGTAATGTTTTACATACAAAAACAAACCTAACCAGCGGCTAACGCCCAAGACCCCCTTGCCTGTGGTACTAACAGTAATTTCCGGCCAGGCAGTAGGCCTACCTAACCTAGTAACGGACATAAATTCTATCTTATTAATGTGTTATATACAAAAACGAACCTAATCTGGGGTTAACGCCCCAGGTCCACTTGCTTGTGACACTAACAGTAATTCTATTTACATACCTGTCGCATTTTAAAATCACTGCTTCCATCTGACTGCAGTATCCAATTCAATTTGCCCACAAGCACACAAAGATTCTTGATTCACGATTCTTATAGAATACATTACACTTAAAGAACTTGGCACTTTAGAACACACTGACACTCATGGTATGTCATTAAAACTACCATCATCTACTTTAACAAACAGGAGTTGTGTGGTAGGACGGTTGATTTGTGAAAATTGGCGGAATAGCCAACACCACCTACTAGAATGGCATCAGGGGGTTAGGGAATTTTCCTAACCACAACATACAACTGTTTTAACTTCGAAAATTATCCCGGAGAATATTTCTTATCCACTTCTCTTTCTTTAGGAAATTTAAAAATTGAAGTATCTGCAGCAGTATTAAATTTACAGCCGGGTTCACAGACAATAACAATGAACATACAATAATTCTCACATTGGGTATCACCGGAATTTATAATTATTCACAGTGCACTACATTACTTGAGGTACACTATTACAATAAATAACAGCACGAAATCACTTGAGATATGCGACATTTGAACGAAATTCTGGCAGCAGACAAACTAAAATGTTGGTTCAACAAATGTAAACAATCCCCTACGATTTCCGCCATGTTCTACGGTATCGATAGTGGTATTGCGGTCTGATTTATTGTAGTCGGTCTTGACTCAACTTAAGCGATGACCTCCCATTCTAACATATTTTCTTATAGTGTGTCTGATAATCGATTAATCCAATGAAAGGTCAGTCGATTATCCGATTAAAAGTTTTAAGATTAATTTCAGATTAATCGCTTAATCGAGCATTGCTCATTAGACATCGTGGTCATGTAGTCCCCTGTATTTGAGTGAGTGTATAATCCGTGCGATGATCTGTATAATTACGAGTATGATGACCGTACTAGTGTGTGAATTTGTATTTGAGGCTAGGATTCGTAAAGAAGGCGGTCGTGATCTTAATTTAGGAACCAGCTCGGCATTTGCATGGAATAGTAGTGGGGGAACCACAGACTGAGGTGGAAATCGATCTCACCTCTTTTCAGGTTTGGTTCACGAGGCTGAACGTACACCGTTTTGGCCCTCAAACAAAAATAAGATTCCTTGGCTGGGTCGGGATTCGATCCTACACCACAAGGATGGTAGCCAAGTATACTAGCCGCTACACCACGACGTGGGTTATCAATTTCGTCTTCTAGTATACAAAATAGACGTAAGTAAGCAGTGTAAAGATATTTTCTAACATGGATGTGATTTTGGGCTGAGGTGAAGTCAATCTTAGTGTTGGTTGGTTGGTTCTTAAGTTTAGGGGCTGCGACAACGCGGTCATGTAGCCCCTTGTACTTTGGGTGTGTGTAGAATATGTCTGATAACAGGTGTTAATTGTGATGACTGTATTAGTGTGTGTTATCCGTTTTTAATTTAAGTACAGACTGCAACTTAGAATTTTTCAAATAGTTCCTACTTTTGCCGCCAAGCGCCAACACCAACGACTACTAGGCCAAGTTCAGAACTTAGCTACTAGAGGCCACCGCAGTCGGCTCTTGGCAACGAACGTAGAAACCTACGAGCGTTGTTTACATTCTTAACCTATCCAATTTAGTTTCACACAGGTGTAATTAGTGGTTCTTTAACATGCCATAAAACTATGACATGGGACCGCCGGCTTTACTTCCCCTCTGAAGGAAGGCATACTGAGGGGTTTCAACGCTCTTAAAAAATCCGACGACTTCGGCCGGGTTTGAACCCGCTATCTTGGGCATAGAAGCTCAGCATGCTACCGACTACGCCACCGAAACCGCTAAAATCTTAGTGTGATACAATGGATTGGCGTTATATTGTTTACTGCTGGGGTTTATTACAGCAAAGTCAGGGGTAGAATGTTGGCAAGGGTGCAGAGGGAAAGAAGGAAGCTGGCACACTTACCATTGAAAGTCAGGTTTGGATGTCTAGAAGAGCTGTCGTGGGCGATGTGACGCCGCCTCGCCGAGAGGCGCTCTCCTCCGTACGTCCGTCGCACTGTCACCTCGGTTAGACTGTCCTGAGCCCGTGGGTTCTCTCCTTATTTCAAGACTCATCTAGGTCGTCCGTTGTCAGCAGTATTTTGCTTATTCTTCCCGTTGTTTGCGGTAGTGTTGAAAGCTTACAGCCACAGTGTTATGACCGTGAGGCAATAGTTGCCTCACCTGTGTGTAATAATTGCGCTGTCGGTAATCTGTTGCTCGTTTACCTTGAACATGGGATTTTGGAAAAGCTGTAGACTACCTAGGCCCTGACAAAGCTGGGCCTAGACAATATACAAGTAAGGGCCGTTTTCACCAACTCTTTACTAACGGTTAGTTAGTTAATTTCTATTTAACTTAAATATAAGAGTAAATGCATGGTTATCGTCGATACATTTCACGAGGCCATTCGGGTTCGTAATTACTTAAATACACTTTACGGTTCTCACGCATGCGTGGACTCGGTTTCACCCTGGAGAAACATGGCGGACAGAACTAAAAGCGTCTAGCACTGATTGTTATTTGCGATGCTTCCTTGAGATTTTCTGGAACATAATTATAAAGGAAGGGAAATACAGAAGACATTATTCGTGGCAAAAGCTTAAAATGATATGAACAAAGTATTTAAGAGAACTGGCTGTGGCGTGTATACAATGTTACTTAGCTAACTAGGACACGCTCTCCCCGTTGTCGTCGTAGCGTAAGTGGTTGCAGTGCAGAGTCAGAGTTTATTATGCAGAGAAGGAAGTAGTTCGAATCCCACTTTGGATAATTTTTAAATTTCAATGTTCTTCTTTCTTGGTATTAGTAACATGTATGATCCTTTATAATTTTTTTACCCCCAGGGGCTAACATCTAGTGGGACGTGGGTTGGCGACCACGGGGCCCCAGCTGAGTCCAGCATTGCTTCCACTTACTTGTGCCGGGCTCCTCTCCGTCTTCTTTTCTGTCGACCTCACTTGGTCAACTCTTGTTCTTGTTCTTTTCCGGGTATCCGAGACCTAGGGAGTCTCTTCCTTTCCCGTCTTATTTGACCCTTCTCTCATCTTTCCTGAAACCCTCCTCCTGCAAGGGGTCAGCCTTCTGTTTCATTTCATGTTATCTCCTGTCTTCTGCTCAAGGCTCTCAAGGAGGTAGGGTGTGTGTATCCCCACCACGTATGGTGCACCCTAGATATTGCTACACCCTCAGGGGCTCATGGCTGGTGACTTCGGGACTTGGCGACCCCGAGGTATTCCTGAGCTGGGTCCGGTTTTCCCCCTTTTATCCATTACCTCTGGGACTGACCCTCTCCTCTTTCACCTTCCTATCTGCCTTTTATGGCTCTCCTTCCTTCCAAGTCCCTCAATCCGCATTCTTCGAGGGTTGAGGGCATTTCTTTTCCTCCTGTCCTTTATTTGTCTTATTCTTCTTTTGTTTTCCATTTCTTCTTCTAGTATATAAGTTAGTAGTTAGTTTTAGTTATAGTTTAAATTTCATTATCATCTTCACGATCGCCCAAACCATTAGGGGCCGATAACCTAGATGTTAGGCCCCTTAAAACAACAATTATCATCACCATCATCATCATCCTTTTTAATTTCATTGTCATAAACATATTTTATATGGATGAAAGTTCCTGCGAAACTCAGAAACGAACCAATTTTTGCGTCATTGCGCGAGGTAGAGTTCAGCTCTAATGCTTAATGATGCTTTAGAGAGTTGAGTGGTCAGATTTGGCTATTTAACGTAGCCTATTTGCGTGTTAGTGGTTAGTTAACCGAGCCTTTATGTTTGATGAAATGGCCGTGCAAAGTTAAATAACCATGATGAATTAAGAGATTTGACTTTGATGAAAACAGCCTTAAGTATGACGTTCTAACGGATACCTTGCCCCTAAGCGGGCACGGGCAGATACTACCCGCATCTCATTGATGCCCCTATGCGGAGCATATGCGCGATACGTTTAATCTTTAGATGAATAATAATCCAGCCATTTCGAAGACAAGATGTTGTTAATTCATTTTACGGGCTTGGGACATCTTGTTCATCAGCTCCGTCTATATGGGTATGTGTTGAACGTGTCTGGTAACCTGTGTAACTCTATCAGGGACGGGGATAGGGTAGAGTCCCCAGGACTTGAAATAAGGTACCATCCCAGTATTTGCCTGGAGAGAGTGTCGAAAACCCCCGGGAAAATTCTACACTCAGGATAATAGCTGTCAGTGCCGTGTTTCGAACAAGCAGTTTCCAGATTTGCTGCAGCTGCAGCTGCCCTTGCGGCCGTGGTGCACCATTCTACGAGCACGGATTTTCCGTCCGATTTCTCTACAACTTTGGTTTGTTGGTTCCTCAGTTTAGGGGCCGCGACAACGCGGTCATGTAGCCCCGTGTACTTTGGGTGTGTGTAGAATCTGTCTGATAACCCGTGTTAATTGTGATGGCTATATTAATGTGTGTTATCTGTTTTTAATTCAAGTAAGGACTACACACATTCGATTTTCAAGTAGTTCCAACTATTGTTACCAAACGTCACCGTCAACGACCAACTAGTTCTGAACTTGGTTACTAGATGCCACCGCAGTCGGCTCCTGACGACGAACGTTGGAACCTAAGGGCGTCAGTGAAATCCAACCTATAATTTAGCTTCACACAATTGTAATTAGTGGAAGGTTCTTTATCATGCCATAAATCTATGACATGGGACCGCCGGCATTACTTCCCCTCCGAAGGAAGGCATACTGAGGGATTTTTAACGCTTTTAAAATTCTGACAACTTCGGTCGGGTTTGAACCCGCGTCCTTGACTCTCTACAACTTGATCTCCTTATTAGTACGAATAAGATCCAAGCGCCAGGAACTATTCATGTGAATCAAATAATGGGGTTCGTGGCATTTAATTGAGAAGTGAGATGTTTCCCCAGAGTTGGAACATTGCATTGTTATTCTTCAAGGAGGGTGAGCGCAGTAGATTTTTACGAGCCCTCGGAGAAATACTGTACCTTCCCTTTCCTGGTAGGGCAGCATATTTACTGCCTAGGCTCTTCTCGGCACGTACCACTCTGAATGTTTCATGGCTTCTCTTGCAGCCCACACCAATTTATAGACCTGAAGCTACGATCCTGTTAGTTCCCAGCACGACTCGGAGATTTTCACTCTTTGCAGCTAATTGAATTCTTCCGTAGAGCCTATTTACCCAACTCTAAAACAAAGTGGGTGACGACTACAACATAGATTTTTAGGTACTAATATGATACACTGCAACTCTATGAGCAGTTTAATGGGTCGCACATCAATTCCCCTCGATTTTCCTTAATTCCACTCGATCCTCCAAGAGACACAAAAATGTGTTCCTCAACTCCGCTCAGGCTTTGACAAGGGGTCGGCAAAGGGGTTATCCCCCATGACGTAAACAAATGTCATAACACTTCTGCTCGCATACCACCTCTTTTTCTATGCAATCATCTCGTCTGTTCTTATTAGTTTACAAGTGATAAGAAATCGTTAAGTTAAATGAGGAGTAGACGAAGTAACAACAAAAAGTTAAACAATTCTACTCTATGTTTTGAAATTAGTTGTTCCACTTATGTTAGTAAACTTAAAAAATGTAAACACTGAACCACGGTAGGTTATTTTGAGAAGTTATACTTAATTTGTTATCATTATTAGAAGTTATATTAGAAGCATTGTTTATAATCAATGGTAGAAGTGAGAATGGAAGACTTGTGTCGTTCTAAGAATGCATAAGGATAAAGAGACCGCGACCGAGCGGAGTTGAGGGACTACCTGGAGTGTCGAGTGGAATTGAGGTAACCCTGGCTACCTGTCTCAGGTACCCGAGTGGAATTGATGCCCGCCCGTTTAATGAAGGTAAGGTGTAGAAAACAAGTTACATGAAGTAAGATTGCATTTTTGGTTACACAAAAATAATATTTTAATAATTGCAGCCAGATGTTTGCGTCTTCCCTTATTGATCTCAGTCTTTTCGTGCATACTATAGTTCTGTGTGGTATCGTTCACAGACTTCACACGCTGGAGATGGGTCATGATAGTTCTTGATTTTGTATATTAAATGGTGGTAGCCGTGAGTAGACACGACATGGCACAGTTCATAGTTTGGAGCCGTCATTGCTCGTTTAGCCTCCATGATTCTCTATTGGTTTCCAAAATGCCTCATGTGATTTAACACAAATCGGAGCATGATATCTTTATTCATTAGAAAAGTCCCTCTTGCTAGGAGATATATCAGTCTTAAATTAGTTGTTTTTGACAGTCCTAATGCTATTTTCTGATACGTTGATTTATAGTGTCTCCAGATTGTTGCCCGTGAGGTAGTTCCATATAACCTATATCGCGTACGGCAGGATTAGAATGATTCTTTTTGCCTTGAATAAGTTCATGGCTGTTTCTAGACTGAGTAGATGAATGTTTCTTATTTCCAGCATTGCCAATACTCCTTGCGCTCCTCGTTCTGTTACAGGTTTTGTGAAACAGTTGGCCGTTGGTTGCTATGTGTCACCTATTCTGACGAGATTTTGAGGTTTTGCCCTCGGATGTTGATCTAGGCATTAGCAGGTGCTTTGCCCCATTTCTGAATATCATCATGCCCATCTTTGATATGTTAATGTGTAAATTGTGTTGATTGCACCATGTGGCTATTTTCTCTATAGTTTCCTGCAGCTCATGTATGTCCGTTGATCCTACGGCATTATCATAGGCGTATGCATATATGTGTATGTGTTCTTCATTTTCTGGGATTCATAGGACTTCTTCATACACAAAATATAATGGAGTTTGCTAAAAATTCTTAGTACCGTATATGAAAATAAAAAGTTCTAGGACTACATGAATTTATATGCAAAATGCCTGAGTTACTCGGACCTGAAACAAAGGTTAATTTTTGATGGAGTCCCATGTATTTTTTAATTCAAATAATAGAACGTTGAGAAAATAGCAAATATTAAATGTTTATTTTCCAGGAATTGAATCTTGTTATTTTATTTATTTATTTATTTACATATGTTACGCCCTCATTGGAGCACTTAACCAAAACAAGTATATACATATCTCAAAAAACAATATTAATGCTTCAGCTTCTTATTTTTCTTCTTTTCCCAAAACATTTTCATTCTAGTCGACCTTGCCGCTCTCTCTGCATCGCTTATGGTGTAAGTTTTGCGGGTAAAGGTTTTTAAGGGAAGTCGGATGTTCTTGTTTTTCAAGATATTCTTCTCATCTTTGTTAGCAATTTGGGACATTGTCAAGCCGAGTTCATCCAGATCATTTTGAATTTCCATAAACCAAGAGTTCTTTGTTTTACTTTTGAAAAAATAATTAAATAATACTTTTAATTGTCTGGTATCCGGCAGGCGTGAGAGATGACAAAAAAAAGCAATTCGCCTTTTTCGCATAGTATCGACTATAGACTCAGTTTCTTTATAAACCACTTCATTTGGTAATAGACGCCATTGACCATCCACCTGATGTTTTTTTTATTAATTATAGTTCTGAGAATTCTTCTAGCAATCTTCTGTATTGTGTCAGTAACTGATCGAGTGTTTAACTTGAAAAGTGTTTCACAAGCATATATTGCTTCCGGTTTAATAACTGATTCGTAATGTCGTAATTTGGCATTTATGGAGAGTGATTTTTTTTTGTAACTAGACCAAGTAATGTATTGCGCTTGTCTTAACTTTGTTGTTCTATTTTCGATTGGCGCTTTCTCATTCAAATTCCATGTTATAATCTCTCCTAAATATTTAAATTTATGTACAACTTTAATTTCTTTATTGTTGATCAATGTAATAGCTTGTGTTTCCACATCAAAGGATGCCATGATTTCAGTCTTTTCAAATGAAATTTGAAGTCCTACTTTTGCTGCAATAGACCCAAGTTCATCAATTTGGTGTTTAGCCTCATCTATACTGGTTGCAAGCAGTGCAAGGTCATCCGCAAAGGCCGAGCAATTCAGTTTTATATTAGTACCAATCTTTACATTTGGAGGACAAGTTTTGTTCCACTCACGCATGATCTTTTCAAGAACACAATTAAATAATAACGGTGATAGACCATCTCCCTGTCGAAGTCCAGTCCGGATATCAAATGGTTCAGACAAGGCGCCTCGAAATTTAACCTTTGATTTAGTATCTTTCAAAGTAACGCCGATGAGGTTGATAAGCTTTTGATGTAACCCAAATTCCCTAAGGATGTTAAGTAATGACCCTCGATGGATACTGTAATAAGCTTTCTTAAAATCCACAAAAGTAATGACCAAATCCTTTTGTCTCATTCTATGATATTTCATTATCCATTTCAGACTGATGATCTGATCCGAACAGCTGCGACCTGGTCGGAACCCTCCTTGATATTCTCCTAGTTCTTGGTCGAGTTGTTGTTGAATTCTTTTCAAGATAATTCTAGATAGAATCTTGTATGTTACATCAAGCAAAGAAATCCCACGGTAGTTGTTCGGGTCTGATCTACCGCCCTTTTTATGAATTGGGTGGATTACAGCCATTCTCCATTCCTCTGGTATTTGTTCCGAATTCCATACATCGATGAGGCGTTTATGGAGGTTGGAGATGGTTTGTTCATTTGCATATTTCCATAGTTCTGCTACCAATGAATTCTCTCCTGCTGCTCTATAATTTTTGAGCCAATTAATCGCTGCACATACTTCAGTCAAGTCAGGAGGAATAATGTTCTGTAAATTTGTTTTATTTTTTGGATTAGGCTCAAAATCAAGA
This sequence comes from Meconema thalassinum, assembly GCA_946902985.2. Lineage (NCBI taxonomy): Eukaryota > Metazoa > Arthropoda > Insecta > Orthoptera > Tettigoniidae > Meconema > Meconema thalassinum. The sequence goes on from OX336391.1 coordinate 144,642,451, forward strand.
TATTCCTTAGGTTCATCAGCATTTAGTAGTTCTCTAAAATAATCTGCTAGAATTTTAGCATTATCAGTATCATTGTGGGCTAGTTTACCTGATTTATCTTTCATTAATAGTGTAGGAGGGCTGTATTTAGAATGATATTGACGAAATGTCCTGTAATAGTCCCTTGTTTTGTGTTGCTTAAAGGAATCATCAATAATTTGTATGGTTTTTTTTTGATTTTCTCTTTTAATTCTCCTAATTTCTTTGGAAGTTTCCCTTCGAACAATGGTTAATTCTTCTCGCGATTGTGTGGTCCTCTTTTGCTGATCATTGAGCCATGCTGTGTGTCTTTTCCGAATTGCAGCATCACATTCCGCATTCCACCATGCATGCTTTTTCCTTTTCCTAATAGGGGCAATTTCGACAGCAACGGTTTTCAGTGTGTAAACCATCGTTTCTAGCTTGTCACTTAAGAGAGTTTTAGACTTTTCCTTATAGGACACATTATTTATTAAATAACTAGGGTCATATTGCCTTTGCATGGTCGAGTTTGACGATTTTTGTTTACGTCGTGGAGTTAACTTGATCTTTATCTTGGATATATAATGATCAGAGTCAACATCGTCCCCACGTAGTACCTTCATGTTATATATTTCCTTGTAGAACTTTTTATCCATTGCAACATGGTCTATCTGGAATTCCCCTAGTGCACTATTAGGGCATTTCCAGGTCATAAGTTTCTGTGGTCTTCGCTTAAATCTAGTAGTTTCGAGACGTAGGCCATGTTCTTCACAAAGGGTGATTAATCTTTGACCATTCTTGTTAGTGAATTTGTGAGCTGGCCACTTACCTACTATTGGACGAAATTTTCTTTCTTGACCAATTTTTGCATTAAAAACCCCAAGCAAGATTTTAACATGAGTGTCTGGAATGTTTGATATTAGTAAGGCAAGTTCTTCCCAAAAATTGTCCGTTTCATCTCTAAATTTTTTGACATTCTTGTCATTAGTTGGGGCATGAACGTTTATCAAAGAGTATATTTTGTTTCCTGTCCTAATTGTTAAAGTTGCTAACCTTGATGAGTTCGACGAAAAGTCTTCCACTGAATCAATAATACTGGTATGTACTAAAAATCCCATACCAAATTGGGGGACATTTTTCATAACTCGTGGTCCTGGAGCTCCCTTGTAGAGACGGTATCCTCCAGATTCAATGGGGTCTTGATCTGTGTTTCTAAGTTCTTGACGTGCTGTTATTAAGATCTTGTGTTGGTCCAATATATCGGTTAAATGCTTAAGTTTTCCAATTTTAATTTTAATTTTAATTTTAATCTTGTTATTTTAGTTAGATATGGAATAGTAATTTATGTGATTTTGGAAATACCGTTCCTTAACCGCTTCACTGCTGCGGTCGAGTATACTCGATCTGCCTCAAGCGGTCCGTCAGTGCTGCGATCGAGTATACTCGATCTGCTTTGTAAATGTCGTGTATTCTTACGCCATCTGTTAGCTACATTTTCAACCACTTAGTTCCTTAAATACACACTTGTAACGTTGCGGGAAAAATGTTTTTCTTTCGTCACACAAGTTATAAACATCGTGTATGAGTAGTGGCTGCATCTAGCGCGCGCATTATGCGTCCGGAACAAATTCTTACGCTTTTAGAGGAGATTGATTCTGATGTGGATTTAGAGTGTCGGAAGTGACGATGGGGATATTAGGGAACTGTTTGGAAGTGACAGTGATAGTGTTGAAGATCTTCCGATAGAGAGGGGAAGAAATGAACCTGACCTAGGCCTACCCACGTGTTCCGAGGACGAGTTCGCGCCAAACGTGCATGCATTCCAAGTGCCAAACCCAGGTATGTCAAATACTAATTTGACCCCTGAATCCCACAAAATAGATTATTTCGAGTTATTTGTCAATGAAGAGGTGTTGACAAAGGTAGCGGACGAAACAAACAAGTTCCATAAACAGACTGTTGACGCTAAGCCACCCAGTCAACATTCCAGGCTCAGGAAATGGGTTGATACCAATTATAAGGAGATTTTTGTGCTAATAGCAGTGACGCTGCTGATGGTTCGAAACAAACATCTGTCTATTCAGGAACATTGGTCCAGTGATCCCCTTCTGCATGCCCCAATTTTTCAGCAAGTTATGTCTCGTGATAGATATCTAATTTTACTCAGTATGCTCCACTTCACCGACAATGAAAACCCAAACAAAACTGACAGTCTGAACAAAATTCGATTCATTATTGACCATCTCAGGAAAACATTCAAAACCTATCTCACCCCATTTGCTAACTTGTGTGTTGACGAAAGCCTAGTTTTGTTCAAGGGACGTCTTGCTTTCAAGCAGTATATAAAAACCAAGCGCCATCGTTTCGGCATCAAACTGTTTGTTCTCTGTGACTGTAAAACTGGTTATATTTTAGATTTTATCACTTATACTGGCTCATCAACAGAAATTACAGACCCCTATAAACTCGGCATTTCTGGTGTAGTTGTTACAACACTTCTACATGATTATTTAGATAAAGGCCATAGATTATTTGTAGATAACTGGTACCCTGGCCCACAGCTGTTTTCTTTGCTTCATGACCGAGCCACCAATGCATGTGGAACAGTGCGAAAGAACAGGAAAGGAATGCCTGCACTGGGAACTAAATTGGGAAGAGGGGAATTGGAAATGAAATTAGCACAAAAATGATGGCACTCAAGTGGCGTGATAGGAGGGATGTGTTCGTGCTTACAACCATGCACAAAAATATATTTGAAGTGACAGGGAAAAAGGATCGCAAGTCTGGAGCATCTATCTTGAAGCCTCAGGCCGTCATTGAATATAACATGAACATGGGGTCTGTCGATAAGGCAGACAGGCTCCTTAGTTCACTCCATAGTGTGCGTAAAAGTATCAAGTGGTACAAGAAATTATTCTTTCATATTTTGGACTTAGCACTTCTAAATTCATATGCCCTATACTGTCTATCATCAGGTAAGCGTCCTTCATTGGCAGAATTTCAGCTTCAAATTATAAGACAGATTTTGGAGAGATACCACAACCCCAGAAAATCAACTCCTGGAAGACCATCTGCGACATCTACAGATCCAGTTCTTCGACTAACTAAAATACATTCTCCCTGCTTAGTTCCGCCAACTGATAAGAAATCTAACCCAACTCGTCACTGCCATGTGGTGTTGCACTCTGTGTCGTACCTTGCTTTGAAGACTACCATTCACGCAGGAATTATTAGAATGTTTAGAAGCGTAAACTCTATCTTTGCACATATTTAGTGTTCAATTATTAGTATAGATAAATTGTATAGCCTATTTAGTTGATGCAAGGCTTTTATAATTTTTTTTTCGTGAAGTTTAGGTATAGGATAATGTATATGTTAGAATTATTTTAGATATTTCTGCTTTGAGGTAATATTGGATTCGGGTGTTTATTTAGTGATATCGTGTGTTTAATTTAATGTTTCTGTTGGGAAGTGTGTGTGTGTATGGGATGTATATAGTGCATGCATTTAATGAGCATAGTCTACGGTGTAAATTACAATTTTAATTTTTTTTTCTACTGGACAAAATTTCACCAACTCCTGTGGAATCGAACCCTGGATCCCAAACATCAACCGTGGCCAATACTTTATGAACACACTGGTGAGTAAATTACTTTAAAAATATTTTCAGTTACCACTTGTATTTTATGTTCAAATTGGTGAATTTCTGTGTGAAAGTGGTTGCCTAAAAGAATCCAGCACAGAGGGTGCGCTAACACTGTAACAATTCAGCAGCGAAAAGGTTAAATACTTGTAATTCTAGTTTGTTTCTAAGTGAATAGAATTTTTTAAGTTTTTCAAAGAGGCTAATTGGTTCTTGTTAACTGCAAGTTGTTCCAGTTGAACTGTTAATTAGTTATGTTTTTGAGGGGTTGATGAAGGGGTATACAGCATCCACAAACAACCAATAAACGTTAAAATTCCCAAAAGTTATAAATAGGCAATGTAGATTGTTATTAATACGAGTAATTTTACACCTACTGTGTGAAAATCGTACCAAAGTGAAGTGGTATGAATAATGTATAAACTACTTTGCATTGAACACTGCGTTGTAAAATCGTGTACATCATACAAGCTTTGTATACATTCCACTCTGGCCTGTGTCCTAGTCAATAAATGACTTGTGAAACAATTTCAAAAGTAAACACAGAGATTGGCAATATATTGACCTGTTTATTTTATCGAACACACCGGGTACAATATAATGTGCTGTGGAATAATATAGTTGTACAGAATGGAAAATATGGTCTCTGGTTTAATCATTTGTACAAAAATGTATAAACTTTTCCATACGCTGACTGCAGATTGATGCATGATACCTGTAAAAGTGGTTAACACATCTGAAACAGATAGACTGTCAGTGGTCCTGGATCATTACTTCGACTGCTTTGATGCAGCTCTCCACGCTCTCCCCATCCCTGCATTCAGCTAATCGTTTCATTTGTACGTTGCTACCACACCGTACATCTGAGGCGATCTGTTTTACGTATTCTGACCTTGTACCCCTACAGTTCTTGTCCTCTACACTTCTTTCCATAACTATATTAGCTATTCTCGGGTACCTTAGAATTGTCCCTTACCAGCCTATCTGTTACTTTTATCCGTCCTCGCCAGAAGCTTTTCTCTTACCCCACTCGTCCTAATCTTCATGTCTTCATTCACCATATTTCAAATGATCTGTTATCCTCTCTTCTGCAGGTGGAGCGTGAGGATGCAGTGTTCAAGCTGCCAAGGGGTCAATGCATATGAGATTTTCTGAGTCAAATATCACGTCCTGTTGTACAAATTTCACGTAAAAATGTAGGTCCCATGGCTCATGATCGCGAGATTTATGGTCAGGTAAAACTATAAGCTTCCTTCCTTCTTCATTTCTTCCTTTTTTCCCTTTTACCTACCTATCTTTCTTTCTTTCTTTCTTTCTTTCTTTCTTTCTAACTTTCTTTCTTTCTTTCTTTCTTTCTTTCTTTCTTTGTTACCTGGCTGCGTGGCTCAGGGGTAACGTTCTCGCTTACTGAACCCAAGGTTGCAGGTTCGAAACCTGGCGCAGTCAGCTGGCATTTGAGGGTGCGCAAATGCGAGGGAGCCGTGTCAGTAGATTTACTGGCACGTTAAAGATCCCCTTCGGGGCAAAATTCCGGCACCCCGGCGTCTCTAAAAGCCAGTGTAGTTAAAAGGGACGTAAAACCAATAACATTATTATTATCTTTCTTTGTTTCCTTCTATATTTCTTTCTTTCTTTCTTTCTTTCTTTCTTTCTTTCTTTCTTTCTTTCTGTCTATCTTTCTGTCTTTCTTTTTTCTATCTTTCTTTCTTTCTTTCTTTCTTTCTTGCTATCTTTCTTTCTTTCTTTCTTTCTTTCTTTGTTTCTTTCTTCCTATCTTTCTTGCAAGCTTTCTTTCTTTCTTTCTTTCTTTCTTTCTATCTTTCTTTCTTTCTTTCCTTCTTTCTTTCAATCTTTCTGTCTTTCTTTCTTTCTTTCTTTCTGTCTTTCTTTCTTTCTTTCTTTCTTTCTTTGTTTCCTTCTATCTTTTTGTCTTTCTTTCTTTCTGTCTATCTTTATGTCTTTCTTTTTTCTTTCTTTCTTTCTTTCTTTCTTTCTTTCTTTCTTTCTATCTATCTTTCTTCCTCTCTTCCTTTTCCTTCCTTCCTTTCTTCCTTTCTTTCTTCCTTGTTTGTTTGTTTGTTTCTTTCTTTCTTTCTTTCTTTCTTTTCTTCCTTTCTTCCTTCTTTTCGTCCCTCTTTTCTTCCTTTCTTCGTTCCTTCCTTCCTTTCCTCCTACCTTCCTTCTTTCCTTCCTTTCTGCTGCGCCAGCTATCCATGTTGCACGCCACGCTCCAGACAAAGGCTTTCAGAAATTAATTTGAAATACCGTACCTAAATCTATATTTGGTTTCAACAGATTTCTTATCTGTAGGAAATCTGTCTTTGGTTTTACTCTGCTAAACATTAAAAATGCTTGCCTGAGTCGCTTAAAACCGTGGTCAGTTTATTTAGAATGTGAATCTCGGCTGTAATCGATGGCGGATGATGCAAGCTGTAGTTCCAGCGGAAAGCAATGACTAGACCTCATTAGGCACTGCTTGCGTAATTCAAAGTGCATGCTTTTCTTTCAGACTGTATCGCTCCTATTGGCAACTCAAACTAACACTTGGGGCGCTGCGGTCGGTCTGGATAAGTAGGGTTTAAAATACTCAATAACACGCGTTTGATATGGAACACTTTTTATTTTTCGGTTATAATCAGTAAATGTGGTCTCTAAAGTAATGACAGTGTAATTTTTAATTGTATATATGTATAACTGTGCGATACACGTGATCTAATTTGTGTGTTCCACTGGATTTTTGGTGTCATTTGCATATTATCAAGCATCAGTTTTTATGGTTGATGTAGATCAGCTGATTCAAATTTACACAGGGCTACACTTCGGACATTATTTCGGTACTATTATGCGCAATATAATGTAAATGTCGATCCTGAGTCAACGCCGAGGACATTCAAATAGAGAAATACGGTACATAAACAAATAAATAACACACCGAAGCTGTGCTACTTTTATAATTCCGAGACTAGCATCCACGCAAACCAGACGCCACTGTTCCAAGCTCCGACTTATATTGTGAATTGATGTCAAACTGATGATCCGCCAGCCTTTCCGCCAAGCCTACACCTCGTAATCGCTAAGTTCTTCGATATTCGAGCTATTCCACTATCAGTCATATAGGCCTAATTTGCCTCCCCGTGGGCACTGTAGAATGAGTGATTCCGCTACCATTCAAATATTCAACACCAAACCCACCTTTAAACCATCCAAATCAAGCAATTCCTGTCGCCCCACGAGTTTTAATACAAGTTAAACTCATCCCTTCTCCCTACCAAGCAGCCAATAATTAATTATTTAATTAATTATTCAAGTAACTTCAATCTTACCAGCGCGCCCATCGTAACAGCTGTTTTTAAACTGAATAACCTTCGCTGGCTTTACGTCGCAGGTCTTCTGTCTGTCTACCTCGACAAGTGTTAGATCCTTCCCGGGGTGGAAAGGTATTATTATTAGGTATCATCACATTTCGGCTATTGCCATTTTGCATCTTTTGGAAAGTGATGAAAAGTCAGCCCTCTTATGCATCGACTTACAGCCGTAAACTGAGCAATACACTTTGCTTTTACTCATTTTTCACTCTATCAACGAGTAAAACTTACTACTTATGTATAAAGACACGAACAATTTACCACGATCTGTTTACCAACACAAGAAACCATATAGATACAAACAGTCACCACGTGACAAATGTACCCTACTTGGTAAGTTTCTCATTTTTACCGCTAGATGTCATATCAGATAGCTGGAGTTGCCAATAGCACACCAGCCCCATTCGCAATTATAATAGAATAGAAATGAGGTGTGAATTACTGAATATTAATTTCTTTGGAGTACCTTCCTTAAGCCTTGCCATAGACGCACTCTATCCATTGCTGGCCGCAATATGTGTTCTCTGATCTCCTACCATTCTCTTGTTCTCCATTCACTGGGCTCCCCGTAAGTTGTTCTGAATGGCGCGTCTCTTTTGAGACTTCTCCCAGCCTGATTGTGAACAAGGATTTGGCTCTGCGCCGGCTAAAGACGGACAGCGTACCCACAAAGCCCTGGGAGCGCTCAAGTCAACTCTAGGCGGTACAAGTTCATTTTACTAACTTGGTCGCAGTCACCTCTAGACTAGGGCTGCACATATTCAAACTTATTCAAATAGCCGGGATTTGCGGCATATGCTAACTTTAAAATTTTGAAATTTTCGCATTAGTTAAATAGGATAATCCAACTATTCAGAAGTCGACTCATTCATTTATTTATTTAATAATTATTAGATAGAACCATGAAAGGTCATTTTACACTAATATTTTAACAATTTCAAATATTATTAACAAAAACAACAACAACAACAACAATAGCAGGTAACAATTGGCAGTGATGGCAGCAAGGGACAAATCTCGGGAAAGACGCAGGGAATGATTGTGGTAGTGGGTGATTAGGAGGGTGAGGGGGTAGGAATTGAGGATGAAAGGGATCTTCTAATGTTATGTTTGAATGTTCTATAGGGAGAGAATATGTCAATATTTGGACGGGAGTTACTAAGGGTAGGTAGACGGTGGAAAATAGAGCGCTTCTGTACTTCAAGATGTGGGCGAGGTATGTGGTGTAAATGGTTCTGACGTGTTGAACGGGAGGGAACATGGAGTGGGAAGTAGCTTAAGAGCATGTTACATTTTGTGTAACCATTCATAATTTTATGTAAGAAACACAGGTCAGTAAATTGTAGACGGCTTCTCAGGTCGAGTACATTGAGCTGATTTAGAATATCGGATTTGGCAAAGTGCCTTAGTGAAGGATTGCGAGCTTTGACTATTGATATGAAGAAATTAAAGTCACTGTTCAATTTAGAAATATTGGTCATAGCCGAAGTAGACCAGATTGGAGAAGAGAAATCTAGGATAGGGAGAACATACGTGGAGAAGTATAATTTAAGTGCAGTGAGCTCTTTAATTTCTGTGAATCTGTATAGAATGCTGAGACTGCGCATTGCGCGAGATTTAATATGGTCAATGTGGGGAGAGAATATCAGTATTCAGTATTCAAATATTCGAATACATAGAAACTACGGCTGGTCCTTTTAATAGGCGAATTTCAGTGTTCGAATAGCGGCTTCGGTGGCGTAGTTGGCAGCATGCTGAACTGCTGTGCCCAAGATAGCGGGTTCAAACCTAGCCGAAGTCATCGGATTTTTAAGAGCGTTAAAATCCTTCAGTATGCCTTCCTTCGGAGGGGAAGTAAAGCCTGCGGTCCCATGTCATAGATTCATGGCATGTACAAAATCTTCCCACAGACTAAACTTGTGTGAAGCTACATTTCTAGGTTAGATTTCGTAGGAACGTTCTATCAAAGTTCCAACGTTCACCAATAGGTATCAGTGACATCTGGTAGCAACAGTTGGAACTACTGTACATGAAATTGAACGGAACTTGTAGCTCACCCCATGGGTGTCCGCTTGAAGCAGCTACAGCCTCTGGTGAGCCAAACATGTCCTCGGACACTCCCGGCAATAAAAGCCACACGATAAATAAATAAATAAATAAATAAATAAATGTTCGAACGATCGATTAATCGAAGCAGAAAAATAGATTAATTGCCACATATAAACGATTAATCGATTATTCGTTTAAACGAATTCTGGATTGGTCAAATAAATGTTTTGTCGATACATCGCTCCTTTCACTACGCTCTCACAGAAGCTATCTTCAATATGTCTTCCTTGTGAAAACTAGGCTAAAACAAAGTAAAGCAAAAACGTTCCTGTCCGAAATTGTAAACATTGAACAAGAATTCTAAATCATTGTCGAAAACTATGCATTCTTTTTTCTTTTCGAAACCCTGCCCAATTTGATCAATGTTTGTCTTTTCACTGTTACTGACTCTTATTTGGTTATTGTTAACATAAACAAGGAAGGACACTTTGTATATTTAGGCAAAAAGTAACTTTTATAGATTTCTATACATCATTTCGAAAATAAGCGTAACACAAGTCGAGCGATGAACTCTCATTTAAACTATTTAAATCGTGTGTCTGCTAATCAATTAATCGATTCTTTGGTTACACGATAAATCTAGTTTTCGGTTAGTCGATTAATCGTTTAATCTTTTTCGATTACTTTCAAATTATTCGACTAACCGGACACGGTTTTTTACCAGTTCTAATTTAAACAGACAAGGAAGCGTAAAGGAAGAAAGAAAGAAAGAAAGAAAGAAAGAAAGGAAGAAAGAGAGAAAGATACAATGGAATAATTAAAGAAAGATAGAAAGAAACAATGAAAGAAAGAAAGAAAGAAAGAAAGAAAGAAAGAAAGAAAGAAAGAAACAATGGAAGAATTAAAGAAAGAAAGAAAGAAAGAAAGAAACAATGGAAGAATTAAAGAAAGGAAGAAAGAAAGAAAGAAAGAAAGAAAGAAAGAAACAATGGAAGAAAGAAAGAATGAATGAATGAAAGAAAGAAAGAAAGAAAGAAAGAAAGAAAGAAAGAAAGAAAGAGAGTAAGAAACAATGGAAGAATTAAAGAAAGGAAGAAAGGAAGAAAGAAAGAAAGAAAGAGAGTAAGAAACAATGGAAGAATTAAAGAAAGAAAGAAAGAAAGAAAGAAAGAAAGAAAGTGAGTAAGAAACAATGGAAGAATTAAGGAAAGAAAGAAAGAAAGAAAGAAACAATGGAAGAAAGAAAGAAAGAAAGAAAGAAAGAGAGTAAGAAACAATGGAAGAATTAAAGAAAGAAAGAAAGAAAGAAAGAAAGAAAGAAAGAACGGGAGTAAGAAACAATGGAAGAATTAAAGAAAGAAAGAAAGAAAGAAAGAAAGAAAGGAAAAAAGAGATAACAAGTGATGATTGTTTTGAATGATAGGCAATTTATTTATAAGAATCTATCTGGCTGAATGGGGAAAGGGTTAACCCCCATCCAACCCCTGCTTCGAACAAATCTTCCACTGGATATATTTTTTCGAATAATTTGATATTTTAACTGTTCGATTTATTTTAATAAAAAACAGATACGAGTCTTACAGTAGTCGCATATGATGTGTAACATCTGACATGTTATTCTACTATGAAATTGAGATGAAATGTATGTGAAGTCATCTGACATGTTATCCTTCTCGTATACTACACAGCTTGGACATTCTGAAAATGTTAATTTACGATCCGTGTTCATACTGGTACTATGATGAATGTATAGATTGAATTGGAGATATGTCACACCTGTTTGAACAAACATCACATATTACAATTGTAAATTGAGAGGAGGAATGGAACCATAGTCTCTAGCCTATCTATAGACTACTAGAAATAATGTTCAATACAATCAAATTTCCAAACTCCTGCTTGGTGCAAACAATTGTAATTAAAATTACACAAAACGTAATTTCATGTAGATTTTGTTAAAATGACGCATAATGTTATGATATATATCGTTTAAATCGATTATCCGACAACAAAAATAATTGCCGAGACTGGGGTTCGAACCTGAGACCTCATGAGTCGCAGACCAAGATGTTATCCACGCAGCCATTACGTCCACAGACATTTGGAGTACATTACAGGTACTAATTTTCACGTGCCGGTAATAATAAGGAGGTATTTTTTATGCTCCATTAATATTTTTTTTTCTTTCGATAATGTTCCTGCGTGGAATTGAGTTTTAAATTAGTTATGAATACGCCTACTTGACAGTAAAGGGAATTCCTAAGTGGTCTATGAAAGGCTAGCCTAGTTCCCGTATAAAATCATCGATATATCACTGCATTACTGCAATGTGGGTTAATATCACAATAGCCATTATGCAGAAACATAATACTGGCCTTGCCGACTAGTTACGATGTTTCATATAAAACATATCATCATTTAAATACTGATACGAAGACATGTGGTTTGTGTTGACACCAGAGTTCGCATGAGCGTTTACCGTTCAGTATGAAAGTATTGAGGAAAGTTACTCGGCAAGTGGATACCCATCACTTTTATCCAGAGATTGAAAAACAGACTCTTAATGAATCATAATTGTTTTCAGCAAATATGATTTAATGAATATTTTTACACCAAAGAACGACAACTTGATGATGATTTATTGTAGAAATATCTGTAATGGCGCCTCCAAACCTTGAAGTAATCCGTGTGTTATATACGAAGTACGTCCAGAAAGTAAGTTCCGTTTGGTAATAACATTAAATTGTTTACAGATACAGAAAAATTATTTATTGCACAACATTCTACAACCCTTAAACTACTTTTCCACATAACTGCCGAAATGTTGCAGGCATTTGTCGTAGCGTGGCACGAGTTTTTGTATACCTTCTTCATAAACGTGTGCCACCTGTGTCTTCAACTAGTTGTACGTTCCGCTGCAGCGGTTACAGAAGAACTGGTTCACGCGATTGATGACAAGATCCGGGAAAACCGCAGGTTTTTCAATTAGTGCTCTCGCTATGGAATTTCCCTAAATCTCACGATCACTAATTCATGAAATTGTTACCGAAAAACTGAACTTTCGTAAACGTTGCCGACGTTGGGTACCAAAGATTCTTACGGAGCAACACAAAACAAAACGGATGGGTAGTGCACTTCAGTTTTTGACCCGTTACAATGAAGGCGGCGAAGAATTTCTGACACAGATAGTCACAGGAGATGAAACTTGGGTTTCTTACGACACCCCTGAAAGTAAGCGGCAATCAATGGAATGGAGGCACACTTCATCCCCAGCAAAGTTTAAGCCGAAACAAATCTTGACACCTCGGAAAATGATGTTTCCAAGGTTGAAGACACAGGCGGCAAACTTCTGTGAAGAAGGTATCCAAAAACTTGTGCCACGCTATGACAAATGCCTGCAAAAGTTCGGCAGTTATGTGGAAAAGTAGTTTAAGAGGTGTAGAATGTTGTGCAATAAATAATTTTTCTGTATCTGTACACAATTTAATTTGATTACCAAACGGAACTTACTTTCTGGACGTGCCTCGTACATTCCACATGGCACCACTGCCAGTTGGATCGGATTTACTCACTTCCGTCCGAGCCACTTCCGTCCCATTTTTCAAAATCACTCCCACAGAAATATCCAACAACCGAGTGGAAAGATGATACACATCAATAATCGACTATTCGAAATACTCGAGTATTTGCAACGTTTGAATGATTTGAACAACCAATGTACTCGGACATCCTCATTGTGTAATTATTTGAATTTTAGAATTGGCGAATATTGGAAGTAGTCAAATTAATCGAGTATTCGATTGATATACAGTCCTAATATAAATATATTTTTACATAAATTGTGTATGGTATGAATGACAGTTCATCAAACATGCATTTTATTCATCTAACTCGTCTCTGATCAATTCGATATTTCTGTCTCTAGCATAGTGAACTTATAATAGACTATTGTATCATCTAATTCACTTGTTTATACACGTATTGCATCCTTTTCACAAATGCTGTATCACGTGAAAGTGAATTCCTCAGAATTTAATTCTTTCAATTCGTCAGGGACTGCCCCGATCTCACAATCAGTGAAATTTCGATTGGTTGGTTCCTCAGTTTAGAGGCTGTGACAACGCGGTCATGTAGCCCCGTGTACTTTGCGTGTGTGTAGAACTTGTCTAATAACCGGTGTTAATTGTGATGGCTGTATTAGTGTGTGTTATCTGTAATTCAGAAAAGACTGCAGACGATTTCAAGTAGTTTCTACTTTTGCTACCAAATGCTACCGTCAACGACACCTAGCTGGGAACGTAGCTACTATATGCTACCGCAACTGGCACCTGGCGGTAAACGTTGGAACTTAATAGAGCATTAATCAAATCTAACCTACAAATTTAGCTTCACACAATCGCAGTTAGTGGAAGGTTCATTTAGATGCTGTAAATATATGACATGGGCCCACCGGCTTTACTTCTCCTCCGAAGGAAGGCATACTGAGTGATTTTAACGCTCTTAAAAATCCGAAGAATTCGGCCGGGTTTGAACTCGTGATCTTGGACACAGCAGTTCAGCATGCTACACAGTAATAATATATTTAATGCAGCCAAATAGACATAACTTAAAATATAAAATATAGGATACATTGATGGGTTACATATTTGCATATTCACTTATAGACATTGTTCTTTTTGTACAGAATTCTATGTGGTACCGTTCACACATTTTTCCACATAATGTGCACTCACAGTCTATACTTGTGTCATGGAAGTGTTTTGATTTGCAGAGTAGGTGGTGAAAACCGTGAACTGCCAACCTTGTAATGACATGTCTTAGTTCGAAATTAGCTTTTGTCCACGAGCGGTCTATCATGGCCCCTGTGCCATAGAAGTCTGGATGTACTTCTCCCTTCTCCGTCAACGTTGCCAGAAGTTTCTCTGATGCACTGGTGCTCGGTAGAGGTATGTTTGTCCTGAGGTCATCTACGAGGAAAGTTTCTTTCGCCAGTAGATATACAAGTCTAGATCGTGTCGTTTTAGCCTACTTTCGATTTTTGCAAAAAATGAAAGTAGACTTATGAGATCAACACAGGGCGAAAAAAGTGTGTCTGTCTGTGTGTGTGTATGTGTGTGTGTGAGTCTGTGTGTGTGTGTGTCTGTGTGTGTGTGTGTGTGTGTGAGTGTGTGTACTCTGAATGTCTGTCCCCCCCTATCAATTCGAACACGGTGAATGCGAATTGAACGAAATTTGGTACAAAGGTAGCACTAGCAAAGGACACCTCAGTGTCATGTTTTATATCGCCGCCATCTTGACGGAAACGTAATGGCGGCCACACAAATGTTCAAAGCTTAAATCAAATTACGACTAACCTAAACATCCGATCTCTACCAAATTTTGCAACAACATACCTTTATGGGGGGAGCATCCTTTGACCAAACCAATAGGCCAGCAGCGTAATAGTTTGCGGATGGCGGCCATCTTTGTGTGAAAATCGATTCCCCCTATTAATTCGAACACGGTGCAACCGAATGGAACGAAATTTGGTACAGAGGTAGTACTAACAAAAGGCACCTTAGTGTCATGTTTTATAACGCCGCCATCTTGACGGAAACGTAATGGCTACCACACAAATGTTCAAAGCTTAAGTTAAATTACGACTAACATAACCATCCGATCTCTACCAAACTTTGCAACATCATTCCTTTATGGAGGGAGCATCCTTTGACCAAATAACTAGGTCATTAGCCTAATAGTTTGCGGATGGCGGCCATCTTTGTGTGAAAATCAATTCCCCCTATTAATTCAAACACGGTGAAACCAAATGGAACGAAATTTGGTACAGAGGTAGCACTAGCAAAGGGCACCTCAGTGTCATGTTTTATATCGCCGCCATCTTGACAGAAACGTAATGGCGGCCACACGAATGTTCAAAGCTTAAATCAAATTACGATTAACCTAATCATCCGATCTCTACCAAATTTTGCAACTACATACCTTTATGGATGGAGCATCCTTTGACCAATCTAATAGGTTATTAGCCTAATAGTTTGCGGGTGGCGGCCATCTTTATGTCAAAATTGATTCCCCCTATTAATTCGAACACGGTGGAACCGAATGGAACGAAATTTGGTACAGAGGTAGCACTAGCAAAGGGCACCTCAGTGTCATGTTTTATATCGCCACCATCTTGACTGAAACGTAATGGCGGCCACACGAATGTTCAAAGCTTAAATCAAATTATGATTAACCTAATCATCCGATCTCTACCAAATTTTGCAACTACATACCTTTATGGAGGGAGCATCCTTTGACCAATCTAATAGGTCATTCACCTAATAGTTTGCGGATGGCGGCCATCTTTGTGTCAAAATCGATTCTCCCTATTAATTCAAACACGGTGAAACCGAATGGAACGAAATTTGGTACAGAGATAGCACTAGCAAAGGGCATCTCAGTGTCATGATTTATATCGCCGCCATATTGACAGAAACGTAATGGCGGCCACACAAATGTTCAAAGCTTAAATCAAATTACGATTAGCCTAATCATCCGATCTCTAGCAAATTTAGCAACAACATACCTTTATGGAGGGAGCATCCTTTGACCAAACTAATAGGTCATCAGCCTAATATTTTGCGGATGGCGGCCATCATTGTGTGAAAATCGATTTCCCTTATCAATTCGAACACGGTGAAACCGAATGGAACGAAATTTGGTACAGAGGTATCACTAGCAAAGGGCACCTCTTATTCATGTTTAATATCCCTATAGCACGTTGTATTTCAACAAGCTACTACAACCAACATTCAATCATACTCCTTGAAAAGGACAAAGAGTTATAACAATACCCATGCATTTAGGAGAAAGTAGGCTATATGTTCTTTCCTGAACATCTTGTTTGATACTCCTATCACCTTCTTTATGTAGTTCACTTTCACCCTTTCCAAGGTGGATAGGTTCCTCGTAGTTAAATGTGTCCAGATGATTTCAATGCCATAGGTCATTATTGGAAGAATGTTACTCTGAATAGCAACATTGCTGTCTCCAGACTGAGTGATCTGATGTCTTTTATTTCGTGCATTGCCATCATTGCTTGGGTTACCTTATCTGTGACATGTTTTGTGAAACAATATGCACTCGATTGCAGTGAGATGCCTAAATATTTAAAGTCTGGAACGATCTTTAATTTTATATCCTGAATGAAAATCTCTGCTGAGGCGGGTATTCTTCCTCCTTTTCGGAATATCATGGTGTCTGCTACACAGTAAAACTTAGTATGGTAGCCTGATGCTAAAGATTGTTGTTGATTTAGGAGCTTTGTGGCATCGTGGTCATATACTTGGGTGAGTGTGTGGAGGGTATTAGTCCGATAACCTGTGTTATTGTGATATATCTATTAGTTTGTGCATTTGTAATTCAGATGGAGATTGGGATTGAGGCGTCGGTGGCCATAAGTTAGAAATCATCTCGGCATTTGCCTGCAGTAAAATGGTAAACCACGGAAAACAACTACTAAATTGGCTCAGTTAGGAATCGAACCCATCTCTTCTCAGTTTTGCCTCACTAGGCTAAAAGCACCGTGTTAAAGCTTGCAGACCAGAATTAAATTTCTAGGCAGAGCCGGGAATCGAATCCGGACTGCTGGGACGACAGCCGATAATATCAGCTGCTACACCTGGCATTCAATTTGTGGGAGACCGCTGAACGTATCCTAAGTGATTACAGTAATGTTTAGTTTAGATAGAATCACTCAGCGTACGCAGAACCACCCTGGGCCACATGTCGTCATTTTGTTATATTGGACAACCTGGTGTAAACACAAAGCCTATAGAACGAACAATTAGACTTATACGTTTAAATAGGTAAATATTTTTCTTGCCAAATCACGCACATTCCAACCATTTTCACGACTTTCGACGCTTCGTCACCTGGGGAATCGTAGTTTTCCGGTTGGTTACCTATACCCCATCCACCCGGTATGCGAGATTTTGATTTTTAAATTCCCCTGCTTCGGATTTCACGTGAAAGAAAAAACTGCCCCTTATGATCACGAACCTGAGAGCCACATCCGCCCGACACGTGGAAATCAATGCAGTTCACCCCTCTTACACCAGGGTTACTCCCACGATATGCTTGCTTCTCTCCAGAAAGTAATATCGCCTGCTGAAATTAATTTCGCTGTGTGCTTCTCTCATTCCTAGCTCATTCGCAGGCTGTGCTGTTGCCAAGTAACTGACTCTTCTCGAGTCGCGCATTCTTCAGTTCATTCGATTTCCTTGCCGTATGACGTTAATTTACTCCAGCAACTACATAACAAATGATGCAATATGGCCACTTAACCAGAGTCTTGGAACATGATATCCATATAATAATAATAATAATAGCCATTGCATGGGGAAACTACATGAAATTGCATGCAAAACTGGATTTCAAATTTTATGTGAGTAAACCTGACACATGGAAGGATCTCCTCAATACTGAGTCTGAGTCTGAGACTCTAGAGTCTGAGTCTCATCTTCAGAGTATGAGTCTGAAACTTCAGAGCCTGAGTCTGAGACTTCAGAGTCTGAAACTGAGACTTCTGAGTCTGAGTCTGAGACTTCAGAGTCTGAGTCTGAGACTTCAGAGTATGAGTCGGAGACTTCAGAGCCTGAGTCTGAGACTTCAGAGCATGAGTCTGAGACTTCTGAGTCTGAGTCTGAGACTTCTGAGTCTGAGACTTCAGAGTATGAGTCTGAGACTTCAGAGTCTGAGTCTGAGACTTCAGAGTCTGAGTCTGAGACTTCAGTGTCTGAGTGTGAGACTTCGGTGTCTGAGTGTGAGACTTCAGAGTCTGAGTCTGAGACTTCAGAGTATGAGTCTGAGACTTCAGAGTCTGAGTCTGAGACTTCTGAGTTTGAGTCTGAGACTTCAGAGTATGAGTGTGGTACTTCAGAGTCTGAGTCCAAGTCCAAGTCCAAGTCCAAGTCCAAGTCCATGTCCGAGTCCGAGTCCGAGTCCGAGTCCAAGTTCGAGTCTGAGTCTGAGACTTCAGAGACTGAGTCTGAGACTTCAGAGTATGAGTCAGAGACTGAGTCCGAGTCTGAGGCTGAGTCCGAGTCCGAATCTGAGGCTGAGTCTGAGTCTGAGACTTCAGAGTCAGAGTCTGAGTCTGAGTCAGAGACTTCAGAGTCTGAGACTTGGAAAAATCCCTCAGGAAAATCATTTCAAATGCTTAGGAGAAATCATTCAACAATCTGGAATAAAATGGGGATGCAAACAAAGAGAGAATATATAAATTACAAAAAGCCTATTGAATCACCTGAACACATAGGCTACAGCAAAACACCAATGTCTCGAAATGCAAAATTAAAACACTATAACACAGTGATTGAACCTGAAGTATTATACGCATCCGAGATCCTGTTGCAGGCAGAACACTAACTATATATTTAGAAAAACAAGAAAGAAGGGAAGAAAGAAAGAAAGAAAGAAAGAAAGAAAGAAAGAAAGAAAGAAAGAAAGAACGAAAGAACGAAAGAAAGATCCTTAGTAAAATCTTTGGCGAGTGTGCCTTACTAAAAGGATATCTAACCATGCATCCTCACTAAAAGTCAAGAGCAAATTAATAATCGAAATTGAAAATGATCCTCAAGAAATCAACATAACGCTCGAAGTTTTATAGGACAGGCCAGCTTCAGAACGGTGCTGCGACAACGTGGTCATGTAGCCCTGTGTTCTTTGGGTGTGTATAGAATCTGTCTGATAACCGGTGTTAATTGTCATGGCTGTATTAGAGTGTGTTATCTGTAATTCAGGTAAGGACTGCAGACGATCAATTTCAAGTAGTTCCTACTTTTGCTAACAAATGCTACCGTAAACGACACCTAGCTGCGAACTTGGCTACTAGATGCCACCGCAACCGGCACCTGGTGACGGACGTTGGAACTTAATTGAGAGTAAATCAAATCTAACCTACATTTATTTATTTATTTGTTCGTTCGTTCGTTCGTTCGTTCCTTCATTCATTCATTCATTCATTCATTCATTCATTCATTCATTTAGCGTATGGCTTTTAGTGCCGGGAGTGTCCGAGGATATATTCAGCTCGCCAGAGGCTGCAACTGCTTCAAGTGGGTACTCATGGGGTGAGCTACAAGTTCCGTTCAATTTCAAGTAGTTCCAACTTTCGCTACCAGATGTCACTGACACCTAATGGTGAACGATGGAAATTTGATAGAGCGTTACAACGAAATCTAACCTACAAATTTAGCTTGACACATGTTTATTTAGTGGTAGGATCTTACACATGCCATAAATCTATGACATGGGACGACCGGCTTACTTTCCCTCTGAAGTAAGGCATACTGAAGGATTTTCACGCTCTTAAAAAATCCGAAGACTTCGGCCGGGTTTGAACTCGTAATCTTGGGCACAGCAGTTCAGCATGCTACCAACGATGGTACCGAAGCCGCTATCTAACCTAAAAATTTAGCTTCACACAATTGTAGTTTGTGGAAGGTGCTTTTACATGCCATAAATCTATGTCATGCGCCCGGTGGCCTTACCACCCCTCCGATGGAAGGCGTACTGAGGGATGTTTAACGTTCTTAAAAACTCCGACTACAACGGCCAGTTTGGAACGCACGATCTTGGGCATAGAAGCTGAGCATTCTACCAACTACGCCACCGAAGCCGCCCTTCAGAACGTTGGTGAACAAACATCATTTTGCTGCAAACTCCCGGTTGAGAGTCACCACCTTATATACAGCTGTAGGAAAGAACAAGATGTTCAGTAAAAAACATATAGCCTACTTTCTCCTAAATGCATGCGCATTGTTATAACTTATGTTTTTTTTTTCAAGGCGTATAATTGAATGTTAGTTGTAGTAGCCTGTTGAAATGCAACGTCTTATACGGATATTAAACATGAATATGAGGTGCCCTATGCTAGTGCTACCTCTGTACAAAAAGTCATTCAATTCGGTTTCACCGTGTTTGAATTGATATTGGGAATCGATTTGCACACATACATGGCCGCCATCTGCAAACTATTGGGCCGATGACCTTGTAGTTTAGTCAAACGACGCCCGCCATATATGTATATGTTGCAAAATTTGGTAGAGATCTGATGATTAGATTAGTCGTAATTTGATTTAAGCTTTGAACATTTGGATGGCCGCCAATACGTATGTGGCAAGATGGCGGCGTTATAAAACATGACACTGAGGTGCCCTTTGCTAGTGCTACCTCTGTGCCAAATTTCGTTCAATTCGGTTTCACCGTGTTCGAATTGATAGAGAGGACAGACATTCAGAGTACACACACTCACAGACACACACAGACAGACATACAATTTTTCGCCCTGTGTTGATCTCATAAGCCTATTTTCATTTTTTGCAAAAATCGAAAGTAGGCTAAAAATTCATAGTGAGTTATTGAAGAGATTTTGGGAAGATAAGAAAGCAAACTCATCATGTGTTAAATAGATTCAATCGCGTTCTTTAGTTTGGCTCAATAATAACAATCGAATGATTTCAGCTACCGTGGATAATCTGAGTTGGAACTATTGAAACGAGTTACTCTACAATTTCGACTTTCCAAACATTACCATCTGGTAGTGAAAACTGGACGAGCAGAGGCTGAGATTTAATTAAGCTTGTACGGCAGTCACCTAAGATGATACGAGCGATATTTTAGGAACCGATACGTTCAACTGATAGTGCCATCGAATTTTTGCCCCCATATTTCACTGCCGGGAATGGAAAACGCGATCATGAGACACTAGTACTAACACATCCAGGTAGCTTGTTTACTGTAATTGTAAGTGTAGATGCCATGGGACTTGAAGTAAAATAAAATTCCAACATTTACCTGGAGACAGTGTTAACAATCACCAATATTTTTCTCGTGTCAGAAACATGCATGTATTTGTATACAGTTACAAGCATAAGGACATTTGATCACTGTAAGTGTATTCTCGGAGGCAGACGTGGTCTTATTATTGGAATAATGTTCTATATTGATTTTCCAGTCAGAGAAATTAATTCTGAAGCAGCCTGATAACAATTCATTTGATACCAAAGTAAATGCATTCATGATTTCTTTGTAATATCTAAGGTACATTTAAACCACAAATGTTGAAAATAAATCAAATTAGGAAGTGAGGTGGTCTTGTCACTAAATAGCTCAAAAATATTGAAGCTATTACTGGATTTTAAATGTTTAGTAAAAAAATGTAATATTTTTACAATAAAACGCTCAAATATGTAATTTTCCAGAAAGAAGCAATAATAATTAAACAATATTAAAACTCATCATTTTTTCTAGGTTTGTGCTGTGCCTTGTGTGGGGTTTCGTGTAGGACACCAAGCAGGCTCATCTGCGGGCTCTTGGTATCCCCGCCCAGAACCCCACAGGAGCAGTGAACTGCGCGCTCCCTCCCTTTTTAGGAAGCGCACCAGTGCCTCTTTACTGCGAGAACTAAAATCTCAAGCAGCCTTAACCTCCCTATGAAGGCTTGCAAAAAGCTGGTATATTTGCTTTCACGGCCAGTGAATTAAAACTCAGCACCAACAAAGACAAGTCATAAACCTAGAAAAAATGCTGAGTTTTAATTCACTGGCCGTGAAAGCCAATATACCAATTAAACAATATATTTATAACTCATCAATTTTTCACTGGCCGTAAAAGCCAATATACCATCATTTTGGAAGCCTTAATAGGGAGGTTAAGGCTGCTTGAGGTTTTAGCTCTCGCAGTAAAGATGCACAGGTGCGCTTCCTAAAAAGGAAGGTAGCGCGCAGGTCGCTACTCCTGTGGGGGTTCGGGCACGGACATCAAGAGCCCGCTGATGAGCCAGCTTGGTGTTCCTAGGTGAAAACACACACATAAACATAGAAAAATTGCTGAGTTCTATTCACTGGCAGTGAAAGCCAATATACCATCTATATATTTATAGATTGTAGAGGAAGAAGTGTGATAATTTTTCACAAAGTAATGGGGCAGAAATAACTCATTTGGTTCAGAATAATTGCATAAATATTACTGTAAATATTGTAATGTTATACTCATCAGTAATTAAAATTAATTTAATTAATTTACATTCTTAATACAGTTGCAAATACAGTACAGTAGTTAATGAATTGGAAAATATTATTTTAATTGTAAGAATTTGGCAACGTCCGTAGATCATCTTCTGTGCAGGATATTGGACACAGTCGAAAGCGGAGCATGTGTTTTATGGTCTGTTCCCCTCCAAGTGTCACTTGGTGTCCTTGGTGTAGCCCGATCTTTGCCAGATTAACCCTGTATCTGCCAAATACTGACAACCTATTCGGAGAGATCCATTTAGCCACCTCTTGTTATAGCCACGTGGTAAAGTTTCGGATACTCTCTTTCAGCCAAAGGGAAGGGGAGCTTTAACTTTGCATAACTGTAACCTTACTCTTCCATCGGTGATAGTGGATTTATATCCCCGAAGGAAACTAAACTCAGGATGATTCCTGACAGCGCTGGTATTATCTATGATTTCTACCTTGGAGTATTTGGCGAAGTGCCAAAACTCAGGAAGATGGAAGTTAGTAGATAGACGTGGTAAAGGTTTGTAAAAGTTTAGTAAAATGAAGGATGGCATTGAATAGGAATGAAATAGGCTACTTAGCACAAGTAAAAATATTTAGTTAATTACATTAATGTTATGTTATGCATTTTACGTCCCTTTTAATTACTGAGGCCCTTAGTGATGCCGGGGAGACGGAATTTTGCTCCGAAGGTGATCTTTAACTCGCCAGCGAATCTACTGGCACGGCTCACTTGCCGTTGCGCACACTCAGATGGCAACTGACTTATGATCCTGCAACCCAGAGCACAGCAGGCGAGAACGTTATTGCGGTATCACATGCCAGTCAGTTATTAAATACCTTATAAAATTATTAAATTGCTTTACATAAAATATGGTACAGAAAGAACTGCCAAAGGCATTAGAATTTAATGCACAATACAGTAGGTCAAAACGATTATTCAATTATTGCAATATGCTATTCTTTTACCTTTGCAGTCGTGGTACACAGCTACACTGGCGAAAGATCCTTTATGTATTCCTAACATGATCTTCCATTTGTCATTTTACTTATAGTCGTTCTACAAGCATTTCAAGTTTCTAAAAATCACTTTTAACATGTCTGTAATTGTTCATTCTGACCTGTTTCATTGAAAGGGACTGTACCGTTGGGTGTTGTAGGTCACGACTATTTCCATCCTGAATGGTAGTGCCTCAAGAAGAACAATGGGATGAATCAGTCACAGTTATTACTGTCCTTCTTTAGCATATAACAACATTCCTGGCTTGTTCAAACTCCGACATTTCAATTGTGTTTCCCTACCCTTTTGTCTTAGTTAAAACGATAGAAGCGTTTTGCCTTAATTGGATTTGATGAATATTTGTTCTGTTTGTTCTGGGGAATTATTTGAATTAGAACAGGAAGATAATAGCCTATTATTATGAACGGCAGACCACCCCTTACTTTATTCTATCGCTCGGTGACAAAGATTTAGTGATACTTTCGAAAGCTAATTGGCCTTTAGAAAATTCCGTCATCCATTAGAAGTACAGGATCGATTCTCGGCTGTGATATGAATAATTTCAGTCTAATTGATGTTACCTCTCTTCAGTCGTTCGACACACCATAATTCCAATTACTGAAACATACGAAAAATAACCTGAAAAAATTACATGTGATTAAAATATATATATAATAATAATAATAATAATGTTATTGTCCCTTTTAGAGACGCCAGGGTGCCGGAATTTTACCATGGAGGGGATATTTAACGTGCCAGTAAATTTACTGACAAGACTCCCTTGCATTTTCACACCTTCAAATGCCAACTGGCTTCACCAGGATTCTATCCTACAATCTTGGAAGCAGCAGGCGAGAATTTTACCGCTGAGCCACACAGCCCGCCATTCTATGGACTACAGAAGAGGAAGAAAACTAAAGGATGACATGTTTCGCTCGTCAAATCAGCATCATCAGATCCAAGTATACAAGACAAATTAGCTGTACAAAACACTACCAAACCAACAATGATACCCACTAATGGTCTCTTCCCTCCAAAAATAAAAACCCGTCAAAAATATAGGAAGTGTGGCAAATATCCTACTGATAAATAGTCTACTAAAGCAATCAGCATCCGTTCTCCCAGGGGCTCACATCTAGTGGGACGTGGGTTGGCGACCACGGAACCCCAGCTGAGTCCGGCATTGCTTTCACTTAATTGTGCCGGGCTCCTCTCTGTCTTCTTTCCTGTCGACCTCACTTGGTCAACTCTTGTTCTTTTCCGACCCCGATGGTATTTGGGTATCCGAGGCCTAGAGAGTCTTTCACTTTCCCGCCTTAATTGGCCCTTGTCTCATCTTTCCTGATCCCTCCTTCTTCGAGGAGTCAGACCTCTTGTTTTCTTTTCATTATATTTCCTTTTCTCTTTAAGATTCCCGCACTGTTTTTGTTAATTGGCTCCCTGTGTATCTAAATTCCCTTTAGCGATTTTTTTTGCATCTTCACTCCATATTGTATTTTCAATCTACGTTGCATTTTGTGAGTCTTTTCGATCAAAATTGCATTTTGCGAGTGTTTTCAATTTCAATCGCATTTTGTAAGGATTGAAAATCTAAATTGCTTTTTAGTAAGTCTTTCAATATAGGAGATGGGACTTTTGTGAGTATTTTTAATTTCAATTGCATTTTATAAGTATTTTCAACCTAAACCGCTTTTTGCAAGTGTTATCAATCTAAATTGCATTTTGTATGGTGGGCATTTTGTAATAATTTTGATTCTCAATTGCATTTTGTGGGTATTTTGAACCTAAATTACATTTTGTAAGTATTTTCAATCTAAATAGCATTTTGTGGCTGGCTGCGTGGCTCAGGGGTAACGTTCTCGCTTGCTGGGCCCAAGGTTGCAGGTTCGTATCCTGGCGCAGTCAGCTGGCATTTGAGGGTGCGCAAATGCGAGGGAGCCGTCTCCGTAGATTTACTGGCACGTTAAAGATCTCCTTCGGGGCAAAATTTCGGCACCCCGGCGTCTCTAAAAGCCAGTGTAGTTAAAGGGGACGTAAAACCAATAACATTATTATTATTATTATTATTATTATTATTATTATTATTATTATTATTATTATTATTATTATTATTATTATTATGCATTTTGTAAGTATTGTCCATCCAATTGAGTAGTTTGAATCTACCGTACATTGTGTAAGCATTTTCAATTTCAATTGCATTTTGTAAGCATTTTGAGGATTTTGGATCTGAAATGGGAGTTTTTCTATCTGAATTGCATTGTGTGTTTTCAATTTCAATTGCATTTTGTAAGTATTTCGACTCTATATTGCATTTTGTACGTATTTTGAACCTAAACTACATTTTGTGCGTATTCCTTTTATGAGTATTTTCCTTCTAAATTCCCTCTTGTGAGTATTAGGCTACCACTCTCCATTTTGTGAGTAGTTTCAATCTGAGTTCCAAAAGTAAGTATTTTCCGTCTCACTTGATTTTCGTTCTGATTTCCATTTCATTGTCATTTTCGCTATCACCCAGACCATTAGGGGCCGATAACCTAGATGTTAGGCCCCTTAAAACAACAATTATCATCATCATCATCATCATCAAGCCCATGCTTCACCTACCTCTCGCCCTGGTAAGAACAATTCGGGTACCTTCGGTCAAATCAGCTACGTCCTTGATTGCACCGGCAACACTCACAGCTCTCAATTGGACACCTCTGTATTAGGATTCCATAATTCGGTATCATCTACAGTGACAAAGTGTGTAGGAACGTTTTCTTGTTATGGTGTTTGAAGCCATTTTCAGTGTATCCTTAGTAAACGAAAGTTTGATACTCAGACGATTGTATCCAAATGAGATGGGTTATTCCTTAATCCTGAAAAAAGATTACAAGACATTAATAAATACACTTGGATGAGCAGTTTCGATCGTCAAGCGTAGGCTACACATTTTTTATGTCTGAATGTGTGGGTGAAAATATTTTCAATTCCACTTCATTAGTTGCGGTATTATTTGAGATAGTTCAACTCGTCAATATTTGTTAGTTATAGTCCATGTGATGTTTTGTTAAAATACGGAAAGTTCTGATTGACCTCCAAACTTGCTTGTTTAGAGTGAATATGTGATTGTAGTTAAATGGTCAATTCAGGATGTATTGTGCAGGTTACTTATCTGATTGAGCCTTGCGTGTCCTAGTGAGAGCAGTTGTCTTCGTCACTATCTACACTCAACTGATGGAGCTTCCTGTGGAGTATTTCCCCTCTCACATACCTAACTTCCTGTGTTCGTCGTACAAATTTAACGGTATGTGGCGAGTCTAGTCTCCCAAATGTGGTGTATGTTACTGTATTCAGGATAATTTTCATCTATTAATGACCTGGTTTTAATTCTCAACACGCGTAAGCTAATAGCCATATAAGCACTGCCCGGTATAATGAGAATGTCCCGGCACCATTAATACTGCCGTTAATACTGGCCTCGGTTTATTGAAGATAAAGATAAATCGTGTATCCTGATCCAATAACATATTTCCCTTATTAATCCCTTATCTAGCTTGTAATTTATTTTTCATGATTAAGGAATAACCCATATTATATGGGTACAATCGTGTTGGCCGATTGAAAAGCATCAAACTTTCGTAAACGTTTGCTTGCTTTAACATTTCCAGACACATGCCATAGGATATAGACTTGTTGTCTTCGAAGTTGATTAGTTTATCACTATTATAACAAGAAATATTACGTATTTTTCACAAATGCAACATTAAAAAAAAAACAGTTTTTGAATGAGGACACATTTTTTCTCAGCTAATCCTAATCTCTACATGGTATGAAAAGTCTCCGGTTCTTGGATGTAACGGGTAATCTCGAGATCCACTGGATGGATTTTGATGCGGTTTTCACCAGTCTGTAAAGGATTTCTCGAGGAAGCTTTCTGTAGAAAAACATTCATTTATAATCAAAGGAAGCCGAGCAGTAACGATTTCAGTGAATCGAGTCTAAGAAAAACCGGCCGTCCGTGTGCCTCTTAAGCTTAGGCCTGCTATGTGTGTAAGAATTATAAAACATGAAAAGATCTACAAAAAGAAAGTCCGCGACAGCATATCTGTACCTTCAATACATCGCCCACTGAAAGTGATTTTACGTTTTCATTTCGTCCAATAATCTCCATTTAGTGGAAATTTAAATGACTACCTTCGGAGTGAGTTTAAGAGCAAGCGAGCCTATCACCCCAGCTTCGGCCAGCATCGAACTATCGAGTCGTGTCGAGTTAAGACTTCAGAGAAGAGTATATATGTTTTCAGTTTCGCTGTTCACCTCGGCAATTCTGAATTGTGCCTGGTACCTGCCGTCCATGCGCCTTTTAATGATGATGATAATTGTTGTTTTAAGGGGCCTAACATCTAGGTTATCGGCCCTGCGCCTTTTAAGCTTTAACCGATAAATATACCGGGTGAAGCCGAGATGGGTTGCTAGTTTAATGATATTTAATTTCAATAATAATACTAATATAATTATGAAATGAATTTAATTGAATTAATTTAATTCGAAATCTTATTGAGGTTGAAAGGAGAGTTAAAACCTGACGTATTGATGTTTGAACTTGTACAAAAACACAATTCTCAGTAATTGAGTAAATTGAGTTTTATATTACGATTAGACACGCGTGCCATGGCCCATTTAGTAAACTTTGTTCGCATATTTATGCATGGAACATGAAAAAAACATATATTTTATTGAAGTTGAAGAATTTAGCTTTCATCTGGGAGCAGAGCAGTGATTATTTCTTCCAAATACGCCATTCCAAACGAATATGAATACCTTACAGAGAAACACAGTACCGACAGCGGCAGCTACGCTCGCTAAAGAGCAGCGCTAGGCCAATGGGCCCAGCTTTCTGTTGACTCGGTTGACGTGGGTTCGAGTCCCACCGACGGCCGTCCTTGAAATGGTTTTTTGTGGTTTCCCCATTTTCAGCTCCAGGCAAATGCTGACTGGTTACGTCCTCATCCTTCCATACTCTTGCCCAGTTTCATTCATCTTCATTCATTTCATCTCCTATTAACTTCTCTTATGAGGTTGGCGTCAGGAAGGGCATCCGGCCATAAAATCCATCTGACACATAGAATTTCATCATCCCCGACTCCGTTAGAAACGGGAATAATGAGGGGCGTTCTATTGAAGTGAAACTTGGGCTATTGATGCAGCAGAAAAGAAGAAATTTGAAGCGTTTTAAATGTGGTCTTACAGGAGAATGATGAAGATCATATGGGTAGATAGGGTTACGAATGAAGGGGTATAAAGACGAGTGGGAGAGGAGAGATGTTTCTGGCAACTGCTAATGAACAGAAGAGATAGGTTGGTAGGACATATACTAAGTCACCCAGGAATAGCAAACTTAGTTATAGAAGGAAGGGTCAAGGATGAGAGCAGTAGGGGTAGACCAAGGTTAGTATATATTAAACAGATTGCCTCGGATGTATGGTGCGGTAGCTATGTAGGGATGAAACGATTAGCTCAGGACAGGGAAGCATGGAGAGCTGCATCAAACCAGTCGAAAGACTGAAGACTCGCACAACAACAGACAAACATACACCACAATGAGAAACACAGTATGGTGGGACTGAGGCGACCTCCCGTCGCCCCAACCTGAACCACTGTTGCAAGGAAGTAAGCGCGAACTCAATTACGTAAACGTGTGGAAATGTGCATTGGCTTCTCCAAATTTCGTGTTGGAAATTTAATTTAAAAAGTCAACTCATGTTGAGTTCACCCTCGTGACTTGGACTACTTGGGCTAATGCAAGACGTGACGGGATCGATTTCTTCTATACCATTTCCATAACACTTTATATCCCACCGAACAAATGGACTTGCAGCCGATAAAATCACCAAGTAAATCAATGAGACCTATAAACGTCTGTCACAGATAGTAACTTGGTATCAAGTTGGAAAGACGTATCGAGCCTCGCTACGATAACTTTATTGTCCGTTGCTAGTGGCTGAGCATACGCCATAAATTAGTATTCAGCCAGGAAAGCGATTTTACGATCCAGTCGTTTCTCTTTTGTGAATATAAGTGAAACTTTCTAACGATGAACTTTCTGAGCTGCAGAGTAGCTATGATATTGGAGTAAACCATAGCTTAATACGCGCTGCAATCCAGGAATAAGATCTAGGCTAAATACCTATTCTTTCCTGGATCGATTTATAGATTTACGCACGCTTCAAAATATTTGGGAATTATAGAGATAGGTCATATTTGTTTAACTTATGGTTTCCTTTTATAGTTGAAGCCATGAGATGCAAACGAGTTTTCCTCATTTTTTAAATATCTCATGCACGGTATATTACATGTCAATGTTGTAGTTGATTGATTTAGGGGCTTTGCGATATCGTGTTCATGTAGCCCCGAGTACTGAAAGTGGTGATAGACCTCCAAATTTGCTTGCTTAGTGTAAATATGTGATTGTTGTTAAATAGTCTGTTCAGATTGGATTGTACAGGTTACTTATCTGGTTGAGTCGTATGCTGTCCTGATGAGATCAGTTAACTTGTCACTATCTGTCACTAACTGACCATTTAACAACTATTACATAATCACACTAAGCAACATCGCAGGGACTATAACTAATAAATATTGACTAGTTGCATTATTTCAACTACTGAAAATCCACAGCCTGCTTCCAGTCTCCGACCGGGTCAGGAATGGAATGAATGAAGCCCCTATCTAGCGGCGAGGATATGAACTGTGCCGGCTGCCGAGGCTGGTACCGTTCGAAGAATGGGTACTTCTGCTAGTTTAATTATAAGAGCCATTTTTATCATGTTTTATTAATTGTTAAGCAGGGTTTTAGTTTCATTTTTACCACATTTTAACCAGAACATTGTGTATGGCACGTAGAGGGGCTCGTTAGCCCCAGTGACAGTTCTTTGATTAATACTCTCAAATTTAATTCAATTTAATTCAAAAACTAGAGCTAGAATTAGCGGGAAACCACTGACGTTGGAAACACTGCAGCTTAAATATAAGGAAATGTCGTATGATTGGTCTAAATGGAGACCAAATGGAAGATTCCATCACATATATCCTGTTATTGTGTATAATGCGTTATAGAGCAAAAAGTGGAAATGTCGGTGTTTGCATATTTTATAATATGTTTCAAGTTTGTTTTCTGTTTGTGGGCCTGAGGCTCATAATGTTCACTGTTGCTCCAAGACTTCAGAGTGTGTAGCTGGATGTCGTTGTGTCGAGATGACTGATGGTTTTATTATGCGGGCGCAGCTGCGCTTAATGGAAAGCAGATCTCGAGGGCCTTTACAACTTACGGATTGTTTTCATATAAATAATAGTGTATTGAAGAAGGTATCCGGTCTAGTCCAGTAAATCTACATACCCACGTACGGCAATATGTGGACTCCATAGAGTCATGGTGCAGTAATTTGATTTGACGGTTATTGTTAAATTGCGTGACGTGATATAGTCGAAGGCACCTTAAGTTAACTACTAAAATGCAAATTATTTTTTCTTTGAAGAACTTTTTTCGAACGAGCCAATGCTGCCAACTTTGATATTTACTTTCTTAATCGTCTTAAAATCGTGCTGCAATAACACAACAGCTCAATTATAAATGGCATAATATTGTGCCAGTCATTACGAGGCCAATACAGAAATTAAGTTACCTTACTTTTTAAATTAAAAGTTATTGTTGATTTTTAGGGTCTTTGCGACATTGCCATATAGCCTCATGTACTTGGGTGTGTGTAGAATTCGTCTGATTACCTGTGTAACTGTGATGTCTGTACTAGTGTGTGTAATGATAACTGAGGTAGGATTTGGGTACGAAGCGGCCGTGGCTTTAATTTAGGAACCATCCCGGCATTTGTCTGGAGTAGAAGGGGGAAACCACGGAAAACCACTTCGAGGATGGCTGAGATAGGAATCCAACCCGTCTCTTCTCAGTTTTTCCTCACTAGGATGAGTGTGCCCCGTTCTAGCCCTCAGACCAGAATTAAAATTCTTGGCTGAGCCGGGAATCTAACCCCGACCTTCGCGGTCACAGACAATAAAGCTCATCACTACACGAAGAGGTGGACTTCTTCTCGAGAAAGTAAGTTTCCACTAGGAATTTGTCTGTTTGGGGTGATTATTGGTTATACAATATCAACTATGGTTATACTGTAATAATACAGGCTGATACGTATCCGGTTGTCTCCCTAACTGGAACTTCAAGCAGTTTCGTGTTCACTCTGGCACCAGTTATGGTCGATTCCGGATTTTTATCACCATTTTAGAAGTTCACCTAACATTAGGTATACTACATTTAGCATACATCGACAGTTGCATTACCAGCACTGCAACTAAATAATTGTACATATTGTATATATTTTTTTTCACCTGTATTCTCAAACATAGATGTTATAGGCTAAGTGTAATGGATCTGATGATGATCGCTTGACGACCGAAACTGGTCATCCTAGTGTATTTATTTATCTCGTGTAATTTATTTCAGGATTAGGGCATAACCCAGCTCTATTTGGGTACATTCGTGTTGAACGACTGAAAAGCACCACACTTTTGTTTAATAGTGTTTTAATACAATCCGATCATTTGTGAGGAAGATAGACTAACCCATTAAGTGGTATTAAGACGAAAGGGCGAAGAGAGATGCTTATGGCTACTGTTAATGAAGAGAAGGTATAGGTTGGTAGGACACATACTAAGACACCCAGGAATAGCAAACTTTGTTATGGAAGGAAGGGTCGAGGGCAAGAACAGTCGGGGTGGACCAAGATTAGAATATCCTGAACAGATTGTCATGGATGTAAGGTGTGGTAGCTATTTAGAGATGAAACGATTAGTTCAGTACAGGGATGAATGGAGTGCTGCATCAATCCAGGCAAAAATTGAAGACTCAAACACACAATATTTATTTTAGATTACGGTATTTAAATAATATATTCCCCGCCTAATATATTAATAATAATATCGTATGGCCTCGAGTGCCAGGTGCAAGCTTTGTTAATTGATGCCTAGAGGGCAGATTGCATGTCGAATTTTATCGCTCCTTGGAGCTTAGATATCTAACCTCCTTGGCACTATAGCGCTTTCTAGTAGAGAAAGGAGAAACTTTTTGTGTTGGCGGAAATCCTGAGATTAATTTTGCCATTATGAACACGGCTTACTGAATTCAAATGGGTTCTTTAACATGCCAACAACAAATGACATGCGTACCATGATTTTTGTCACCTTAAAAAAAATCACTTACCACGGCCAGGAGCGAACCTGCAAGCTTGGGGTTGGTAGTCGGACACGATAACCACTCACCCACCGTGGCAAGCCCCGCCTAATATATTAGTGCACAATGGTGTTGACCGACTGAATAGCATTCTGTAACGACAGTGAGTCTTACTTGAAAGCAGGTGTCTGGATCTCTGTTATAGAATGCTTGGACTGGTTACTCTACAGATATACATCAATACATTCCTATTTCGATTGCCCCTGCATTCCTCTCCTATTGGGATCGGATCGCTAGCCGCTGGAAGTCAAAGCACCTTGCGATGTGAATTATGTGTGTGCTGACATACATGGCATTCTTTATACGGAAAATACGACACCGCCGTCTCGTGGTACATGGGATCGGAGCTGTACACTCACAGCTGTTGGCCTCCTTATGTCCACTAAACATAAAGACTAGGCTTCACTGCTCGTGCACAGCTGTTGGAGAGCAGCAACAAAATGAGAATGTATTTCAAAATTACATTTTTCTTTTAAGCTTGTGAATGAACTTTTTGTGGGGCAGACTAGCCTAGATTAAAGTCATTTGTCTACGAGGCTGATGTTGGTTAGTGTGTTTTGGACTGAATAACACAGTCAATTAAGTGCTGGTCTTCAAAATACATGATTGACTCATCGTTCACCACTTAGCCCGATGGTAATAAGGATGTTTATGTGCAATGATTTGGTGACAGTAGATTTATTAGCACTTCAAAAGTTTCTTCCAGGGCACAACTCCTAAGTCCTTGTATTTCTGAAGGTGCAGGAGTTAAAGAGAACCGCAATATCCACATTGTAGCCTATTGTTGATATTATTATTATTATTGACCGACAGAAGTAGTTACACTTGCTATGAAGCCAAGCTATCCGCGGATTCAGTAGACGTAGTTTCAAGCCCCACCGCCTGCCGTCCTTGAAATGTTTTTTGTGGTTCCCCATTTTCAACTGCAGGCAAATGCTGGGACGGTACCTTCTGACAGGCCACAGCCACTTCGTTCCTTATCCTTGCCCAGTTTCATTTACCTTCAGTCATTTCATCTCTCATTAACTACTCCCATGATATTGGCGTCAGGAAGGGCATCCGACCGTAAAAACCACCCGTCACATATACTTTAATCGCATTTCATATAAACTACATACAATTATTCTTATTTTTCTTCTTCTTCTTCTTATTATTATTATATAGGATTATTTTCATATCGTGTATAGCCGAGTGTGTTCCAAGTAGACAAAGGCTGTATCATCCCCGCTCTATTGTACAGTAGTTCTGTGTTTATTACTCGACGGACAACGGTGCATGAGCATGCCTTTTGCATTTGTATATTTGTGTAGATGGGTAAACTTACAGTGTTTTGAGACTTTCTGAAAATTCTTAAGGGATCACTTCTGTGGCTCATATGACCACTGGAATATGTACAGAGTTTTGAATCCATGTGAATTTGAGCTCCTCTGCCAGGTGTTTGTAGTTAGAAATATTCTCGCTTCAAGTATCCATCTGGTTCTAGATGTTAGAATAGCTATATTTAACATAAAGGTCACTTTCTCAATTTTATCTGTAATGATCATATCCTGTGAAGTACTGTGTTGTAGTCGCCTATAAAGGTAATTAAGACACTTGTATGGAAATTATAAAACTAGCTTTGCTCGTTTTATAAACATACTCGTGTCTTAATTTTTGCCATTATAGGCTTGTTGGATAATGTACTATTTTGAATTGCAGGGGGAAGTAAAAGGAAAGTTAAATTAAAAGTAATTTTGAATTTATCAATTAATCCTCATAAGAAGAAATTTCTAATTCATATCAATTAACTAACTTAGATTTTAAAAAAAATATTCAGTAGGCCTATGAAAAATGAAAATCCACAGCCTGCTTCCAGTCTCCGACCGGGTCAGGAATGGAATGAATGAAGCCCCTATCTAGCGGCGAGGATACGAACTGTGCCGGCTGCCGAGGCCTGACGCACTCCTCTGGGGCAATGATTAAATGAATGATAGATGAAATGAAATGATAGTGAAGAGTGTTGTTGGAATGAAATTTTGACAGGGAAAACCGGAGTACCCGGAGAAAAACCTGTCTGCCTCCGTTC
Organism: Meconema thalassinum; assembly: GCA_946902985.2. Taxonomy (NCBI): domain Eukaryota; kingdom Metazoa; phylum Arthropoda; class Insecta; order Orthoptera; family Tettigoniidae; genus Meconema; species Meconema thalassinum. The sequence goes on from OX336391.1 coordinate 144,676,902, forward strand.
TGTCCAACACAGATCTCACATGGAGTGACCGGGATTTGAACCACGGACTCAGCGGTGAGAGGCCGGCGTGCTGCCGCCTAAGCCACGGAGGCTCCCAGTAGGCCTATAATGAATCTATTTTAGTTTTTTTTTAAATTTCCGTGTAATCTCCAAAACTGTAAATGACCATCTTCAGTTCGATTGAGTAGCGAGCGTGCGAGCAGACGAGCCTCTCATTTCATTCGTTCTGTGAATATTTTGTTGTGCTGGAATATTGACTTTCATGGCAAAGTAATTAAGCTCCGGCATATATTCCAGGCTGATGAGTGCGACGACCAAGTCAGGCTCTTCAGCGGGCTGGAGACTAATTGCTTGCCGTGAACGCCAATATATCATATTTGTGTACCTCTATTGTCAGGCGATATCGTTAAGGTGGCGTTAACTTAAGTTTTGGTGAACATATCCATTTTCTAATTTTTGATGTTTTGGGTCTCAATATATTGAAATATAGGAAGTTTGTTTAGAGTACTTAGAGGCAGATGACCTCAATGTTCCTCCCCTTAAAGTAGCAATAACAAACCAACTAACTAGAGGAAATATGTTCATTTATTTCCGAGATATGGGCTTGTAACGTTTGCCAACAGTGGCAAACATCTACCAAGTCTGTATTTAAAACAAAGTGTTTCAATAAAACACAAGTAATAAATTTGAAGAACTACGACCATAAACTGTTCTTTTTGTGTATTTTGCATCAAATCTTCAACTTTAATAGTTACGTCATAAATGTACCTTTTATTAAATATTTATTTAGGCTATAACAATTCATAAATTGTGATGTTGGTAACCGTGAAAATTATTGCTTTTCCAGTAAGTTAACTACTTTATCATATAATGGAAGTTTCACTTGTTGATACATTTTTATAATAACTCGTTTCGTATTTCATAGGGAACACCATTGCCCTCGAGCGAGGAGCACGGACATTTACGGGCATAATGTCCATTAGACCTTTCTTGCTCCTTATCCAATGAGGAATAGTTTCATGCAGTTTGTTCACATTCCTCTCCATTTCAAGAGAATATTAATTATATTGTACCCTCAATAAATGCCTTGGAAGTATTTAAGCCTATCACTGGCTGTTTACAATACGAAAGATGAAAAGTCTTTTTTTTTTTCTTTGTTGATTCTGTAGAATGCATTTGTAGAATACGTTTTCGGCCAAGTTGTCTCATAAACAATTCCAGTTTTACCCAGTTAGTGGATAAGCAGCCACGGTGGCCGTGAGTACTAACGCTCTTACCTCAATGGCATCGGGAAAGCGTGGATTCAAATCCCACCTCGGCCGTCATGAAAAACGGTTTTCGTAGTTTCCCATTTCTACCACCAGACAAATGCCGGACGGTTCCTTTTAACAGGTCGACGGCCGAGTTCCTTCCAAAATCCCTTTCCAGACCCTTCCTTAATGTGGCCCTCGCTAGCGGTCGACTTGGCGATCGGCCTGTCACCATCCCCAGTTATATCTAATGACAAAGTGGGCTCAGCTCCCAGGCATCGTCTTTGCGACGGTAGAGAAATGATCCCTTGCACAGTTCGTGGGTGAAGCCGAGCGATAACAATTATAAAGAGAAACACTAGTAGACAGCTGTTGTTTCATTCAAGGGGCTTGGAAAACACGGTCATTAAGCCCTGTGGACTTCGGAGTGAGTGGAACTTCGTCTGATAACCTTTGTCATTGTGATGGCTGTATTAGTGTGTGTACTATTTTGTAATTCAGGTAGAGTTTGGGAAGGAGGTGGCCGTGGCTTTAAGTTAGGAACCATACCGGCAATTGCCTGGAGTACAAGTGGGAAAACACGGAAATCCACTTCAAGGATGACTGAGGTGGGAATCGAACCCACAACTTCTCAGTTTTGCCTCCTGAGGCTGAGTGTACCCCGTTCCATCCCTCAGAATTACATTTCTTGGCAGAGTCGGAAATCGAACCCAGTCCTCCGGGGTAACAGCCAAGAATTCTAGTCGCTACACCACAGAGTGGTCAACAAGTAGATAAGCCTACATACTTGTAGAGCCCTGCGCGGATAAGAAAAACTTTATCCGCATCCATCTCGCATCCGCACGACTGTTATCCGCATCCACCCCGTATCCGCACGACTGTTATCCGCATCCTCCCCGCATCCGCATGACTGTTATCCGCATCCACCCGCATCCGCATGACTGTTATCCACATCCACCCCGTATCCGCATGACTGTTATCCGCATCCACCTCGCATCCGCATGACTATTATCCGCTTCCACCCCGTATCCGCAAGACTGTTATCCGCATCCACCCCGCATCCGCACGACTGTTATCCGCATCCACCCCGCATCCGCATGACTGTTATCCGCATCCACCCGCATCCGCATGACTGTTATCCACATCCACCCCGTATCCGCATGACTGTTATCCGCATCCACCTCGCATCCGCATGAATGTTATCCGCATCCACCCCGTATCCGCAAGACTGTTATCCGCATCCACCCCGCATCCGCACGACTGTTATCCGCATCCACCCCGCATCCGCATGACTGTTATCCGCATCCACCCGCATCCGCATGACTGTTATCCACATCCACCCCGTATCCGCATGACTGTTATCCGCATCCACCTCGCATCCGCACGACTGTTATCCGCATCCACCCCGCATCCGCATGACTGTTATCCGCATCCACCCGCATCCGCATGACTGTTATCCACATCCACCCCGTATCCGCATGACTGTTATCCGCATCCACCCCGTATCCGCAAGACTGTTATCCGCATCCACCCCGCATCCGCACTACTGTTATCCGCATCCACCCCGTATCCGCAAGACTGTTATCCGCATCCACCTCGCATCCGCACGACTGTTATCCGCATACACCCAGCATCCGCACGACTGTTATCCGCATCCACCTCGCATCCGCACGACTGTTATCCGCATCCACCCCGTATCCGCAAGACTGTTATCCGCATCCACCTCGCATCCGCACGACTGTTATCCGCATCCACCCCGTATCCGCAAGATTGTTATCCGCATACACCCAGCATCCGCACGACTGTTATCCGCATCCACCCCGCATCCGCACGACTGTTATCCGCATACACCCAGCATCCGCAAGACTGTTATCCGCATCCACCCCGTATCCGCAAGATTGTTATCCGCATACACCCAGCATCCGCACGACTGTTATCCGCATCCACCCCGCATCCGCACGACTGTTATCCGCATCCACCCCGCATCCGCAAGACTGTTATCCGCATCCACCCCGCATCCGCACGACTGTTATCCGCATACACCCAGCATCCGCACGACTGTTATCCGCATCCACCTCGCATCCGCACGACTGTTATCCGCATCCACCCCGCATCCGCAAGACTGTTATCCGCATACACCCAGCATCCACACGACTGTTATCCGCATCCACCCCGCATCCGCACGACTGTTATCCGCATCCACCCCGTATCCGCAAGACTGTTATCCGCATCCACCCCGCATCCGCATGACTGTTATCCGCATCCACCCCGTATCCGCAAGACTGTTATCCGCATCCACCTCGCATCCGCACGACTGTTATCCGCATCCACCCCGCATCCGCACGACTGTTATCCGCATACACCCCGTATCCGCACGACTGTTATCCGCATACACCCCGTATCCGCACGACTGTTATCCGCATACACCCAGCATCCGCACGACTGTTATCCTTATACACCCAGCATGTGCATGACTGTTATCCTTATACACCCAGCATGTGCATGACTGTTATCCTTATACACCCAGCATGTGCATGACTGTTATCCGCATACACCCAGCATCCGCACGACTGTTATCCACATCCACCTTGCATCCGCACGACTGTTATCCGCATACACCCAGCATGTGCATGACTGTTATCCGCATCCACCCCGTATCCGCACGACTGTTATCCACATCCACCTTGCATCCGCACGACTGTTATCCGCATACACCCAGCATGTGCATGACTGTTATCCGCATACACCCCGTATCCGCACGACTGTTATCCGCATACACCCCGTATCCGCACGACTGTTATCCGCATCCACCCCGTATCCGCATGACTGTTATCCGCATACACCCAGCATCCGCACGACTGTTATCCGCATACACCCCGTATCCGCACGACTGTTATCCGCATACACCCCGTATCCGCACGACTGTTATCCGCATCCACCCCGTATCCGCATGACTGTTATCCGCATACACCCCGTATCCGCACGACTGTTATCCGCATCCACCTTGCATCCGCACGACTGTTATCCGCATACACCCAGCATGTGCATGACTGTTATCCGCATACACCCCGTATCCGCACGACTGTTATCCGCATACACCCAGCATCCGCACGACTGTTATCCGCATACACCCCGCATGTGCATGACTGTTATCCGCATACACCCCGTATCCGCACGACTGTTATCCGCATACACCCCGTATCCGCACGACTGTTATCCGCATCCACCCCGTATCCGCATGACTGTTATCCGCATACACCCAGCATCCGCACGACTGTTATCCGCATACACCCCGCATCCGCACGACTGTTATCCGCATCCACCTTGCATCCGCACGACTGTTATCCGCATACACCCCGTATCCGCACGACTGTTATCCGCATCCACCTTGCATCCGCACGACTGTTATCCGCATACACCCAGCATGTGCACGACTGTTATCCGCATACTCCCCGTATCCGCACGACTGTTATCCGCATACACCCCGTATCCGCACGACTGTTATCCGCATCCACCCCGTATCCGCATGACTGTTATCCGCATACACCCCGTATCCGCACGACTGTTATCCGCATCCACCTTGCATCCGCACGACTGTTATCCGCATACACCCAGCATGTGCATGACTGTTATCCGCATACACCCCGTATCCGCACGACTGTTATCCGCATACACCCAGCATCCGCACGACTGTTATCCGCATACACCCCGCATGTGCATGACTGTTATCCGCATACACCCCGTATCCGCACGACTGTTATCCGCATACACCCCGTATCCGCACGACTGTTATCCGCATCCACCCCGTATCCGCATGACTGTTATCCGCATACACCCCGTATCCGCACGACTGTTATCCGCATACACCCCGTATCCGCACGACTGTTATCCGCATCCACCCCGTATCCGCACGACTGTTATCCGCATCCACCTTGCATCCGCACGACTGTTATCCGCATACACCCCGTATCCGCACGACTGTTATCCGCATCCACCTTGCATCCGCACGACTGTTATCCGCATACACCCCGCATGTGCATGACTGTTATCCGCATACACCCCGTATCCGCACGACTGTTATCCGCATACACCCCGTATCCGCACGACTGTTATCCGCATCCACCCCGTATCCGCATGACTGTTATCCGCATACACCCAGCATCCGCACGACTGTTATCCGCATACACCCCGTATCCGCACGACTGTTATCCGCATCCACCCCGTATCCGCATGACTGTTATCCGCATACACCCAGCATCCGCACGACTGTTATCCGCATCCACCCCGTATCCGCATGACTGTTATCCGCATACACCCAGCATCCGCACGACTGTTATCCGCATACACCCCGTATCCGCACGACTGTTATCCGCATACACCCCGTATCCGCACGACTGTTATCCGCATACACCCAGCATCCGCACGACTGTTATCCGCATACACCCCGCATGTGCATGACTGTTATCCGCATACACCCCGTATCCGCACGACTGTTATCCGCATACACCCCGTATCCGCACGACTGTTATCCGCATCCACCCCGTATCCGCATGACTGTTATCCGCATACACCCAGCATCCGCACGACTGTTATCCGCATACACCCCGTATCCGCACGACTGTTATCCGCATCCACCCCGTATCCGCATGACTGTTATCCGCATACACCCAGCATCCGCACGACTGTTATCCGCATACACCCCGCATCCGCACGACTGTTATCCGCATCCACTTTGCATCCGCACGACTGTTATCCGCATACACCCCGTATCCGCACGACTGTTATCCGCATCCACCTTGCATCCGCACGACTGTTATCCGCATACACCCCGCATGTGCATGACTGTTATCCGCATACACCCCGTATCCGCACGACTGTTATCCGCATACACCCCGTATCCGCACGACTGTTATCCGCATCCACCCCGTATCCGCATGACTGTTATCCGCATACACCCAGCATCCGCACGACTGTTATCCGCATACACCCCGTATCCGCACGACTGTTATCCGCATACACCCCGCATCCGCACGACTGTTATCCGCATCCACCTTGCATCCGCACGACTGTTATCCGCATACACCCCGTATCCGCACGACTGTTATCCGCATCCACCTTGCATCCGCACGACTGTTATCCGCATACACCCAGCATGTGCACGACTGTTATCCGCATACACCCCGTATCCGCACGACTGTTATCCGCATACACCCCGTATCCGCACGACTGTTATCCGCATCCACCCCGTATCCGCATGACTGTTATCCGCATACACCCCGTATCCGCACGACTGTTATCCGCATACACCCCGTATCCGCACGACTGTTATCCGCATACACCCAGCATCCGCACGACTGTTATCCGCATACACCCCGCATGTGCATGACTGTTATCCGCATACACCCCGTATCCGCACGACTGTTATCCGCATACACCCCGTATCCGCACGACTGTTATCCGCATACACCCCGTATCCGCACGACTGTTATCCGCATCCACCCCGTATCCGCATGACTGTTATCCGCATACACCCAGCATCCGCACGACTGTTATCCGCATACACCCCGTATCCGCACGACTGTTATCCGCATACACCCAGCATCCGCACGACTGTTATCCGCATACACCCCGCATGTGCATGACTGTTATCCGCATACACCCCGTATCCGCACGACTGTTATCCGCATACACCCCGTATCCGCACGACTGTTATCCGCATCCACCCCGTATCCGCATGACTGTTATCCGCATACACCCAGCATCCGCACGACTGTTATCCGCATACACCCCGCATCCGCACGACTGTTATCCGCATCCACCTTGCATCCGCACGACTGTTATCCGCATACACCCCGTATCCGCACGACTGTTATCCGCATCCACCTTGCATCCGCACGACTGTTATCCGCATACACCCCGCATGTGCATGACTGTTATCCGCATACACCCCGTATCCGCATGACTGTTATCCGCATACACCCAGCATCCGCACGACTGTTATCCGCATACACCCCGCATCCGCACGACTGTTATCCGCATCCACCTTGCATCCGCACGACTGTTATCCGCATACACCCCGTATCCGCACGACTGTTATCCGCATCCACCTTGCATCCGCACGACTGTTATCCGCATACACCCCGCATGTGCATGACTGTTATCCGCATACACCCCGCATCCGCACGACTGTTATCCGCATCCACCTTGCATCCGCACGACTGTTATCCGCATACACCCCGTATCCGCACGACTGTTATCCGCATCCACCCCGTATCCGCACGACTGTTATCCGCATACACCCAGCATCCGCACGACTGTTATCCGCATACACCCCGCATGTGCATGACTGTTATCCGCATACACCCCGTATCCGCACGACTGTTATCCGCATACACCCCGTATCCGCACGACTGTTATCCGCATCCACCTTGCATCCGCACGACTGTTATCCGCATACACCCCGCATGTGCATGACTGTTATCCGCATACACCCCGTATCCGCACGACTGTTATCCGCATACACCCCGTATCCGCACGACTGTTATCCGCATCCACCCCGTATCCGCATGACTGTTATCCGCATACACCCAGCATCCGCACGACTGTTATCCGCATACACCCCGTATCCGCACGACTGTTATCCGCATACACCCCGCATCCGCACGACTGTTATCCGCATCCACCTTGCATCCGCACGACTGTTATCCGCATACACCCCGTATCCGCACGACTGTTATCCGCATCCACCTTGCATCCGCACGACTGTTATCCGCATACACCCAGCATGTGCACGACTGTTATCCGCATACACCCCGTATCCGCACGACTGTTATCCGCATACACCCCGTATCCGCACGACTGTTATCCGCATCCACCCCGTATCCGCATGACTGTTATCCGCATACACCCCGTATCCGCACGACTGTTATCCGCATCCACCTTGCATCCGCACGACTGTTATCCGCATACACCCAGCATGTGCATGACTGTTATCCGCATACACCCCGTATCCGCACGACTGTTATCCGCATACACCCAGCATCCGCACGACTGTTATCCGCATACACCCCGTATCCGCACGACTGTTATCCGCATACACCCCGTATCCGCACGACTGTTATCCGCATACACCCAGCATGTGCATGACTGTTATCCGCATACACCCCGTATCCGCACGACTGTTATCCGCATACACCCAGCATGTGCATGACTGTTATCCGCATACACCCCGTATCCGCACGACTGTTATCCGCATACACCCCGTATCCGCACGACTGTTATCCGCATCCACCCCGTATCCGCATGACTGTTATCCGCATACACCCAGCATCCGCACGACTGTTATCCGCATACACCCCGTATCCGCACGACTGTTATCCGCATACACCCCGTATCCGCACGACTGTTATCCGCATACACCCCGCATCCGCACGACTGTTATCCGCATCCACCTTGCATCCGCACGACTGTTATCCACATCCACCCCGTATCCGCACGACTGTTATCTGCATCCACCTTGCATCAGCATCCGCCCCGCATCCACATGACTGTTATCCGCATCCGCCCCGCATCCACACGAATGTTATCCGCATCCACCCGGCATCCACATGACTGTTATCCGCATCCGCCCCGCATCCGCACGACTGTTATCCACATCCACCTTGCATCCACACGAATGTTATCCGCATCCACCCGGCATCCACATGACTGTTATCCGCATTCGCCCCGCATCCGCACGACTGTTATCCACATCCACCTTGCATCCGCACGACTGTTATCCGCATACACCCAGCATGTGCACGACTGTTATCCACATCCACCTTGCATCCGCACGACTGTTATCCGCATACACCCAGCATGTGCACGACTGTTATCCGCATCCACCCCGTATCCGCACGACTGTTATCTGCATCCACCTTGCATCAGCATCCGCCCCGCATCCACACGAATGTTATCCGCATCCACCCGGCATCCACATGATTGTTATCCGCATCCGCCCCGCATCCGCATGACTTATCCGAATCCACTGACATTACAATAATCTTTTTTTAAATCTGTACTAATATAATAAAGCTTAAGAGTTTGTGTGTTTGTGTGTTTAAACGCGCTAATCTCTGGAGCTACCAGTCGGATTCGAAAAATTATTTTTGTATATGATAGCCTGATTCAAGAGGAATAGTTTAGGCTATGTTAAATTTCGGACAGATCACTCCATTCCACGCATTTTGGCCCTTTTGTACAAGTCTACACCGTTTCACCGATTTAATAACTTGACGGACATATTGTCGCTAGGCGACAACGACTAACACTATATCATGATAGTCAACGACGCACCATTGATGGACAGGTTGTCACTAGGCAACAACGATTCACTCTGTATCATGATAGTCCGGTAAAATTTGCTAAAGGACACATGGGAAAACTGACCGATTGACAATCAAGGATTGTATTGGACTGTAGTATTCTCTATGCTATCGTATGCACAGTTAATATTTCATTTGCGGGGCTTAGACATCGTGGTCATGTTGCCCCGTGTACATGGGGGTGTGTGTAGAATTTATGTGATAACCTGCGTTATTGTGATTGTTGCACTAGCATGTGTAAATACATTATAAAGCTCATTGTTGGTTTGTCTGTTATTTATACAAATCTACACCGTTTCACCGATCTGAACCAACATTTGTATACTTACCCTTTGGAACCCTGCGAGTAACACTGTTTACATGAAATTTCGGACAGACGACTCCATTCCCTGCATTTAGGCCCTTTGGAACAAATCTACATCGTTTCACTGATCTTAACCACACTTAATGTACTTACCCTTCGAAACCATGCGGGTAACACTATCCACTTGATATTTTGAACAACTCTCTCCATTCCCTACATTTAGAACAAAAGACAAAATGAACTTGAAAATACGTTTTAAGGTCCTAGAACCATTCATGTCCGTATAATGTAACTGTAAGAATATTTTAATGAGTCAATTGTTGGCTGGCAATTTGAGCTGCATCACGTCACCCCTACCAGAATTGCGAAAATAGTTACAACTTGCGCTGCTTATAAATTGGAGTCACTGGGAGTTATTGCAAGAAGATTTCTTAGGCCCCGAAAATATTATGCCTCGGTATAAGTGCGATAGTGTTGGTGCAGTACATAGAGGTAATCAGCTGCAATAAGCGTTGGTGCTTTCAAATTTACTTTCATTTATTCAGATCCTTATCCTTGAGCGGTATGTCGCGATAAATGACACTATTGCTACTTCAGGAGCTCGGGACAGCCGAAGTGACAAAAGAATACACTGTTGATCTCTACTTTTCTAACAGCCAATGAGATATAGGCCCTAGGCAGTGTCTTTTATGTCACATACTCCTCTTTCTAATCATATTTTTCAATTCGTTTGTAAATTCATGTGTCAGTACTGTAGTTATTAAATAGCCGTTTCCCTATTCATTATTGACATTATCATCATTATGGAAAATGACCTGAATGTTACGTCCATTATACTGTACTACTTATCACCCCCACCACCACCACCACCACAAAAAGTTATATTTTTAATTTTTTTTCTGTTAATTTAAGTATTATATGCCAGTTCTGTAGTAGTATTCATTATCTTACTAATATATAAAAATGAGATGGTGTGTGTCTGTCTTTCTGTCTGTCTGTCTGTCTGTCTGTTACTCAATAACGCAAGAACCACTGGTCCGATTTAAATGAAATTTTGCATGGATGTAGCTGATTTACCAGGTTTACATATAGGATACTTTTGATTACGATATTTTGCCCTATCGAAAAATGGCGACTATTTTCATATTTCCATTTCAAATAAAACGAGAACGCTAAGATATAGCAACCTTTTGATGGCACTACGAGCTTTAAAATTTAATTTTCTATCCGAAATGTTCTTACCACGTTTCGTGTATCTCCAACGGTTAGCGAGTTAAACCTACATTTGTGACGTCACTACACCCTTTGGTTTAAAAATTTCATATTTTCATCATCTTACTAATATATAAAAATGAGATGGTGTGTGTCTGTCTTTCTGTCTGTCTGTCTGTCTGTTACTCAATAACGCAAGAACCACTGGTCCGATTTAAATGAAATTTTGCATGGATGTAGCTGATTTACCAGGTTTACATATAGGATACTTTTGATTACGATATTTTGCACTATCGAAAAATGCCGACTATTTTCATATTTCCATTTCAAATAAAACGAGAACGCTAAGATATAGCAACCTTTTGATGGCACTGCGAGCTTTAAAATTTAATTTTCTATCCGAAATGTCCTTACCACTTTTCGTGTATCTCCAACGGTTAGCGAGTTAAACCTACATTTATGACGTCACTACACCCTTTGGTTTAAAAATTTCATATTTTCATCATCTTACTAATATATAAAAATGAGATGGTGTGTGTCTGTCTTTCTGTCTGTCTGTCTGTCTGTCTGTTACTCAATAACGCAAGAACCACTGGTCCGATTTAAATGAAATTTTGCATGGATGTAGCTGATTTACCAGGTTTACATATAGGATACTTTTGATTACGATATTTTGCCCTATCGAAAAATGGCGACTATTTTCATATTTCCATTTCAAATAAAACGAGAACGCTAAGATATAGCAACCTTTTGATGGCACTACGAGCTTTAAAATTTAATTTTCTATCCGAAATGTTCTTACCACTTTTCGTGTATCTCCAACGGTTAGCGAGTTAAACCTACATTTGTGACGTCACTACACCCTTTGGTTTAAAAATTTCATATTTTCATCATCTTACTAATATATAAAAATGAGATGGTGTGTGTCTGTCTTTCTGTCTGTCTGTCTGTCTGTTACTCAATAACGCAAGAACCACTGGTCCGATTTAAATGAAATTTTGCATGGATGTAGCTGATTTACCAGGTTTACATATAGGATACTTTTGATTACGATATTTTGCACTATCGAAAAATGCCGACTATTTTCATATTTCCATTTCAAATAAAACGAGAACGCTAAGATATAGCAACCTTTTGATGGCACTGCGAGCTTTAAAATTTAATTTTCTATCCGAAATGTCCTTACCACTTTTCGTGTATCTCCAACGGTTAGCGAGTTAAACCTACATTTATGACGTCACTACACCCTTTGGTTTAAAAATTTCATATTTTCATCATCTTACTAATATATAAAAATGAGATGGTGTGTGTCTGTCTTTCTGTCTGTCTGTCTGTCTGTCTGTCTGTTACTCAATAACGCAAGAACCACTGGTCCGATTTAAATGAAATTTTGCATGGATGTAGCTGATTTACCAGGTTTACATATAGGATACTTTTGATTACGATATTTTGCCCTATCGAAAAATGGCGACTATTTTCATATTTCCATTTCAAATAAAACGAGAACGCTAAGATATAGCAACCTTTTGATGGCACTACGAGCTTTAAAATTTAATTTTCTATCCGAAATGTCCTTACCACTTTTCGTGTATCTCCAACGGTTAGCGAGTTAAACCTACATTTGTGACGTCACTACACCCTTTGGTTTAAAAATTTCATATTTTCATCATCTTACTAATATATAAAAATGAGATGGTGTGTGTCTGTCTTTCTGTCTGTCTGTCTGTCTGTTACTCAATAACGCAAGAACCACTGGTCCGATTTAAATGAAATTTTGCATGGATGTAGCTGATTTACCAGGTTTACATATAGGATACTTTTGATTACGATATTTTGCACTATCGAAAAATGCCGACTATTTTCATATTTCCATTTCAAATAAAACGAGAACGCTAAGATATAGCAACCTTTTGATGGCACTGCGAGCTTTAAAATTTAATTTTCTATCCGAAATGTCCTTACCACTTTTCGTGTATCTCCAACGGTTAGCGAGTTAAACCTACATTTATGACGTCACTACACCCTTTGGTTTAAAAATTTCATATTTTCATCATCTTACTAATATATAAAAATGAGATGGTGTGTGTCTGTCTTTCTGTCTGTCTGTCTGTCTGTCTGTTACTCAATAACGCAAGAACCACTGGTCCGATTTAAATGAAATTTTGCATGGATGTAGCTGATTTACCAGGTTTACATATAGGATACTTTTGATTACGATATTTTGCCCTATCGAAAAATGGCGACTATTTTCATATTTCCATTTCAAATAAAACGAGAACGCTAAGATATAGCAACCTTTTGATGGCACTACGAGCTTTAAAATTTAATTTTCTATCCGAAATGTTCTTACCACGTTTCGTGTATCTCCAACGGTTAGCGAGTTAAACCTACATTTGTGACGTCACTACACCCTTTGGTTTAAAAATTTCATATTTTCATCATCTTACTAATATATAAAAATGAGATGGTGTGTGTCTGTCTTTCTGTCTGTCTGTCTGTCTGTTACTCAATAACGCAAGAACCACTGGTCCGATTTAAATGAAATTTTGCATGGATGTAGCTGATTTACCAGGTTTACATATAGGATACTTTTGATTACGATATTTTGCACTATCGAAAAATGCCGACTATTTTCATATTTCCATTTCAAATAAAACGAGAACGCTAAGATATAGCAACCTTTTGATGGCACTGCGAGCTTTAAAATTTAATTTTCTATCCGAAATGTCCTTACCACTTTTCGTGTATCTCCAACGGTTAGCGAGTTAAACCTACATTTATGACGTCACTACACCCTTTGGTTTAAAAATTTCATATTTTCATCATCTTACTAATATATAAAAATGAGATGGTGTGTGTCTGTCTTTCTGTCTGTCTGTCTGTCTGTCTGTTACTCAATAACGCAAGAACCACTGGTCCGATTTAAATGAAATTTTGCATGGATGTAGCTGATTTACCAGGTTTACATATAGGATACTTTTGATTACGATATTTTGCACTATCGAAAAATGGCGACTATTTTCATATTTCCATTTCAAATGAAAAGAGAACGCTAAGATATAGCAACCTTTTGATGGCACTACGAGCTTTGAAATTTAATTTCCTATCCGAAAGGTTCTTATCACTTTTCGTGTATCTCCAACGGTTAGCGAGTTAAACGTACTTTTGTGACGTCACTACACCCTTTGGTTTCAAAATTTCATATTTCCATTTCAAATAAAAAGAGAACACTAAGAAATAGCAAACTTTGGATGGTATACACGAGCTTAAGCATTTAATTTTCTATCCAAAAGGTTCTTATCACTTTTCGTGTATCTCCGACGGTTAGCGAGTAAAACCTACATTTGTGCAATGAAACACGGTCACATCGAGCGGTGCAGTATATCTCTACATATATAAAAAAGAAAATTTGTCTGGTTTTTTTTTCTGAATTTCTACGGAAATTTGAGTTATTTACACGTTTCAGACTCTTTTATGATAGATGCGCACGAAAATAATGTTTTGGTCTGTCTGTCTGTTTGCTTGATTGTCTGTGGACAACTTTGTTCCCTTATAACTCGAGAACGGCTGGGTGTATCAACGTAAAATTTGGTACAGATATCCATCAGAGGCACGACACTAATCATTGATGTAACTCTTCTCTATACCTCTCATAAAAGGGGGCATACCCCCTTAAAATACATGCTGAAATAGGAGTAGAAGGACGAGACAAAGCTCATTTTCAGCCCCTCAATGTGAGAGACAAAACTCGGGGGCCCTAAAAGCACATTTTAAGGTCCTACGTCCAACCGTTTTTGAGATATTCCCAGAAAACTAATTTAATTTAATAAACTAATGAACGAATGCAAGCCGATAACCATGGCAACAGATTCTCAGAGGTCCATCTATTGCTGTAAGACGCAATACAATTCCATTAATTATATTAGTGTGAAAGTTTGCAAACGGTTAGATGGTTATTATGGAACCAAATTAAGCTGTAAATTTCATCAATACGTAAAATGCGCTTAAGGGGGTCAAGGGGTAGTCTAGAATTTTTTCAAGCGATTTACATCTGCGGGTGTGGTATGGCAGGTCTATTATATTCCTAACCCTATATTATATTATTATTATTATTAGTATTATATTATGGCGAACAACGACGAGACAAAATCCCTCGGTGCCTGAAATAAAATTCGAGAGTCCTCGAAAGCTACATTATAAGGCTCTAAAACCAACAGTTTCTGAAACATTCCCAGAAAACTAATTAAATTTAATTTAACAAACTAATGAAGGAATGCAAATCGGTAACCATGAGAACATTATCTCAAGGGGTGGCATCCAACTTTCCATCTATTTCATTAAGAAGCAATTTATTACATTTATTACATTTATTACATTTCTGTGAAAGTTTGTAAATATAAGGTTATCACGGAACCAACGTAGACTGTATAGTTCATCAATGCAATTAAGGGGGTCAAGGGGTAACTAGGATTTTTTCATGCAATTTTCACTGCGACATATAGTACAGAAGGTCTATTATATCTCCAAACAAGAACATTATTTTCAAAAATTCCTGAATTGAATCAGCATTTTTTGCGGCTTTTAGGAATTTGGGCCATTTGAGACTAAAGAACCTGAATTTTCATGCACCACAAGCTTTTATAATTTATGATAGAGGTCTTCCTGTGTACGGGGACCCAACACAACGTAGAGGGTCAGTTTTTATGTGACGTGTATTGCGTTTCATCTACAAGGCTTTCAATTCTATTTCATGTCAGGAAGTACACGTTAGGTGAATTTAGTTTGAGAGCACATTTTAACTAATCTTTTTTTTTTTTTGCCGACATACGGGTTCATCGTAAGGATGATTGATACTGTGTGTTAGATATACCATTATTAGGATTTCTTGCTGATATGTTGTAGACAATAGTATTGTCTGTCAGTCTGTCTTTCTGTGTATCCTTATGTATGCCTATAACTCATGTTCGGATGCTTGGTGCATCGTAAAATTAGGTATGGTAAACATGAGTCAATACACCAATCATTTATAAAACTCTTCACCGTACATTTCATACAGTAGAAGGGTGGATATAGGGAAAAACGTCTCAAAATACATGCTAAAATAGGCGAAATATAAAAATTATCCTAGAAGGACGACCAAAGCATATGTTGCACTTCTCAATGTGAGTCACAAAATTTGCGAGTCTATAAAGGGTCTCCGAAAACCACAATATAAGGCCCTTAAATTAACAGTGTGTGTGATATTCCCAGAAAACTAACTTCGTTTTGATAAACTTATGAAGGAATGACAAGCTGCTAACAATTGCAACAGTAGCTCAATTGATAATGTCTGGTGCGTCTCTAAAAGCAACAGTACTTAAAAGGGACGTAACACCAATAACATTATTATTATTATTATTATTATAATGTCTGGTGTTAACACCGAACACCGTTCGAAGAACGGGTACTTCTGCTAGTCATCCATAAAACAAACAAATCCACCGAGCACTACTGCTAGTTTATTGGATAAAGCATAAACTGTTAAAGCAACACATTTAGATATTTGAGGAGAAATTCGTTCCCCTAGGCTATGTGTGAATCGCAAGACAATATGGACTGAGTTTTGTCCCTCTGAGTAACGGCATGTGAAACAGCGGCTGGCTAATGTACTTATTCGTTGGATATACTCACGCAGGCAAACGCAGGTATAAAGGATTTCCTTTTTGGGCATATGTATTTCCATGGCTGGTTTCTCTATTATACTCATACAATCCAAGCGAAAGCAAATAGGGAAATAACAAGAAACGTGGGTAGCATGTTGACCTTCTTTGCCCCAGATCGCGGATTTAAACCCTGCCGAAATCATCAGATTGTTTTAAGAGCGTTAAAAATCCCTCAGTATGCCTTCCTCCGGAGGGAAAGTTAAGACGGCGGGCCCAAGTCATAGATTTATGGCATGTAAAATAACTTCCCTCTAACTACAATTGTGTTAAGCTAAAATGTGTAGGTTCGATTTGATTGACGCTCTTAAGTTCCAACGTTCATCCCCATGTGATTATTGCGGTGGCTTCTAGTAGTCATCTTCACAGCTAGGTGTCGTTGACGGTAGCATTTGATAGCAAACGTAGGAACTACTTGAAAATTGATCGTCTGCATTTATTTATGTAATTATTTATTTATCGTATGGCTTTTAGTGCCGGGAGTGTCCGAGGACATGTTCGGCTCGCCTGAGGCTGTAGCTGCTTCTAGCTGACACCCATAGGGTGAGCTACAAGTTCCGTTCAATTTCAAGTAGTTCCAACTTTCGCTACCATATGGTAATGATACCTAGTGGTGAAGGTTGGAACTTTGATAGACCGTTCCAACGAAATCTAACCTAGAAATTTAGCTTCACACAAGTTAAGTCTGTTGAAGGATCTTTTACATGCCATAAATCTATGATATGGGACCGCCGGCTTTACTTCCCCTCCGAAGGAAGGCATACTGAAGGATTTTAACGCTCTTAAAAGAATCCGACGACTTCGGCCGGGTTTGAACCCGCGATCTTGGGCACAGCAGTTCAGCATGCTACGAACTACACCACCGAAGCTGCCTGCAGTCCTTACCTGAATCACAGATACACACACTAATACAGCCATCACAATTAACACCGGTTATCAGACAGATTCTACACACACCCAAACTACACGGGGCTACATTACCGCGTTGTCGCAGCCACTAAACTTAGGAACGAACCAACAAGAAACGTGAATGACGCAGATCTTAGCAAAAACTGAAATTATTTTAGAAAGTCCAGTTCAACATGGTATTATAAAAACTATCCGCAAATTTACTCTAAGCAGTATTCGCAGCTTATCCGCTATCCGCAAAGCCATGCAAACTATATCTCCATATTCATGCTGATATACCTGCTGCTTGTCGACCCAAACTTCGCTCTAGGTAGCCCCCTGTGAAGACAGCTACGAGACTTATCAATGAGAACTTTGACATTGTCCAGCAGTGGTCTCATACCGGGTGAGTTAGCCGTGGTCGTTACGTCATGACTGCTCGCAGTCGCTCACATCCGGGAGGCGAGGAGGTTCGAATCCCCCCGCCGGCAACCTTGAAGATGGTCTTCTGTGGTTTCCCATCTTCCTTCCAGGCAAATGCAGGGGTTGGTCCCTAACTATAGGCCACAGCCACTACCTTCCAACTCCCTGTTCTTACATTCAAACTTTCCTCCCCAGACAACACTCAACACGCGACGGTACTTGTAGCTCACCCATTGGGTGTCCGCCTTGAAGCAGCTACAAAACTGGCGAGCCGAACATGTCCTCGGACACTCCCGGCACTAAAAGCCATGCGCAAAAAAAAAAGTGGTCTCATGATTGGAAGACTTTTGCTCCACAGGAGTGCCGAGACATGCCATCTGTCACATCTAAAGTACCTGGCTTTGATATTCCTCGTCGGATAAGGTCGAAATTAAGCCGAATCAGGACCAATTCTGGTGTTTGTGCGGACTCTTTGTTCAAGTGGAACAGGTTACCCTCTCCAAAGTGTGCCTGTAGAGCCGATAGACACACGATGAAGCACATCATTCAGGACTGTCCTCTAAGAGCCTATGGTGGTAACATATTGGATTTTATGTTCGACCGTGACTATTATATGTCTGAAAACTGTATGATAATGATGGTCATTATAACACTAATTTTCATTATGAAACAGTTTCTCCCACCAATCACAGCTCATGAAACAGTTGTTTGACCAATTAGATAAGGACACCTTCGCGCATGCGCTCAAAATCCAAAATGTCTATATAAATTACCGAAAGTGCACCGTCCATATGTTCGCGTAAATAAACTGGTGAATATGAGACAAGAAATAGCACCGTACCATAATATCCCCAAATCCTATTTCTGCACAGCGCATTGTTTTCAAAACGACTTCGGTGACATTTTTACTGAATACTGGTGCTCAATCTGCACATATGGCTTTGAAGCACACGCGTGCATGCGTCGGTCGGTCAGAGAGCTTGGAAATCAGAGAAATCCTACCCAGCGCAGCACCCGATCACAAAATTCTAGTGACAATCTCAACAGATATTTATGAATATTTATGTTAAAACATATAATAAAGTTATAATTATCGTTGAACATAAACAGTCGTATGCAACTCGCCTATAATGGTAATTAAGACACTCGTATGAAAATTATAAAACTTGCATACGCTCTTTTTATAAACTTAATCGTGTCTTAATTATAGCCATTATAGGCTCGTTGCATAATGTACTATTATGTTTGAGCCTGACTATTGTATGTCAGAAAACTGTACTATAATGAGGCTCATTATAACACTATTTTTCATTATGAAACAGTTTCTCCCACCAATCACAGCTCAAGAAACAGTTGTTTGACCAATTAGATAATTAGATGCTCTGAGTTCCACGGCCTTCTAATTTAAATTTCACTGCCTGGCCTAGTGTCATAGTAGGGTAATCGAGGAGGCCATGGTCAAATACAAGGCATTACTGCGTCTCATGCGCTCTGTTCAGTACATACAACTGGCGAAATCTCGACAGATATTTATGAATATTTATGTTCGAATATAAAATAGTTATAATAATTAAGGTCGAACATAAAAAGTCGTTTGCAACGAGCCTATAATGGTAACTAAGACACTCGTATGGAAATTATAAAACTCGCATACGCTCGTTTTATAAACATGCTCGTGTCTTAATTATTGTCATTATAGGCTCGTTGCATAACGTACTATTATCTCAGTGAATCCGGCATCAGTGGACTCTATTTTGAATTTAGATGTTAAATTTTGAGACTATTTGTTCTTTTTTATTTTCAATATTTCATTAAGCTGTAATATGATTAAGTGTGTACCATGCCATACGATTAATAATAATATCCGCAGATAGCTGCATCCGCGCATGGCTTTAGCTACAATTTGATTTATTGAACAACCTCCGTCAATCAATACCAATGTATTGATTGACGGGGGTTGTTCAATAAATCAAATCATAATTTGTCAATACGGACCAAAAATGGCATTAAATATTCCCAAGTCTTTAACTATAAGTAAAATTCAAGACCCAGCAGTCGGGAACAATCATCTTGTTGCGACGTTTTAAGAAACGCTGGTTTAGCCAGCTGGTAAGCTATAAGTCTGAAACGGTTTTGCTTTGCTCCACGTTGAGCGTACAAATGAAACGGTTTTGACTGGTCCTTACTTGCCCTTTGAAATATTTACTCTGCCTAAGATATGTTGTTTTAATGGGCGCCAAGACCTCAACGCATTGTTGAAATCTAAATTTATATTTAACAACATCTAGCTCTGGTAGAACACCTTCAAGAATCTTTACTCTCTGATCGTGGTATGATTGGATCATTAACCCAACAAACAATTGTATCAGGAGAAGGAATTGGTCTATATCTAATGCTACCTACTGAAAGCAAAGATTGCATGGTTTAAAGAAATGAATTTATTATATAAAACAAGTTTTGCAAAATTAATAATAATAATAAGTTTAAAATTGAAATTGGAGCTTTGCGATTTGAATATTACCGCTAGAAAATTACGTGAAAACGGATTCGGATAAATTACTGATTTTACTCTTATCCCAAGCTATGAAGTTACTGAATACTGAATATAAAACAAAGAGAAACGAGAGATTGAGTAGTTCTGCGTCATTCGCGCTTACCACTGGAAATTGCCGAAGCATTTCCCTCGTACTGGATGATGAAGAGAGCTTCCCACTGTTTCCTGGACGTCGTCATCTCCTTCGTTAGTAGATGATATACTTGTAGATTTGGTGACTTTATGGTCCGAACATCGGAGCCATACACTCGTACAACCACACTGGTTAAGTTTTACAAAGATAGTCCCTCACCCCACTGAACATCGGAGCCACTCGCACGCGCAACCATACTGGTCCTGTCTTACACAAAAAAGTCCTCTACTCCACGGCGCGCCAAACGATATATGCACTCCTCGGCTCCCCCACTCCGGTCCCGACTTCCACCTTACGTGGTCTCCACTGATTGGCTGTGCCACCCCGCTACTCCCCTCCTTAGGCTCAATACACACGGCGCGCGGATGATGTCGTTTGCCGTTCCAGATTATTTCCCATTTTCTTCACGCTGCAACCCAGGCTTGCGACATACTTCTTGACAAGAATAAGCCTGTATCTGAATTCCCAATGAGTCATCTCTCTCATAATACCCTAACTGACAAAACTCCGTAAAATTCCGTAATCATATAATTTTCTATGATAATGTTGCTCGTAATAATTTGCTTGATAGTGTTTTCTATGACATAGAAAACCTATCTGTATGCTTATACTTTTATAAAAATGCTCCAAAAATACCTTAATAATAATAATAATAAGTTAATAATAATAATAATAAATTAACATGAAAAATTCTCTTGGCTGAACAATTTGCCGCGTAAATAAATATAGAATGGCTTCTTACTGACTTATGCCAGTGGCGTAAAATCCCCTCGAAAAACGCGTTACAAGTCCTAATCAAGATAACAACAGTTTCCATATAAAACACTGCCATCTGCTTGTGACTGTACTGTGGCTGAATACTGACAACAATGGTCACGGGATAAAGACAATCAAAAGAGAGCACAATTCATTACCAGCCGAGCCAGAGTGATTTGAACAACAGTCCATTAGTGTGGTAGAGTGTGCGTGGTGGGTAATTAAAGTAGATAGGAAGCCCTGATTGTATAAAATACTCAGTATCGGGTGAAACAAAACACCAAGAAGCAACAGGCTTTAGCAACCTCGTTTGAGCGTAATTACTATCCACAGTGTATTAGTTACATTGTGATGGTAATTATTATTTCAAGGGGGGAAAATATCCAGGTAATCAACCTCTATTACTTCATTGTTTTATTCTTGAATCTTATTATATAATACGCTAAGGTGTATGTTTCACAAAACTCAAGCCCCTAAACCAGAGGGAGTTAGAAGGTGTGGTTTGTACCAAAATCTTCCAAATCGTCTCAATAGTACAGGAAAAATCTAGCATTTCTTGATAAGTCAACGGAAATATATGTATTTGTTGATTAAGTGCTTTTAAAGAAATAAACAAGACGATAGCCCCTGGCAGAACTGATTCGCGTACAGCCCTCAAAGCACTAGAGCCGGGAGGGTAGTCTATACACATGGGGTGGACAAAACTCATTATGCGAGAGTTCTCGCACGGGCCCGCTAGTTAACATACCTACATTAGCAGGAAGGTCTCAGATATGTTAGTTATTGTTATCGTATGGGGCAGAACAACCAGGTCATCTGCCCCTTTTCAGAAATGTTGGCAGTAATTGTGTTGATGGTCTCCATGAGGATCTGAGAACATATACACTGAGTGGCCAAAATTCACAGGAAGGGTAGTCTCATGAGAAAATGTGCCGTGTGTGACTCCTGAGAGTTGCGGCTAGCTGCGGCGGAGGTGAGCAGTCTGTCACAGATGCGAGTGTAGTGAAATTGGCTTCGGTGGCGTAAATGGTAGCATACTGAACTGCCGTGCTCAAGATCGCGGGTTCAAACCCGGCCAAAGTCGTTGGTTGTTTGAGAGCGTTAAAATCCTTCAGCATGCCTTCCTTCGGAAAGGAAGTAAGGCCGGCGGTCCCATGTCATAGATTTATGGCATGTAAAAGATCCTTCCACTAACAAAACTTGTGTGAAGCTAAATTTCTAGGTCAGATTTCGTTGAAACGCTTTATCAAAGTTCCAACGTTCACAACTAGGTGTCAGTGACACCTGGTAGCGAAACTTGGAACTACTTGAAATTGAACGGAACTTGTAGCTTACCCCATGTGTGTCCGCTTGAAACAGCTACAGCCTCTGGCGAGCCGAACATGTCCTCGGACACTCCCGGCACCAAAAGCCATTCACTAAATATATAAACAAATAAATAGTGAAATTGGCAACACGTCGCGAGTTAGCCGACTTTGAACGTGGGTTGATCATCTGCGCATGATGCATGGGTCATAGCATTTCGGAGATTACACGCAAATTTGGGCTTTCAAGTCAACAGTACCGAGGGTGGATCTTTAATATCGCAGAGATAATGTTACCGCCGCACGGGACGACCACAGGTGTTTAAGGAACGGACATCAGTCGCCTCTGCAGAACCATACGGGGCAATGGAAGGGCTACTGTGTGTCAGATCACCGCCCTATTACCGACAGCAGTGGCTACGCTCGCTAAAGCGCAGCATTAGGTCATGGAGCCAAGCTCTCTGCTGACTCGGTAGACGCGTGGGTTCGAGCCCCACCGTCGGCCGTCCTTGAAATGGTTTTCCGTGGTTTCCCCAGTTTCAACACCAGGCAAATGCTGGAACGGTACCTTCTGACAGGCCACGGCCGCTTCCTTCCACATCCTTGCCCACTTTCATTCATCTTAATCCATTCCTTCTCTCATCCCGACACGCAGGTCGCCCACGGACGTCGACTAGAAAGACCTGCACTCGGCCTCTCAGGAGGCCACACGAAAAAAAAACCAGTCAGTCTGAGAGACTAGACTTTATATCATTTCAAATGACGCATGCTACAAATGCTACACATGTTAGAAAGGTTCAGGAGCCTCTTTCAACAGACTCCATTACCCATTAACTTGGGCTTCCCGCGCGGGGAACGGAGAGCGGGAGGTACACTCTGCTGCATGACGTCACGCACTCGCCGTTTCCGTATCGCATAACGCCAGACCCCAGGAGTAAACTCAGACTCAACAGACTCCATTACCCTTTAACTTAGGCTTCC
This sequence comes from Meconema thalassinum, assembly GCA_946902985.2. Taxonomy (NCBI): domain Eukaryota; kingdom Metazoa; phylum Arthropoda; class Insecta; order Orthoptera; family Tettigoniidae; genus Meconema; species Meconema thalassinum. The sequence continues at coordinate 144,700,769 of OX336391.1, forward strand.
CGCGCCGCGCGGAACGGAGTGGGAGGTGCACTCTGCTGCATAACGTCACGCACTCGCCATCTCCGTATCGCATAACGGCAGAACCAGGAGTAAACTCAGACTCGGTGCATATGCACTGAACAACATGATGACGTCATACACGCCGTAACCGTAACGCATGACGGTAGACCAAAGCATAACGATGAAGTCGACAAGATCATTTGAAATGATTTAAAAAAACGCCCAATTGAATGTTGGGTGTCAGGAACCCATTTCTTGTCGAGTCTAAGCCTCGCCGTATGGCTGCCATTTTGAGGGCTCTCGGAGGAGCAACTCGTTACTAACATTAATTATTTTCTTTACTTTTGTCAACTAAGTGTGGAAATTAGTTACATTGTGATGGTAATTATTATTTCAAGGGTTAAAATATCGAGGTTATCAACCCCCATGGTTTCATTGATTCTTGAGTTAAAGTTCCAGATATGTTAGTTATTTTTGTTTTACGGGGCAGAACAGTCAGGTCATCTGCCCCTTTTAAAATATTTTGGCAGTGATTATGATGATGGTCTCCATGAGGATCAAATATTAATGTTATTTGTTTTACGTCCCTCTTAACTAATGTGGCTTTCAGAGACGCCGAGGTGCCTGAAATTTGCCCCGAAGGGGATCCTTAACGTGCCAGGGCACTGGCACGGCTCCCTCATATTTGCGCACCCTCAAATGTCAACTGGCTGCGCTAGGATTCAATCCTGCACCTTTAGGAACAGCAGGCGAGAACGTTACCACTGAGCCACGCAGCCAGCCCCATGAGGATCTGAGAACATATGAAAGAACAAGCATTAAACTGCACTATCTGATTGTTGTTGTTTCATTTGAGGGGCTTGGACATCGTGATCATTTAGCTCCGTAAATTTGTGTGTGTGTGTATACAACCTCTGTCCGCAAAGATCGATGAATGAATCTATATTGCGAATGGATTGTTGGCTTACCTGAAACAGCAGTTACATTCTTCCGAAGTAATCCCCGTGGATGGTTATGCACTGCTGAGAATGCCTGTACAAGTCCTGGAAGCACCTGGCATAGTCGTCTTCAGGGATAGTCTTCAGTTTGGTAGTCAAAAAACTAAATTGAAAGCGAAAATTTAGCAGAATTTATGCAACCTGCCGTGCACACCTGTTTGACGAGTGGCAGTTAATAGGATGAATTTATGCAACCTGCCATGCACACCTGTTTGACGGGTGGTAGTGAGAAGAGTGGATGTTCCCTGGAATGGAATGTTCCTGAAAACCTGGTGCCTGAGGTACGAGGACTATGCCAGGAGGTTCCAGGACTTATACAGCCGTTCTCAGAAATGCATAACCATCCGTTGGGATTACTTAGAAGAACAGTAACTGCTGTTTCAGGTAAGCCAACAATCCCTTCGTAATATAGACCCATTCACCGAACTTTTTGTACAGAGGTTGTATATAGAATTTGTCTGATAACCTTTGTTACTGTTGCGTCTTAAGTAATGTGTGTGAATTTTTAATTGAGACTAGGATTCGTTCAAGCATTTGCCGGGATGGTCCCTAATATAAGGCCATGGCCGCCCCCTTCCCAATTTTAGTCTCAATTAAAAGTATACATACTATTAAAGACAACATAATAGCACAGGTTATCAGACAAACCCTAACTATCTGTACACGCACCCCCACATAGGCTACACGGAGCTGAGATACAACGATATCACAAGCTCCTAAATGAATCAACAAAAACCTAAATGTTTAACGGAGGACACAGAGATGAGCAAAGAGACCACCTCATGGTGTAGTGGCTAGCGTTCGAGGCTGTCGCCCCGGAGGTCCGGGTACGATTCCCAGCTCTGCCATTAAAATTTTATTCTGGTGTGAGGGCTTGAACGGGGTACACTCAGCCACGTGAGGCTAAACTGAGAAGAGGAGGGTTCGATTCCCACCTCAATCATCCTAGAAGTGGTTTCCGCCACTTCTACTCCATGCAAATTCTGAGATGCTTCCTAACCTTAGGCCACGGCCACCTCCTTCCCAATCCTATCCCCAATGTACAAATACAGACACAAGTACTGCCATCAGAATAACACGGGTTATCACACAAATTCCACACAGACACACTCAAATACTCGGGGATATACGACCACGATGTCGCAACCCCTAAAAATAAGCAACAACAACAAATACAGAGAAAATTCCTGATTTATCTCATCATCTCCCTTTTGCAATTTTTTTCTCTTTTCAAAATATTGTAAGTTGGCTAAAATCACGTTCTGTAAAAGGCAGCCCCGCGGTGGCTTATGACGGCAAGGTTAGGTTCAATGTAAAGCTTTAAGCTTGCTTTACACCCACTCCTCCCTATTCGCAATCTGAGTTTTCCTTTCACCCTTTCATTTACATCCGTATCTTGTTTAGTTAGTTTATTATCTAAATTTAGAGCGCCAACTCATTAGCCTCTGCTGAGATCGTGTTCACAAAGAGAACTCACGGACTTATTAAATTTAGTAATGACGCTATTAAGTTGGGAAGACTTTGAAAAGGAAGTCCTTTAAGAGGCATTATATTAATAAACTTTCCTTTTAACTCTTCAGTAAGTGACGTGCAAGTTAACGGAATGACGTGTATTAGTGCGACAAGCTGGCGGGGTTTTACAGATTGGCTCGGTAATTGATCGTTCACCCATGTGGTGGGCTGGAACCTTCACACTGAGCTAACGAGAAGCTTGGAGGAAAGAGCAACTTCGGAACACTAAAAGAATGCTTTCTTTTCAATATTAAATTTTACACAATTATTTCAGCACTTAACCCATAATAGTACATCATGCAACGAGCCTATAATGACAATAATTAAGACACGAGTATGTTTATAAAACGAGCGAAGCAAGTTTTATGTTCGACGCTGTCGAAATGTAAACACTATGTGTCAGTAAACTGTATCACAATGAGGCTCATTATAACACTATTTTTCATTACGAAACTGTTTCTCCGACCAATCAGAGCTCAAGAAACAGTTGTTTGACCAATTAGGTAAGGATACCTTCGCGCATGCGCTCAAAATCCAACATGCCTATATAAATTACCGAAAGTGCACCGTGGATATGTTCGCGTAAATAAACTGGCGAATATGAGACTAGAAATAGCACTGTATATACCTTAATATCCCCAACTCCAATTTCAACACAGCGCATTGCTTTCAAACGACTTCAGTGACAGTTTGACTGAATGCAAATGCACATCGGCAGGCTGTAAACATTGCCAAGCACACAGAGTGCATTCGTCACTCGGTCAGAGCACTTGGAAAACAGAGATACCCTACCCAGCGCTTGCACTCCGATCACAAAATTGTAGTGACTGAATCTCAACAGATATTTATTAATATTTATGTTAAAACATATAATAAAGTTATACTTATCGTCGAACATAAACAGTCGTATGCAATTCGCCTATGATGGTAATTAAGACACTCGTATGGAAATTATAAAACTTGCTTACGCTCGTTTTATAAACATACTCGTGTCTTAATTATTGCCATTATAGGCCTGTTGCATAATGTACTATTATAATTTCCATACGAGTGTCTTAATTACCATTATAGGCGAGTTGCATACGACGGTTTATGTTCGACGATAATAAAATTATAACTATTTTATGTTCGAACATAAATATTCATAAATATCTGACGAGATTTCACCAGTTTTATGTCCTGAAGAGAGCGCATGGGACGTAGAGAATACCTTGTATTTGACGATCCATGCAGTAAAATTTATAATAGGAGGCTGTGGAAGTCAGCGCAGGTGCGATGCTATCCTTACCTATTTGGTCACACAACTGTTACTTGAGCTCTGATTGGTGGGAGAAATTGTATCATAATGAATACTTGTACTACTCTCATTATAGCCTCATTATAGTACAGTTTTCTGACATATAATATTTACATTTCGCCAGGGTCGAACATAAAAGTTTTTATATCCTTTTTATAACCTAATAATATTGTTGATATTATAACTTTCAGTCGGTCAATACAAAATAATTCCAATTACTGGAATATGTGAAACAAAGTAGTAACCTACAGTGAAGAACTAAGTAGCCTATTTTCATATAGGCTATCCTACTTATGTTGATTGCCTCTATCAACATCAAAAATTCAGTTTGCTGTAATAAATTCGTACATATTGAGAACTGTCTAATTTTTTCGGATGGTCGCCATGTTGGATTTTTATATATGTAGACCATAGAGTTATGTACTATTAGATGAAGATTATTGCGTAGGTTTATTATTCAAACTTCAATCGCATGATTAGGACACAAGAAATAAGAAAAATGAGATTTTAAAATTTCGCACAGCTGTCATCTTGAGGTTATGAAAACAATTGAAATAAATTAGATGTCTGTGCATTGCAATGTGTATTGGATAAAAATAACCTGGAATAAATTAAATGTAATTAAGATTTTGTTATGAATTATTGAAAACGGAGAAAACTAAGGGATGACATGTTTCGCTCGTCAAGCGAGCAGATCCAAATTAAACAAGACAAATGGCTCTCCAAAACACTGCCAAACCTACAGTGACACCCACAGATAGTCTCTGGCCTCCAAAATCAAAAATCAAAACCTCTCAGAAACTTAGTACACGTGGTAATAATTACTAATAAGATTAATATTAAGGCATTGCGGCTTCGGTGGCGTAGTTGGTAGCATGATGAACTGCCATGCCCAAGATCGCGGGTTCAAACCCAGCCGAAGTCATCGGATTTTTTAATAGCGTTAAAATCCTTCGTTATGCCTTCCTTCGGAGGGGAAGTAAATCCGGCGGGCCCATGTCATGGAATTATGCCATGAAAAAGAACCTACCACTACAATAGGTAGTGTGTAGATAAATTTGTAGGTTATATTTCGTTAGAAACGCTCTCTCAAGTTTCGGCGTTCGTTGCTAGGTGTCAGTGACATCTGGTAGTCAAAGTTGGAACTACTTGAAATTGAACTTGCTCATTCATCATCATTCATTTCATCTCATCCACACGTGCCGGTACTTGTAGCTCACCCCATGGGTGTCCTCATAGAAGCAGCTACAAACTCTGGCGAGCCGATCACCTCCTCGGACACTCTCTGCACTAATAGCTATATACTAAATAAATAAATAAATAAATTTAGGCATTAAAACCCCGAAAATGAAACACTGAAGAATACTTTTTTTTACACTTGATCTCAGGTGAAAATCCACAGCCTGCTTCCAGTCGACCGACCGGGTCAGGGAATGGAATGAATGAAGCCCCATCTAGCGGCGAGGATATGAACTTTGGCGCAATCCCCTGGGGCAATGATTAAATGAATGACAGATGAAATGAAATGATAGTGGAGAGTGTTGCTGGAATGAAATTGTTGACAGGGAAAACCAGATTACCCGGAGAAAAACCTGTCTGCCTGCGTTTTGTCCAGCACAAATCTCACATGGAGTGACGGGGATTTGAACCACGGACCCAGGGGTGAGAGGCCGGCATGCTGCCGCCTAAGCCACGGAGGTTTGATCTCAGGTAAAGCTTGTCTATTATGCTACAAGGTCGCATCGGAAAATAAGGTAATGAGAGGTCTCACGGGTAATATTCCCTTTCTTATCCGAATATACCTCCAGAGTTGAGACTACCACCGCTTTATAATCACCATCCTCATCGTTCACTTCCAGGTTCATTCTGTGCCATCATACTCATCCCATCCTGACTGTTGGATATAGTGTGGATAATTTAGTGGACGATTATCATAAACGATATGTGCCACATGCCAGCAACAGATGGTTGTGCTCAATGGAACACTTGTCATATAAAGCAGAGAAATGTGATGGATCGGCGCATCCAATCGAATTATTTTGGTTGGAAACTAGTCAGCACACGACGTGATGGATGACTTCATAGCCCAAGACTGGGTATTTACACAAAGTCCAATGTTAGTTTAACGTAGCTGCGTGGAATTCACGGTTTATTTCCTCTGCCAACAGACCAAAGAGCCGTCTACTGACATTATTTGGCTTGTTTTACAGCAAGTAGGCCATTACGTAGAGAGAATTTGACACAAGTTCTGTAATATTAATGATACTAGCAGACCCGTGCGAGAAATCTCGAATTTTCTTAAGCCACACTTTCCCCAATAGGTTTATAATGAAAGACTTAAAGAGAAAGGTTGTTATGTTTTCATTTCAACCAAATGATTATAGAACACTATTTACATCTCAGTTAGAATTCCAAGTTGTATGTTCCCTAACTTAAGATGGCGATTACTGAAAATTGGATCATCATAACACTAACCGGTTATTCGATATTTATGAAACTAAGCTTATACGATTTGAGTACTCATTCCTTTGATTTACTGTTTCTGAAATCCATGCAAAATGATAAAGAAAAGACCTCAGAATGTTAAAATGACATAGCGTCATAGCAGTCAATATGTGAAGTGGACAGCGATTATGGAGCGTATTTTCCTACAGCAACAGTGTCTGCTAATCGCATACTTCGTACATTTTTTAAATTCATTTTTTAAAGAAATCTAGATATTTGTGAAATTAGTTTGCAATTCGTCATTGCTAATGTCTAATATCTTTCATTTGAATGCTCATTTGTCACGATCGGTCGCTTGTGAGCGCCGCAGGAGGAATCTATAATAATATATACTAGAGGACCCGTGCGAGAAATCCCGCATGTTCATAAACCAAACTTTCCCCAAGAGGTTTATAATGAGACACTTAAGGAGAAAGGTTGCTGTAACACTAACCGGTTATCCGATATTTATGAAATTATACGATTAGAGTAGAATACTCATTCCATTGAGCCTCCGTGGCTTAGGCGGCAGCACGCCGGCCTCTCACCGCTGGATCCGTGGTTCAAATCCCGGTCACTCCATGTGAGATCTGTGCTGGACAAAACGGAGGCAGACAGGTTTTTCTCCGGGTACTCCGGTTTTCCCTGTCAAGATTTCATTCCAGCAACACTCTCCACTATCATTTCATTTCATCTGTCATTCATTTAATCATTGCCCCAGAGGAGTGCGTCAGGCCTCGGCAGCCGGCACATTTCATATCCTCGCCGCTAGATGGGGGCTTCATTCATTCATTCATTCCATTCCTGACCCGGTCGGAGACTGGAAGCAGGCTGTGGATTTTTACTCATTCCATTGATTTACTGTTTCTGAAATCCATGCAAAATGATAAAGGAAATACCTCAGAATGTTAAAATGACATGAAACAGGCCAAAATGTGAAGTGGTCAGCAATTATGGAGCGTATTTTCCTTCAGCAACAGTATTTGAAAATCTTACACTTCGTACATTTTTTAAGTCATTTTTTAAAGAAATCTAGATATTTGTGAAATTAGATTGAAATTCGTCATTGCTAATGTCTATTGCTAATGTCACGATCGCCGCAGGAGGAATCTATACTACTGAAATAATATATATGATGACTAGCATTACCCGTCACGGCTTCGCCCGCGAATATTCTAGTTGTAAAGAGTACACTTAGCAAAATCTCAATCATGAATGCTATGACTGATTTATCCTTGGTATGAGTAATCAGACTTTATCAATTCAGCTACTGGTGCAGTGGTTAGGGCATTGTCATTTCTTCGTAGGTATATCAGAGCGAAGTTAGTTTTCTGGGAATATCACAGACACTGTTAATTTAAGGGCCTTCAAATGTGGTTTTCAAAGACCCTTTATAGTCGGGTGAAAAAGACCTTTCGTACCACACTCACACGTGAAAATTGCATGAAAAATTCCTAGAGTGCCCCTTGACCCCCTTAAGCGCATTATACAGTATGTATTGATGAATTTTACAGCTTAATTTGGTTCATTGTTAACCTGATAACCATCTGGACACATTCACAGTAATGTAATAATTGGAAATGCATTGCATCTCACAGAAATAGATGGACCTGTGAGATTCTGTTACCATGGTTACCGTGTTGCATTCTTTCATTATTTCATTGTAAGTATACATGTTTTAAGGTATTTATTTAATTGTGAGGCATTTAATGAGTAAGTGGGTGCGTTTCGCTTACGCATTGGGTTATGTTGAACCTGTAGGTACCCCATATGTGTAGGTTGGTGTTAATGGGACCTTATTTTCGGTTCAAAACTGGATTGGGATCTTAGCAGAATAATATAGGGAGGGTTTGCATTGCGTCTTACAGAAATAGATGGACCTGTGAGATTCTGTTACCATGGTTACCGTGTTGCATTCTTTCAGTATTTCATTGTAAATATACATGTTTTAAGGTTTTTATTTAATTGTGAGGCATTTAAAGAGTAAGTGAGTGCGTTTCTCTTTCGTATTGGGTTATGCTGAACCTGTAGGTACCCCATTTGTGTTGGTTGGTGTTAATGGGACCTTATTTTCGGTGCAAAACTGGAATTTGACCTTAGCAGAATAATATAGGAAGGAATACTCCGGTCCCAACGATCCGCGGTCCTGTTCCCAGTTCTCTCACGAAAGTTAAATTTAAATGTAAGTTATATGAAGATATCTTTTACTTAGGAACAGGCGCGGCTCCAAAAAGAAGTAACAGTCCACCTCCTAGTGTTATGGCTAGTGCTCTTGACTGACACCCTGTAGGTCCGGGTTCGATCCGGCTCTGCAAAGAAATTTAATTCTGGTCTGAGGGCTGAAATGGGATACACTCGGCCCCGCGATCCAAAACTTAGGAGAGGTATATTCGATTTTGACCTCAGACATTCTAGATGTGGTTTTCCGTGGTGGTTTCCTACTTATACACCAGGCAAATGCCGGGATGGTGTTAAACTTGAGGCCACGGCCGCTTCCTTCTTAGACCTCACCTGAATTACGAAAAAAATACTACTACAGACAAAACAATAACGCAGGTTATCCGACAATTTTCAAACCTTATACTGTATGAAGGGACAATCGCTAGCCAAATTAATATGACCACTCTATATTTTCTATGTTTATGGATTCATTTCACCTTTGTTTTTTGGCAATGAAAAATGTTTGTAAGAAGATTGTAGGTATTTAGCCTTCTTTCATCATATAAAAGTAGGCTTATCAGATCGGTTTCTGTCCGTGTTTGTGTGTGTCCCCTAACAAAATATTAACGGCTGGAGCGATTAGAACATGGTACCACTATGTCCGATCCCGACCGTGCCTTTCAAATTTTAATACGTTCTATCCTTCGCTAGAGAAGGGTAAAAGTGCCACTTAGCATAGAAACTTTTATTGTTGGCCCTTGATAAAAATACATTATTGGCACTTTCACCCTTTTACATATTCCGTCCTCATTATTGAGCCTACAGTTCAATAATTCTGGTGATAATTTCTTGAGACATTAATAAACGTTTAATGTTTGAATATACTCTACGGATTTGAAAAGATATACGAAGGTGGATCAAAAAGTTAGTTGCACTAACGCGCTGCAGCAGCGCGCTGTGTGTCACAAACGTGGGCACAGCGGAGAAAGGGACAGAGACTGCCCACACATCTGTTAGGCAGGTCGCGGTGGTGTCTCGTCTTGTATGGTGTGAATATCGGCCAAAAGCAATGGCACGTCGACTGGACGTTCTCTCCAAATATGAGGTGCGTGCGACAATCCGATTCCTATGGGCCAAAAGGAAGAATTGCACGGACATTCACCGTGAAATTAGTGTTGTGCATAGGGAGTGGGCCATTTCCCTGCAAGGAATCGTTAAGTGGTGTCAGCAATTCTAAGCCGGACGCATGGATATCACGGACGAATATCGCGAGGGCAGGCCCGCAACGTCCAGGACCCGTGCAAATGTCAACAGTGTGAATGCGATCATTAGACAGAACGGTGGTCGACATTCCCAGACCGATGAGGAGGTGCAGGCCGCTGTCTCCGTGTGGTTGCAGAACGCTGGAGGAACTTTCTATGCATCCGGCATCGACAAGTTGGTTGTGCGTTCGCAGAAATGTTTGGAGTCTCTTGGAAACTATGTGGAAAAGTGACGTTACATTGTATGTCGTTATAGGCGTGTTGCTGTTGTATAGGTGGTGTAATAAATGGCCATAACTGGAAAGTGCAACTTATTTTTTGATCTGCCCTCGTACTTGACGCATAATATTCGTCTGCATATTAAGGCTTTCACGGCCCGGATTATTATATAAACAATTCATGCTTTTGGGCTAAGCCCAAAAGCATGAATTGTTTATATAATATTCGTCTGTTTTATGAATTTATTTTTTATTATAGAAATTTTAGCCTATACCAGCAGTAGCATAATTTTATGTGCTCAATTATAGCGAAGATATCACGACGATTTATAAGTGGAGATATAACAGTTTTAATACAGTATTCACTAGTGATGAAATTGTCTCTATGCTATGTGCAAAGACCTCTAGGATGCAAGATGTCCAGTAGTCCTGTTTTTGATGTATAGAGCTCTTGATTTGTATATTGAATTTAATTTTGGACTTGGGGTGCGGGGGCAGGCGCAGAAGTTACTTCTATACCTGACATTTAAATTTTGAATGTCGAAACATTTGCAACACGCTGTAATTATATTTGAATTGCAGCCAATGGCCATAGCAGGGTATTTTAATTGAACGCCCGTAGGCTCCCCATCAAGTTCAGTTTCAAATAGTTCCAAATTTGGCTACCAGAGATACCACTGTCACTGACACCTAGTGGCGAACGTTGGAACTTGATAGAGCGTTTCTAAACAAATAACATATAAATTTGGCTACACACTACCAATTGTAGTGGTATTTTCTTTTCTTCTTCTTCTTCTTCTTCTTCTTCTTCTTCTTCTTCTTCTTCTTCTTCTTATTAAGACGCCGTCTCCAAACGAAGGTTGGCGATCAACGTAGCCAGCTCTGACCTTGACATTGCAGTATGAAATGCTTCCTCCGATATACACCGGTGCCACCTTCTCATGTCCTTCAACCATGAATTTCTGCGTCTCCCAACGGATCCTTTTCCTTGTATCTTTCCTTCAATAATTAGCTGTAATATTTGGTACTTCTCGTTTCGCATGATGTGACCTAGGTATTGTGTATTTTTTTGCTGTATAACATGTAGCAGTTCTTTATGCTTTTTCATCCATTGTAGGACCTCGACATTTGAAATTTTCAATATCCAAGGTATGCGCAGGAGACGATGGTATAGATACATTTCAATGGCATCGATTCGTTTTTCAATAGAAGGATCCATGGTCCAGCTTTCGCAACCATATAGAAGAACAGAAAATATGTAACAACGGATCATGCGGATTCGCAACTGTAGACATGCCATAAATCGATGGCAAGGACCCGCCGGCTTTACTTCCCCTCCGAAGGAAGGCATACTGGAGGATTTTAACGCTGTGGCTGTGGTGACTACCAAGTTCACTGTTCATTTGTTATGATGCAAGCGGCAGCCGTGCTACCAACATAACTGCTGTCGCTAGCTCTTGCAGGCGCTGCGGACAAAATTCCCGGACTCACTGTACTATGTGTAGACTACAGTTCTACACTTGTCTTAAACGTGGCAAACAGTGTTTCCATTGCCATCCTCTACAACGTTAGTTATTTCAGAAGGTACGAGGTTTAGAGAAGGGAAACCAATTCTGCTATCAATAATTGTATGTTTACTTTTGATTTTGCTAGAAAAAACATGTATGTTCCATAAAAAAGGTAACTTTACGTTGAAAGTGATATTGCTATAATTTCCTGGATTGTGCATATCCTTCCTTGGCTACATTCCTGCTCTAGTAGATTTTTCACCTCTTGTTTCATGTCGATAATATTTGAGTTCGCAGAATGAGGTGAGACACCCTGTATGTAAAAAAATGTGTGTTACCTAGCCCAATGTTAAATTACATGATTTGACAGTTGGCATGCACTGTCTTTTTTCCAATACACACATTTTCAATTGTTCATCCAGCTGGCAGTGCGTCTTCACTTCCGTTCGATCCACTTCCGCCCGATTCACTTCCGTTGTTGACTGTTGTTGGATTATATCAATCAGCAAGTTATGTGAGGTGCTGGGGGAAGAGCACAGTCGATCCTGTGGGTCACACATTGGAATGAATGTATTTATTCCCGGCAGGTGGTTTCCTACCACATGTGTGGTTCATGCAAATTTTGATCTATATTTACTATCCATGAGCCATTTCACATTCAGGTGATACCAGGAATTATTGACAGTGCGGTATCCGGGTCTGACTTTTCCGCAAGGACGGGTATTTGTTAATTAGACCGCTGACCTTAATCCACACTGACCTATCTGTACTAATAAACAATAACACAGTGACCACATCGTGACATCCCAATGGCATATCATATCATGTGTGATGTAAGGCGCATTAGAATGGTAGAATGTACTGTAACTCTGGGAAGTAACTGGGATACGAATAAATCAGGGTTGAGGAGTAACATGGTTGGTTGGTTGGTTCCTAAGTTTAGGGGCTGCGACAACGCAGTCATGTAGCCCCGTGTACTTTGGGTGTGTGTAGAATCTGTCTGATAACCGGTGTTAATTGTGATGACCGTATTAGTGGGAGTTATCTGTTTTTGATGTGTAACATCTTTCCGCTCGGTTGCTGGATAGTTTTGTGGGAGTGATGATGATGGTAATTGTTGTTTTAAGGGGCCTAACATCTAGGTTATCGGCCCCTAATTGTGGGAGTGATTTTGAAAATTGGGGATGGAAGTGAATCTGGTGGAAGTGGATCGAACGGAAGTGGATCGGACGGAAGTGAAGACGCACTGCCAGAAAAATGGGACGGAAGTGAATCGGGCGGAAGTGGATCGGACGGAAGTGAAGACGCACTGCCAGCTGGATGTACAATTGAAAATGTGTGTATTGGAAAAAAGACAGTGTGTGCTCTGTAGCGCGAGAATGTTATGGCAATACAGTTGGCAGTGCAATTAGCAGGCACTGGTTTGACGAACACAGTGGCAAATGTTTCACCGACTTTCATTTGTCATTGAGCAGTTTATGAAGCTTCACGTTCAAGGTTGAATATCACATGGGGTAGGACAAAGACGACAAATGACATTTAAGTAAGCGGCATTTTTGTCAAGCTGTGGGCGAGTAGTCAAATATGAAATGCATAACAGAATGTTGTTATGTGAGTGGAATAAAAGCTGTATTTTCATCATATGTGAGACTAGGTCATTTCATGAATGTAGGAAGCCATGTTTTGATTGTTTACGACGAACTGTATGAGAGCCTTGAGAATAATGAATGTTATAGTTACTGAGGAATGTGCTCACAGTATTTGAGAGTACTGTCGACGTTGTGTGTCACTTTGTTATCATGAATTATTAATGTAAAAGGAAGGAAGGAAGCTTGTAGTTTTGCGAGTCCGTTAATCTCACGACCATGATCCACGATACCTCCCTTTTACGTGGAAAGCGAACCACAGGGCGTGTCATTTCAATTCGAAAATCTCACATGTATTGACCGGGAATCAAACCAGGTCTGCCTTGGTGAGAGACTAACAGCTTGACCGCTGCGCCACAAATGTGACAGTAGCATATCTCCAATTCAATCTATACATTCATCATAGTACCAGTATGAAAATGGAGTGTAAATTAACATTTAAAGAATGTCCCAAGCTGTGTAGTATACGGGTAGGATAACATGTCAGATGTTACACATCATATGCGACTACTGTAAGGCTCGTATCTTTTTTAAAATTCAAGTAAGGACTGTAGACTTTTGAATTTTTCAAATAGTTCCTACTTTTGCCGCCAAACGCCACCGTCAAAGACTACTAGTTCAGAGCTTAGCTACCAGACGCCACCGTAGTCGGCTCTTGGAAACGAACGTAGGAACCCAAGAGCGTTGTTTACATTCTTAACCTATAGAATTTAGCTTCACACAGGTGTAATTAGTGGATGGTTCTTTAACTTGCCATAAATCTATGACAATGGACCGCCGGCTTTACTTCCCCTCCGAAGGAAGGCATACTGAGGGATTTTAACGCTCTTAAATAATCCGACGACCTCGGCCGGATTTGAACCCGCGATCTTGGGCATAGAAGCTCAGCATGCTACCAACTACGCCACCGAAGCCACCAAGAGGAGTATCATGTAACTTGTAATGGCGTCACTAATTACATTCTGTAACCACTACGCTGTATTTAACAGTGACGAAGTAATGAAAATCCTCGTTATTAGCCTATTTTCATGTATGATAAAAGATAGGCGCATGAGAACACCTTTTGTCCGTGTGTGTGCATGTGTGAGTATATGTGTGTGAGTCCCCCCCCCCCCCCCTAAAATAGAAACGATTGGAGCGATTACAATGGAACTCGGTAAGGCCATAGTAAGTAACCCTCACCAATCCAACATGGCGGCAGTGCGAAATATTTCACCGGCATTCTATATCTCCGAAACTATTGCTGATATCACCCTGAAATTTGTACGGTGATAGAGAATACTCAGATAAGTTCAGCTATGTGATTATTAAAAACGTGGTAAGTAAAAAACCAATATGGTTTGTTACGGACTATTGAAGAAGGAGAAAACTAAGGGATGGCATATTTCGCTCTTAAAGCGAGCATCAGATATAAATCTACAAGACAAACAGCCCTACAAAATACCACGAAGCCTATTAACAGACAGTCTCTACCCTCCAAAAATAAAAAGAAATATCACAATACTTAGTAAGTGTGGTAACTATTTTTAATAAATATTGGGAGCTGAACACACTATGTGTCTAAGGAAGAGTCAGGAAAGGGATTTTGGAGGGACGTCTGCCGTGACAAGAACCATCCCGGCATGGGAAACCACGAAAACCATTTTCAGGACAGCCGATGTGGGATTCAAACCCACGCTTTCCCGATGCCCGCGATGCACGAACCAGCACTTTAACGCTCTCGGTCAACGTGGCCGGTCAGATTTAGACATAGGTTACTTAAAAGGAAATCTCCCTTTCTTCCCTGTACAGAAAGGAGAGCGTGGTACCAGTATCCCTCTCCCCTGTTACTTCTCATCTCTCATATTATCCAAATGACTTGAAGGAACTGTATAACTCGTCATAAATTGCTTTCCCAATTTAATCTAAATACACTAAAGATCGATTTCAGATTGCAAACAATATTGGCGAATCCATCCCTAACAGATTTCTGGTCTTTGCAGACAACGTTATATTGCGGTCAACTTAAGAATAGATTAATTGTTATTATCGCAATGTCCCAGTAATTTTAACCCACCTGTAGTAATTATTTCAAATGAAGATTGCGTTTCTATCTACTGTATTTATAGTGGTGATGCGACAGAGGGACAAGGAAAGGCATTGGCGCATATGCGTCTGGTGGGAGAAAGCCCGCATTGGTAACTGATGACACATTCTATTCACCTGCCCACTCGCACTAGGGCGTTAGACCTCTGACCTTCACCAAAGAGCCACTTTGTTCACCAACCCATCTAGTCCTCCCTATATTTTTAAGTTCATGTGCTTTTTAACGAGATGTTAAAAAAGTATATATATATATTGTCAGACAGATAGACTCCACTAGTGAAAATATAATAATTAACAATACAATTTATAAGTATAAACACAACAAAGACAACAAACACGAACAAAAATAGAAATACACTATTATATATCAACATCCACCACTACACAGACTCGCTCAAACATCCTATCTCAAGCATTCATTCATACAATCCCTTTGTGCAAGAAACATTAAAATAATTATTACAGAAAAATCCCTATCAACAGTAAACAGAAAAAGGAAGGAACATAAATGAAAAGATAAGAAGAAAAAGTTCAGTAACTGGGGAAAACAAAATAAAATAAACAATACAAGAGTGACATTCAAGGATCTAGAAAACAGCAAACTAAAAATACATTACTTCAGTCGCTCGTACATTCAATCAAAAATCAACCAACCATTAATTCAACGACATATTCAATCAAACTATCAATCAAACAGAAATAGAATTGAACACAATATACATACCAATCAAGCCTCCGTGGCTTAGGCGGCAGCACGCCGGCCTCTCACCGCTGGATCCGTGGTTCAAATCCCGGTCACTCCATGTGAGATCTGTGCTGGACAAAACGGAGGCAGACAGGTTTTTCTCCGGGTACTCCGGTTTTCCCTGTCAAAATTTCATTCCAGCAACACTCTCCACTATCATTTCATTTCATCTGTCATTCATTTAATCATTGCCCCAGAGGAGTGCGTCAGGCCTCGGCAGCCAGCACAGTTCATATCCTCGTCGCTAGATGGGGGCTTCATTCATTCCATTCCTGACCCGGTCGGAGACTGGAAGCAGGCTGTGGATTTTTCATACATACCAATATTTAACAGCCCACTTGAGATATTTCTCATAACAGTTGACACAGAGTCGAAGTGAATATCAGTAGCACTTTTACTCTCTATCAAGCTGTACGTTGACTGCTACCGGATTGGCCACGAATATTTGTGCACAGTTACGAGAGCAGCCTTAAGTTGGTACCTACTATTATTTACAGGTGGCACCACATAAACTAACCGCACGCCTCGTTGCGTAATGGCAAGCATTATTGGCTGTTACAGCGGAGACCCGGGTTCGATTCCCGGCTCTGCCGATATATTTAATTCTTGTCTGAGAGCTGGAATGGGATACAATCAGCCTTGTGACAGAATACTGAGGAGGTGGGTTCGATTCCTACCTAAGACACCCTGGAAGTGACTTTTCTATGGTTTCGCACTTCTATTCCGGGCAAAGGCCAGGATGGTGCCTAACTTAAGACCGGTTTCTACCCAAATCCTACCTCAATTACAAATACACACACTAGTACAGACATCAAAGTGACACAGATTAGCAGACAAATACTACACACACCCAAGTTCACGGGACTACATGACTGCGATATCGCACCAACTTTACGGCTGCTCTTGTTAGCTTAAATGATCAATTATATATTGCTGGTGCTTTGCTTCAAACCTTCAAAGGTTCACCAACATTGAACATATCCATTACGAATTATTCAAATGAAACCGTGGAGTTGGTACTTCTAATTGCTGTTAATAGTGGAGCCACCTGGAAGCCTCCGTGGCTTAGGCGGCAGCACGCCGGTCTCTCACCGCTGGGTCCGTGGTCAAATCCCGGTCACTCCATGTGAGATCTGTGCTGGACAGAACGGAGGCAGACAGGTTTTTCTCCGGGTACTCCGGTTTTCCCTGTCAAAATTTCATTCCAGCAACACTCTCCACTATCATTTCATTTCATCTGTCATTCATTTAATCATTGTCCCAGAGGAGTGCGTCAGGCCTCGGCAGCCGGCACAGTCCATATCCTCGCCGCTAGATTGGGGCTTCATTCATTCCATTCCTGACCCGGTCGGAGACTGGAAGCAGGCTGTGGATTTTCATTTTCATTTCAGTGGAGCCACCTACAACTACGCCAGTCGTGTGTTAGAAGTGCTTACCTCGCTTGTACAATGTTTCAACGAAATTGGTCAGTATGTTGTTAAGGGCACTGCAAAGTTAATATCTTCCATTACCGACTGGCGGCGTGGCACAGCGGTAACTTTCTCGTCTGCTGTTTCCAAGGTTGTGGGATCGAATCCTAGAATAGTCAGTTGGGGAATGAGGGTACTTAAATGCGACGGAGCCATGTCAATAGATTTACTGGCTCGTTAAAGATCCCCTTCAGGGAGAAATTCCGGTACCCCGGCGCGGCGTCTCTAACAGCCGCAGTAGATTAAAGGAAGGTAAAAACAGTAACATTATTATTATTCCATTAATAGCGGTCAGTAACATAGTCGGACTGACCAAAAACATAACAAATTGTATTGCTGGTACTCGCTATGCTTGTACAACTCTCATTTTAAACCTATTTTTATTTTTGAAAAAAGTGGGCTTATGAGATCACATTTTGTCCGTGTGTGGGTATGTCCACCCATAATGAAATCTAAACTGCTCGAGGGATTTCAATGAAATTCGGCAAGGACATAGTATTACTTTTTCCACCCCGACCTTGGCCTTCAAATTATATTACGTCACACCAATCCAACAAGGCGGTTGTGCGAAATATGTAACTGTCTTTCTATATCACCGAAACTATTACTGATATCACCCTGAAATTTTGTACGGTGATAAGGACACTACTAGAAGTACACATATGGGTCTTTCAAAAATCCTCTAATTGCAAAACGAACATGGCAGCCAGTCGAATTTGAAACATTTAATTAATTTTTTCTCGCTATTTAACCATTCGAGCGCAGTGCAACATGGCACAGCAAATGTTTATTCACATTGCAATGCACTGACATTTAAATGAGTTCAATTGTTTATATAACCTCAATCCTGTAAATCTATATATTTAAAACACTAAGGCGATTTTTGTTACCACGAGATAGAGAGAACGACAGAACCAATTTACTTCGTAGAGCACTCTAACGAAAGCTCTTGGCCTGTAGATTTGCAGAGTGTCTCTAAAATAAACAAATATATTACGGTATATTTTTAAATAAATATAGAAAATAGCAGAATTCTTTCCCCTCACGCATGCGTACAATCCGCCTGGGCTCATGACAAAATGGCGGTGAGAAGTCCATTAAAATGTAAGTTATTTAATAAGCTTCCATGTAATTGAAAACATACATTAACCAAGTTCTGACAATACAATATAATAACAGTATGAACATATACGAATGTGCAATATTGATTTTGTTGATAATGAATGGGATTATTTTCTTCAGATAGCGGCTTTGAAGATAGTGAATGGTTACGTCTGCATCTAAATGAGAGTGCGCGAGTGGCTATTTGGTTAAGGCGATTGACTGTGGATCCAAGGATCACAGGTTCGATCCCAGCTCCCGCCGGTATTTTTTTACCACTGAAATATTGTTTTATCAAAGAGTATTAGCAAGGTTTTATGTCAGTTAAAGATACATATTTCTACACATTCTCTCAACACGTTTTATTTCCGTTTTACCATTGCATTACAGCATGTCCTCAATACGTCGTTAGAATATCTGCAATCAGTTCCAGTAACTGACAACAGATGGCAGTACCTCGCCAATATAGTTCCGGTAACTGAGAGCAGATTGCGTCGATATATTTAAAACACAAGACATGGCCTTGATGGCGAGTTTTCACGTGATAGTTAAATATTGTTTTATCAAGAAGTATTAGTAACGTTTTATGTCAGTTAAAGATTCCTACATTCCCTCTCAATAAGTTTTATTTCCGTTTTACCATTGCATTGCAGCATGTGGTCAAAAGAGCTAATATCTGCCATCAGTTGCAGTAACTGACAACAGATGGCAGTATCTCGCCCATATAGTTCCAGTAACTAACAACAGATGGCAGCATCATTGCATCGATATATTTAAAACACAAAACAGGGCGCGTTTTCAAGTGATGGAGAGTTATACAGGGGAATTTTTAAGAAGGGAAACGTTGAAGAACATTAACTGACAGTTGAGTGTGTAGGCTATGTTTTTTATGTACTTTAATATTGCAATTTCTTCCCAATGCTTCGGTGGTCAAGTTGGTAGCATCCTAGACTAAAAGTTATAATTATGCATCGTCGATATACTCTTAAATTATTAGTGGAAAGGTAGTTTTCCAGGCCCTGGAGCGTGTCCACAATTGCTTCCGCCATGAGAGACACTTGGCAAACATAATTCGTTTGAAGGGCTCCGACATCGTGGTCACTCAGCCCCATGTACTTTGGTGTGTAAGTGTAAAATTTCCTCTGATAACCCGTATTATTGTGATGGCTGCATTACTTTGTGTATTTGTAATTAAGGTGGGAAATGGCAAGGTGACGGCCGAGGCCTTAAGTTAGGAACCATCCCGGTATTTGCCTCGAGTGGAAGTGGGAAACCACGGAAAACCACATCTAAGATTGTCGATGTGGGAATGAAACCTTCCTCTTCTTAGTTATACCTCTAGAGACTGAATGAGCCCCGTTTTTGCCCTCAGACCAGAATTAAATTTCTTGGCAGAGCAGGAAATGTAACCCGGGTCTCCGAGGCGATAGCCAAGAATGGGTGGGCTTCCATGTGTTAATACGATTTTTGACATGCACGGGACATAGAATTCTAAAACAGCCTCCATTAGGGTGACTGCCGAAGTGAGTATTGAGTATATGCCTATGCTCATTCCAGTAGTTGGCGAAGTTATTCTATGTTCCCCTGCAAAATATACTGCCATAAACTATAACAGGTAATGGAAATAGCTTATTTAGAGCAGTTTTGTCCTGTTTATATCAAAATGAAGAACGTCATTCTGCGCTGCGTTTTAAAGCTATTGCCAAACATTTCGCTGGCAGGAACAATTATAAGGAATTTATTTTAAGCGATCAGTCTCATCGCATTCTCTTCACCAACCAACTTGAGTATGAGAGTCTCTGGACGGTCATGTTGAACTTCATTGTATAAGACAGTTGTTTAATGATTATTTGTTTAGAGTACTGAATCTAACTACGCAGTTGATTTCGGCAATGGAAGTTTTTTTGCCATTTAATATTTAGCGGCTCCGATATTGCAGGACACTATAGTGTTATCGAATAATACGAAACCACATTTAAAATCCAATATAAATAGGCCATTTCAGAAACAATTCCAGATGTTATGCAGTACAGTGTAAGGGTCTTTGACGATCAAATGTAAACATTGTTCTACATTGTATTTCTCTTGCGTAAAATCTACGCGCGGTTACTTTGGCCTTTACTGTTGTGATGGTAAAATTGATCTGCTGGAATATAAAATATTTGCCAAGCTGCAACAATGCAATGATATTAATTTAAAAGTCATTGAACTTATATCCAGTAGTTCAAACACATACATCAGCGTTAACATATTGGCGAACATAATTCATTTGATGGACTCAGACATCGTTGTCACTCAGCCCCGTCTATTTTGGTGTGCGAGTGTAAACTTTTCTCTGATAACCTGTGTTAATGTGATGGCTGTGTTGATGTGTGCATTTGTAATTAATGTGGGGTATGGGGAGTTAACGACCGAGGCTTTAAGTTAGGAACTATCCCGGTATTTGCCTGGATTGGAAGTGGGAAACCACGGAAAACCAAATCCAAGATTGTTGAGATGGGAATCAAACTTTGCTCTTCTTAGTTTTGCCTCACGAGTGCGCCCCGTTACAGTCCTCAGACCAGAATTAAATTTCTTGGCAGAGCGGGGATCGAACCTGGAATCCGGGGCAATAGCTCAGAATGTAGCCTTAAGAGTGGGCTTCCCTGTGTTAATACGATCTTTGACAAGCACTGAACATATAATTCTAAAACTCCCTCCATTACTGTGGCTGGCGAAGTGAGTCTATTCTCATTCCAGTAGTGGCGAAGTGATTCTATGCTCCCTTGCATAATTTACTGTCATGGAAATGCAAAGTATTGTACCTTCAACAGGTGATGAAAATTCATTATTTACAGCAATTTCATTCTGTTTATTTCAAAATGAAGATCGTCATCCTGAGTTGGGTTTGCAAGCAAATTGCAAAAATTGCAAGGATTTTATTATTGGCGATCAGTCTCATCGCATTCTCATCAGCAACCAACTTGAGAATGGAAGTATTCATTGTATATGTGAATATTATTGTTTATTGATTATTTGTTTAGAGTACATAACAATGGGTCTAACCACGCAGTTGATTTTGGCAATGGAAGTAAATTATTATTTGCCATTTAATATTTGACGGCTGCGTTGATTCAGGCCACTATAGTGTTATTTAAAATGATGTTAATTTGGGCAGAAATGCTGCTATAAATAAACCCATTTGACGAAATAGAACATAACGGGAAATCGGAGAAAAATACGAAGCCACTATTAAAATCCAATATAAATATGGCATTTCAGAAACAATTCCAGATACTATGCCGTTACAGTTTAGGGTCCTTGACGAACAAATGTAAACATTGTTCTGCACTGCATTTCTCTTGCGAGAAATCTACACTTGGTTACTTTGACCTTTGCTGTTGTAATGGTAAAATTAATCTGAATAAATATAAAATATTTGACAGTCTTTAACAATTATTTTTCACTGGAGATGATATCTCAAGGAATTTCAGAGAGACTAATCGGCAGTACAATGCTATGTCCTTCGTTTCATTTGGTGCCAATGTTACTGTGCCACACGCACACGGTCCACATTGTTTTAAAATGTATGGAATTGCACATCATCGCATTTCTTCGTTATATTCCAAAAATATAAGCGATGGTTTGCGGTCAGTTGTATTAGACTCATCAGAGTTCTTGAATTCCTTGGAACTAAACGACTGGCCGCCACATACTCCAAACGCTTGGCCCGTTATGCTGCTTAGAAATCTGAACGTTTCCCAAGGACTCCTAAATGCAACCATATTGCTTGGATTTGGAAATAATAGGTGCAGTTAAAATTAGGCAGAGAGGTCTAATCCTTCGACTTGATTTAACACCATCCGATAAAACACTATCATTTTCTTTTAAGAGACAATATTTTCCAATTCATTTGGCATACTTTATCACAATCAATAAAGCTCAAGGGGAAACTCTCGAACGTATAGGCCTCAATTTGCCCCAACAATTTTTCAGTCATGGCCAGCAGTATTTTGCAATGTTGAGAGTGCAATCTTTTGACGCCCTCATAGTTTCAATAGAGTCAAAAAATAATCGTACAAAGAATGTACAGTAGGCCTATATAAGAAAATTCTTCAGTAAATATTTTTCTATTGACCGTCATGTTTTGACGGGTTTCAACTAGTATAAAATTATTTCATTAATATAATAAGAAAGATTTTTCGCCGCAATCGACTGTTGGCAGTCTCTTCGGCGATTGCTTGTATAAGTTGGTGAATTATTTTTAGCCTACTTTTCACATTTTGCAAAAATGAGGAAAAAGTAGACTTATGAGATCGATCCGGGAAAATGTCTGTCTGTCTGTCTGTCTGTCTGTCTGTCTGTCTGTCTGTCTGTCCTTCTGTCTGTCTGTCTGGCTGTGTGTGTGTCCCCCCCTATCAACTCCTAAACGGCGGCAGCAATCAAAACCAAATTTAGTATGAGTAAAGATGTGCACAGGAATATCTCACGTCCATATTTGAAAATGATGTCAGTGCTACCAACTGCTGAAAAAATGCACTAGAAATTTGAGCTCCATGTTGGATATCTTCCAAGGTATTCATGGGAGCTATTCCAAAATTGGCACACATGTAGATAAGACTATTTCAGTTTAATTTCCAGGAGGCCAACCATGACCGTGTTGCCAAACTAATTTTAAGCCCTCTGATAGGTCCAATGTTTAAATGCATATAACTTCTACACTATCAATTGGATTTCAACCAAATTTTGTATGTAATATCTGTACATAAACAGATATGACTGAGCATATTCTTAAGGCCACCAGGGCTGCCAACTGTTAATAATTGCTATCTCTATTTTTTCATCCAAATACCTATATATCAGAAAGTATGCAAGCCAACAGCTTTAAACTACGCACACGTATATTCTGACATTTTAGATTAATTTGGAGTAACTTACATACGTCAGTTCTACCAACATGATTATAAACCTGCTGATAGTACCAATTTTTAAATACACACAACTTCTATACTATCAGATGGATTTCAACCAAATTTCGTATGTGCTATGTGTACCATAACAGATATTACTATTAGTATTGTTAAGAGCAATCAGGGCTGCCAACTGTTAATAAATGCTGTCTATATTTTTTTAACCTAATATCAATATATCAGAAAGTATGCAAGCCAACAGCTCTATACTTTGCACACGTATAGCACCTGACATTCTAGATTAATTTGGAGTAATTAATACAAGGCAGTGCTGCCAACATGATTCTATGCCTGCTGATACGTCCAATTTTAAAATACATGTAACTTATATACTAACAAATGTATTTCATCCAAAATTGGCACAACAAGATATCATAATATTTCAGATTATTTCTGACCAGCACACGCATGACATTGTTGGCAGCATGCTTTTACGCGTGCTGATAGATCCAATGTCTAACTGCATGTAACGTCCATTGGATTTCAACCAAATTTTGTATTCTGTACCTTAAGACTAAGAAAATGAATATGGAACTACGAATATATTCAGTCACCAGGGCTGCCAACTGTAGTGCTCTATTAGGCTACATTATACCAGGTATATTTTGAACTAATTAGATATTTCAATATTACCACCTTAATTTCGTAATTATTCTAGATAGGTTCATATTCTGTAGAATAATCATTGGCATGAAAAGTAGGCTGTATAGTTCTTCACGGAACTTCTTGTTAGCCTACTTTTCGCATTTTGCAAAAATGAGGAAAAAGTAGACTTATGAGATCGATCCGGGAAAATGTCTGTCTGTCTGTCTGTCTGTCTGTCCTTCTGTCTGTCTGGCTGGCTGTGTGTCCCCCCCCCCCCCTATCAACTCCTAAACGGCTCCAGCAATCAAAACCAAATTTAGTATGAGTAAAGATGTGCACCGGAATAGCTCACGTCCATATTTGAAAATGATGTCAGTGCTACCAACTGCTGAAAAAACGCACTAGAAATTTGAGCTCCATGTTGGATATCTTGCAAGGTATGCATGGGAGCTATTCCAAAATTGGCACACATGTAGATAATACTATTTCAGTTTAATTTCCAGGAGGCCAACCATGACAGTGTTGCCAAAATAATTTTAAGCCTTCTGATAGGTCCAATGTTTAAATGCATATAACTTCTACACTATCAATTGGATTTCAACCAAATTTTGTACGTAATATCTGTACATAAACAGATATGACTGAGCGTATTATTAAGAGCCACCAGGGCTGCCAACTGTTAATAATTGCTCTCTCTATTTTTTTATCCAAATACCAATATATCAGAAAGTATGCAAGCCAACAGCTTTAAACTATGCACACGTATATTCTGACATTTTAGATTAATTTGGAGTAACTTATATACGTCAGTTCTACCAACATGATTATAAGCCTGCTGATAGTACCAATTTTTAAATAAATGTAACTTCTATACTATCAGTTGGATTTCAACCAAATTTCGTATGTGCTATGTGTACCATAACAGATATGACTATAAGTATTGTTAAGAGCAATCAGGGCTGCCAACTGTTAATAAATGCTGTCTATATTCTTTTTACCCTAATATCAATATATCAGAATGTATGCAAGCCAACAGCTCTATACTTTGCACACGTATAGCACCTGACATTCTAGATTAATTTGGAGTAATTAATACAAGGCAGTGCTGCCAACATGATTCTATGCCTGCTGATATGTCCAATTTTAAAATACATGTAACTTCTATACTAACAAATGGATTTCATCCAAAATTGGCACAACAAGATATCATAATAATTCAGATTATTTCTGACCAGCACACGCATTACATTGTTGCCAACATGCTTTTACGCGTGCTGATAGATCCAGTGTCTAACTGCATGTAACGTCCATTCGACTTCAACCAAATTTTGTATTCTGTACCTTAAGAGGTGGAACTAAGAATATATTCAGTCACCAGTGCTATATTAGGCTTCATTATACCAGGTATATTTTGAACTAATTAAATATTTCGGTATTACCAACTTAATTTTGTCATTATTCTAGATAGGTTCATATACTGTAGAATAATCATTGGCATGAAAAGTAGGCTGTATAGTTCTTCACGGAACTTCTTGTGAAATTACTGTTATGAAATAAGTTTGGGATTGTAGAAGATTGAATTATTTGCTTTATTTCGGGGAATACACAGTTGTCATAGCAGACACGCTCTCTTAGCCTGGTGGTATGGCTTTAATAAGTAGCATGCGCCATGGCCGGCGTTGGCAACGACTTCAGTTTAATAATAATAATAATAATAATAATAATAAAAGTTGGGTGTTGAAAAATGTTTCGGTTTTATTTGGTTAACTTTAGGAAGGAAGGAAGACCTCTAATATGTTGATTTTAGCCTATTTTCAATTTTGAAAAAATAGGCTTATGAGATCACCTTTTGTCCGTGTGTGTGTGCGTGTGTGTGTGTGAGGTGTGTGTGTGTGTGTGTGTGTGTGTCCCTAATAAAATCTAAACGGCTGGAGCGATTTCAATGAAACTCGGTAAGTTCATAGCGCTATTTCCGGCGACCTCGTCCGTGCCCTTAAAATTTGGTTGCGTCTCACCAATCCAACATGGCGGCTGTGCGAAATATTTCACTAGCATTCAATATCTCCGAAACTATTACCGATATCGCCCTGAAATTGTGTACTGTGATAAAGGGCACTACTAGAAGTTTACCTAGGAGACTTTCAAAAACCTGGTGACTACAAAACCAACATGGCGGCCAAGCGAAGTTGAGACTTTTAAATAGACTTTTCTCGCGATTTAACTATCCAAACGTAATGAAACTTGGTACAGCAATTGTTTACACACATTGTAATGCATGGAAGTCTAATTTAGTTCAATTGTTTACATAACCTGAAAATGGCGGCTGTGCGAAATATTTCACTGACATTCTATATCTCCGAAACTATTACAGATATCACCCTGCAATTTTTTACGGTGATAAAGGGTACTGATACAAGTTTACCTATGTATATTTGAGGAGCCTATTTCCAAAAGTCGACATGTGCATTTTTTAAGTTATTGAGGAAAAAGAAAAAAACGCAAAAACGGTAAAATTCAGGAAATGTTATGTTACTCTTGGTACAAACTCTAACATATACATAACATAAACATAAAAAATAGGTCCAGAGGTAGATTCAGCAATGTGTTTAGGAGATATTTAGCATTAAAATTCGCAGATGTCGGATTTTGGAAGTAAGTTAATGGAAAATCGTATTTTGGAACGAACTTCTAGCATATGACGAGTTTTGGAACAAAACATGGATTTTGCTTAACAAGCATTTTAAGCCACATAATGTTGTTATGCACTCCTAATTTAATAAATACACAAAATTTACAATGAACTCATGTTTCTAGCAAATTAGATTAAATAAAATAGTATGCAGTAACAAAATAATACACAAGAAGTAATAAGTCACATAGATTAGATTCTCAAGTCGTCATCCTCCTCCTGGGGTTCACAAACAAGATCGTCTTCCACATGTTTTCTGGATCCATGACTTTCTCGTAATATTGAAGTTCTTCATTATTTTTCCACTCTTCCCCGTAGTGAAGTGTTAGTAGTTTGTTCACATCATTCATCTTCTCTTCTTTGACGCCTACTCCAAGAGGCAACTGAACTTTCTCGAAAGGTACCGTTTTTCGCTTTTTAGTTATCCCTTTGAAATCAATTAAGTCACTCGTATAATTTTGCTCTCCACGAAGAAGAGTAGAGGATTTTACTTTCCTAAACACGAATCTCTTGCAGGATTGAATTCTGAAATTGGACGCTACTTTTCCAGTCATACACCGGACAATCAACACCTAACGTGTTCACTGTGCCAAAGTGCATGACAATTTGAGTGTAGGTGTCTGGTTTTACAATAGTGTCTCGCACTTTAATCTCCTTTTCAATTCTTTTCTCCCGAAGACTCGGTCTGGGGGTATGAAGGAGTGTCCTACAACGGGAAATACTATCTCCACTTCTTTAACTTGTGCAGGCAAATCATTATACAGCCAATAGGAAACCATTCCAATCATGATACTATTTTTATTTTGACCTCCACAACTGTCAGAAACCAAATTAACTTCTGTGATACCTGTAAGATCAATATGATTAAATCTGTCATAAACACAGGAATCTATTTCGTTAGATCCTTTTGGACGAGAAGATTCCAGCCACTGGTATATAAAGGTGCTTCGTGTAGTTTGACGCTCACGCGATATTCGTACACAGATTGTGAAATTCTACATATACAATTGTATGGAGTAATACGTGGCTTGATCTGGTAATTTTGGAAGGGGGTACATTTTTATTTTTACTGTACTTGCTACGAGTATCTCCTCCTCGTTTATCTATAGGCAACAAATACTGCGTTGAAACAGTGCATTGTCACGTTAGAACGAACATGGCGGGAACACTTAGAAAGAAGTTAATTGGCGCGGACATTGCTAAGTACTACAATCAAAAGTTCGCGGGAAACACTGTCTCGAAGTAAAGCAACAGGAATGTCGAGTATTGGAACACACTTCGGAAGTTGCATCAACTTTCTTATGCAAAGTGTCGGATTTAGGAACGAAGTGCAGATGTCGGATTATGGAAATAACTTAACAATGCAGATATCGAGATTTGGAAATAAAGTCAAACTTTAATATTGATTTTTAACCACAAAAATCGTGTTTTGGAACATCTTCCACCATCCATTTGATGCGTTTCTCCAAGATGAATATGAAATTTAAAAAATCTACTTTCTGTAAAAAATGTCAGATGTCGGCTTTTGGAAATAGGCTCCTCATTTCATAAACATGTAAAGTACAAAACGAACATGGCGACCAAGCGAATTTGAAATATTTTAATAGACTTTTCTCGTGATTTAACTCTCTGAGCGCCGTGAAATGTGGTACAGTAAATGATTTTGCAGTTTGTAATGCACTGCCATCTAACTTAATTCAATTGTTTATATAACCTCAAGATGGCGGCTGTGCGAAATTTTAAAATTAAGTTTTTATTTCTTGTGTCGTAATCATGCGATCGAAGTGAAAGTTTGAATAATGAACCTAGGCAATAATTGTCTTTGAATGGTACATAACTCCATGGCCTATACACATAACAATCCTAAATGGCGAGCTTCCGAAATATTTAGACGGTTCTCAATATCTATGAATCTTTTACAGCAACCAAACTGATTTTTTATGTTCATAGAGACTATGAACATATGTTCACCTATAGGACTTTCAGTAACCTGGTAAGCACAAATCCAACATGGCGGCGACGCGATGTATAAATATTTAAATGGACTTTTCTCGCGAATTAACTATCCGAGTGCCGTGAAACGTTGCACGTTAAATGCTTATACAAATGTTGATCCACTGGCATCTAATTTATTTCAATTGTTTTTCATAATCACAAGATGGCTGCTGTGCGTAATTTTAAAATCTCGTTTTTACTTCTTGTGTTCTAATCATGCGATTGAAGTTTGAATACCACACGTACACAATAATCTTAATGTAATAGTACAAAAATAAGAATCCAACCTGGCGACCATCTGAAATATTTAGATGGTTCTCAATATCTACGAATCTGTTACAGCAATTAAACTGAAATTTTGTATGTTGATAGAGGCAATTATCATGAGCAGGATATATGAAAATAGGCTGTATAGTTCTTCACGGAACTACTTGTAGTAGGTATTAAGGTAACATAATACATTGATTTTAATAAGCCTCAGTGAGAATTGAACGAAAAAAGAGATGAGAATACGTTAGATATGTGATTTCAATTTAGGTGCCCTGGGATCGGCCAATGGAGCCAATGGAGCCCTCTGATTATTTGCACGAATCTTCTTCTAGAAGTATTTCCGAGTCGAGTTCCACGGCCTTCTAATTTAAATTTCACTGCCTGGCCTAGTGTCATAGTAGAGTAATCGAGGAGGCCATGGTCAAATACAAGGCATTCTCTGCGTCTCATGCGCTCTGTTCAGTACATAAAACTGGCGAAATCTGGACAGATATTTATGAATATTTATGTTCGAACATAAAATAGTTATAATAAGTATGGTCGAACATAAACAGTCGTATGCAACTCGGCTATAATGTCAATTGGATTATATTTAAAATCATGTCTTCGCACTCTCCCTATTCTTATGTCCGGTGGTGCAAGAATGAGTGGTGTGATAATGACTTCGATTACTGTAGTGTTTACGGCCGCTTGTTTAGGCAGATGAAGCAGGTATTTTGGTCGCTTCCCGCCCGTATCTTACGGCGAGGTGGGAGTGGGGAACGGACCAGGCGGCAGAGCAGCGGTGGTGTGGATGGAGCGAACAGTGCGCTCTTGTGCCGGAGCACAGTAACATCATCCATGGTGTGTTCGCGAGTGGCCCCGCATGTGCCTGACTCCCAGCCGCGTGTCCGTATCGTACGCCTTCCCTCACTTCATGCCTTCCTAGTTTTTGCGTGTGTCAAACTCAAATAAAATACCTCATGTTTCTCTTAATTAGGTTATTGCGATATCTCAGTCATTGCGACTGTTATATTAAGCTGATGGTAAGAGAGCTTTAAAAAAATTGATTGATGATCATTTGAAGATCATCAATCATTTATGTATATAATATTCGTGTGTTTAAAAGTGAAAGTGCCTAATGATCTGTGCTGTTTGTTGTTTCTTATTAGAGGCAAGTGTAAATATGCTAATACCTATTAGCAGTAAGTAGGGAAGTCCAGTTTTAAATGCCGAGTGGATTGCTTCAGTAGACTATTTTTTAATACATCTGTGAACCCGAGACGGACAAGTGTAGACTAATCTCCTGGTAAGATCAATATTAGTGCTTAGATATTTAAAAAAATTACCATGAAAAATTTTAAATCTTTGTTACAGTTAAAGACCGTTAATATGTTGACTCATTTATTAATATTATTGGCGATTTAGCATTTGTACTAAGGGGCCCAACTACTAGGTTATCGGATAATTAGATATTATAGGCTACTTCTAGTTTACAGGTTAGAATGCAATGCCTTCCCGATAATTTGGCTCCCACTGGATACAGAATGGACTTTTTTACGTTTTGTGTCTGGAAAGTTACAGTAGCCTACCTTTCTATTCTTTTATTTGTGGTTATGCAAACAAACGAAATTTATAGCCGTCAGCTTCTCAAGTACGTCGAACTATGTGGTGTAGAGACCCTCATTGTCATTACATACTGTTTGCCTGAATATCTTACCTTACACACACATAATAGTACATTATGCAACAAGCCTGTAATGGCAATAATTAAGGCACGAGTATGTTTATAAAACGAGAGAAGCGAGTTTTATAATTTCCATACGAGTGTCTTAATTACCATTTTAGGCGAATTGCATACGACTGTTTATGTTCGACGATAATTATAACTTTATTTTATGTTCGAACATAAATATTCATAAATATTTGTCGAGATTCCGCCAGTTGCATTTAAAGAACTTGTATTCGAGCACGGCCTCCAAGAATGCCCCACTATGACACTAGCCACGCAGTGAGTAATAATTAATATCGTATGGCTTTGGATGCCAGGTGCAAGCTTTGTAATTTGACACCCAGAGGGTAGCTTGCATGTCGAATTTCGTTGTTCCTTGAATCACTATGAAAGTCAAGGAGGTTAGATATCTAAGCTCCTTGAACACTATAGCGCTTTCTAGTAGAGAAATGAAGAACGTTGTGTTGGCGGAAACTCCCGAGATTAATTTTGCCATTATGAACACGGCCTACTGAATTCAAATGGGTTCTTTGACATGCCAACATCGTATGACATGCGTGCGGTGTTTTTGCCGCCTTTCATAAATCACTTACCATGGCCAGGAGCGAACCTGCAATCTTGGGGTTTAGTAGACCGACACGCTATCCACTCACCCATTGTGGCAAGATACGCAGTGAGTTTTAAAATAGGAGGCTATGGAAGTAAGCGCAGGTGCGATGCTATTCTTACCTAATTGGACAAACAGCTGTATCGTAATGAAAATCTTGAGCTCTGATTGGTGGAGAACCTGTATCATAATGAAACGTGAACGATAATGAGCGTCATTAAGATGCAGTTTTCTGGCATGTAATATTATATTTCGGCATGGTCGAACATAAAAAGAAAGTTATGCGTCACCTTATTGTGTGACTAAGAGCACCCTATATGCTTTCGAGGCGTGAAGGTATAATATAATTGGTAAGATGGGCTGTAGACACCTAAACAACGTTACACACATCTTTCCATTTGGCGTTAGATCGGCCACGGTAGTAACACAGTTACACGCATAACTTAACTTATTTGATGTGTGTGTACTTCCCATAATCTCTCCCACGGCAGAAGGTGACCATTGCTGAAAGTATTCTTTAGATAACAGAATTGTATATTGCGACATCAATGTTAACCTAAACCATGTTATATATAGACTATATTGAATCGCGTATCCTCCCCCGTCCGCCTCATTGCGTAGTGGCTAGCCCACTTGGCTGTCACCACGGAGGCCCGGGTTCAATTCCCACCTTAGCCGACCTGGAAGTGATTTTCTGTGGTTTCCCAATTCTACTGCAGGCGAATACCGGGATGGTTCCTAAATTAAGGCCACGATCACTTCCTTCTCAATCCTCATCTGAATTACAACACACTAATACAGCCATCACACTAACACAGGTTATCTGATAAATTACACACACACCCAAGTACACAGGGTTAAATGACTACGATATCTCAAATCCCCTCAATAAATCAACAACAACAGCATATCCTCCCAGCTCGCCTTTAGCCATGGACTCTGCGAGAGATCATTCATCTATCGTCGTAAGGACAGTGTTTGGGAGATAAGCACACTTTGTCAGTAGATACAACTGGGGATGGCATAGCTGCATGGCGCAGTGGTAACATTCTCACCTGTTGTGTACAATGCTTCTGGGTCAAGTCCTGACGCAGTCGGATGGTTTTTGAGGGTGCGCAAATGCAAGGGAATCATGTCAGGAGATTTCCTGGCACATTAAAGATCCCCCAACTGGGAATGGTGACAGGCCTATCGCCCAAGCGACCGCAAACTTGGGACTAATTAAGGAAGGGTCAGGGATTGATTGTGACTTAGTATTAATGAAAATGCGCACAATGTCCAAATACAGAAAACTGAGTACATTACTCTAAAGCTAGTTGCGTTAGTGACATTTGTCTTTTTCTGCAATGCTTTGCATGATATCTGTCGCAGTATTTAAAGCATAGTTCACATATACAGTCCTCTTCCGGCTGGTGGAATCTCTTGTTTTGACAGAACTTGTGGTGAAAACCATGTGATGCGTATCGTGTTATTACTGGGGCTCGGATTTGTAGGCAAATACATATGTTTTATGTAAATACATATATTTTACATTTTGACTATAAATACATAAATTCCTGCTTTTCACTTATAAGCACATAAAATACATTATATTTACATTTTTAAAATCAGTATGCTCGATCTTTCAGTTTATTGCATTTTTGTTCTGTGTTACTTCAACGGGGAAGAGAGCTATCTAATCATCATGCAGAGTGTATTCCAGCTTGCAACTGTGTTATTCTTAACTTGTCGCCCCGTGCCACTCGCTGTGGAAGGGGGATTTCCTTGCCCATAGCCATATTGCACCACGTGCTAGAGCTACCTGGAACCAGTGTCACTCACATGCAGTTCATTTCTGGCACTGTGAAGTGTATGGCAGTTCTACGATGTCTAATGTAAACACAACTAAAGGTTATCGTCTGTTGCAGAATTTAACGATTATTTTACTTCTTTTGGAGGCGTTCTGTTCTGCCAACCATGTGGGAAAGCAATCAAGCCTGCACAGCGATGTCAAATTACACAACACCTCAAGGGCAAGAAACATATTGCCGCAATTTCGCGCCTTCAGAATAAGAGTTTCGCGATAATCCTCGGTCATTTGTGATGAACAACCTGAAGGTGTATCTCGTTGGGTATAGTAATTATTCAGCAGTCAGTGAGACATAGCATAAATTGCATTCTTGAGTACTGCATATTTTATATATTCACAATAATAAACTAAAGTATAATTAAATATTTTTACATTTTTGTCACATATTTCATGTATTTTTAATACATAAAAAATAAATATTTCCCCGATTTTTAGCACCTAAAAATCCGAGCCCTATTTATAACATTCAACAGCCACAAGAACTCTCAGTACAAATGGCTATGACATTATTTAAAAAGGCCATAGCACCAATCGCAACCTACGGAGTTCACATCATCTGGGACAAACTAAATGTAAATGACCCCATAATATTAGAAAGAGTAAAAGCCTGAAACGAAACTTGGGTATTGGGAAGACGGCGCTGTCAAGACTGACTTATACCTTAACGAGAGAAACTTTCTTCATAGAAGGCATTAGAATGCAGTTGCTACTGCCAAACGAGAGTGCACACCAAATACTCAAAGGAAAAAACAAAGCTATCTGGAACGACTTATACCTAACTGACACCATGGTAACGGAAGAATGGAAACAGGAGGACTATGATCTCTTACATGTAATAACTAGGGCTCGGATATTTAGGTCCTAAAAATCGGGAAAATATGTAATTTTTTATGTATTAAAATACCTGAATTATGTGACAAAAAGGTAAAAAATATTTAATTATAATTTAGTTTATTAATGACAAGATAACAATATTCAGCATTCCCGAATGCAATTTATGCTATGCCTCACTGACTGCTGAAGAATTACAATAGACAATGAGATACATCTTCAGGTTGTCCATCACAAATGACCGCCGATTATCACGAAGCACTTATTCTGAAGGCGCCAAACTGCGGCAATATGTTTCTTGCCCTTGAGGTGTTGTGTGGTCTGAGATCGCTGTTCAGGCTTGATTGCTTTCCCACGTGGTTGGCAGAACAGAACGCACCCATCAGAAGGAAAATTATCGTTAAATTCTGCAACAAACGATAACCTTTAGTTGTGTTTACATTAGACATCGTAGAACTGCCATACACTTCACAGTGCCAGAAATGAACTGCATGTGAGTGACACTGGTTCCAGGTAGCTGGGGGAGGGGGAGATCTAGCACGTGGTGCAATAAGGCTATGCACAAGGAAATCCCCGGCTCCCACAGTGAGTGGCACGGGGCGACAAGTTAAGAATAACACAGTTGCAAGCTGACATACGCTCTGCAGGTTAGATAGCTCACAGGTTCTTCCCCGTTGAAGTAACACAGAACAAAAATGTAATAAACTGAAATTCTAGCATACTGATTTTCAAAAATGTAAATAGTATGTATTTTTATGTGCTAATAAGTGAAACGCAGGAATTTATGTATTTATAGAAAAAAAATCCTTAAAATGTGTATTTACATTTAAAAAAATATTTATTTACCTATAAATCTGAGCCCTAGTTTTAAATTGCTTTTATTGCTGCTGTTGCTCTATATGAATGATGAAGGATGTGACTTGATGGTTATTTTCTCCTCTCAAACGACTGTCTTTTGTTTTCCTTTTTTGTCAGTCACTCAATCATTTTCTAAGGAAGTCGGTCGTGGACCTGTTGATAGGAACCGTCCCAGAATTTGTCTGATGGTTAAAAATGGAAAGCATGGAAACCATTTTCAGGACGGCCGAGTTGAGATTCAAACGCACGATCTCCCGATGCCAGTGTTCTCGGCCACCGTGGTCGGTAAAGAACATTCCTCGCTAAATTATAAGAATCGTTAGCTTGTTCTTTGGCTGTTAATAGCGACTTAATCGCTAATTTCCCCACTCACTCGACAATGGACACCTGTCATTTTATCAGTCAGCTGCGAGTGAGACGTCATCCCTATGGAATTAAGTTATGCGGTGCGAATGTTTAGCCTATGACACAACTTCGTTGTTGCTTTCCCGTTATTCAGTTTCTGTATTATGAAGTGTCACGCTATGTGTTAAAGTCGCGGATGTTGATGCTTTGTACGATACCACCTGGTGACGTAGTGGCTACCATTCTTAGCTGCTAACCTGGAGGCTCGGGTTCGATTCCCGGCTCTGACAAGAAATTGAATTCTGATCTGAGATTTGCAATGGTATATACTTAGCATGGTGAGGCAAAACTGAATAAAGGTAGGTTAGATTACCATCTCTGCCATCCTGGAAGTGGTTTTCTGTGGTTTCCCACTTTTACCCTAGGCGAATCCCGGGATGGTTCCTAAATTAGGGCCATGGCCGACTCCTTCCCAATCCTCATCTGCATTACAACTACACACACTAATACAGGCATCATAATAACATAGGTTATCCACACACCCAAGTACACGTGGCTACATGACCACGAAGTCACAAAGTCCCTAAATGAATCAACAACAAATCTACTGAAATGGCTCCACCGCAAATGCACACCCTCATATGCCAACTGACTACACTGGGATTTGATCCTACAACCATGGGCACAGCAGTGGCGACCATAATCAGATTCTATTCACCAAGGGCATTTGAAAACATGGGATAAAATACTGAGAAAGATCTACGGACCACTTCAGAAAGAGGGAATATGGATAAAGAGACCGACAATAGAGCTATACAAACAGACAGAGACATTTACAAACAACATCAGAAAAGGAGGGCAAAAATTTATGGACACAAACATAGGATGAACGAAAACACGCTGACCAAGAAGATTTTTAATATACTTATGACTAGGGCCCGGATGTTGATGACATGTCATCTTTTTACTGAGCTGTCTAAAACAATGCTGAAGTACATAGAAACTCCGGACGGGCCACCCCGATTTCAAATATGTCATTTTTATTTTGCATCCATTTGCATTTTTTGCTATTTTTCCATTTTAAAAGCATTTTTTAGACTATTTTCAATTTTGTAAAAATAGGCTTATGAGATCACCTTTTGTCCGTGTGTGTGTGTGCGTGTGTGTGTGTGGTGTGTGTCTGTGTGTGTCCTAATAACTTCTAAACGGCTGGAGCGATATCAATGAAACTCAGTAAGTTCATAGCACTATTCCAGGCGACCCCGACCGTGCTCTTCAAATTCTGTTACGTCTCACCAAACCAAAATGGCGGCTGTGCGAATTATTTCACCAGCATTCAATATCTCCGAAACTATTGCCGATATCACCCTGGAATTTTTACGGTGAAAAAAGGAACTACTAGAACTTCACCTATGTGACTTTTGAAAAACTGGTAACTACAAACCAACATGGCGGCCACGCGAATTTGCGACTTTTAAATAGACGTTTCTCGCGATTTAACCAACCACACGCAATAAAACTTGGTACAGTATATGTTAATACACATTGTATATCATCGACATCTAACTTCGTTCAATTGTTTACATAACCACAAGATGGCGGATGTGCGAAATATTTCGCCGGCATTCTATATCTCTGTAACTATTAGCGGTATCACCCTGAAATTTTGTACGGAGATAAAGGTTACTACTGGAAATTCATCTACAAGACTTTCAAAAACCGGTTAACTACAAAAGGAACATGGCGGACAAGCGAATTTGAAAATTTTAAATAGACCTTTCTCGCGATTTAATGTTTCAAGCGCACTGAAACCAGGTACAGGAAATATTTATACACATTGTAATCCTCTGGTATCTAATTTAGTTCAATTGTTTACATAACCTCAAGATGGCGGCAGTGCGAATTTTAAACTTAAGTTTTTATTT
Organism: Meconema thalassinum; assembly: GCA_946902985.2. Lineage (NCBI taxonomy): Eukaryota > Metazoa > Arthropoda > Insecta > Orthoptera > Tettigoniidae > Meconema > Meconema thalassinum. Next base: position 144,737,868 of record OX336391.1, read on the forward strand.
CTTGTGATGTAGTCATGCGATCGAAGTGAAAGTTTGAATAATGAACCTACGCAATAATTTTCCTTTAATGGTACATGACTCTATGGCCTATACATTTAACAATCCAACATGGCGACCATCCGAAATATTTAGTCGGCTCTGAATATCTACGAATCTGTTATACCAATCAAACTGAATTTTTTATGTTCATAGGGGCTATGAACTTAAGTTCACCTATAGGACTTTAAATAACCTGGTTATCACAAATCCAACATGGCGGCGACGCGAAGTATGAATTTTCACATCGACGTTCCTCACAATTTAACTATCCGAGTGCAGTGAAACTTGGTACAGTAAATCCTTATACGAATGTTAATCCACTGGCATCTAATTTATTTCAATTGTTTCCATAACCACAAGATGGCAGCTGTGCGAAATTTTAAAATCTCGTTGTTACTTCTTGTGTCCTAATCATGCGATTGAAATTTGAATGCTACACGAACACAATAATCTTCATGTAACAGTACATTACTCTAGGACCTACATATATAAAATCCAACATGGCGACCATCCGAAATATTTAGTCGGTCCTCAATATCTACGAATCTATTACAGCAATCAAACTGAAATTTTGTATGTTGATAGAGGCAGTTAACATAAGTAGGATATATGAAAATAGGCTGTATAGTTCTTCACGGAACTACTTGTTTTAAGTTTGGTAGATTTTTTGGGTCATATTTTAGAAAAATCGGCCTTTTAAGGTCTTTTTTTTTTTTCAATTTAGTCATGTCACAGCTTTATATGAGGGAGTTACGTCTCTCAGAGTTAGCAGCAAACGACCTTCCTCACTTCAAGTACGCTCCAATCACATCAGTTGATGTTAAACCCAGCTTTTCGAGATATAAAAACTTGTTGGCTGATAACCGCAGATCACTTAACATTTGACAACAGCAGAATGACATCCGTAGTGCAGTGCAACTGAGACTAAAGTGAACATAAACCTTTAGTTAAGTGCTAGAAATCTATTTTGATAGACTTTTCAGTTTGAGCTTAAGATGTAATTTTTGAATTATTGGTGAGTTTATTATTATAAGATAATATTCTCCATTTTATAGTGCATTTTTCTAATTTTTGAAAAATTGGTGAGTTTATTATTATCAGATCATTTTCTCCATTTTATAGTGCATTTTTCGAATTTTTGAAAAATTGGTGAGTTTATTATTATTAGATCATTTTCTCCATTTTATAGTGCATTTTTCGAATTTTTGAAAAATTGATGAGTTTATTATTATAAGATAATATTCTCCATTTTATGGTGCATTTTTCGAATTTGTAGGTCATTTATTACAGTCATTTTTGAACATTTTAATTGCATTTTTTAATAAACCATGGAAGACCTCGAGAAACTTCATATCTACAGAAGACATGGCAGACGAGAAAATATAAATTTGAGCAGACGCCCAAAGAGGAAGTAAACAGGAAAGAAGTGGACAGAAGAGAGAAAGAGGAAGCATAGTGAATATGTGAGAGGATTTTGGGGAGAAAGAAGAAAGGGACTGAAAAATCACACGAAAATTGGTTTAGTTTTAACGCTCTCCTTAAGAGGCAATTAACGAAAATAATACCAATAAAGGCATTTGAAATTATTTGCAATTCATGTAACACCTATGTACAACTATAGTTTCAGATTTATATACAGTATATTTTTACGTGAAATTTATGGCACTCCTTTCATTATTATTATTATTATTATGCTTGCCACGGTCCTTGAGGGGTTAGCGTGTCTGACTACCAAACCCAAGCTTGCAGGTTCGCTCCTGGCCATGTTAAGTGATTTTTTTGAAAGGCAACAAAAAAGGACGGCACGCATGGCATACGATGTTGGCATGTTAATGAACCCATTTGAATTCAGTAAGCCTTGTTCATAATGGCAAAATTAATCTCGGGATTTTCCGCCAACACAAAAGTTCTTACTTTCTCTACTAGAAAGCGCTATAGTGTCAAGGGGCTTTGATATCTAACCTCCTTGATTTTCATAGCGTTCCATGGAACAACAACATTCGACATGCAAGCTGCCCTTTCGGCGTCAAATAACAAAGCTTGCACACGGGATCGGAGGCCATAAGATATTATTATTATTATTATTATCACATTCATTTCACCACATAAGTGGGACATATCAACATATCGTCGGCTTATTTGTAAGACAAAAGTGCGTCAATTGTGGCGGTGCGCACGCGGCCTCATTTGGAGGTTGTCCCTACATAAAAACAGCTATTAGGCGAAAGCAGTTGGAACTCAGACAACGCTCTCACACCAACATTCCCCCTCTCATGTCCCTCAATGTCCCCTCACCTACATCTAACTCTAACTCAGCTCTCACTCAAATACTGCACTTCATTCAACACCTAGCTTCCACAACACTTTAAACACTTCCGTCAGTCTCCCCCCCCCCCCTCAATTAAACCATAATCCCTGACCCTGTGGCTCAATCTGCCCGGGAGGCAAGGTGTAACGCCAGCCTACCCGGGGTGAGGGGCCGCGGGTCATGGGACCGCCATCCGCCTACAAATAAAATAACAAACAAAAATAACAATACCACACAACTGAGGCTTATTATTATTATTTTCTTTTAAACTTCAAACGTACTATAGGACTATAAATTTCACCTACTACAAAACCAAACCTAACTAGAGGTCTATCACTCTTCCTTAGTAAACATTTAAAATCAGTCTTATAAAAATCGCACCCATTATTATTATTATTAACCTCGCTGAAGCGACCGCTGCCAGGCCATGACAGAGCGAACTGAGCGTATTAACAACTAATGCCGCTGCGGGTCGGACGGTTAATAGCCATGCCGCTGACCCAAGTTCGAACCCGCAGCTCTTCAGGCTCATCAACAGACTTTAGTACTCTCAACTTCGAACGATAAAATAAAAGCAAAGCAAAACAAACCCACTGGACTGCAAACTCCTAAGGACTAAATTCTCCCTTTTAGCATTATTCAGTAATGTCTTAAGGGAGCCAATATATAAATCACAATTGAAAAGAAAAATCCAACTTAAAATTATCGCCTAAAATTAATGGAGTGAAAGGAGCCCATTAGGGCACCAGACTCCAAGCATTTTTCTATCGCAATAGCGATAATAGACAGAAAGAGAGTACTACTACTACTACTACGGTATGGCTAATTCTCTTAAGGTGGCACATTGAGAAACGAGCGAACAATGGAACAGGTCTCCAAGATGACGGCCTTCTGCATGGTGATTTGTAGACCAGGATGTATTCCCAATATTTGTAGATTGAGAGGCAATGATTTGGGGATGATGCCGATAGAAGAAATTACTATGGGCAGAACCACTACACTCTCCTGTCTCCACATTTGCCGTATTTCCTCGGCCAAGGGCAGATATTTGGTGATCTTATCATAGCAGGTTTGTTGAAGATTATGGAAATTGGGCACTGCAATATCAATTAGGAACATTCTCTTCTGCACCTTGTCCACAAGAACGATATCTGGCCGGTTTGCTGGAATGGTTTTATCAGTAATAACTGATCGGTCCCATAACAACTTGTGACTAGGATTTTCCAAAACGGCGTCAGGAACATACTGATAGTAAGGCAAAATATTATCAGATAATATGTGCTTTTGAGCAAGGTGTAGGTGCATTATTTTGGCCACTTGGTTGTACCTTTTCATGTAATCAGTACAGGAGATTGCTTGGCAGCCTCCTGTGATATGTTGAATTGTTTCCGGTTCTAGTTGGCATCTTCTGTATTTATCATCCTGAATATTTGCCTTAACTATATATTTAAGATAGTTTTTGGTAGCCACAACTTGATCCTGGATTGCAACCATGAATCCTTCAGTCTCATTGAATAGGTCCGCATGAGTCAACCAGCTGTTCGACGCATCAATGTCGACATGTTTCTGGTTGAGATCATACGGATGACGACCGTGCAGAGCTTTCTGCGTCCACTGCTGAAGCTTGATGGCTGAACATTCCTCATCAGTGGCTAACTGTATATCCCTTACGTGAAGAAGATCCAGCGGTGTGCACTTGTCATCTGCCTTCACAGCGGCTTGATGTATGTGAGAGTCATGTCTGTCCAGAAAATATCTCTGAAGGTTCCTCACTTACCTTGCATGCAATTGGATAATGTCCGTGAGCCCTCGTCCACCTCTTTGACGCGGGATTATTATTATTATTGTGATTATTAACAATAATAATATTCCATAGCAGTATTATTATATCACTGTTTGGAATCTATTAATTTAGTGTTCGAAATTTGATGTTTTCAGTCGGTCAACACGATTGTACCCATTTGTGACGGATTATTCCCTAATCCTGAAAAACATTTACGTGAGATTAATAAATCTGAGATTAATTAATAATAATCTCATGTAAATTTTTTTCTGGGTTAGGGAATAATCCGTCACAAATGGGTACAATAGTGTTGACCGACTGAAAAAACATCAAATTTCGATTACTGGGGAACCACTAAAAATGGCTTCAAACAGCATAATAATTTAATGTTGTTCTTGTAGATTGTTTTAGGAGCTTCGACATCGTGGTCATATAGCCCCGTGCATTGAAATTTGTGTTATAACTTGTGTTATTGTAATGACTATACTAGTGTATTGGTAAATTGGGGGATAGGATTGGTAAGGAGGCGGCTGTGACCATAAGTTAGAAACCATTTCAGCATTTGCCTGGAGTAGAGGTGGGAAACCACGGAAAATCACCTCCAGGACGGTTGAGATGAGAATCGAATCATTCTCTTCTCAATTTTTTCATCACAAGGCTGAGTATACCCCGTTCCAGCCTTCACACCTGAATTAATAATTCTTGATACAGCCGGGAATCGAACATGGATCTCCGGGGTGACAGCCTAGAATGCTAGTCGTTACACCACGACGTGGTCCTATTAATATGATTTGAAACACTTACCTGATTGCTGGAGACACCTTGAGTCAGATCCAAAGTATAAAAGTGTATAATTAATTCATGTTATTTTATCAATTTAAATGAGCACATGAATGTGTCGACCGACTGAAAATGAATTATGTGAATAAACTCAAGCAACCCACACTTAGGTTTGGCGCAGATATATGGAGCTCTCAGCTGCCGAAGTGGGTTTACTATTGCTCAACAAAATACTATGGCTAAATCAAAGTCTGGACGTCAAAAATTACCACTGATTTGAAAGTCTTATTATTTTGGAATATAATCTTAAGGTGGCACAGCAGTCAATCAAATTACCCTCTGGATACATCCCGAGTATTCTAAATCTCCATAAATCTATAAATGTTTTCTTTTATCAGCTACCTTGATAACATCCGCCTCCTCATCATAAGATTGCGGATTTGATACCCGGCGAGATTAAATCCACAGCACTCCTAGTGCAATGCTTGCTCGTGAAAGATCTCCCGTAGGCGATCTCATCCTGATGATTGGAAAACATTATTTAACACTTTTTATGCCAAGCTACTATGGGAGGTTATGTTAATGAAATGCCAAGCCATGTTTCGTGAAATTATAAATATTCGATGAAAATTATCTCCAACTTATATTTTTTAGATTGTTGATATTCTTCCGTAGCAGATAAATATATTTCGAACGTATTAGATGGTAAATAATTTAAACTTCGATTCATTAAGAATAATTAATTTTCTATAATCTGTATTGGATATTTTTCAAAAACGTCGTCGTCAGTGTACATTCACTTTCACACTCTTCACTGATCCCTCAGTATGCCTTTCTTCCGAGGGGAAGTGAAGCTGGCGGTCCCATGTCATAAATGTGTGGCATGATACGGAACCTTGCACTAATTACACTTGTGTGAAGCTAAATTATAGGCTAGATTTGACTGACGCTCTTAGGTTGCAACGTCCATCGCCAGGAGCCAACTGCGGTGGAATCTCGTAACCAAGTTTAGAACTAATTGGTCGTTGACGGTGGCGTATGGTAGCAAAAGTTGGAACTACTTGAAAATCGAATGTATGCAGTCCTTAATTAAATTTAAATAACAGATAACACACACTATTAGAGTCATCACAATTAACACCGGTTATCAGACAGATTCTACACACACCCAAAGTACACGGGGCAACATGACCGCTTTGTCGCAGCCCATAAACTGAGGAACCAACCAACCAACTCTGAGCGTTAACTCGTTACTTATTTCGTAGTCGTTCAATCACCAAGTATCTTAATTAGCTCAGAACAAGAACGCAAACAAACACAACTTCAAAACATAATACACGTTGGGCGCCAGCTGACTGCAGCATGTTTAAAGAACACTTATTACGATTTCAGTTATTAACTGAACTTAAAAACATTGATATATCCAGAGAGAGAATGACTCCCGCGTTGTCTTAATTACAACAGAGGTAACACTGCTTGGCTGGAAATAATAATACAAAATGTATGAATACGAGGCCGATATATCTCCCCCGGGACTATAAGGGTTAAATCTTAGCTATATGTCGTCAAATAGAGTTGCAGTTTCAACATAGTATGGTAGACCGCGTGAATTGCTCCAACTGAAAAGGATCTGCACCTGGTAGTTGGGTCAAGTGTTTTATTTAATTGTCCTACTACGACATAAGCGGCGAATTTACCTACTGTCATGATCTATATGCATGCCATCAGGTTGTACTCGTAGTTCCATTTCACCCATTATCCTGATCTACAATATATACGTGCCATCAAGTTGTACAGTAGTTCCATCGGGTAGCTAATTTACCCATTATCCTGATCATAATACATACCATCACGTTGTAGTTCCAATGGGTGGCTCTTCTACCCATTATCCTGATCATAATACATACCATTAAGTTGTAGTTCCATCGGGCGGCTATTTTACCCATTATCCTGATCTAAATAAATGCCATTAGGTTATAGTTCCATCGGGGGGCTAATTTGATGATGATGATGATAATTGTTGTTTTAAGGGGCCTAACATCTAGGTTATCGGCCCGTGGGAGGGGGGGCTAATTTACCCATTATTCTGATCTAACTACATGCCAACAGGTTGTAGTTCCATCAGGCGGCTATTTGACCCATTATCCTGATCTAAATACATGCCATCTGGTTACAGTTCCATAGGGCGGTTATTTTACCTATTATCCTGATCTAAATACATGCCATCAGGTTACAGTTCCATAGGGCGGCTATTTTACCCATTATCCTGATCTAAATACATGCCATCTGGTTACAGTTCCATAGGGCGGTTATTTTACCCATTATCCTGATCTAAATACATGACATCAGGTTACAGTCCCATAGGGCGACTATTTTACCCATTATCCTGATCTAAATACATGCCATCAGGTTACAGTTCCATAGGGCGGCTATTTTATCCATTATCCTGATCTAAATACATGCCATCAGGTTACAGTTCCATAGGGCGGCTATTTTACCCATTATCCTGATCTAAATGCATGCCATCAGGTTACAGTTCCATAGGGCGGTTATTTTACTCATTATCCTGATCAAAATACATGCCATCTGGTTACAGTTCCATAGGGCGGCTATTTTACCCATTATCCTGATCTAAATACATGCCATCAGGTTACAGTTCCATAGGGTGGTTATTTTACCCATTATCCTGATCTAAATACATGCCATCAGGTTACAGTTCCATAGGGCGGTTATTTTACCCATTATCCTGATCAAAATACATGCCATCAGGTTACAGTTCCATAGGGCGGTTATTTCACCCATTATCCTGATCAAAATACATGCCATCAGGGTACAGTTCCATAGGGCGGTTATTTTACCCATTATCCTGATCAAAATACATGCCATCAGGTTACAGTTCCATAGGGCGGCTATTTTACCCATTATCCTGATCTAAATACATGCCATCAGGTTACAGTTCCATAGGGCGGTTATTTTACCCATTATCCTGATCAAAATACATGCCATCAGGTTACAGTTCCATAGGGCGGCTATTTTATCCATTATCCTGATCTAAATACATGCCATCAGGTTACAGTTCCATAGGGCGGTTATTTTACCCATTATCCTGATCTAAATACATGCCATCAGGTTACAGTTCCATAGGGCGGTTATTTTACCTATTATCCTGATCTAAATACATGCCATCAGGTTACAGTTCCATAGGGCGGCTATTTTACCCATTATCCTGATCAAAATACATGCCATCAGGTTACAGTTCCATAGGGCGGTTATTTTACCCATTATCCTGATCAAAATACATGTCATCAGGTTACAGTTCCATAGGGCGGTTATTTTACCCATTATCCTGATCTAAATACTTGCCATCAGGTTACAGTTCCGTAGGGCGGTTATTTTACCCATTATCCTGATCAAAATACATGCCATCAGGTTACAGTTCCATAGGGCGGTTATTTTACCCATTATCCTGATCAAAATACATGCCATCAGGTTACAGTTCCATAGGGCGGTTATTTTACCCATTATCCTGATCTAAATACATGCCATCTGGTTACAGTTCCATAGGGCGGCTATTTTACCCATTATCCTGATCTAAATACATGCCATCAGGTTACAGTTCCATAGGGCGGTTATTTTACCCATTATCCTGATCTAAATACATGCCATCAGGTTACAGTTCCATAGGGCGGTTATTTTACCCATTATCCTGATCTAAATACATGCCATCAGGTTACAGTTCCATAGGGCGGTTATTTTACCCATTATCCTGATCTAAATACATGCCATCAGGTTACAGTTCCATAGGGCGGTTATTTTACCCATTATCCTGATCTAAATACATGCCATCAGGTTACAGTTCCATAGGGCGGCTATTTTACCCATTATCCTGATCTAAATACATGCCATCAGGTTACAGTTCCATAGGGCGGTTATTTCACCCATTATCCTGATCTAAATACATGCCATCAGGTTACAGTTCCATAGGGCGGTTATTTAACCCATTATCCTGATCTAAATACATGCCATCAGGTTACAGTTCCATAAGGCGGTTATTTTACCCATTATCCTGATCAAAATACATGCCATCAGGTTACAGTTCCATAGGGCGGCTATTTTACCTATTATCCTGATCTAAATACTTGCCATCAGGTTACAGTTCCATAGGGCGGCTATTTTACCCATTATCCTGATCTAAATACATGCCATCAGGTTACAGTTCCATAGGGCGATTATTTCACCCATTGTACAGTATATGACATCGGGTTGTAGTTCCATCGCCGCTCTTTGGCGAACCTTATATGCACAACATTGAATACGCTATTGTGGCAATGATATTGCCTTTTTAACAATGTGATAAACAATAGAAGGTTGGTATGTGGTGGCTCCCTGTGAATCACATGCTAATAGCGCATGTTTTGGGACCACCTAGAGCGTTGCTGCCGGCAGTAGGCGATACCTGGCGTGAACATTCCGGTACAATCTTATCAGTGGAAGATAAGGGGTGGTGATCAACCTGTTTGACTCTCGCCAAGGCAGACTGGATTCGATCCCGGTTATTGGACGTGAGATTTTCGAGGTGAATCATCATGTCCAGTGGTTTGGATTCCACGTAAAATGGACGTCTTATGGCTCATGACCACGTGATTAACGACTTCCTAAAACTAAACGCTCTTTCTTACCTTCCTCCCCTCCCTCCTTCCTTCCTTCCCACCCCCTTCCTTTCCTCCCTTCCCTTCCTCCTTCTTTCCCTTCCCCCTTCCTTCCCTCCCTCCTTCCCTTCCTCCTTCTTTCCCTTCCCCCTTCCTTCCTTCCCTCCCTCCATCCCTTCCTCCTTCTTTCCCTTCCCCCTTCCTTCCTTCCCTCCCTCCTTCCCTTCCTCCCCTTCCCCCTTCCTTCCTTCCCTCCCTCCTTCCCTTCCTCCTTCTTTCCCTTCCCCCTTTCTTCCATCCCTCCTTCCTTCCTTCCTACCTTCCCACCCTCCTTCCCTTCCTCCTTTCTTCCTTCCCTCCCTCCTTTCTTCCCTCCTTCCTTCCATCCTTCCCTCCTTCCTTCCCTCCTTCCTTCCATCCTTGCCTCCCTCCTTTCTTCCTTCCCTCCCTCCTTCTCTCCCTCCTGTATTCCTTCCCTCCCTCCCTCCCTCCCTCCCGCCGCTCTTTAAAAATCTGACGACTTCGGCCGGGATTGAACCTATGATCTTGGGCATAGAAGCTCAACATGCTACCAACTGCGCCACCGAAGCCGCCAAGAAAAAACGACATTAAGCTAAATACATGAACATGTTAGTTTGTATCCGTCTTTCAAAAATCTCTTAGTGAGGCTCAAAATTCTAGTAGTCTGTTTTACAAATAAATCACAAAAGATGGCCTGGTATGAAGTGAGAGGATAAATACATCTGAAGAAAGTTGAGTACATACTACTTACTATAAACATTCTCCATGACTCGTATAGTTGTGTCCATGGTAACTACAATCATCCGATAGGCTACCGTACACTTGCAATACCGTAGTCACTCGGCTACAAGCATGTGCCTCGTAACTAACTTTGGTGCCCTAACTGGTGAAGTACAGCTCTAGTTTCTCTAGAGTTGTAATTTACTGAAAAATAACAACCCAACCCGGCTTCGCCCGGTATCTGTAACGGTTTACCCAGCGAAAGCTTAAATGACGTACGGACGGCAGGACCCAGACGCAATTCAAAAAAGGTTAGGTGAACAGTGAACCTCCAAGCACATATAGCCTACTCTTCTCTGAAGTCTTAAATACAGGACTCGACAGTTTGATGCTGGCCGAAGCTGGGGTGATATGCTCACTCACTAGCTCTTAAACTCACTCCGAAGCTAGTAATTTAAATTTCCACTGACTGCTGATTGTTGGAAGAAAACAAAACGTAAAAATACTTGTAGTGGCTGATGTATTAAAGATGATACGCCAGTATCCCAAACACCTAAAAATAATTAACCGTTCTAGTGATCAACTATCCAATTGAACGAGGTTGCCTGGCGAGACAGTATTTCCCTCGCTGCTCTTTGAGGAAGACACCTGCCTAACCTTGCTGTCCAGTCTCTCCGTCAAATCTGTCTTGCTCAGGGCAGCTACACAGTGGGGAGGGGTCGCGAGCAATTGAGGTGAACCGCTATGTACAACAGTGATCCGGTCTTGCTCTTTGAGGAGGACACCTGCCTAACCTTGCTGTCCAGTCTCTCCGTCAAATCTGTCTTGCTCAGGGCAGCTACACAGTGGGGAGGGGTCGCAAGCAATTGAGGTGAACCGCTATGTACAACAGTGATCCGGTCTTGCTCTCAACTGGATATGTATCTTATAGCCCACTCATGACAGTTAACATACAAGTAGAGTGATACAATTCAAATTATTTCCGTTTAAAGTTGGTAATTGGCTTTCACGGCCGGTGAATTAAAACTCCGCAATTCTTCTAGGTTTGTGCCGTGTCTTGTGTGGGGTTTCGCTTTTGGAAGCCTTCATAGGGAGGTTATGGCTGCTTGAGCTTTTGGTTCTCGCAGTCAAGTAGTGCAGTTGAACTCTATATAAAGGGATGTATCGCGCAGTTCGATACCCCTGTGGGGGTCCGGGCGGGGACACCAAGAGCCCGCCGATGAGCCAGCTTGGTGTCCTAGGTGAAACCCCACACAAGACACGGCACAAACCTAGAAGAATTGCTGAGTTTTCCGTTTAAAGTACTAATCTCTACATAGTATAAAACCAAGTCCCTGATTCTTGGATGTCACGGGTAATCTCGAGAACCACTGGATGGATTTTGATGAGGTTTACTCCATTCTGTAAAGGATTTCTCGAGTAACGTTTCTGTAGAAAAACATTAATTTATGGCCAAAGGAAGCCGAGCAGTAACGATTTCAGTGAATCAAGTAGAAGAAAAACCTGCCGTCCGTGCGCCTTTTAAGCATACGCTGGATAAACCGTTACATTATCTACTGTATATAAGTTAACTTACTATGCGTTTAAGAATTGTTCAGCATAAAACGTTCTAAAATGGAACTGCAACAGCATACAGGGTGTCATTTATGTACTTGAGTATCCTTAAGGGGCGTGTCGGGGACGGGTATAGGATCAATTTGACATAGGGAACCTGGGGTCGTAACAGCCTCTTAACCCCGGAAAACAGGTTTGACTTTTAGTCACGTTTTCGTTTTTGATGGCCAATAAAGATATTTTTATTTTTGACTAATTATTATGTTTGTTGTTAAGCTTTAATTTCCTGTTTTCTATTTTGCTGAAAACCATTTTTGGGCTGAGTGCGTTTGGTTGTTGCGCTATAATTTGTTTTTCGTTACATTTTGATGACAAGTGAAGAACATTTATTTACTGAATTACATTGGTTTCAAGAGTTTTAGGTAAACTTACGAAGTTTCTACTAAATAAAGCTGATTCCTCTTGCCAATCGATAGTTCCGTCGTCTGTAACTATTACATAAACACACGTAACCTATTGATACTAATAATCAAAAGGCAATTAATTTACAGAACCAATGATAGTTTTAAAAAATCAACACAGAATAAACACGCATTGTGACTAAACCCCCTCCTTCCCCTCTAAAAAATAAAGAAAAAAATAAGCAATGGCACCCCAAGAGAAACGAACCCGACCACCGGGGAACCGTGCCTCGCCGCTATCCTCTTGGCTAACGCAGCGTTGAGCTGTGGTAGCGCCAAGACCGTTGACAGCGAAAGAGTGCCTGGCCTCAGAGCAACACATGGCGCGCTTGCCTAATTTACAGTGGCGGAGGGCCTGAAACAAACCTGTTTTCTGGGGTTAAGAGGCCTTTGTGACCCCATGTTCCCTATCTCAAATTGATCCTATACCCATACCCTACATGCCCCTTAAGGGTACTCAAGTACATAAATGACACCCTGATATCTATCTTTAATACACCACCCACTGTAAATTTTTTCAGAATTGCGTCTGAGACCTGCCGTCGGTGCACCTTTTAAGCTTACGCTGGGTAAACCATTTAAGTTACCGAGCGAAGCCGGAGCGGGTTGCTAGTTTGATATAGTAAAAGAGAAATCTTTTTATTGCCTGGTGTGTAAGATCGGCTTGCTGAAACTAGTAGCCTTACATGCATACTGGGATGAGTTGTTGCTGTTGCTTCGTCAAGAAATGGAAAGAAAAAGTAAAACGCTCCTAGGATGGTCGAGATTAGATTTCGAACACAACTTTATCCCCAGTAACCGTCATGGGTAACAGAAATAAGCTGTCCCGAACAGTTACTTTACTGCTGTGACATTATCACGCTCATTGCGGTGGATTTGACTGTCAGCTTAAAGGCCAATTGTCTAGCTGAGTGGCAGAAACGTTACGAGGTGGCCTTCGAAACCTAAGATTGCAGGTTCGATATCGGCTTAGTAAATTCCACTCAGGCGTGTTTAAATGCGACAGGTTCGTGTCAGTAGACTTACTGGCTCAATAAAAATAAACCCCTCTGTGACAAATTTTCTGCACAATTTAAATAAATGTTTATCCCATAGTATAATAATAATTATTATTATAACAACAATAATGACAATAGCCTACAGATGAACTTGGTTAATTAGGATTCTTGAGTGGGGTTTCGCCAAGGAACACCAAGCTGGCTCATCAGCGGGCTCTTGGTGTCCGTGCCCGGACCCCCACAGGAGTAGCGAACTGTGCGCTACTTCCCTTCTTATGAAGTGCATCTGCGCTTCTTTACTGCGAGAGCTAAGAGCTCAAGCAGCCTTTCACCTATCACGCGTCATGTCGCGCCTCGCTCGGAAGTGATGGGCTCCATATCAGCAACGCTGTACAGCATTTCCTGGAGAGGGCTAGCTGGTGAACCATGTCTTAATTCCCCGTACAAATACAAACCGATATAAAATAAGTGAATTAATTTACGTATTTCACAGTTATACAGCATAACCTTTTGATGTATAGAGATTACAACGCAACCAAGAACTACATTTTCCAACGATCCCGAGCCGAGAAAAAGCTACCGTACATAAATAATAACAACTTTCGTTCTTGAACACACAAAATTTTGAAATTAATAAACCAGTTATACAACATTCCAATGCATATTGTGTTAAAATTTCGATTCGATCTGATGACGGGTTTGTGAGATAATAATTCTTAATTGTGACGCATGGTTGAAACACGCTTAAAAACAGGCACTTTTTGTGTTTCAACTGCGATAAAAAATATTAAAATATAAATTTAAAATTTCCAACCTACATAAACTAACGTAAAATAGAACGATGAAAATGATGATGTTATTGGATTTTATGTAGATCTATTGGCTACTTCACAAACAACCTTCAAACTCGAGTGCACATAATATTTTGGTCGACAGTAGATGCCTCTTATTTTGACGCAAAATAATTTCCAAACTCACTGCTACCTTGTCGGATTTATTAAGAGCGTTAAGAATCCCTCATTATGCCTTCCTTCGGAGGGGAAGTTAAGCCGGCGGGCCCATGTAAAAAAAAATTGTATGGGATGTAAAAGAACCTTCCACTAACTACAATAGTGTGAAGCTAAATTTGTAGGTTAGATTTGATTAACGCTCTATTAAGTTCCAACGTTCGCCGCCAGGTGCAGGCTGTGGCGGCATCTAGTAGTCAAGTTCACTGCTATGTGTCGTTGAAATTGATCGTCTGCAGTTCTTACCTGAATTACAGATAACACACACAAATACAGCCATCGCAATCAACACCGGTTATCAGACAGTTTCTACACACACCCAAAGTACACAGGGCTACATGACCGCGTTGTCGCTGCCCCTAAACTAAGGAACCAACCTACCAATAGATTCTTGATTTCGCACCATAACATGCACGATGTTGAATGGAGTCAGTTCTCCCAGCTCAGCTTCCAGGCATCTTCTTTGTGGCAGCCAATGGCCACAAGCGTAGAAAGTGTGGAGTACGCCATCAATGTTATTGCAGTAGTTGCACTTAGGCATCACAGATGGCATTGTACTAGACAGAGCTAAGTTCTGAGAATTAGTCGATAATCACCGCTTTTCAGACTATCCAAGCACTATTACCAACAAAACCTGGTCAGAAGATCGCAAGAGAAGCCACAGCGAGAAGATGAAGAGATTTTGGGAGAAGAGAAAGGCAATGCCATCAGCTAAATAAGTTCAATCGCGCTTCTTATTCGGGCATGACGAAGAAATAAAGAAAGAAAGAAAGAAAGAAAGAAAGTAAAAAAGCATCATAATAAATTCTATTGAAATAAAATCTGACCTTATTATTGACTCCACAATCCGGTTAAAGAAAATGAAAATTGTGCCCTTTTATTCGGGTTCTAAATGTTGGTCTATTGCGAATGATTTCTTCGTTGATATTTATTTTAAGTCTTCTGTTATTTCTACCAGCCAATTGTGATTTTTTAGAGAGAGTGCTAGGTTCAAATACTTTTGTTAGCATGTTGTTTTCCATTCCGTATACGTAGCCATCAATTTTCAGTCTCCTTTTTCTGATGGAATCTGTCTTCGTTATGCCCACAAAAAGAACGCGTTTGAACTTGTTAACTTGGGTTGATGACCTTTCCTTCATTTCCTCCTCCCAGAATCTCCTCATGAACTCGTATGCTCTTTCTTGCGTTCCTCTGTCCATTGATATCCAGTGGTCTTTTTAGCTTTCTCTGTGAAAGTGTGCTTAGTAACCAGAGTTTCAAAGGTCTTGCGATTCTTGATGGTATCTTCTGTGATGTTTATCACTTTTAAGTTCTGCCTGATTTGTTCTAACCAACTGATTTTGACCTTCTTTGAATTTATTATATCAAGTTTTTTTTTTTCATATCTATTGCCATCTACTCTGCTGATGTGACCATTGAATTTCAATCATCTCCTGCGTATAGCATCGGTAAACTTATCGATTACTGTGTACAAGTCTCTAGTTTTCCTTTTAACCCATATATCATTTACATGAACAGAGCCATATATTTTCCTAAGCATTCTTCGTTCTTGTTTTTAAATTTCATCCATTTTACAGTGGCCTCCTAGAGATGTAGTTTACGAGGCATACAGTGCTCCCGGAAGAACAGCTTTCTTGTAATGCCAAAGATTCGTATTTCGTGACATCTCCCTTTTATTTTAGTGATTCCACGTTATTCGGTATGCTATCAGGAGTTTGGTGGCTCTTTTTAAATTAGCTTTCCTGTCCAGTCCAGGTGGTACAATGACTTCTCCCAGGTATTTGAAGGAAGACACGTGTGTGATTATTCCATAATCCGTCTGTAGTGGGGATTTTTGGATATTCTGATGTCCATAGCCATGAAGTGTGTCTTCCATACGATATTTGGAGGCCTGTCTTTGATTCTAACTCATGTAATTTCTCTGTGGCATACCTGGTTTCTTCACTAGTCATAGTAAAGATAGCTTGATCATCAGCAAAAACTAGGCAATTTACTTTGATTCTCTGTCTCAGAGTACCAATGTCTAAAACTTCGACTTCTTTTCTCAATTTTCTAACTTATTATTATTATTATTATTATTATTATTATTATTATTATTTGCGTACATTCCCCTTTAAGGAGAGCGCTAGAAACAAGAAAATCTAGCTTTTGCTGGTGGCTCTTTTCTTTTTATCTTCCCAAAAATCTTTCATTTCTTCACTGTGTGCCTTCATCTGTCCATTTACGCCTATTAGCCTATTTTCGATTTTTGCAAAAAATGAAAGAAGACTTATGAGATCAACACAGGGCGAAAACTCGTGTCTCTGTCTGTGTGTGTGAGAGAGAGAGTCTATGTGTGTATGTGTGTGTGTGAGTGGGTGTACTCTCAATGTCTGCCCCCCCCCCCTATCAATTCGAATACGCTGAAACCAAATTGATCGAAACTTGGTACAGAGGTAGCACTAGCAAAGGGCACCTTAGTGTCATGTTTTTATCGCGGCCATCTTGACGGAAATGTAATGGCGGCCACCCAGATGTTCAAAGCTCAGATCAAATTACTACTAACCTAATCATCCGATCTCTACAAAATTTTGCAACAACATATATTTATATGGCAAGCGTCTTTTTACTAAACTACAATGTCATCAGCCCTATAGTTTGCAGATGGCGGCCATGTATGTGTGCAAATCGATTCCCCCTATCAATTCAAACACGGTGAAACCGAATTGAACGAAATTTGGTACAGAGGTAGCACTAGCAAATGGCACGTCAGTGTCCTGTTTTATATCGCCGCTATCTTGACGAAAACGGAATGGTGTCCACCCAAATGTTAAAAGCTGATATCATATTACGACCAACCTAATCATTTGATGTCTACCAAACTTTGCAACAACATACCATTTTGTGGGATGCATCTGTTGACTGAACTACAAGGTCATCAGCCCAAAAGTTTGCAGATGGCGGCCATGTATGTGTGCAAATCGATTCCCCATATCAATTCATACATGGTGAAACCGAATTGAATGAATTATTTACAGAGGTAGCACTAGCAAAGGGCACCTCATATTCATGTTTAATATCCGTATAAAACGTTGTGTTTCAACCAACATTCAATTATACTCCTTGAAAAGGACAAAGAGTTATAACGATACCCACGCATTTAGGAGAAAGTATGCTATATGTTCTTTTCTGAACATCTTGTTTCTCTAAAATATGTATTTATTTATTTATTTATTTTTATTAATATTAGCCTACATTCCATTTTTGCAAAAAATGAATGTAGATTTATGTGTATCGCCGCCATCTTTACCAAAACTGAATGGCGGCCACTCAAACGTTCAGACCGTAAAATCAAATCACGACTAACCTAATCATCTGATCTCTACTAAATTTGGTGACAACATACCTTTATATAGGATGCTTCTTTCACCCAAACTGCAAGGTCATCAGCCGTGATATTTCAGGATGACTGCCGTGTGAATAATGCAACCATTAACATCAATTCCGATGATCGCGCCAAGGAGGTGATCCGTTATGTATTATAACTTAATATTATAATATTATACTGCATGAGTGGCCTAAAAGAGCTGAGCCGTCTTTGTCACATGACAAGATGGCAGCTGACCTCTCGTGCCTGTCCTATATTTCAGTAGTTTTAGTATGTTGTATGCGATATAGCCTACTTATACAAATAATATAAACTTTGAAATGATGTATAATAAAGATGTACTGCAGTGAAGAAATCGTTTATTTCAAGATATTATTTGCTAACACGTTGTATCTAAGTCAGTTAATAACACTCAGGTGTTAAGGACATGGTTGGCCCTGGGCTAGCGCGTTAATCTCTCACGCGGTTGACTGGGGATCGACTACTACTGGAGTTAATTTCATTTTTTTTACTTGACTTCTTTTACAAATGATGTGCACGAGCTCTTTACACAGATACTAAATAAAATGACATTTATCTCAAAGGAGAGGCTAATGTATACACTCGTTTATTAATACTAACAGCCCCAGCATCGCACATAAACAGAAGACATTAGAAAAAGGAGAATGGAAGAACAAGATACACGTCATCAACCACAGCCTTCTCAATGCCTCTGCATGGTACTGTCCTCTTGCGGATTGCGTGGGTGATTGTTCCAAACATTCTGCTTTGTGAATCCCTGGCCTCCTGAAGTATTGCAATTTTTTATTACTTCAACTTGTAGCCGCGATCGTGCTCCGATTACCTTTGAGCACTGCCAGCTGGATCGCCTCCCTCCTGGCTGCTTTAAGGACACCACGTACTCATACACGATGAAAAAGTATATTTTTGTGGCATCACTTTACTAAGTATTTTCTGGGTTTATGCTAAAGGTACAGCTATGATTCTTGTCACATATAAGAAGCCGTATATTCTGAGCTGTTTTGACCATGTAGTGCCACTTTGCTTTTAGAGGATGTGTGAAATGAATACAAATTTGGACAGATACATTTTCAAAGAAAATGTTGTATAAGTTGCTTCAGGTACACATTTCTCAGTTGTTTTTCAATCAAATATTCTCAAATTTTGTTCACATACTTGGAATGGATCATGGCAGATGAGTAACCACTTCGTTTCATTATTATTGGGTCAGAAGGCAAGAAAAAAATCCGAACTCTTTCTTTTTAAATGTATTCAAAAATATGTATGAATTTTTCTCTTCCCAATCCATGCCTACTATGTTTTGGAAGTGAAAATAGGTTAACAGTCAAGTACTCCATATGGCAAGTTAATGTAAAAAAGTTAGCCCTCTATGTTAAATGGTTTCTTAGTTATTGGTACCTAAACACGAAAAATGAGTATTAACGGAAAACAGCTGGCAAAGTTAAAATTGTATTATTCAGAGCATGGTACGCTAATTTTTAAAAACTAATTTGAGGTAGTTGTAGACATCAAAACCCCAACAAACTATATATATTTGGATTCAAAAAAGAATGAAGAATTTTATGGCGGCAAAATAAAAATTCTATTTTTTTTTTTCATGCAAGAATACGTGGTGTTCCCCAGAGGCGTTTTATCACATTCACTGCTAGGATGCAGCGCCAACCAACTATAATCGCCGCGGATATTTCAAGGGGAAAATACCCAAAACGAAGGATGCTTAAGTTTGGAGGCTTAATATTGAGATTAACGGACGTGAATGCATTACAAATAAGTTAGCTGTTTTGTTATTCAATCATTATCAAGTATATAATATTGATTTTGACATTTACTGGCTAATTATCAATATAAAAGAAAAGAGACAATACATGGTGGTAGAAATGATTGTTTTAGGGATGAGGACAAAGAGTTATAAGTATACCCATACATTTAGGAGAAAGTAGGCTATATGTTATTTGCTGAACATCTTGTTATTATTATTATCATCTAAACTGTGCTTTGTTTGGAGAACGATTGAGTTATTCAATAGTTCTCTGGCAGCCTGTAAAGCAATCACATCCAGTGCCATCATAACGGCCTCGTGTGTTTAGCAGTCAGCTTATATTTATACCCGTGAGGATTGCAGTTCAGCCATTTCTCTCAATAAGACAGCTACCGTCGATCTGAAAACAGTCTTTCATCTTCATTCTGAATGAGATGAATGCTCAGGATTGTTTCTGATCGAGACTTCGAACGTGTTCTCTTATCATCACTTCATGACTATAGTTGTACTGATTCAGCCTACTATTCAGTACGTGTGACAGTAGAAAGTGACTGATGGCACATGAATTGGCTCAGATGATAGGGTCCTATTATGCGAATGCGGGAGGAATGATTATCTAGGTGGCTAATGAGCTCGGTGTTTGAGGTTACGACACTCAAAGGTTGACCTATGTGACGATGGTGATGCTCGGTGTTAAATGATTTCGGCTGGCTGCGTGGCACAGCGGAAAGGTTCTCGTCTGCTGTTCTCAAGGTTGCGGGACTTAATCCTGGCGCAGATAATTTGCATTTCAGGGTGCTATTTAGGCTATGTTATGGATTCTCTTCAGAGCAAAATTCCGGTACCTCGACATCACTAAAACCGGAGTTGTTAATGGCACGTATATCCTACAAAATTATTTTGTTAGTTTAATGACTTCAAGGTGAAAAATGTAAATGCAGAAAGGCGCAGCGATAAATGCTAATAGGGGATCATAGAAGTGCCACAGTCTCGATACTGAATGGCAAATCAGTCAATATTAGGGGTTCTCAAACTTTTAGACACATCGACCCCCTTTTTAGGCTGAGTATTTTGGCAACCGCCCAAGTTTTAACGTTAAAACAATATAGAATGACATAAAATGACCATGATAGCCTGATTCCTTATTGACGTGTTAATTATAATCATATATATTATTTCAGTAGTATGCATCCTTCCTGCGGCGCTCGCAAGCGATCGATCGTGAAAAATGAGCATTCAAATGAGAGAGAATATACATTACCAGTGACGCATTGCACTCTAATTTCTTAAAGATGTATAATTTCTTTAAAAAATTACTTTTAAAAAACTGTACGAAGTGTGCGATTTGCACTTACTGTTGCTGCAGGAAGATACGCTCCATAATTGGTGTCCACTTTACATTTTGGCCGCTGTGTCGCCTGTTTCATGTCATTTTAACATTCTGCGGTCTTTCCTTTATCATTTTGCATGGATTTCAGGAACAGTAAATCAAAGGAATGTGTACTCAAATCGTATAATTTTAATAAATTAGCAGTGACGAATTGCATTCTAATTTCATAAATATCACTTTTTGTAAGAAGTGTGCGATTTGCAAATACTGATGCTCTAACAAGCTGCAATTATGAGTTGTCGTCTAAACCCTTATAACTATTAAACGTTAATTATTTTACAGGTTTTTCTTCTGCATTCTAATTTCATAAATATCGATCATTTCGAATGGTTTTCAGGAATAGTAAATCAATGGATTGAGTACCCTAATCGTATAAGCTGTGAGTGTTACATCGACTAAAACCTTAGAAATATTAAACATTAAGTTAATTCTTTTAACACGTTATCTTCTATCCTTTCCCATGGTTTTCAGAATCAGTCGGCTAAATCATTGGATTGGGTACTCAAATCGTATAACCGGCGAGTGTTACTGCTAAGCTTTCAATCATTGGACTCAGCGCACACATGATTTAAGCTCACCCGTCTAAACAATGGATTTATTAATGTCCAGGTTTGTTAATATGCCGCGATACAGGTTTTTCTTCTGCGTTCTAATTCCATAAATATCGTTTTTTGTAAGAATTGTGCCTTTTGCTATGTGGTTTTCAGAATCAGTAAATCAATGGATTGGGTACAGGTTTTCGTTCTGCATTCTAATTCCATTAATATTGATTTTTGCAAATACTGTTGCTGTATCATGCTATAATATGAGTTGTCGTCTAAAACTTTAAAACAATCATCTTCATCATCATCATATAGGCCTCATAAATTAGCAGTGAAAAATTGCATTCTAATTTCATAAATAGGTCTATCAATTTTTGTAAGAAATGTGCTATTGAACGTTAATTCCCTTACAGTTTTTCTTCTATCATTTCGCATGGATTTCAGAAACAGTAAATCAATGGATTGAGTAGGCCCTACTCTAAATCATAAAACCGGCGAGTGTTACGGCGTCTAAAACCTTAGACCTATTAAACATTAATTCTTTTACAGGTTTTTCTTCTATCTTCTATCATTTCCCATGGTTTTCAGAATTAGTAAATCAATGGATTGGGTACTCAAATCGTATAATTTCATAAATATCGAATAACCGGTGTTATGATGATCCAATTTTCAGTGATTGCCTTCTTATGTCAGGGAACGTACTACTTGGAATTCTGACTGAAAGTTAAAGTATCGAATAACCGGAGAGTGTTACGGATAAACTGTCAATCGATGGACTCAGCACACAAATGGCATTAACAGTGACGAATTGCATTCTAATTTCATAAATATCAAAGAAAGAAACCAGCCACGCTGATCGTTGGATTTAGGAACAAGGAATCCTCACTATAAGCGAGGCGTGAGGAAGTTTTACAACGAGGGCTGTCCTGATAAGGGAGAAGGAGGCTCCTCAACCAACAAGATAAAGCAGGAAATCTTGACCAACATGCTTTCTGCCCGGAGTGCAACCAGAAGCAACAAAAAGGAATTCTGCCCGATATGTCAGAGGCAATGCACTAATGAGGACAGCACAATCGAATGCGATAGGTGCAGAGAAAAGACCCACGAGAACTGTACCGGCCTCATTGGTCAGGAAGTCAATGCTCTTGAAAGAAAGAACAGGAAACTGATATGGCTGTGTGAAATGTGTAAACCTGAGGCACTGGGCATGAAGAAATCCAAAAAGGTCGAGGACCTAACACAATACATCAAAACCCAAATTCAGGAAAACATGGAAAATAAGATCAAAGAAGCAGTATACAATGCTCACAGAATGAAACCAGCCACAGCACGCTCTCATGCTGACGCTCCACTCAAGAAAGCGAAAGCACCCCTGTAGGTAACGTGCAAACGAGTTTAGCGCCGAGTGCCTCACACAGGAACGGGAAAGTCTCCTGCAGGCAGTGTATAAAGGAGTTTAACACTGATCGTTGCACTTAGGAACGAGGGAGCCTCACAGTAAGCGGGGCGAGAAGAAGTTTTCCAACGAGGGCTGTCCTGATAAGGGAGAAAGAGGACCCTCAGCCAACAAGATAAAGCAAGAAATCTTGACCAAGGTGCTTTCATAAATATCGAATAACTGGTGAGTGTTATGATGAAACAATTTTCAGTTATTGCCTTCGTAAGTTAGAGAACGTAGAGCTTGGAATTCTAACTGAAACGTAAATAGTGTTCTATAATCATTTGGTTGACATAAAATGATTACAACCTTTCTCCTTAAGCCACTCATTACAAACCTATTGGGGAAAGTATGACTTATGAGCATGCGCGATTTCTCGCACGGGTACTCAAATCGTATAATTTCATAAAAATATCGAATAACCGGTGTTATAATGATCCAATTTTCAGTGATTGCCTTCTTAAGTTAGGGAACGTTCAACTTGGAATTCTGACTGAAAGTTAATGTATCGAATAACCGGAGAGTGTTGCGGCTAAACTGTCAATCAATGGACTCAACACACAAATGGCATTAACAGTGACGAATTGCATTCTAATTTCATAAATATCAAAGAAAGAAACCAGCCATGCAGATCGTTGCACTTAGGAACAAAGGAGTTTAGCGCAGAGCGCCTCACACAGGAACGGGAAAGCTGCCCTGCAGGCAGTGTATAAAGGAGTTTAACACTGACTGTTAGCGGGGCATTAAGAAGTTTTACAACGAGCCTGATATGGGAGAAAGAGGATCCTCAGCCAACAAGATAAAGCAGGAAATCTTGACCTAGATACTTTCATAAATATCGAAAAACGAGTGAGTGTTATGATGATCCAATTTTCTGTGATTGCCTTCTTAAGTTAGAGAACGTAGAGCTTGGAATTCTAACAGAAACGTAAATAGTGTTCTATAACCATTTGGTTGAAATAAAATGATTACAACCTTTCTCCTTAAGTCACTCATTACAAACCTATTGGGGAAAGTATGACTTATGAACATGCGAGATTTCTCGCACGAGTCCACTACTAAACCATTTATTACCTATAGTCAATATTTAGTACATTGAAACCGTACTGTGACCTTCTTCAGCGTGGTATAGGGTAAGTAACTGAGTAGTACCATACCAAAAGGTCACATAGTAAAAAAAAAACAAAAAAACAGATCTGTTACAATAATGTTGTTTATGTTCGACCCTCACTATTATGTGTCAGATAACTGTATCATAATGATGGTCATTATAACACTGTTTTCCATTATGATACAGTTTCTCCAGCCAATCAGAGCTCGTTCATTGACCAATTAGGTAACGATAACTTCGCGCATGCGCTCAAAATCCAACATGTCGGACATAAACACAACATCGAACTATAATAAATTACCGACATGGAATACCCACCGTCCATATGTTCGCGTAAATAAACTGGCGAATATGAGACAAGAAATAGCACTGTACCTTAAAATCACCAACGCTAATTTCTACACAGCGCATTGTCTTCAAATGACTGCGGTGACAATATTAGAGGGACGGCTGATGTAAACATATGGCTGCATATGGCATTGCAAGCCCACAGAGCGCAGGCGTCGGTCGTTCAAAGCTCTTGAAAGACAAAGATATAACACCCAACGCTCGCTCTGCGATCACAAAATTCCAGTAGCTGACTCTCAACAGATATTTATGAATATTTATGTTAAAACATATAATAAAGTTATAATTATCGTCGAACATAAACAGTCGTATGCAACTCGCCTATAATGGTAATAAAGACACTCGTATGGAAATTATAAAACTCGCATACGCTCGTTTTATAAAAAATACTCGTGTCTTAATTATAGCCATTATAGGCTCGTTGCATAATGTACTATAATAATGCATTAAAAATGTCTTGGAAAACAGCGTAAGAATGAGGAGATCTAAAAAGAAGAAATTATACTGAGAAACAAAAACATGAAAACAGAACAGAAAATATTTAATTTTTTTTAACACTTACGTGTATGTGAAAATGTGTACATGTTGAAAAACTTTGGTTATAAAAATGATGCTTGAGGTGTATTCGCCAGGTTTGTGGAGAGAGAAAAACCAAACAATATGCTATAAATATTATTTTATAATGAAAGTAATGTGTTTAATTATTGAATCTTGAGAGCAAAATGTAAGTAAAAGAGGTTTTTTCTCTCAAGATTCAATAATTTAACACATTACTTTCCGGTACGGTTTCAATATACTAAATATTGACTTTAGGTAAAAATAAATAGTTTAATATACCGGTAGTAAAAACAATAATTAAACAAGTAGTTCCGTGAAGAACTATACAGCCTATTTTCATATATCCTGCTCATGTTAATTGCCTCTATCAACATACAAAATTTCAGTTTAATTGCTATAACAGATTCGGAGATATTGAGAACCGTCTAAATATTTCAGATGGTCGCCAGGTCGGATTTTTATTTTTGAACTATTACATTAAGATTATTGTGTACGTGTGGTATTCAAACGTCAATCGCATGATTAGAACACAAGAAGTAAAAACGAGATTTTAAAATTACGCACAGCAGCCATCTTGTGATTATGCAAACAATCGAAATAAATTAGATGCTAGTGGATCAACATTTGTATAAGCATTTAACATACAACGTTTCACGGCACTCGGATAGTTAATTCGCGAGAAACGTCCATTTAAATATTTATACTTCGCGTCGCCGCCATGTTGGATTTGTGCTCACCAGGTTACTGAAAGTCCTATAGGTGAACATATGTTCATAGTCTCTTTGAACATAAAAAAATTCAGTTTGGTTGCTGTAAAAGATTCATAGATATTGAGAACCGTCTAAATATTTCGGAAGCTCGCCATTTAGGATTGTTATATGTATAGGCCATAGAGGTATGTACCATTCAAGGACAATTATTGCCTAGGTTCATTATTCAAACTTTCACTTCGATCGCATGATTACGACACAAGAAATAAAAACTTAATTTTAAAATTTCGCACAGCCGCCATCTTGAGGTTATGTAAACAATTGAATTAAATTAGATGGCAGTGCATTACAATCTGCAAAATCATTTACTGTACCACATTTCACTGCGCTCAGAGAGTTAAATCTCGAGAAAAGTCTATTAAATTATTTCAAATTCTCTTGGTCGCCATGTTCGTTTTGTACTTTACAGGTTTATGAAATATACATAGGTAAACTTGTATCAGTACCTTGTATCACCGTACAAAATTGCAGGGTGATATCTGTAATAGTTTCGGAGATACAGAATGTCAGTGAAATATTTCGCACAGCCGCCATTTTGAGGTTATGTAAACAATTGATCTAAATTAGACTCCAGTGCATTACAATGTGTATAAACAATTGTTGCACCATGTTTCATTACGTTTGGATAGTTAATTCGCGAGAAAAGTCTATTTAAAAGTCTCAAATTCGCTTGGCCGCCATGTTGGTTTTATAGTCGCCAGGTTTTTGAAATTCTCATAGGTGAACTTCTATTCGTGCCCTTGATCACCGTACACAATTTCAGGGCGATATCGGTAATAGTTTCGGAGATATTGAATTCTAGTGAAATATTTCGCACAGCCGCCATGTTGAATTGGTGAGACGTAACAACATTTGAAGGGCACGGTCAAGGTCGCCGGGAATAGCGCTATGAACTTACCGAGTTTCATTGAAATCGCTCCAGCCGTTTAGATTTTATTAGGACACACACACACACACACACACAAACACACACACACACACGCACACGCACGCACACACACACGGACAAAAGGTGATCTCATAAGCCTATTTTTTCAAAATTGAAAATAGGCTAATAAATAGTTTAATATACCGGTAGTGAAAACAATAATTAAAAAATTACAATATTGTTAAGTTTTATTCGTAAAAACACTTGTAACTAATATTAATACTCATTAATTTAATAAATTATTTATTTCAAACAAGCTCAAGTCTCTAATTAACAAAATTAGAAAACGTAAAAGTTTAATACAACGTGAGTGTATTCTTCTTTTAACAAAAAATTACAGCAATAACTCATTTTTAGCCTATTTTCAATTTTGAAAAAATAGGCTTATGAGATCACCTTTTGTCCGTGTGTGTGTGCGTGTGTGTGTGTGTGTGTGTGTGTGTATGTGAGAGAGAGAGAGAGAGAGAGAGAGAGAGGTGTGTGTGTGTTCCCCCTAATAAAATCTAAACGGCTGGAGCGATTTCAATGAAACTCGGTAAGTTCATAGCAATATTCCCGGCGACCTCGACCGTGCCCTTCAAATTTTGATACGTCTCACCAATCCAAC
The DNA here is from genome assembly GCA_946902985.2 of Meconema thalassinum. Taxonomy (NCBI): domain Eukaryota; kingdom Metazoa; phylum Arthropoda; class Insecta; order Orthoptera; family Tettigoniidae; genus Meconema; species Meconema thalassinum. The sequence continues at coordinate 144,765,027 of OX336391.1, forward strand.
ATGGCGGCTGTGCGAAATATTTCACTAGCATTCAATATCTCCGAAACTATTACCGATATCGCCCTGAAATTGAGTACGGTGATAAAGGGCACTACTAGAAATTCACCTATGAGACATTCAAAAACCTGGTGACTACAAAACCAACATGGCGGTCAAGCGAAATCAAGACTTTTAAATAGACATTTCTCGCGATTTAACTATCCAAACGTAATGAAACTTGGTACAGAAAATGTTTGTACACATTGTAATGTACTGAAGTCTAATTTAGTTCAATTGTTTACATAACCTCAAAATGGCGGCTGTGCGAAATATTACACTGACATTCTATATCTCCGAAACTATTACAGATATCATCATGCAATTTTGTACGGTGATAAAGGGTACTGATACAAGTTTACCTATGTATATTTCATAAACCCGTAAAGTACAAAAAGAACATGGCCACCAAGCGAATTTGAAATATTTTAATAGACTTTTCTCGTGATTTAACTCTCTGAGCGCAGTGAAATGTGGTACAGTAAATGATTTTGCAGATTGTAATGCACTGCCATCTAATTTAATTAAATTGTTTACATAATCTCAAGATGGCGGCTGTGCGAAATTTTAAAATTAAGTTTTTATTCTTGTGTCGTAATCATGGATCGAAGTGAAAGTTTGAATAATGAAGCTAGGCAATAATTGTCCTTGAATGGTACATAACTCTATGGCCTATACATATAACAATCCTAAATGGCGAGCTTCCGAAATATTTAGACGGTTCTCAATATCTATGAATCTTTTACAGCAACCAAACTGTTTTTTTTTTATATTCATAGAGACTATGAACATATGTTCACCTATAGGACTTTCAGTAACCTGGTGAGCACAAATCCAACATGGCGGCGACGCGAATTATAAATATTTAAATGGACGTTTCTTGCGAATTAACTATCCGAGTGCCGTGAAACGTTGCACGTTAAATGCTTATACAAATGTTGATCCACTGGCATGTAATGTATTTCAATTGTTTGCATAATCACAAGATGGCTGGTGTGCGTACTTTTAAAAACTCGTTTTTACTTCTTGTGATCTAATCATGCGATTGAAGTTTGAATACCATACGTACACAATAATCTTAATGTAATAATACAAAAATAAAAATCCATCCTGGCGACCATATGAAATATTTAGACGGTTCTCAATATCTACGAATCTGTTACAGCAATTAAACTGAAATTTTGTATGTTGGTAGAGACAATTAACATGAACAGGATATATGAAAATAGGCTGTATAGTTCTTCACGGAACTACTTGTTTTTTACTTTTTCTCCGTATCTCGCGACCCTCCAAGACGCATTCTGCGACCCCCAGGAGGTCGCGACCCATTGGTTGAGAACCCCTGATCTATATGAACTGTCGTCCTAGACTCGGGATCCGTATTGAGTAGCCGGATCCAGATGTCCTGAGTTCGAAATTATTATTATTATTATTATTATTTTATTATTATTATTATTATTATTAATATGATGATAATTATCAGTTGTTGTTGCTGTTGCCACTTTGCATCGTACACTACAGCAAACATCTCGTATGCTTACCGTCCCTGTTGTGTTTAATAATTTCTAAAGTATTAACGGTTAAATTTTCCAGAGCATAAGTATCCCTCTTGGTAGTCCTGGACTCACTCATTAGTAGAGTTGGAATGTTGAACGAGCTTGTGGAGGTAGAAGTTGCGCTTCAGTTGGACTTACGGTGAGCTGTGGTTAAGGAATGCTTCGTGCCATAGCGACGCATGTCATGAGCAGAAATAACTTCACCTACACCTGTCACGGTAATTGCAAGATGTGGATTTCTGCTTTCTACTGTGCGCTATTTATGTAATACAGGTAGGCCCACACATGCCCCGCCCACATTTCAGCCTACTACTTCGGGCGTGTGACAGTAGAAAGTGATTGATGATTCCGACCAGGTTCTGTTCACCAAAAACCGGACAGTAGAAAAGATAAACATTGTGTTTCTTTCATGGGTGTGTTCTAATATAATGTTAGTTGTTGTTGTTAATTCATTTGGGGTCTTTCGCGACATCGTGGTCATTTGACCCCGAGTAGGTTCCGCTTACTTTTCAATTAAAAGAGTAATGAGCTGCTATGACGGCGAATTACCTGAGATATTTGTTCTCATTTCCTTTTCCCCCCAGGAGCTTTCTACAGTACTTGAGTGTGTAGAATCTAATAGGATGTGACCAGCCTGTTGCTATCTCCTGATGAACGCAGTATCAGTCTATTGGCACAGTCCACCTTCTAAAGTACATTTTTCCGCCTCGTTGCGTAGTGCCTAGCATTCTTGGCTGTCACAATAGAGGCCCGGGTTTGATTCCTGGCTCCGCCAAGGAATTACATTCTGGTCTGAGGGCTGGATCGGGGTACACTCAGTCTCGCGAGGCAAACCTGAGAATAGGCTGGTTCGATTCCTACCTCAGCCATCATGGAAGTGGTTTTCCATGGTTTCTCACTACTAGTGCAGGCAAATGCCGGGATGGGACCTAACAGAGCCACGGACGCTTCCTACCCAAGTCCTACCTCACTTACCATTACACACACTAGTACAGACATCACAGTGACACAGACAGTTACCATACAAATTATACACACACACAAGTACACGGGGATACATGATCACGATGTCGCAATGCCCCTGAAAGAATGAACAACATCTAAAGTATATTTGCCAGAAGGGACACTTACAATATTTTACAAATATGAGAATCCCGCAGGAGTGAGCCTCCGTGGCTTAGGCGGCAGCACGCCGGCCTCTCACCGCTGGGTCCGTGGTTCAAATCCCGGTCACTCCATGTGAGATTTGTGCTGGACAAAGCGGAGGCAGACAGGTTTTTCTCCGGGTCCTCCGGTTTTCCCTGTCACAATTTCATTCCAGCAATACTCTCCCCTATCATTTCATTTCATCTGTCATTCATTTACTCATAGCCCCAGGGAGTGCGTCAGGCCTCGGCAGCCGGCACAGTTCATATCCTCGCCGCTAGATGGGGGCTTCATTCATTCCATTCCCTGACCCGGTCGATCGACTGGAAGCAGGCTGTGGATCTTTTCAGAATCCCGCAGGACAATCCTCGTACTATGCCTTAGGGAGAGGGGAAGAAGTTAACTCATTATATTCCCAATTTATCCCTATCTAAATTCGGATATATTGTTACAGTGCTATCAAGCCAATCAGAATAGGGCTGATGGATATTTGGCGACCTATACTGTAAGTTAATAAACATAATATGCATAGTGGTGCAACGCACATCCCTAACACATTAGAGCTGCTAATAAGTAGGGCTCGGATTTTTAGGTAAATACATATTTTATTATGTAAATACATATTTAAAGATTTTTCAATAATTACATAAATTCCTGCTTTTCACTTATTAGCAGATAAAAATACATAATACTGTGTTTACATATTTATAAATTAGTATGCCATATTTTTCAGTTTGTTTGTTTGTTTGTTTGTTTGTTTGGTTGGTTCCTCAGTTTAGGGGCTGCGACAACGTGATCATGTAGCCCCGTGTACTTTGCGTGTGGGTAGAATGTCTGATAACCGGTGTTAATTGTGATGGTTTTATTAGTGTGTGTATCTGTTTTTTTAAATTTAAGTACAGACTGCAACTTAGAATGTTTCAAATAGTTCCTACTTTTGCCGTCAAACGCCACCGTCAACGACTACTAGGCTTAGTTCAGAACTTAGCTACTTTACGCCACCGCAGTCGGCTCTTGGTAATGAACGTAGAAACCTGAGAACGTTGTTTACATTCTTAGCCTATCCAATTTAGCTTCACACAGGTGTAATTAGTGGAAGGTTCTTTAACATGCCATAAATCTATGACATGGGACCGCCGGCTTTACTTTCCCTCCGAAGGAAGGTATACTGAGGGATTTTTAACGCTCTTAAAAATCCGACGCCTTCGGCCGGGTTTGAACCCGCGATCTTGGGCATAGAAGCTCAGCATGCTACCAACTACGCCACCGAAGCCGCATTTTTCAGTTTGTTGCATTTTTGTTCTGCGTTACTTCAACGGGGAAGAACCTGTGAGCAATCTAATCTTCATGCAGAGCGTATGTCAGCTTGCAGCTGTGTTTTTCTTATCTTGACGCCCCGTCCCACTCACTGTGGAAGCCGGGGATCTCCTTGTCCATAGCCATATTGCACCAAGTGCTACCAAACTTCAGGTCAACTCCTGAGGAATATATCCATCCGCGTATCTCCTCTCTTTGTTCCTTCTTTTTTTTCCGACATGGAAACTCGAGATTGTCATCTCTCAATCTACTATCATACGTGTATACATTCAAAATCATTTGTTTGCACCTTTGACTCAAATTCTCTCCACTTCTACAGCTGAAGTTTGAACATCTTGTCTACTTGAGGAACTTGGTGCAATCGTAACAGTGTTGCCAACCTTTGAGCCTGATTCGCCATAAAATCGAATTACTCGGGTGCTCTTTTGCCGCTCAAACAAGGTTAGTACAAAACTAAATGTAATATAATATCAAATTAGAACTGAATTACTTTGCCTATCGTTCCAAATACCACTGAAAACTATATTCACACACACACACACACACAATTCATGACATAAAAGTCAAAGTTGGTAAAGCACCCAATTAATGTGAAAATTATTTTTACAAAGGAAATTCTGAGAAGTAATCTATCCAGCTTATGGAAACATAGCAACCAACATGTGCTGGAAAATCTTGTGCACCAATAACAAGCAGAAAATGTAGGAACTATAAGGTGCGTTCACAAAGTAACGAGCTGGAGGCTGGAATGCGCAAACCGGTGACGACATCGACTAATCATGGCGTGTGTAACGAGGTGTGCTTCCGACCAGAGCGTGAAAGGTCACATCACGTCGCTAGAGGACACGTGTGCACGTCACGTGACGGTACAAAGCGAGCAGTAGCATGCATCAATCGTCCAACGCTGTCAGTCGCATTGCAAACAGTGACATGGAGGCGTCAACGAAGAGCAAAGAGGTGTTGTTCAGTTTCTGACAGCGAAAGGAGTACGGGGAACGGACATTCATCGCCGAATGTCACAAGTGTACGGCGAACACTGCATGTCCCTTGCAATGGTCAAGGCGTGGCACAAGCGCTTCAGGGAAGGACGGGTGTCGTTAGCCGACGATGCCCGGTCTGGGGCACCCCCTTGCATTGCCGATGACAACTTCCAGCTGGTTGATGCACTCATTACCCAGGACCACCGAGTGACAGTGAACGCCATAGCCGCCTTGGTCGGATTGAGCGTCGGAAGTGTGCACACCATCATGAAGGAACGACTGCACTTGCGGAAAGTGTGTGCCCAATGGGTGCCGCACAGTCTTCAACCACACCAGGAAGCATGTTGACTGGCCTACTGTCTTGGTCTTGGTTGAACTATTGATGCATGCTGCTGCTCGCTTTGTATTGTCAAGTGACGTGCGATGTTCAGCTAATCGATTAATTTGAAATTAATCGAAAACGTTTAATCGATCAATTGACTGGCCATTCAATCGATTAATCGATTAACGGAATTATAGATTAATCGGTTAACCGAACAAGAAAGTATAATAAAAATAATAATAATAATATTAATAATAATATTAATAATAATAATAATATCTACTAGGGCCTGGGGTAGTTATATTGTAGGTTGTTTCCATCATGCTAACAAGTTGAAAGTAGTGGGGACATCGATATATGTCGGTGTCATGGTTACAACTGAAGTAGTGAGCTTCAGAGGTTGCTGAAGATGCTGTCAAGCTGTGCCTGTTTTTGGTCCGCGAGAGGTATTTTATTTCCCTCAAACCCTCCGGACAAGTCCGGCGAGCCTCCCTATCCGCCACCTGGGACGCACCCGATAGGGGAACAGGCAGAAACAGGGAATAACCCTTGGCAGACTACTCAAAGATAGAATTCATGTACATTGTTTGGCCTTTGCTGATGACATAGCAATCCTTTCTAATAACAGGCAAGAAGCAATTCATTCCATTGAAAAATTACATGAAATTGCCATCAAAACGGGACTTCAAATTTCTTATGAGAAAACTCAGTACATGGAAGGAGCCTCTCGATACTTAGACGGACAACCTATGAGAACTAAATTCGGCAAAATCTTTCAAGTGAAGGAATTCAAATATCTGGGAGAAATTATTCAGCCCTCTGGTTTAAACCGTGAAGCAAATAAAGAGAGAATTTCCAAATTACAGAAAGCTTACAGAATCACTTGGAATAGGTATAACAAAAAATCAATATCTCGGAAAGCAAAACTTAGACATTATAATACAGTAATCAAACCGGAGGCGTTATATGCATCAGAAACCTTAATCATTGGTGGCAAATCTTAAGCCAAAGAGATTGAAAAACAAGAAAGGAAAATTTTACGAAAACTTTTGGCCCAGTTTTTATAGAGGGAATCTGGAGGAAAAAGTCATCCCTGGAAATATATCGCCAATGTGAAAAAAATGTCTCATACTTTTCGGAAAAGACGATTGAAATTTTACGGGCACATTATCAGAATGAACAATGGCAGATTGACTAAAAGAATTCTCAACTTGGCCCTCTCACTAAAAACCAAGAACAGCTGGCTACGTGAAATTGAAACAGATCTCCAGGAAATCAACATTTCAGACAATATTATACAGGACAGATGAAAATTCAGAACCCTAATCGACAATCACCAATTTGAAGACAAACCCAACACCAGGGCCACCATAACTTGGACAGAAGACCGAAGAAAGGCGCTCAGCGAGAGGATGAAGAGATTTTGGAAGAAAAAGAAGGCCAACACATCAGCTAAACAGGTTCAACCGTGCTCCTGAGTCGGGCATAACGATGTAAGAAGAATAATAATAATATCGTATGGCCTCGGTGCCGGGTGCTAGCTTTGTTAATTGACACCCAGAGGGCAACTTGCATGTCGAATTTCGTCGTTCCTTTGAACGCTATGAAAGTCAAGGAGGTTAGATATCTAAGCTCCTTGACACTACAGAGCTTTCTAGTAGAGAATGGAGGAACTTTGTGTTGGCGAAAAATCCCGAGATTAATTTTGCCATTGAACACGGCCTACTGAATTCAAATGGGTTCTTTAACATGCCATGAACGTATGACATCCATGTCGTGATGTTTGTCGCCTTTCAAAAATCACTTACCACGGCCAGGGGCGAACCTGCAAGCTTGGGGTTGGTAATCCGACACGTTAACCACTCGCCCACCGTGGCAAGCAAGTAAGTATTGATAAGTAGACATGAGATAACAAAAGAAGTTTAAAAGAGAGGTCATCGCTTAAGTTAAGTTATGCTTATTTTGGGAATGATGTAGACTACTGTATAGAGGTTTTTAAAAGTAACTTTTTACCTAAGTATACAAAGTGTCCTTCCTTGTTTATGTTAACAATAACCAAATAAGAGTCAGTGACAGTCGATGGACAAACATCAAAACAATTGGGAAGTGTTTCGAAGAATGAAAACGAAGAGTATTTGGCAAAGATTTTGAATTCGTGTTCAATGTATTATTTTCATTTGGTTTTAGCCTAGTTTTCACAAAGAGGTACATTATTTAATAATAAATGATACAATATATTGTAATTAATTAAATCTCTATTTTGCTCCTGTGAGAGCGTAGTTCAATTGAGAACACAATAGCCCATACCAATTATTGATTCAACCTATTAATAGATTAAACGTACTATCGATTAAACGTTGGTACCCAACAGGCGAGGAAACTTATTTCAGAAACAGGGGCAATGACCCCTAAAATTCTAGTAGAGCCATCAGGATATATGAATTGATTCCCCCATAGTATCTATGTTGAATACTAGTCGCTACACCACGAAGTGAATCTTGTTTAAGAACACCACGTACTCTTATACGATGAAAAAGTCTATTTTTGTGGCATCACTTTACTAAGTATTTTCTGGGTTTATGCTAAAGGTACAGCTATGATTCTTGTCACATATAAGAAGCGGTACATTCTGAGCTGTTTTTGACCATGTAGTGCTACTTTGCTTTTATGTTGTTTGAGTCTTCAGTCTTTTGACTGGTTTGATGCAGCTCTCCATGCCTCCCTGTCCTGAGCTAATCGTTTCATCTCTACGTAGCTCCGACACCCTACATCCGAGGCAATCTGTTTAACATATTCTAACCTTGGTCTACCCCTACAGTTCTTGTCCTCGACCCTTCCTTCCATAACTAAGCTTGCTATTCCTGGGTGTCTTAGTATGTGTCCTACCAACCTATCTCTTCTCTTCATTAGCAGTCGCCAGAAACATCTCTCCTCTCCCACTCGTCTTAATACCTCTTCGTTTGTAACCCTATCTACCCATCTAATTTTCATCATTCTCCTGTAACACCACATTTCAAATGCCTCAATTCTCCTCTTTTCTGCTGCACCAATAGTCCAAGTTTCACTTCCATAGAGCGCCACGCTCCAGACAAAGGCTTTCAAAAATGACTTCCTAATACCTAAATCTATATTCGATGTCAGCAGATTCCTTTTTTGTAGAAATGCTTTCTTTGCCTGAGCCAACCTACTTTTTATATCCTCTTTGCTTCGTCCATCACTGGTTATTCTGCTTCCTAAGTAGCAGAAGTCTCCTACTTCCTTTAGCTTTTCACCTGCCAATTTGATCTCCATAGAGGTTTCTGATTTATTTCGGCTGCATTCCAGTATTTTTGTTTTACATTTATTAATTTTCATCATGAATTCTTTCCGTAAGACGGAGTCCATACCATTCAAAAACTCATTCAAATCCTCAGGCTTGTCGGCCAAGATGACGATGTCATCAGAAAATCTCAGAGTTGAAATTATTTCTCCTTGAATCTTCACTCCCACTTTAAATTTTTCTCTAATTTCCTTCATTGCTTGTTTAATGTAAAGATTGAAAAGTATGGGTGATAAGTTGCAGCCTTGCCTTACACCTTTCTGAATACCAGCTTCTCTCTCATGTCCTTCAACTCGAATGACTGCTGTCTGGTTTCTGTACAGATTGTATATCACCCTCCTATCCCTGTACTTTATTCCAATCGATTTCAAAATGTCAAACAATTTAGTCCAATCAACGTTATCAAAAGCCTTTTCTAAGTCTACAAAAGCCATGAACGTTCTCTTATCTTTCCTTATTCTACCTTCCAAAATCAACCTAAGACTTAGTACAGCTTCCCTTGTTCCTACATTTCTCCTGAAACCAAACTGGTCTTCACCCAACTCCGTTTCTATCTGGCTTTCAATCCTCTTGTAAATTATTCTAGACAGGATCTTTGAAGCATGAGTAATCAAGCTGATTGTACGGTAATCTTCACATCTGTCAGCTCCCACTTTCTTTGGTATAGGGATGATTACATTCTTCTTGAAATCAGGGGGTACCTCACCTGCCTCATAAATCCTACACACCAAGTGAAATAACCTGATCAGACCTTCATCTCCTATGCAGCATAGCAACTCAATCGGTATATCATCTATGCCTGGTGCTTTGTTCCTGCTTAAGTCTTCCAAAGCTCTATCAAATTCTAATCTCAATATTAAATCTCCTTTCGCATCCTCATCAATTTCCTCCTCCCTTTCCATTACATGATTCTCAATCTCCTTTCCCTTATACAAACTCTCTATGTAAGCTTTCCATCTCTCAACCTTTTCTTCCCTATCTGTTAGAGGCTTTCCATTTGTGTCCTTAATATTACAGCACTAAGTCTTCTTTTCCCCAAAAGTATTCTTAATCCTTCGATAAGCTGTATCTACTTTTCCTAATTTCAGACAATTTTCTATACCTGCACATTTCTCTTTCAACCATTCTTCTTTCGCTTCCTTGCACTTCTTGTTAACCTCATTTCTCAGACGTCTGTATTCTGCTTTCCCCTTTTCATCTCTTACATTCTTGTGTTTCCGCCTTTCATCCTTCAATTCTAGTATATCCTGAGTGATCCACGGTTTTCTACCTATTCTTTCTTCTCTACCAATGTTTTCTTCTGCGGATTTTGTTATTTCATTCTTCAAAAGTGCCCATTCGTCTGCAATTGAAGTTTGTTTAGGGTTTTTCATTAGTCCTTCCTTTATACTCTTCTTGAATCTTTCTTTTACATCCTTCTCTTTCAGTCTGTCTATTGCTCACCTTTTTGGCTTTTGACTTTTCTTCAGTTTCTTCAACTTTAATCTGCATTTCATTACAACCAGATTGTGGTCAGAGTTTATGTCAGCACCAGGATATGTTTTACAATCCAAAATCTGGTTTCGAAACCTCTGCTTGACCATAATGAAGTCGATTTGGTAACGCCCTGTATCTCCTGGTCTCATCCATGTGTATATTCTTCTATTGTGGTTATTGAATAAGGTGTTAGCTATGACCAATTCATGCTCGGTGCAGAATTCTACCAGCCTGCTTCCTCGATCATTCCTTTCACCTAATCCGAAATCTCCTACTATCTTCCCTTCTCTCCCTTTTCCTACCACAGCATTCCAATCTCCCATTACTATAACATTTTCATAACCCTTGATATACCTCGGAATTTCGTCTATTTCTTCGTAGACCTTTTCAACATCCTCATCATCAGCTTGACTGGTAGGCATATAGACTTGTACCACTGTGGTGCAGGTAGGTTTAGTATTTATTTTTGCTCCAATAATCCGTTCACTATATTGCTCAAAATTTTCCACCCGCTGTCCAAGTTTCCTACTCAAAATGAGGCCAACCCCTGCTTGGCCATTGTTTGATTTAGTGCTAATGACCCTATAGTCTCCTGACCAAAAGTCCTGTCCTTCCTGCCAGCGCATTTCACTAATCCCAACCAAATCCAACCTCAACCTATCCATTTCCCTTTCTAAGTTTTCTAACCTTCCACTTCCTAGCAGACTTCTAACATTCCACGCTCCGATCCGTAGAATGTCAGATTTCCTCTTTGTCACTTCTGTGATGTTAACCCCCTCTCGAGTAGTCCCCACCCGGAGATCCGAACGGGGAACTAGTTTACCTCCGGATTGAAATTTTACAAGGGAGGAGGCCATCATCACATGTAATTATGCATAGAGAGGTGCATATCCTCGGGAATAGCATACGGCTGTAGTTTCCCGTTGCTTTCAGCCGTGCAGCAGGACGCAGTGTAGCCATTATTTGGCTTATATTATCAATATCTTAACCGTCTATAAGACTAGTAAAGATTTGATTTATTCTGAAAGGCTGCTACTCCCTTTCAGAATAAGTAAAGAGCAATTCTACTAACAAAAATACTAACCTTCTACCGTACTAACAATTAAATACCAAAATTCTACTAACAAAAAAAAAAAGTTCCATCAACAACAAATACTACCACTAAAACAGTCTGTCACCAGGCACACTCACATGCACCCTCACACATCACAGTCTACTGAAACAATGAACTATAACTAATAAACAATGCAACTGCTACCAGACACACTCACACACCTCAGTCTAATAGAACAATGACATATATCTAATAGACAAACTATCTACCTACTTACAACTAAAACTAACTACATACTTACTGTACTGTTATTTGAATTGACAATATTTGCTTTTATAGGATGTGTGAAATTAATATAAATTTGGACAAATACATTTTCAAAAAAAGTTGTGTAAGTTGCTTCAGGTACACATTTCTCAGTTGTTTTTCAACCAAATACTCTCAAAATTTGTTCACATACTTGGAATAGATCATGGAAGATGAGTAACGACTTTGTTTCATTATTATTGGGACAGAATGCAAGAAAAAAATCCGAACTCTTTCCTTTTAAATTTATTCAAAAATATGTATCAATTTTTCCCTCCCCAATCCATGCCTACTATGTTTTGGAAGTGAAAATAGGTTAACATTCAAGTACTCCATTAGGCAAGTTAATGTAAAAAATAGCCCTCTATCTTAAATGGTTTCCTAGTTATTGGTACCTAAACATGAAAAATGAGTATTAACGTAAAACAGCCGGCAAAGTTAAAGGTGTATTATTCAGAGCATGGGACGCTATTTAAAGAAAACGAATTTAAGGTAGTTGTAGACATCAAAACCCCAACAAACTATATATATTCGGATTCAGAAAAGAATGAAGAATTGTATGGCACCAAAATCAAAAAATCGATTTTTAGCCTACTTTTCACATTTTGCAAAAATGAGGAAAAAGTAGACTTATGAGATCGGGCAAATGTGTGTCTGTCTGTCTGTCTGTCTGTCCTGTCTGTCTGTCTGTCTGGCTGTGTGTGTGTCCCCCCCTATCAACTCCTAAACGGCTGCAGCAATCGAAACAAAAGTTGGTAGGAGTAAAGATCTATACCTGAATATCTCACAGCCATATTTGAAAATGGTGTCAGTGCTACCAACTGCTGAAAAATCGCAATTGAAATTTGAGCTCTATGTTGGATATCTCGGAAGGTATGAATGGTAGCTATTTGAAAATTGGCACACGTATAGACAATAATATTGCAGTTTAATTTCTAGGAGGCCATACATGGCAGTGTTGCCAAAATGATTATAAGCCTGCTGATAGGTCCAATATTTAAATCCATATAACTTCTACACTATCAATTGGAATTCAACCAAATTTCGTATGTGCTATGTGTTCATAAACAGATATAGCTGAGCGTATGCCTAAGATCCACCAGGGCTGCCAACTGTTAATAAATGCTCTCAATTTATTTTTTCCAAATACCAATATATCAGAAAGTATGCAAGCCGACAACTTTAAACTGTGCACACGTATAGTACCTGACATTCTGTATTAATTTGGAGTAACTTATATACGTCAGTGCTACCAACATGATTCTAAGCCTGCTGAGAGGTCCAACTTTAAATACATATAGCTTCTATACTATCATTTGGATTTCAACCAAAATTTGTATGTGCTATGTGCACCATAACAGATACGACAATGCGTATTCTTAAGAGCAACCAGTGTTGGCAACTGTTAAAAAATGGTGTCTCTATTTCTGTTTCCCTAATATCGATATATCATAAAATATGCAAGCCAATAGCTCTAAAATTTGCACACGTATAGTACCTGACATTCTAGATTAATTTGGAGTAATTAATATACGTCAGTGCTGCCAACATGATTCTAAGCCTGCTGATAGGTCCAATTTTAAAATGCCTGTAACTTCTATACTAACAAATGGATTTCATTCAAAATTAACACAACAACAGATCATATTATTGCAGATTATTTCTGACCAATACATGTATGTCATTGTTGCCAACATGATTTTAAGCGCCCTGTTAGATCCAATGTTGAACTGCATGTAACGTCCATGCTGTCCATTGGACTTCAACCAAATTTTGTATTCTGTACCTTAAGAGATGGAAACAAGAATATATTCAGTCACCACGGCTGCCAACTGTAGTTCTCTATTAGGCTACATTATGCCAGGTATACAGTATTTCGAACTAATTAGAAATTTCTATAATACCAATTTAATTTTGTCATTATTCTAGATAGATCCATATAGATTAATCAATGGCATGAATTTTAAATTTTAAGAAAAGTAGGCTCTTTAGTTCGTCACGGAACTTCTTGTTTCATCATGCAAGAGTACCTGGGTGGTGTCCTTAAGAAAATACTAACACTTTGTGTAAATATTTGAGTTTAGTTGTTGTGTATATTTGTTTACTTCTTATGTTTACCCGATTTCCCACCAGGGGAAACTCTGCCAATTGTAAATAAATTAAAATTAAAGAATATCAATTCGTCTTATTATTATTTTATTCGGCTAGTGTAACCCTCTTTAAGGGGATACGGAATTGCCTATCTTGCCAATGTTAATTTTGTTTAATTCATGTTCCTGTACATCACAGTCTAATAAAGATAAGATCATAAAAATTATATCACATATCATTCAAACCTTACTTTGCATATTAATGGAGCGTGTTTTATATTGGTCTTCAGGGGAGTCAGAAATTAATATTTCTTAAACTGGCAAAAGATATAATTACTTTCTCTTAAAAAACAGCCAAAACCCAAAAAGTTTTAAACAAGGAAACTTCTCAATTAAAATCACACACATTTATGCTGAAACTTTACAGCTCTTTAATAAATAGTCACCTAGAAATAGGAACATGCATTTTTTTAAATTGGAACTGAGAAATCTGAAGTTCAAACATTCCGCACATGATGATTATCTCATTGTTAGCGCAAGAGTGAATTAAAATTATGGCAATTTCTAATGGTTAAACTACAATGTATTACACATAATTTTATAAGACAGACATCAATATAAAACAAGTAGTTCCGTGAAGAACTATACAGCCTATTTTCATATATCCTGCTCATGTTAATTGTCTCTATCATCATACAAAATTTCAGTTTAATTGCTGTAACAGATTCGTAGATATTGAGAACCGTCTAAATATTTCATATGGCCGCCAGGATGGATTTTTATTTTTGTACTATTACATTAAGATTATTGTGTACGTGTGGTATTCAAACTTCAATCGCATGATTAGAACACAAGAAGTAAAAACGAGATTTTAAAAGTACGCACACCAGCCATCTTGTGATTATGCAAACAATTGAAATAAATTACATGCCAGTGGATCAATATTTGAATAAGCATTTAACGTGCAACGTTTCACGGCACTCGGATAGTTAATTCGCGAGAAACGTCCATTTAAATATTTATACTTCGCGTCGCCGCCATGTTGGATTTATGCTCACCAGGATACTGAAAGTCCTATAGGTGAACATATGTTCATAGTCTCTATGAACATTAAAAAATCAGTTTGGTTGCTGTAAAAGATTCATAGATATTGAGAACCGTCTAAATATTTCGGAAGCTCGCCATTAAGGATTGTTATATGTATAGGCCATAGAGTTATGTACCATTCAAGGACAATTATTGCCTAGCTTCATTATTCAAACTTTTACTTCGATCGCATGATTACGACACAAGAATAAAAACTTAATTTTAAAATTTCGCACAGCCGCCATCTTGAGGTTATGTAAACAATTGAATTAAATTAGATGGCAGTGCATTACAATCTGCAAAATCATTTACTGTACCACATTTCACTGCGCTCAGAGAGTTAAATCACGAGAAATGTCTATTAAAATATTTCAAATTCGCTTGGTCGCCATGTTCGTTTTGTACTTTACGGGTTTATGAAACATACATAGGTAAACTTGTATCAATACCCCTTATCACCGTACAAAATTGCATGATGATATCTGTAATAGTTTCGGAGATATAGAATGTCAGTGAAATATTTCGCACAGCCGCCATACTGAGGTTATGTATACAATTGAACTAAATTAGACTCCAGTGCATTACAATGTGTATAAACATTTGCTGTACCAAGTTTCATTACGTTTGGATAGTTAAATCGCGAGAAATGTCTATTTAAAAGTCTCAATTTCGCTTGACCGCCATGTTGGATTTGTAGTCACCAGGTTTTTGAAAGTCTCATAGGTGAACTTCTAGTAGTGCACTTTATCACCGTACACAATTTCAGGGCAATATCGGTAATAGTTTCGGAGATATTGAATGCTAGTGAAATATTTCGCACATCCGCCATGTTGGATTGGTGAGACGTAACAAAATTTGAAGGGCACGGTCGAGGTCGCCGGGAATAGTGCTATGAACTTACCGAGTTTCATGGAAATCGCTCCAGCCGTTTAGATTTTATTAGGGGGGGACACACACACACCTCACACACACACACACACGCACACACACACGGACAAAAGGTGATCTCATAAGCCTATTTTTTCAAAATTGAAAATAGGCAAACAAATACAAATGTTAATTTTGACAATTTTAACAGTTCCGTATTACCTTAGCCTTTTGAGTGTTGATTTACCCAGTTAGCTATTTGCTAGCTCATTGCTTAGTGGTTTGATTCGCATAAGAAAATTGTAGAAGTCATTCAATACAACATATCATGTGTGGTTCATAGGCTTAAAATGTCTCTAGGTTTTGGGTCTTTTTCTAAATGTAAATTCAAAACCCTACGTTTAATTATATTTTTATTTTGAGACGAATCAATTTTTTTTGTGTGGGCATCATCTGCATACCAGGTAAAAGGTCCAAAATAATATTATTTCCGAAAATCAGTAGGCAAGTAATACTTACTGCTCCTCACTAGTACAAAAATTGATATTCCTTCATCCGAAATCACAACGTGGCGTGAAGAATTTGTTTTTTATTCCGCCATGCTTGTTTACATCTCAGATGAACTCCAGCTGTAAAGGACAGACGTCTACAATATAGGCTGTTAGTTGCTTCCAGAAGCTAAATTAGTACTACACAATGTCAAATACAGTAGATGGCAAACCATACCAGGGATCAACACGTCACTCGAAAGCGAATGGGAAATTAATAATAACAAGAAGTTCCGTGAAGAACTATACAGCCTACTTTTCATGCCAATGATTATTCTACAGTATATGAACCTATCTAGAATAATGACGAAATTAAGTTGGTAATATCGAAATATCTAATTAGTTCAATATACCTGGTATAATGTAGCCTAATAAACAGCACAGTTGGCAGCCCTGGTGACTGAATATATTCATAGTTCCACCTCTTAAGGTACAGAATACAAAATTTGGTTGAAGTCCAATGGGCGTTACATGCAGTTAGACACTGGATCTATCAGCACGCGTAAAAGCATGTTGCCAACAATACCATGCGTGTGCTGGTCAGAAATAATCTGAATTATTATGATATCTTGTTGTGCCAATTTTGGATGAAATCCATTTGTTAGTATAGAAGTTACATGTATTTTAAAATTGGAAATATCAGCAGGCATAGAATCATGTTGGCAGCACTGCCTTGTATTAATTACTCCAAATTAATCTAGAATGTCAGGTGCTATACGTGTGCAAAGTATAGAGCTGTTGGCTTGCATACTTTCTGATATATTGATATTAGGGTAAAACGAATATAGACAGCATTTATTAACAGTTGGCAGCCCTGATTGCTCTTAACAATACTTATAGTCATATCTGTTATGGTACACATAGCACATACGAAATTTGGTTGAAATCCAACTGATAGTATAGAAGTTACATGTATTTAAAAATTGGTACTATCAGCAGGCTTATAATCATGTTGGTAGAACTGACGTATATAAGTTACTCCAAATTAATCTAAAATATCAGAATATACGTGTGCATAGTTTAAAGCTGTTGGCTTGCATACTTTCTGATATATTGGTATTTGGATTAAAAAAAATAGAGAGAGCAATTATTAACAGTTGGCAGCCCTGGTGGCTCATAAGAATACGCTCAGTCATATCTGTTTAGGCACAGATATTACATACAAAATTTGGATGAAATCCAATTGATAGTGTAGAAGTTATATGCATTTAAACATTGGACCTATCAGAAGGCTTAAAATTATTTTGGCAACACTGTCATGGTTGGCCTCCTGGAAATTAAACAGAAATAGTATTGTCTACATGTGTGCCAATTTTGGAATAGCTCCCATGCATACCTTGCAAGATATCCAACATGGAGCTCAAATTTCTAGTGCGTTTTTTCAGCAGTTGGTAGCTCTGACATCATTTTCAAATATGGACGTGAGCTATTCCGGTGCACATCTTTACTCATACTAAATTTGGTTTTGATTGCTGCAGCCGTTTAGGAGTTGATAGGGGGGACACACACACAGCCAGACAGACAGACAGACAGACAGACAGGACATACAGACAGATAGACAGACAGACAGACACACATTTTCCCGGATCGATCTCATAAGTGTACTTTTTCCTCATTTTTGCAAAATGTGAAAAGTAGGCTAAAAACGTTATTGTGGAACGTCTATAGACGGGCGTTGCAATCAACAGGTTAAGTCAGACCATTAAAACCACCTCTGTCGGCTGCCTGTTGAGAAGGTCTGAGCTAGGGCGAAATATGGCTATCCACCAATATCGCAATCATATTTTATGCTTGTTATTGCACGGAAACTACTGAGGTATGCATGGAGCCAAGTAATGGCATACATGACACATCCACCTACACACTGACTCAAGCATATTGTTCGCAATCTGTACCTCAGAACCAGACGAACGTAAGTCCAGAAAATACGATTTTCAGGTTATTACATCATTGTATTTAGAATTTGATTCTACATTAAGCCATTACAACTTAAGTCTGGTGAAACATCGCGTTTTTTATTTACTAAGGGTTGTAAGAACGTAAGTCCCAACCACTGATCTCTATACATGGATGGCTGGTAGCTAAGGCAGCAGTAAGCCGAATAGACGATGACAGGTATAGCAAGATGGCAGCGAGCGCATGGTGCAATATTGCGAATCCGGCTCTGTGATTGGTTACTGGTAAATTGATGTTATACATGTATTTATACTGGCAGTAAATATTTTGTGTTTCTTGTAGTTGTAAAATGGGCTGAATTTGGTTATTTAAAGCGTAAAATCTTAGTTTTAAGTACCGGTTTGGTGACCCATCATCCCAGGCAAGCCGGTAATACCTTTACTTCTCAGGCAGATAGGTCGCTTAGCCGTAATTTTGAAGTTATTGTGAAGTTAAGTATACATATGCGGTGGTGCTGAAGCAGACGTGATCGGGCTAGGCTATTGCGTGTTTAAATTTGATCCCATTTCTGGGTTTTTCGGTTCTGGGTGCGAATAGTTCGCTTAATAGTTGTAAAACGGCGGGGAGAGTATATTTTGAGTCGGTTTTTAGTTGTGTTAAGTTTTATGTGGAGCTGAGGAGTGAAATTGGTTTGGCTTCAAGTGCATTTTTGGCTTTGATCTACTTCCCGTTATTATTAAGTTTATTGTGCTGCTAGCGTGATTAAAAGCTGTAGTATTTGATGTAGAGTACTGGGATTACTTGGAGGAAGTGTTGGTTATTTCATGCAAACAGGAATTCATTACCGATTTCCGATTACGATATGTCGAATCTAGGCCTGTATAGTGAGCTACGTTTAGGCCTATAGGTACATCATTTGAAGAATGCATAATTTTGTGGCATATATACATGTATACCGTATATACAATTAACAAGAATGTTTTCAGAAATTGATTTTCACTCGTTACTCTGTTACTGATCGCTAATTGCGTGTACTCAGCACCTAAGTTGATATTTGTCAGCCGTTATTATACATTCATTTTTATTGCTATTCCGGAGATTTACTGACCTCGGAATGACATGTCAGTGATCCCAATGCTCTTATGCTATGAGTGAACATATCTCTATATTTTTATGTGCTTCAAAGCACCATTAATTACGATTTAAAATTGACTAGATTATCATTGCTTGCCCATAAGGAGGGCTCGAGAATGGGTAGACCAACATGGCGGACCGCGCGCTCAACCTGGCGTACTTTCTCGTGCAGCGGAGAGCTGCCATCAGCGATCCATGTATAGAGATCAGTGGTCCCAACCTATGATTGAGCCAGACAAACTTAAATCCACTTACGTTATTGTGGTTCTGAAGCGTTAAGAATACATTAAAACGCAAGTCCCATAAACACATCTTGTCATAGTGCTAAGTCCTAAACCTGGTTTTATAAGTACAGCCAATATAACGCATGTCCAGTCTTAAGTCCTAGAACGATTTTATAAGTACAGCCAGTATAACGCAAGTCCAGTCTTAAGTCCTATAACGATTTCATAAATTCAGCCAAAAAAACGTAAGTCCAGTCCTGACTGAATATTGCGTTAATTCTAAAGGATATACCAATAAAGGGGTTAAGTATATACAACTTTAATAATGTCAATAGTTTTTTGCTGCCTAATTCAAGTGTTAGCCATGCAGTCAGACATAGAGTTCATTTTCTACAGTTTTTATGCTCTCCTGAAAAGTTGGCATAATGTGACTTACGTCAGTCTGGTTCTGAGGTACAGTATTTATCATTCACGGAACTTCTTGAACGTTTTTTCATCTTGTAATGCTGGCGGTATAATTGGCTATTAAGGGGCAAGGTTTCTATGAATGACATCTCCGGAAATATAAATATTTGGTACGTCCTGATTCTGTGAAAGAAGAGTAGCAGCTGTGTTGGAATAGTATGGGACGTCACGTCAGTCAATTTGTCTACCACTCATTTTATTTCCTCTGCTATGACAGAAAGGAAGTTTTAAATGTCATTCTCTCGCGAGACATTCTGGGGAAAAGAGGCTGTCTCGTGTGGAACATCATTTTTCAATTGCTCACAAGAACTCTGTCTGAATTGAAAGGAAGCAAGATAAGATGCAAGTGGTGTCTCTGTGATTTACTACTGTGTACGTATGATCCCCGCAGCTACCTCTACAGGATGTTTCCCTTAAGATTCATCAGACGCCATTTCGCCGGTCTTAAAGAAGATATTTTCGATGGTGTTTTTGTTACTTCAGCCTAAACAAAGACAGGTCATCAGGTATGCCACCTAACGTGTAGTGTCCATGGAAATGTCACTTTTTGAGACTATGAGCATGCTGATTCGACACGACTGTCCACACGTAAATGTAGCCTATGTCATAAGTCATGGAAGCAGTTGCAGCACGCCTGGTGAGCGGTTGATCCTAGCTATTTCAGCACTTCAGAGGGAGAGAGCGTAAGAAGAGGAAAGAGAGGCGCATGTTTATTGCAATTATTATTATAATTATTATTATTATTATTATTTTATTGGCTTTAATGGTGATCGTGTACTAGGCATGGCTCCTCGAATCAGCATCCTTCATGTTACTCATAAAACAGGGATGCCCAATTATTTTTACCGTAGATTAAAACATATTAGTAGTGGTTTTTGGGGGGTTCAAACCCCACCGCCACCGCTCCACCACCCAAGATGGCAGCGGCGCGATATCTCGCGAACCCATGGTCGGCTTTAACAAATGAGGTGTCGTAGGACTCGGAATGACACCCTCTTTCCTTTGGACAACTTATTTTAACCCCTAAATAAAACCTATTCCTACCAGGGGGTGAAAGAGTAATTTTTAAGTAAACATTGCTTTACACGTATTTCATGCATGCGACACGATACGAGTATGATTTAAACGTTGTTCTACATGAAAAACATGTGTACGATTGGATGCCAATATGAATTAACATTTTTGTTTTTTGTTTTTTTACGCATGTGCACTTGGGATTTTTGTAAGAGGGCGAACTTTTTGAATAATGATTTATGGATGAGTTATTAACAAAATAACCAAAAGATCGAAAACTAATAGGTCATGCGCTTTTTAATATCTTGTGAACTAGTAAGGCTAGGGACTTGTATGAGGGGTCGTAGGACTTGACGTATTATTCCTTTTTTGTAAAAAGGTCCTAAGTGCAAAACTCGGCGGATGGATGTTCTCTAGCACTATTTGAGGCTAATGCATACACCCAAGTGCATAGGGCACACGCAATTACCCCATTTTTCTTTTGTGGAGGGTGGGGGGTAAAGCTAGCGTTGGGGCTAATGCATACACCAAAGTACACGGGGTACATGCAAATATCCCATGCATTTTTTTAATGGAGGATGAGACAAGCCTGTGATGTATGATATAAAACAAGCCATCTCCTGCAGTGAATGACGTCACGTGAAGCAGGTGCTACAACCGGATGCAAGGTCAGCGTTAGGTTAAGGAAGTGTGTGAAACATAATTCTTGCTGACGTAGAATGTAAGCGGAAAAAAGAACTCGCCACCGGATGCAAGGTTTAGTGTTAAAAATAGCAAGTTTGCGAAAAATGTTTCTTGCAGATGTAGGATGTTAGTGAAACATGATCTTGCCACTGGAAGCAAGGTGCTGTGTTACAGGATGAAGGTGTGTGAAATATAAATCTTGCAGACGTATGATATCACGTGATGTAGGTGTTTATTATCAACCATGAGAAACGTTACATTGACAGATATTTGAGACGCACAGGTGCACACATAACATAGGTGTGTTTGTGGTATAAAAGGCTAGGGTGGGGGAAGAACTTTCTCACTTTGTACTTGAATCTTGTGAACGACCGTTGACAACGTGTTATCTCTACAGCTTACCTGCGTTGGAAGAGGACTTGAAAATACATTACTACTTAGGTAAGTGTGATATTATAAAATCATATTTAGTTGGTTATAAGCGCTTTATTAAGTTCGAGCGTTTACCACTAGGTGTCAGTGGCAATGGCGTTTAGTAGCTTAAGTTGGAACTACTTGAAATTTGACCTGATGGGCGCTTACGGATGATCAATTAAAATACCCTGCTATGGCCATTGGTTGTAATTATTTTCTTTTACTTTGTTTTATCATTTATTAAAATTTATGATTTCTTTCCTTTATAGGTAATTTGGAAATTGGTCATCATGTTCAAGTGTGGTGACTGTAAGAATCAGTTCTCAAGACCTGACAGCCTTCAACGGCATGCAAGTACTAAACATAATCACAAAATGTTTGTATGCAGTCATTGTGCTACCTCATTTACCCGACGGGATAGTCTTGGACGGCATGTAAATTTAAAGCATGTTAGTTCAGCACCATTTTCGTGTTCAGTTTGCGAACTTGGTTTTTCTGGTGTAAAGCTATATCAATCCCACTTGGTTGAAGTGCATGGTGAACAACAGGAATTAAGAACTGCAAAACCATCAACTAGCACGGAACCTTTGAATAAATGTGATGAAGTAGGGGGTGACCGTTCTGAATTAAATGCTCAAAAGCGTAAACGTTTCCAAGATTGTGAAAATAGTTATTCTATGAAAAGAATGAAGAATGGCAAACCTTTGATAACCCATTGTGATGTATGTAATATTGATATACCTTTATCAATAATTCAAGGGCATTTACGCAGTATTAATCATAAAAACAACGCTTGCCATGAAAAAAATTCTGCGAATATTCAACAAATTGGTAGTGCGTTTAAAAGTCGAATTGCTAGTTACAGACTTTATAGTGAAGAAAAAACTCAATGTATTGAAACATTCTTACAGAATGTTAAACCTAGTGTGTTTGGATTGGTAGATAATGTTTTAGTGGTGCATAAAACATCTAAAATGAATTTCAAACGCTTTGGTTTATATGTGAAAACTGGGAGTGAAGGTGAAATTATGGATATCAAATCCTTTAATACAAAAAATGTAATTGTTAGTGAATCAACTAATATCAGTGATATGTACCGAGATATTTCAAGTGCTATCATCGTGAAGAGTGAAGAGTTCCAGGAAAGGGAGTCAGGCTGGGCTTTGGTTGAAGTACTTTATTTAGAAACCAACATGAATAAATATAACCCCCTTAGAGCATCATCATATATTGATTTACCTGTATGGATCAAACGAAAGGGAGCTGTTGTGAATGTTTGAATAGTGATCAAGCATGTTTTGCGTGGGCTGTAACCTGAGCTCTCCATCCAGCAGTGGGGCATGTGGAGAGAACATTATCTTATCCTCACTATTCTTCAGTGTTAAATTTAAAAGAAATGGAATTTCCTATGGAAATAAAAGACATTCAACGTTTTGAAGAGCTGAACAATGCAAGTATTACTGTTTATGAAATTGAAAATAAGAGAATAGTAGGTCCTCTATATTATACTCAGGAAAAAAAAGGATATTCATGTAAATTTATTATACATAACCGAAGGTGAAAATGCCCACTATTGTTGGATAAAACGTTAAAGTAGACTTGTTGGTAGTCAAGTATCAAAACATAAATCTAAGAAGAGGTTGTGTGATGGTTGTTTGCTATATTTCAGGAAAGAGGACCAACTAACTCAGCATCAAAAATGGGGTTGTAATCATGTATGTACGGTATTACCTACTCCTAAAAATAACATTCCGAAATTTAAGGACTTTGAGAAGCAACTTCGAGTACCATTTGTTATATATGCTGACTTTGAGGCTTTGCTAAAACAATTTAATACATGTTCATCGAATCCAACCAAACCTTTTACCAACACCACTCACATTCATGAACCTTTTAGCTTTGCATATTATATTAAATGTAGTTACGATGACTCTTTAAATAAGTTTGAGCTGTATAGAGGACCTAATGCACCTAATGTTTTTTATGGAAAGACTTGGAAAAGATGCAATCCGTATATCCTCTACTTTAAATACTATCATTCCAATGGAGCCACTAACTTCATCAGAGCAAATGAGTTTTGAAACTGAAACTAATTGTTTTATATGTGGTGAATATTTATATACAGATAGGGTTCGCGATCATGACCATTTAACAGGGAAATATCGTGGTGCTGCTCACCAAGAATGTAATTTAAAGTATAGAGCAACTAAATTCATTCGAATCATTCTACATAACGGTAGCAAATGCGATAACCACTTTATCGTTAAAGAATTTGGAGCTACAGTGAGAAAATTGATGTGATTGCAAATAATAAGGAACAATACATATCGTTCACAAAATACATCAAAACTAGCAATAAAGAACCATAAAACTGCGATTTTTAGATTCATTCGCTTTATGTCAGGTAGTCTTGATAAGCTTGCTAGTAATTTAAAATCAGATGAGTTTCGTGAAATTCAACGCGTCTTTCTAAAAGAAGATGATTTTAATTTGATTCGTCAAAAGGTATATTCCCTTATGAATATATTAACTGTGTGGAACGTCTTGAGGAGTGTTCTTTACCACCAAAAGATGCATTTTACATTTCCTTAAACACAAGTGATATCAGTGATCAGGAATATTTACATGCACAACGTGTATGGACACAGTTCAACACTCAAACTTTAGGAGAATTTTCAGACATATATTTAAAGACAAATGTTGTTAGCTGCTAATATGCTGCTAAAAGCGCCCTCTATGTATGGACTACTTTTGTAAGCTCCTTGGAGAGCAGCATCCAGTGGGCCGTGGTTTTAGATAGGCCATAGCGCTGCGCTGTCGGCATTATTGTAAGAAAGCAACCATTAGCATTGATATGACACAAGGCAATAAACAATAAATAAAGGTCATATTCATAAAAGAGGACAAAAATTCATTACATCACCAAAATCAACTCCAACTCATTAACATTGGCGCCCAACAGCGGAACTCTCGACTCCTGTGAGTATCAAATAAATCATAATTGGAGAGACATTCATAGGTTACAAATATACGTCGCAATCGACAGCTGAAACGTAAACGCAATAGCCAAAGCAGTGTCATATATAATTCAAGAGTCATACTACCAAAACAAATAAAACATTGAGCTAGGTCTACCGTACTTCAAATCCCATTGTACAAATTCATATAATTCATTGAATACAATAGGCATTTCTTCATTGCATTGGTCACTGCACAGACCTACGCAACTTTATATTTAATCGCAATTCAGGATGTCGCAATTCACAAAGCTAAAACAAAGTCGCGCACGAGTAAAAGGATTCGTGACTAGAACAGCCAACTCGATCTCAGAACACACCACACCAATTGAAGCAACGGTAAAATTAGAAAAAATAGAGGGCATTTGGAAAGAGTTTGACGACATTCAACAGGCTATCGAAGACCATATACCGGAAGATGAAACTGAAGCGGACGTATTTCTGGCAGAATGTGAGGGTGAACGCGCTGTATTTGAAACACAATATTTCAACACAGTCAGTCAACTACACGCTATCGTCGAGACATCACAACAACAAATATCCCCAATTACCCAGAACCTTCAAGTACAAGAACTTCCTCAAACAACTCATTCTAATGTGTCAAAATTGCCAGAAATAAAACTCCCAGAATTCGACGGTGATTACAAAAAGTGGCGGTTTTTCAAAAATAGCTTTGAATCCACAATTCACAACAATTCAAACCTAACAAATGTACAGAGGCACCAGTATCTTGTCGGAGTACTGAAGGGAGAGGCTCAAAGTGTCATCGAAGGATTCACCATAGGCGAAGAGACCTATACCAACGCTTGGGATCTATTAAACGCTACATACGACAACCAAATGATGATAATACAGACCCACCTGGATGAACTTTTCAAATTTCCAGAAATCGAGAAGGAAAACAAAGCCGACTCGATGCGAAAATTGAATTGGCACATCCAAACGAATATATCAGCGTTAAAATCACTTAATCAGCCTGTAGATCATTGGGATACCTTAATAATCCATTTAGTTAAGCAGAAACTAGATTATCTTGAACAGCGTGACTGGCAAGAAAGAATCAAGAATCGCACACCAGAAAATATGCCAACTCTACAAGAATTCACAAAGTTTTTAGCCGAACGATGTCAATCACTGATGTTGTTGAAACAAACCCTCAAATCAAAGACATTAAACAAGCAGAGTCCGGGAAACAAGTATACACAGAAGGAAAATAAACAGGATAAGAAGGTTTTAATGATCAACACACCTTCATTCAAATGCAACATATGTGAAGGAAACCACTTCATTTTTCAGTGTGAAACGTTGCTGAAGCAAACGCCTGATGAGAGAAGACAGTTATTAATTAAAAAGAAACATTGTCTAAATTGCCTAAAATTTGGACATCTAGCAAGAGATTGCCGTGGAACAAGATGCAAGAAATGCAACTCACTGCATAACACATTACTGCACAAAGACAGTGCCAGTTCAGAAAGCCAAGAAAAGGCCACAACTTCAGAAGCAAATCGCTTAATTCAGTTGCAAGAATCTACATTAGGCCAAGGGCCAAGCGTCAATTTAACAAGAGTTCGAACATCACAAGTTCTTCTGTCAACTGCGCTTGTGAATGTAGTGGACAATAAAGGAAAGAGAATCACCTGCCGAGCATTATTAGACCCTGGTGCACAGTTAAATTTGGTAACAACGACTTTTAGCAAAAGGCTTAATTTACAGTGGTTTCGCCAGAATCAACAATTCAGCGGTGTTAGTGGTGCCCAGGTTGAAGCAAAGGGAATCAATCGTATACAACTTTATTCCATGGATAGTCAATACAGCATTGATTTGGAATGCTACGTTGTTCCTTCCATCACAGGACGACTACCCCAATATAAGGTTAACATCAATGAGATAGTCATGCCAAAAAATATTCAACTTGCAGACCCTTCATTCAACGAGCCAGGAGATGTTGACCTGCTGCTTGGAGCAAGCATTTACTGGAAAATCGTCGTTGGAAGACCAAAAAACAACATAGCTGGTCAACCTGCTTTGCAGGATACAAAATTGGGCTGGATTCTCGGTGGAGAAATACAAGAAAATAAAGCTGAAGGAATGTCTACGTGTCTCACAATGACTAATGATACATTATCACAACAGCTCGAAAGGTTTTGGCTACAAGAAAAAATCCCAGAAACGCAGCACTATACAAAAGAAGAGCAATTTTGCGAAGAACTATTCGCTGAAACAACCACGCGGGACTCATCTGGAAGATTTGTGGTTAGATTGCCCATACGGCCAGGAGTTACTCTCGGCGAGTCCAAAGAACAAGCGAAGAGAAGACTTGCCGCTTTGGAAAGAAAATTTAACAAACAACAAAATTTGAAGCAGGCATATTGTGACTTTATGGACGAGTACGAAGCACTTGGACATATGTCACACATTGAAGAAACAGCTGAGGACGAATCAGACAAATGTTATTTTATACCACATCATGCGGTTTTACGTCCAGAGAGCTCAAGCACGAAATTGAGAGTGGTGTTTGATGCTTCCGCCAAAACTACACGAGGAACATCACTAAATGACAAATTGTTTCAAGGTCCCAATTTACAAGCAGATTTATTTCACATCATTCTCAGATTTCGCATGCACCAGTATGTAATAACGGCTGACATTGAGAAAATGTTTAGGCAGATAATGATACACTATGAAGATCGACCATTGCAACAAATTTTATGGAGAAGGGATACACTGTTACCAATAAAAACATATCAGCTAAACACTGTCACTTACGGAACAGCGTCAGCACCTTACCACGCGATGAGATGTCTTCGCGAACTTGCTAATATCTATGACCCTCAATATCCAGTAGCAGCCAAAATTATGAGACAAGACTTTTACATGGATGATTGTATCACCGGTGGCGATACTGTAGATGCAGTAATACAAATTCATCGTCAGCTTATGGATCTATTGCAAAAGGGGCAAATGTTGTTGCGCAAGTGGAGGTCCAACCATAAGGAAATCATAAAACACTTGAATATCCAATCGAATGCACGAGACTTGATGGTCCTAGACAAAGAAGAAGCCAGTAAGACGTTAGGAATTGTCTGGGATTCGACAAAAGATACATTGCAGTATCAGGTTAACCTCTCATCTGAAGTAGTGTATACAAAGCGTGAGATTTTATCAAAAATCTCGCAAGTCTTTGATCCTCTTGGGCTAGTAAGTCCTGTTTTAATAAGAGGAAAAATCATAATGCAACAACTATGGACGGACGGGTTCGACTGGGACCAACCTGTTACCACAGATAAGCTGTCCATTTGGAACCAATATTATTCTTCATTGCCACAGCTAAACCAGCTCAGAATCATAAGGAACGTCAATCCTGAAAATTACAATTCAAAATTTGATCTTTTCGGATTCAGTGACGCCTCCGAAAAAGCATATGGAGCCTGTATATACGCAGTAAACAGAAATCAAGATGGAATGTTCACATCTCATCTAATCAGCGCAAAATCTAAAGTGGCTCCTCTAAAAACCATATCCATGCCAAAACTAGAGTTAGAAGCAGCACTTTTACTCACAAGTTTAGTGCGAGAAACGAAGGCTGCTGCAGCAGACAAGATAAGAAATGTTTATCTTTGGAGTGACAGCACCATTGTTTTAGGATGGATAAACACAGAATCGCGATTGCTGAAAACATTTGTGGCTAACAGAGTCACAAAAATACAAGATGCAGCTGAGAATGCAAAGTGGGGTCACGTACCCTCTCAGGAAAACCCTGCTGACCTCATATCGCGTGGGATTCCAACCATAGATATTATTAACCATCATCTTTGGTGGTTTGGGCCTAATTGGTTAGTCAAGGAAAATTCACTACCTCCTTCTACATTGCAACCTAACATCAGTCTGCCAGAGATGAAGAGTTCAAAGGTTATGTTGACCATCGCAAGTACTTCCAAAATATTGCACACATTTTCATTTTCGAAGTTACGTCGAGTCATTGCGTATAGTCATAGATTTGCAAATAATACCATAATCAAAGTACAGAGCAAGAAAAGGGGAAAAGTATCCAAAGACCTAAATACAAACCACATCACTCCTGAAGAAATGAAACCAGCAGAAAATACTATATTAAGGTGGTTGCAAATAGAAGCTTTTTCATCATCACACAAATGTTTATCCAAAAAGGAAACACCACCTCGTGGAAGTCCTTTGAGATGCCTTGATCCATTCATTGATGAAGATGGGTTAATACGAGTTGGTGGAAGATTGAGACATTCTGCTCTCTCTGAAGAGCAAAAGCATCCCATTCTCCTCCCGGCAAATCATCACATAACAACAGCTATTATGAGATACGAGCACCATCATTGTCCACCGGAGCAACTATTACATTCAACTCGACAAAAATATTGGCCGATAAGTGGTCGAAGAGAAGCACAAAAGATCGTTCGAAAATGCGTCCAGTGTTTTCGATTTAATCCAACAGTTCCAGAAGTCCGCATTGGAGATTTACTCAAAGAGAGGGGTTAGAAAGTCGCTATGCCCTTCACCTTAACTGGTGTGGGCTATGCGGGTACTTTCCAACTTCGAGAAAGTCAACGGAGAGGCAGATTACGAATTTTTAAAGCATACATAGCAGTGTTCACTTGCTTTAGTTTATGTTAGATTATATGTTCTCATTAGATGTAGTTTTTGACATTTATGTTCAAATGTTGTTTATGTATGGTGTTTAACATACCGTACGTATAGTACATGGTTTTCTTGTTGAAATCGCATCTTTCAAGGAGAGCCAGAAATGTTAGCTGCTAATATGCTGCTAAAAGCGCCCTCTATGTATGGACTACTTTTGTAAGCTCCTTGGAGGGCAGCATCCAGTGGGCCGTGGTTTTAGATAGGCCATAGCGCTGCGCTGTCGGCATTATTGTAAGAAAGCAACCATTAGCATTGATATGACACAAGGCAATAAACAATAAATAAAGGTCATATTCATAAAAGAGGACAAAAATTCATTACATCACCAAAATCAACTCCAACTCATTAACAAATGTGTTGTTATTAGCAGATGTTTTTGAAAATTTCCGGAATGTTTGTATGAAAACTTATGGCCTTGACCCTTGCCCGTATTTTACTGCTCCTGGGTTAAGTTTCAGTTCAATGTTGAAAAAAACGAAAGTAAATTTTGAATTGATGACTAATATTGACATGATTAACTTTATAAAATCATCAATTCGAGGTGGATTAAGCCAATGTAGTGGACGGTATTCTAAAGCGAATAATAAATACATGCCTAGTTATAACCCTTGCGAAGAGTCAAAGTATATTGTTTACCTTGATGCAAATAACCAATATGGTTGGGCTATGAGTCAATATCTACCTCTGAAAGATTTTCGCTGGCTGACACAACCTGAAAGTGATGTCTTACATGTTGACACTCTTGATGATAACGTTGAAAAAAGGATATATTTTAGAGGTAAATCATGAGTACCCTAAAGAGATACGTGATGATCATAATGATTTACCATTTTGTCCTGAGACTATGAAATCTCCATACATCACATCACGAACGAAAACGTTAATTGCTAATATGAATGATAAATGTAGATATGTAATACATTATCGAAACTTGAAACAGTGTCTACAGCATGGATTGAAATTAACTAAAATTCATCGCGTATTACAATTTCATCAGTCAGCATGGCTCAAACCGAATATTGATCTAAACAATAATTTAAGAACACTGTCAACAAATGCTTTTGAAAAAGATTTTTATAAACTCATGAATAATAGTGGGTTTGGAAAGACTATGGAGAATGTTGATAATCGAGTTGATGTAAAGCTGATAACAAAGTGGGAGAATGGTCGTAAAAGGTATGGTGCGAGCAACTTAATAAGCAAGCCTAACTTCCATAGCTGTTCAATTATTCATGAGGATTTAGTTGTAATACAAATGAATCGTCTTAAAGTAACTTACAACAAACCCTTATATGTGGGTTACACCATTTTGGAATTGTCAAAAACACTTATGTATGAATTTCACTATGATTATGTAAAGAAAAACTATCATGATAATGCTAAATTACTCTACACAGACACAGATTCTTTTATTCATGAGTTTAAAACTGATGATTTTTATGAGGATATCAAAACTGAGCTAAATAGGTTTGATACAAGTGACTATCCCGAGGATAATATTTACCATTTACCTCTAGTAAACAAAAAGGTTCTTGGAAAATTTAAGGATGATTGTGCTGGTGTTGTTATAGACGCCTTTGATAAATGCATGGGCCAGTCCAAAGGGACCGGTCCACAGGTATCCGTCAAAAGGACCTGTCAACAGGGTCCCGTCCACAGGGAGCCATCCACAGGGACCCGTCAACAGGGACTGGTTCGCGAGATATTAACAAAAGTGCACTTAGACCCTTTGTCAAAATTTCAAAAATAGATTAAAAAAGGGGGCGTTAGCGAGATTCAAAAAAGGGGGCATTTTTCACCCACTTTTGCACCCACCTTTGCACCTACCTTTGCACCCTCTATTGCATCCACGTATGCACCCAATTTTGCACCAAGTTTTGCACCCACTTTTTCACCCACATTTGCACCCACTTTTGCACCCACATTTCCCCCCATTTATGCACCCACATTTTCACCTAGATTTACACCCACCTTTGCTCCAACTTATGCACCTACGTTTGCACCCACCTTTGCACCAACCTTCGCGCCCACTTTTGCAGCTACCTTTGCACACACTTTTGCACCCACTTTTGCACCTACCTTTGCAGCTACCTTTGCACCCACTTATGCACCCACATTTGCACCCACTTTTGCACCCACTTTTGCTCCCACTTTAAACTATTATTTATATTATAGAGTGAACTTTACTAGAGATTAGTTCATGCTTGACAATTGATATGGAAGTATCATTTTCATTTCTCATTATTTGTTACTCTATTTACCCTTTGGATGTTTATCATTTCTCTTTTAATACACCATTTCAAACACTTATAAAGAAAAGAAAAAAGCAAGTCCAAGAAAAAAAATGTGGCTCATGATAGTGCATTGTTTACTGAGCAAAGCTTAACTCCTGTTGTTGTAAAAGTTATGTTTAATCCATCTTTCACGTCTCAAGAGCCATCAACATCACAGACTATGCAAGAGGTAGTGTTGTTGTTTTAAGGGTGGAACTACAAGGTTATCTGTCATCGATATGCAGATAGTTTTACCAAAGAAGAATTATTGGTGCTCTCCAAGTTGTTCATTTATTATGTGACAGTCAATGCCGTGAAAGAAATCTGGCAACTTATACCAAAATCATGGACTCAAGACCCTGGATAGTTTTACCAAAGATGAATTATTGGTGCTCTCAAAGTTTTCATTTATTTTGTGACAGTCAATGCCGCGAAAGAAATCTTGCAACATGTACCAAACTCATGGACTCAAGACACTGTGTTAAGTGAATACCTATTAATTCTTTGGTTCAAGCATGTAAAGAACACGACCTTTCTTATCGTCATAGTCATTCTGCTTTAAGACGTGTGGCGGTTAAAGTATTGATGAAAAAGCTAAACAACGTTTGACATCCTATAATGGCTCAGTAGGAGAGTGGTTGGCAGCCCCCATTGTAATGAGTGCTATAAAAGGAAAGTGGAAATGAACAATGAAAAGGATTGAGGAATTGGTATTTATTTGTATTCTATTTTGTAAAGCCCTATTTGTTGTGAAATAAAAACAAGGTTTACCAGATCACAATGTCTTTTAATTTTAAAAATGATGATAGCCATTTCTTTATTTTCATTTTTTCACACATGGATATTTACACTTTCCACTTTACATTTTTTACATTCCCCTTTTTTAGTTCACACATTCTGTACATTATTTTTTGTTGTGAAATAAAAATAAGGCTTGCCAGATGACTAGGTCTTTTAATTTAAAATGGTGATAGCCATTCAATGTTTTCACACATAGATATTTACAATTTCCACTTTACATTTTTTACATTCCCCTTGTTTAGTTCACACATTCGGTACTTTTTTGTTGTTGTGGAATAAAAATTAGGTTTACCAGATCACAATGTCTTTTAATTTTAATATGGTGATAGCCATTTCATTTTTCACACATGGATATTTACAATTTCCACTTCACATTTTTACATTCCCCTTGTTTAGTTCACACATTCTGTAATTTTTTTTAAATCTGTTCCGTAATATAAAAAGCAAACATTTTACACTAAAATGTATTACTAATGTTCTTTTTTTACTAAACTACAGTAGCCTAACATTATACTTAGAGTATTTTACTAATATATTACAATATAAACATAGGCTACTACAAATAATACAATATAGTGAACATCAGACTTAAGTAAAGTAATAGTCGTCAATTCGACTGTTTCCCCAAGCGAGAGTATCAAATGAGCTAGGTATAATGAATCGTTTGTTGTCTTCATTACTTAAAGCAACTTTGTTCAGCAAATTAGTATACAGCTGATGAATTTTACTTCTAAATACACACATTTTCTTATAAAATATAGGTGGGTTACTGACTATACAGTTTTTATAATCAATTATATCTAACTCTTTACTAACAACATTCTTTTTCACTCCTTTTAATTTTTTTATTACTACATCGTCAATCGTCATATAACTATATGATTTAGATTTTGTGCCTAAAAAGTGTCTATAACAACACCAGCACATTCATCCTTAAATTTTCCAAGAACCTTTTTGTTTACTAGAGCTAAATGGTAAATATTATCCTCGGGATAGTCACTTGTATCAAACCTATTTAGCTCAGTTTTGATATCCTCATAAAAATCATCAGTTTTAAACTCATAAATAAAATAATCTGTGTCTGTGTAGAGTAATTTAGCATTATCATGATAGTTTTTCTTTACATAATCATAGTGAAATTCATACATAAGTGTTTTTGACAATTCCAAAATGGTGTAACCCACATATAAGGGTTTGTTGTAAGTTACTTTAAGACGATTCATTTGTATTACAACTAAATCCTCATGAATAATTGAACAGCTATGGAAGTTAGGCTTGCTTATTAAGTTGCTCGCACCATACCTTTTACGACCATTCTCCCACTTTGTTATCAGCTTTACATCAACTCGATTATCAACATTCTCCATAGTCTTTCCCAACACACTATTATTCATGAGTTTATAAAAATCTTTTTCAAAAGCATTTGTTGACAGTGTTCTTAAATTATTGTTTAGATCAATATTCGGTTTGAGCGATGCTGACTGATGAAATTGTAATACGCTATGAATTTTAGTTAATTTCAATCCATGCTGTAGACACCGTTTCAAGTTTCGATAATGTATTACATATCTACATTTATCATTCACATTAGCAATTAACGTTTTCGTTCGTGATGTGATGTATGGAGATTTCATAGTCTCAGGACAAAATGGTAAATCATTATGATCATCACGTATCTCTTTAGGGTACTCAAGATTTACCTCTAAAATATATCCTTTATCATCGTTATCATCAAGAGTGTCAACATGTAAGACATCAATTTCAGGTTGTGTCAGCCAGCGAAAATCTTTCAGTGGTAGATATTGACTCATTGCCCAACCATATTGGTTATTTGCATCAAGGTAAACAATATACTTTGACTCTTCGCAAGGGTTATAACTAGGCATGTATTTATTATTCGCTTTAGAATACCGTACACTACATTGGCTTAATCCACCTCGAATTGATGATTTTATAAAGTTAATCATGTCTATATCAGTCATCAATTCTAAATTTACTTTCGTTTTTATCAACATTGAACTGAAACTTAACCCAGGAGCAGTAAAATACTGGCAAGCGTCAAGGCCATAAGTTTTCATACAAACATTCCGGAAATGTTCAAAAACATCTGCTAATAACAACACATTTGTCTTTAAATATATGTCTGAAAATTCTCCTAAAGTTTGAATGCTGAACTGGTTCCATACACGTTGTGCATGTAAATATTCCTGATCACTCATATCACTTGTGTTTAAGGAACTGTAAAATGCATCTTTTGGTGGTAAAGGACACTCCTCAAGACGTTCCACACAGTTAATATATTCATAAGGGAATATACCTTTTTGACGAATCAAATTAAAATCATCTTCTTTTGGAAAGACACGTTGAATTTCACGAAACTGATCTGATTTTAAATTACTAGCAAGCTTATCAAGACTACTTGGCATAAAGCGGAATGAATCAAAAAATCGGAGTTTTATCGTTTTTTTATTGCTAGTTTTGATGTATTTTGTGAACGATATGTATTGTTCCTTATTATTTGCAATCACATCAATTTTCTCATCTGAAGCTCCAAATTTTTTAACGATAAAGTGGTTATCGTATTTCCTACCGTTATGTAGAATGATTGGAATGAATTTAGTTACTCTATACTTTAAATTACATTCTTGGTGAGCAGCACCACGATATTTCCCTGTTAAAGGGTCATGATCGCGAACCCTATCTGTATATAAACATTCACCACATATAAAACAATTAGTTTCAGTTTCAAAACTCATTTGCTCTGATGAAGTTAGTGGCTCCATTGGAATGATAGTATTTAAAGTAGAGGATATACGGATTGCATCTTTTTCAAATCTTTCCATAAAAACTTTAGGTGCATTAGGTCCTCTATACAGCTCAAACTTATTTAAAGAGTCATCGTAACTACATTTAATATACTATGCAAAGCTAAAAGGTTCATGAATGTGAGTGGTGTTGGTAAAAGGTTTGGTTGGATTCGATGAACATGTATTAAATTGTTTTAGCAAAGCCTCAAAGTCAGCATATATAACAAATGGTACTCGAAGTTGCTTCTCAAAGTCCTTAAATTTCAGAATGTTATTTTTAGGAGTAGGTAATACCGTACAGACATGATTACAACCCCATTTTTGATGTAGAGTTAGTTGGTCCTCTTTCCTGAAATATAGCAAACAACCATCACACAACCACTTCTTAGATTTATGTTTTGATACTTGACTACCAACAAGTCTACTTAAATGTTTTCTCCAACAATAGTGGGCATTTTCACCTTGGATTATGTATAGTAAATATACATGAATATCCTTTTTTTCCTGAGTATAATATAGAGGACCTACTATTCTCTTATTTTCAATTTCATAAACATTAATACTTAGATTGTTCAGCTCTTCAAAACGTTGAATGTCTTTTATTTCCATGGGAAATTCAATTTCATTTAAATTTAACACTGAAGAATAGTGAGGATAAGATGATGTTCTCTCCACATGCCCCACTGCTGGATGGAGAGCTGAGATTACTGCCCACGCAAAGCATGCTTGGTCACTATTCAAAACATTCACAACAGCTCTCTTTCGTTTGATCTATACAGGTAAATCAATATATGATGATGCTCTAAGGGGGTTATATTTATTCATGTTGGTTTCTAAATAATGTACTTCAACCAAAGCCCAGCCTGCCTCCCTTTCCTGGAACTCTTCACTCTTCACGATGATAGCAATTGAAATATCTCGGTACATATCACTGATGTTAGTTGATTCACTAACAATTACATTTCTTGTATTAAAGGATTTGATATCCATAATTTCACCTTCACTCCCAGTTTTCACATATAAACCAAAGAGTTCGAAATTCATTTTAGATGTTTTATGCACCACTAATACATTATCTAGCAATCCAAACACACTAGGTTTAACATTCTGTAAAAATGTTTCAATACATTGAGTTTTTTCTTCACTATTAAATCTGTAACTAACAATTCGACTTTTAAACGCGCTACCAATTTGTTGAATATTCGCAGAATTTTTTTCATGGCGAGCGTTGTTTTTATGATTAATAGGCCTACTGCGTAAATGCGCTTGAATGATTGATAATGGTATATCAATATTATATACATCACAATGGGTTATCAAAGGTTTGCCATTCTTCATTCTTTTCATAGAATAACTATTTTCACAATCTTGGAAACGTTTACGCTTTTGAGCATTTAATTCAGAACGGTCACCCCCTACTTCATCACATTTATTCAAAGGTTCCGTGCTAGTTGATGGTTTTGCAGTTCTTAATTTCTGTTGTTCACCATGCACCTCAACCATGTGGGATTGATATAGCTTTACACCAGAAAAACCAAGTTCGCAAACTGAACACGAAAATGGTGCTGAACCAGCATGCTTTAAATTTACATGCCGTCCAAGACTATCCCGTCGGTTAAATGTGGTAGCACAATGACTGCATACACACATTTTGTGATTATGTTTAGTACTTGCATGCCGTTGAAGGCTGTCAGGTCTTGAGAACTGTTTCTTACAGTCACCACACTTGAACATGATGATCAATTTCCAAATAACAGGGTGGCACACGAAATGTCATACACTGGAAATTGTTTGTAGAATATTTAATATACAACATATGTAATAAAATATGGTATTAAAACATTCACTGAAATGTGCATGATTAGTCAGTATGCAGGACATGTTCAATATGCCTACCTTCTCGGCGTACAACAGCTTCAAGACGAACCTGAATGTTTGTGACCACTCTACGACACATGTCCTCACTCAATCCTCGGAAGAAAGTCACAATGGCCGCTTGCAATTGCAATACATTTTCTGGTTTCTGGCGGTAGATTGTCTCCTTCAAATATCCCCAAAGAAAGAAGTCACAGGGATTAAGATCGGGGCTATGTGGTGGCCAGTTTGAACCGCTCTGAAAATGTTCGGGATATCGATGGAACATCACACGGGGCCCGAAATGTCAATGCAGGAAGTCCAGAACAACATTTGATGTGTGCGGACGAGCTCCATCTTGCACGAACCATTGTGTCTATATTGGTAGTCGTGATGCAAAGAGTTGTGGAAGGAAACTGTTGTGCAACATGTCCATGTAACGCGCATTGTTGACTGTGTCATTGAAGAAGACAGGCCCAATAATTCCATGACTGGATATTGCAGCCCATACACACTCTTTTACACCATGACTTTCAACCTCGTGCACAATAGCAGGCCGCTCTTTCGCCCAAAACCGGACATTCTGTTTGTTCACAGCACCATTGAGATAAACGTGTGCCTCATCGCTGAATCATGTGTTGTGCAGTACGGGATCACCTTCTGCAATAGCCCACGCAGCAAACTGTACTCGCCGTTGCTTGTCAAGCGCCGTTAGTTCATGACCTGTTGTCATTTTGTATGGGAATAGGTCAAGCTCAGACTGCAGTATTCTCTGAATTGACCGACGAGAGATGCCCGTCTGAACACGGACAGTTCTGTTGGATTTGGAGGGGCTCCGAGCCACAGCTGCTCTCACAGCAGCAATATTCTCCGGTGAGCGGACTGGCTTGAGACGGGTCCGTTTTCTCTCACTTATATTGCCTTCTGTTTCAAATTGGCTGGCCAGTCTATACACAGTCTGCCGGCAGGGAGCCCACCGGGTACGGAATACGAAACGTTTGTTGAGTCTGAATTACACTCTTTGTTTCCGCATAAAACAACACTGTTTTCACCTTCTGTTCGCGCGTCAACCTCCCTTTGTCCGCCATGTTGTATAACTGGAAGCCGGTACGCATGCGCGACATGGGCTGTTGTCTGTCGAATCACGCATGAAATAAGGTTTCTGTTCACGAAAGGACATGGTTGTGAGCCCATATTTACACATGTTATAAATCATTTTTGATCTATGACATTTCGTGCTCCACCCTGTACCTATAAAGGAAAGAAATCATAAATATTAATAAAAGATAAAACAAAGTAAAAGAAAATAATTACAACCAATGGTCATAGCAGGGTATTTTAATTGATCATCCGTAAGCGCCCATCAGGTCAAATTTCAAGTAGTTCCAACTTAAGCTACTAAACGCCACTGCCACTGACACCTAGTGGTAAACGTTCGAACTTCATAAAGCGCTTATAACCAACTAAATATGATTTTATAATAACACACTTACCTAAGTAGTAATGTATTTTCAAGTCCTCTTCCAACGCAGGTAAGCTGTAGAGATAACACGTTGTCAACTGTCGTTCACAAGATTCAAGTACAAAGTGAGAAAGTTCTTCCCCCTACTTAGCCTTTTATACCACACACACACCTATGTCATGTGTGCACCTGTGCGTCTCAAATATCTGTCAATGTAATGTTTCTCATGGTTGATAATAAACACCTACATCACGTGATATCATACGTCTGCAAGATTCACATTTCTCACACCTGCTTCCTGTAACACAACACCTTGCTTCCAGTGGCAAGATCATGTTTCACTAACATCCTACATCTGCAAGAAACATTTTTCGCATCTTGCTATTTTGTAACACTAAACCTTGCATCCGGTGGCGAGTTCTTTTTTCCGCTTACATTCTAAGTCAGCAAGAATTATGTTTCACACACTTCCTTAACCTAACGCTGACCTTGCATCTGGTTGTAGCACCTGCTTCACATGACGTCATTCACTGCAGGAGTTGGCTTGTTTTATATCATACATCACAGGCTTGTCTCATCCTCCATAAAAAACTGCATGGGATATTTGCATGTACCCCGTGTACTTAGGTGTATGCATTAGCTCCAACGCTAGCTTTACCCCCCACCCTCCATAAAAGAAAAATGGGGTAATTGCGTGTGCCCTATGCACTTGGGTGTATGCATTAGCCTCAAATAGTCCTAGAGAACATCCATCCGCCGAGTTTTGCACTTAGGACCTTTTGACAAAAAATGAATAATACATCAAGTCCTACGACCCCTCATACAAGTCCCTAGCCTTACTAGTTCACAATATATTAAAAAGCGCATGACCTATTAGTTTTCGATCTTTTGGTTATTTTGTTAATAACTCATCCATAAATCATTATTCAAAAAGTCCGCCCTCTTACAAAAATCCCAAGTGCACATGCGTAAAAAAAAAAAAAAAAAATGTTAATTCATATTGGCATCCAATCGTACACATGTTTTTCATGTAGAACAACGTTTAATTCATATTCGTATCGAGTCGCATGCATGAAATACGTGTAAAGAAATGTTTACTAAAACATTACTCTTTCACCCCTTATTAGGGATAGGTTTTATTTTAGGGTTAAAATAAGTTGTCCAAAAGAAAGAGGGTGTCGTTCCGAGTCCTACGACACCTCATTTGTTAAAATACGACCATGGGTTCGCGAGATATCGCGACGCCGCCATCTTGGGAGGTGGAGCGGTGGCGGTGGGTTTTGAGCCCCACAAAAACCACTACTCATATTATTTCACAAATAATCTGACTTTATCAATTCAGCTACTAGTGCAGTGGTTAGGGGTTTGTCATTCCTTCTTAGGTATATCAGAGCGAAGTTAATTTTTCTGGGAATATTACAGACACTGTTAATTTAAGGGTTTTCGGAGACCCTTTATTGTCGGATCAAAAAGACCTTTCGTACCACACTCACACGTGGAAATTGCGTGAAAAAATTCTAGAGAGCCCCTTGACCTCCTTAAGCGCATTATACTGTATGTATTGATGAATTTTACAGCTTAATTTGGTTCAGTGATAACCTTATAACCGTCTGGAAACTTTCACAGTAATGTAATAATTGGAGTTGCATTGCGTCTTACAGAAATAGATGGACCTGTGAGATTCTGTTATACCATGGTTACCGTGTTGCATTCTTTCATTATTTCATTGTAAATATACATTTTTAAGGTATTTATTTAATTGTGAGGCATTTAAAGAGTAAGTGAGTGCGTTTCGCTTACGCATTGGGTTGTGCTGAACCTGTAGGTACCCCATATGTACCACCCCATATGTTGGTGTTAATGGGACCTTATTTTCGGCACACAACTGGAATGGGACCTTAGCAGATTAATATAGGGAGGGATATTATAAGATTTCGTTGTTTTTTTCCACTTTTCCAAAAGTTAAAGGCGTACTCGCACGAGGTGACGATATGATGACACGCGGTAGACTGATGATTGTACACCGCAAACTCAACTTTCCCTGCCCTTTAGCCCGTCAACGTTTGCCACAATTGAGGAAATTGCTTAATAATACGTTTTTGCTGAGATGGGGACATGCTTTGCTAATAATTGTATTCAACATTAATTTGCTGAATTTCGACATGACTGGTTTAGAGCCTCGAAGGCAAGTGAATGATATGAAATTCCTTTATAAAGTTATTAACGGTCAAATTGATAACTCATTTTTACTATCGCTCCTAAATTCAACATCCCTCGCTTAACTACAAGATCAACCATAACATTCAAAATTACATAACAAATACTACTTCACATAACAATTGAATCGGTCCATACTGAAAGGACCTCAGTCCAGTTGAGTCAGCTTTGAGTAAAATGCAAAAAACTGTTTTATTCTCTTAAGTTGAATCTTTAGTTTTAAAACGCTATCCATTATGGTGAATATAATTTCATAACAAAACTTGTCATTCAAATGTTTACCTAGTGTGGGTGATTAAATAAAGACGATGGACTGAGGCCCTTTCTGCACGATATGATATATTTTGATACCATTTTTATCTTCTGTTTTGAAAAGCTATCCAGTATCATAGCCACCATTATGTTGAATATAATTTCATAAAAACCTGACATTCAAATGTTTACTTAGTGTGGGTGATGAAATAAAGACGAAGGACTGTGGCCCTTTCTGCACGATATGGTATATTTTGATACCATTTTCCTTTTATTCTTTACCAGAATACAGACAAAGTCCACGGAGATCCAGAGGAGGTGAACGCTCGACAAACATCAACAATCCGCTCTCTTATTGCCTATTGTTGCGGGAACAGAGGAAGTAAATTTGCACGGCAACTGTCTTCAGTGTTTCAAATGATATATGGACTGAGGCCCTTTCTCTATGGAATTATGAAACGCATGCATCGATTTCTCTGCTTTCTGAGCACGGGACTGAGGTCCCTTCGTTATAGTTTAGTCCCAAGTAATACGATTCTGGCAATAACTCATTTTCACCAAAATTGTGACTGAGGCCCTTTTAGTATGGACCGATTCAATTCATATGTATTTATTTATTTATTTATTTATTTATTTATTTATTTATTTATTTATTTATTTATTTATTTATTTATTTATTTATTTATTTATTTATTTATTTATTTATTTATTTATTTATTTATTTATTTATTTATGTTGTGAACATTACAGGAATCCCCAATTACATTGCTCACTACTAGAATCATATAATATACAACAATATATAAATAGAAAAACAAAAGATACATAAAGAGAAGATATAGATAAACACGTTATAAATAATAATAATAATAATAATAATAATAATAATAATAATAATAATAATAATAATAATATGAAGAAGAAGAAGAAGAAAAGGAAGGTTAGGTATGAGAAGGAAATGGGCTGAATACAGTACAATATATTACAAGACATCTTGCAGTTTATCACAGGACGCTGCAAACTGGTTTTGTGACATACTGAAAATATCTAAGTCAAGATGATGAACTTTATTATAGTGGGATAAAATTCTGTTAATCGGCGAGTTTTTATGGTTGTCTGTGTGAACTCTCGGAATAAAGAAAATGTTTCGGAATCTACTAGGTTTCACAGCTGGTACATATAACGTAATTCTCTCTCGAATTTTAGCGTCGTCAATTTTATTGTTTACTATTTTATGTATGGAGGCATTGCAGTATTTACAACGATGCAGTTCGTGTAAACTGGAAACTAGATTTCTGGCTCTCAATTAGACCGTTCTTGGAAATTATAATCCAGTCACTGAATTCATATTTGAAATAAAATTATTCACCACACAAAACAGAACCATCAATGTATAATACTGTACAGTAGGTGGATAGGCCTGTTCCCTCATTAAAGTTACCTTTTAGTTTTCTATGTATAATTTGAAATCATGTGTTTTATATTTGACATTAGATAAAATTTAGAATTAGCTATTATATTTTACTAGCAACCCGACCCGGGAACAGTTATGAATGCATTACGTGATAAGCGCTTTTTTTTTCCAATGTCAATGAACAACGACCAATATCCGTTTTACATCTCGGCCTGATGGGTTAAAATCACTGATTGGACTATTATATTATCATGGAGATGCATGTGCAACAAATTCTTGTCAAATGTACAGTAATTTCAGAATCGCAAGGTGCATGAAACACAAATCCCCCTTCCGTCCAATCTTAACTTGACTGTGAATTTTGCGGAACGAAAAGTTCACAGGCGAAATGAAGAAAAGCCGAGTTGCACTTCCAGGGAAACTCCAAACACAACCCCCCTTCTCTAAAGTTTTTAACCCAACACGACTCGACAGTTTGCTGCTGGCTGTATCTGGAGCAATAAGCTCGTCCTCTAGCTAAGCTGTAACTGGGGTGATAGACTCGCCCCTAGCTCGCTCGTAAACTGTCGCCTTAGTAACTGAATGGAGATTGTTGGAAGAAGTGAAAACGTAAAAACACTTATAGTGGGCGATGTATTGAAGATATAGATATGCTCTCCCTGGCTTTTTTGTAGCACTTTTCATGCTGAACAATTCGTACAACTCAT
This sequence comes from Meconema thalassinum, assembly GCA_946902985.2. Lineage (NCBI taxonomy): Eukaryota > Metazoa > Arthropoda > Insecta > Orthoptera > Tettigoniidae > Meconema > Meconema thalassinum. The sequence continues at coordinate 144,808,436 of OX336391.1, forward strand.
AGTATATAGATATTTTAACGGTTTGCCCAGCGTAAGCTTAAAAAGCGCACGGACGCCAGGTTTTTTTTTTCGACCTTTTAACTGAAATCGTTAGTGCTGGACTTCCTTTGATCATAAAAAAATTATTTTCACCAGAAATCTTCCTCGATATATCCTTTACAGATTGGTGAAAACCTCATCAAAATCCATTCAGTGGTTCTCGAGATTACCCGTGACATCCAAGAATCGGGGACTTTGTTTTATACTAAGTAGAGATTATACGCCAATCAGTATAATTTAATATGATATAATTCCCCTTCCGTGCAATCTTAAATTGACTGTGAATTTTGCGGAACGAAAAGTTCACAGGCGAAATAAGAGTTGCACTTCCAGGGAATGGCTAGGTGAATGAAACTCAAATCCCTCTTCCGTCCAATCTTAATTTGACTGTGTTTCACAGGCCAAATGAAGAAAACCCGAGTTGCACTTCCAGGGAAACTCCAAACACAACCATCCTTCTCCGAAGTCTTAATTCAACACGACTCAACGGTTTGCTGCTGGCTGTATCTGGGGCAATAGTTTCGCCCGCTAGCTAGGCTGTAACAGGGATGATAGACTCGCCCTTAGCTAGCTCGTAAACTGTCGCCTCAGTAGTTGAATGGACATGGTTGGAAGAAATTAAAACGTAAAAACACTTATAGTGGGCGATGTATTGAAGATAGACATATGCTCTCGCGGACTTTTTTGTAGACCTTTTCATTCTGAACAATTCTTACACTCATAGTATTTAGATATTTTTAACGGTTTGCCCAGCGTAAGCTTACAAAGCGCTCGGACGCCAGTTTTTTTTCGACTTTTCCACTGAAATTGTTACTGATCGGCTTCCTTTAATCATAAATAAATTATTTTCTACAGAAATCATCCTCGAGATATCCTTTACAGAATGGTGAAAATCGCATCAAAATTCATCCAGTGGTTCGCGAGTTTACCCGTAACATCCAAGAATCGAGGACTTAGTTTTATACCAAGTAGAGATTTAGATTAAGCTTTCTGCTACCATTTACATCTGTGTAAACTTCCTAGTTTTAAGAATTATTTAGATATTAATACTTAATCTAGAAATCCCTGGAAATGTGGTTTACTGTGTAGGTGCACTGTTATTGTACCGTCAACAAATACATAAACATTAAAAAAGTAACCAGTGGGTAAATAACATGATTTTAGGCAGCATTTGTGACTGCTATAGATTCTCCCTTGCAGTCTAATAATGTACTCACCTCTGTACATGGAACGAAACTAGTGTAGACGAGAGAGCTTTAGTTACCTAAGCTTTGCCACAGGGTAAATTTGTGCGATGTTTTAATCATCCAAACACATAAACTTGAGCCCGTAAACATGTGCAGTGTGACATCTAATGGACCATTTCAAAGTTGGACGGATCCTGCTGCGAGTACGTTTCTCCACTTCAAAAGAATTCCACTAAAATGCAATTTCAAACATACACTCTAAAAATAAGACCGCAGTAATAATAATTTTACAAGAGAGGCGCTCATGTTGGCAGTAAAACAGCTCAGTACCCTCGGTGGATTAACCTTTTACATTCCAGTAGCTATTTCAGAATAATACTCCGCTGCACTGTGGCCTTTACTGCTGGTAGAGTCGCGAGGTCACATAATAAATAGTCCAGCGTCATTACTTAATCGATTGTATGATATAATTTAGCCTCGTGAGGTATAACTGAGAAGAGCTGAGTTCGATTCCTAGCTCAGCCATCCTGGAAGTGGATTTCCGTGGTTTCTCCACTTTTACTCCAGGAAAATTGTGGTATATTTCGTAACGTAAGGCGACGGCCTTCTTCCCCGTCCTTACCTGAATCACAAGCACACATACTAGTACAAACAAGACAATAACTCAAGTTATCAGACATTTTTTAATATTTATATCTAAACTAGCTATTGTACCCGGCGTTGCATCTCGCTGAGTGTATTCATTTTGCCCCTAAGTGAGTTTACAACATAGTTTTTCTCGACTCTGATGTTATTCTAGTGCAATACTGACTCACTGTAAACCTAGTCGAAAAGTACTGCGGAGTACAATAACGTAGCAGAGCATGAAAACATATTGAAATGGGATGTACAGTATATGTACAAATCCTCGAGAACTCAGTCTAATAATTACTTTCCTGATAGTGTTTATTTTTTATTCAATGTGGTAATTAGGACGTCTTATAGCAGTGTTCACATAGTTATCTCTATTATTTTATAAATTTTGCAACTACTTTTTTGATAGGAAATACAGTAATATTTAAATTATTCAATGATTGGAAGATCAAGTCATAATTGTGGAGTCAAATATACTTATGGTTTTCAATTCCGCACAAATGGCGTGGATAATGAGAAATGAATTATTCTGTACATACAGTAAGTCATTGTACTATAGATGCACTTCTAGGAACAGTATTGCTGTAAAATAATTTAACTTACATGTACATTTTCTCATCTTCATCAAGTTAAAGTAAATTAAGCAACGTATAGTTCCAGTATAATGTCATATAAGATGCTTAGATTATGAGCACATTAGTTTTTTTGAGCCGTAAAGTATTACGTAAGATTAAAGAAATCTCTAAACTCAACCCTTAATTGTCTCTAAAAACCCATAGCGGAATCCAGAGTTAATAGAACTCATGACAATTATAACATTATTCCATAACTTTTGTCATTAAGCACTAAAATGTCCAATATAAATACTTAAGCATAGGAAAAAACGTATGAACGAACAGAATAGAACTATATAATGCCCGCTATTCTTATTTAAATGTATCCTTATCAGCCAAATATTATCGTAAAATAAAATATATTCGAAGTTTAATTATGTTATTAACATCTTATCAACTAAATTCATAATTTTACACCCGGTTCCATTACTAATTAGCATAGTCATAGAGCAGGATAATTACCAATTACAATATAACACGAATCACAAAGACAAATTCTATTCACAGAACAATCTGCAAATTCACGCAAAAGTTACTGTAATTGTAATTTGCAATACAAAAGACAGCCGGTAGAGGTTGACACGGTCAACAATAAAATAAAATGTAGCATAAAGACATTAGGATTTATCGAGCATTAAGGTCAACACATCAGTCGTAGAACACACCTTAACGGAGAATATAACACTACAATTCTAGTATATATTACATACAATTTATTGCGCGTGATACTTTCTGTCATAAGGTATACACTAGATTCAAAATCTCCCATAACAGCAGGCTTTAAGAGTACAAAATTAGACCCAAAATGTCGCATTGGTTCCGTTGCCCTGAAGGCAATAAAAACGTAAATAAAATTATACATAATATGCATTATTATTCAGACGACCACGTGGATTAGCGGCTAATATTCTCGGCTGTCACCTTGGAGTTCCGAGTTTGAATCCTGGCCCTGCCAAGAAATTTTAATTCTGGTCTGAGAGCAGGAACGGGGTACACTACGCCTCCCGAGATAAACCTTGGAAGTTGTTTTCCGAGGTTTCCCACTTCTACTCCAAGCAAATATCGGTATAGTTCTTAACTGAAGCCCACGGAAACCTCATTTCCAATCCTCATCTGAACTACAAATACACACACTACTATAGACATGACAGTAACACAGGTTATCAGAAAAAATCCATACACACTGAAGTTTATGGGGCTACATGACCATGATGTCGCAAAGCCTCTAAATCAATCACCTACAACATAATCATTTAAGCACATTTAATCTTAGAGGTACTAAGTTTTGTGAAGATATCTTCAGCCGTTGAAACGTTACGCCGTATGCAGGGGTAGCCAATGTATATCTTTCTTAATTTCAATTCCCTACAACGCCCCTGTTAATATTTTTTTAAATGCGTATTTAGATTTTTATGGCGTTCAGATTCCTTACGTTTTTATCGTGGTTTGAATAGAAAATGGAGTGCCTTGGCCTCTTACAGATATAGATGGAAACCTGGTGGTCACGTCTTGAGCTACTGTTGCCGTGGAGAAAATGGAGTGGCATTGCCTCTCACAGAGATAGTGGTAAATTTAGTGGTCTCTTTTTGAGTTAATTTTGCCATGGAGACGGCTGACCGTGCAATTCCATCATCAGTTTATTTTCTGCTTATATAAGCCTTTGTCCAAGTGCCGAAAGGCTGAAATCAAAAGAATCGGAAATAGTATCGAAAATTCATGTAGCCAGCGGTTCTTTCTGGGTCCTTAACTATGTGTGTCAAAATTTAGTTGAGATTGGTGGAACAGTGTAGATTTATATGGAGAACAAACATACGCACATACCTACATACAGACTTTCTATTTTATATATAAGATTATACAGACACTCAAGTACACCGGAATAAATGATCACGATTACAAAGTCTCTGAAATGAAACAACAACAACAACAATATTGAAAAGTTGGGAATACATTGTGGTCTACTGTGTGTCTCAAACTTTTTGGGTCAAATTGTATATTAGCATATGGAATGCAGTCATCCTGGAAACCTGTTTCATAGTGCGCTCATTTATCAATGTGCCACCCTAAAAGAATTTGCTGTACTGTTTTGCAAACTAACCCAGCGATATGTTGAGTTGCATCCACAGACATGGTGAAATAATAATATTATTAATAATAATAATAATAATAATAATAATAATAATAATTGGATAGATTCAATGCGTGGTTGTCCAAGCCACTGCACAGAGGGTCAAAATCGAAATCTAGGAGGACAAAATTATATATTTTCATAATTAAAAAAATCAAAATGTCTTACTTCTACAGCATTCACATATATAATTGCCGCTCACTATTCTGGGATATAAACGCATCTTAAGTGTAAATCTGTCACCATTGTTCGAGCAGTCTGAATTGGAGGGTGAATGTAAGTGGCTGTGGTTTAGTTGTCTTTGTGGTTAGTGTGATGCTTTAAGATGGAACATGCAGCTGTAGGTATGATCTTTGTAACATGATTCAGTTATTAATGGGCGTAATTGTTATGTAATTTTAGCTGTATTTGCATTATATAATATTTAACTATTATTTTTAAAATTATATTTTCACTTAGATTTTTAGTACGTCGCGTCACTCTGCGTCACTTTCTACTTAATGTTAAAATGTAGATGAAGTCTTGTAGTTTACGCCTGTAATAAGATTTTTTGCATCTTTTTGCTACTTACTTAGTTATTAGCCTACTTTTCACATTTTGCAAAAATGAGGAAAAAGTAGACTTATGAGATCGATCCGGGAAAATGTGTGTCTGTCTGTCTGTCTGGCTGTGTGTGTGTCCCCCACTATCAACTCCTAAACGGCTGCAGCAATCAAAACCAAATTTAGTATGAGTAAAGATGTGCACCGGAATATCTCACGTCCATATTTGAAAATGATGTCAGTGCTACCAACTGCTGAAAAAACGCACTAGAAATTTGAGCTCCATGTTGGATATCTTGCAAGGTATGCATGGGAACTATTCCAAAATTGGCACACATGTAGATAAGACTATTTCAGTTTAATTTCCAGGAGGCCAACCATGACAGTGTTGCCAAAATAATTGTATGCCTTCTAATAGGTCCAATGTTTAAATGCATATAACGTCTACACTATCAATTGGATTTCAACCAAATTTGGTATGTAATATCTGTACATAAACAGATATGACTGAGCGTATTCTTAAGATCCACCAGGGCTGCCAACTGTTAATAATTGCTCTCTTTTTTTAATCCAAATATCAATATATCAGAAAGTATGCAAGCCAACAGCTTTAAACTATGCACACGTATATTCTGACATTTTATATTAATTTGGAGTAACTTATATACGTCAGTTCTACCAACATGATTATAAGCCTGCGGATAGTACCAATTTTTAAATACATGTAATTTCTATACTATCAGTTGGATTTCAACCAAATTTCGTATGTGCTATGTCTACCATAACAGATATGACTATAAGTATTGTTACGAGCAATCAGGACTGCCAACTGTTAATAAATGCTGTCTATATTTTTTACCCTAATATCAATATATCAGAAAGTATGCAAGCCAACAGCTCTATACTTTGCACACGTATAGCACCTGAAATTCTAGATTAATTTGGAGTAATTAATATAAGTCAGTGCTGCCAACATGATTCTATGCCTGCTGATATGTCCAATTTTAAAATACATGTAACTTCTATACTAACAAATGGATTTCATCCAAAATTGGCACAACAACATATCATAATATTTCAGATTATTTCTGACCAGCACACGCATGACATTGTTGTCAACATGCTTTTACGCGTGCTGATAGATCCAGTGTCTAACTGCATGTAACGTCCATTGGACTTCAACCAAATTTTGTATTCTGTACCTTAAGAGATGGAACTAAGAATATATTCAGTCACCAGGGCTGCCAACTGTAGTGCTCTATTAGGCTACATTATACCAGGTATATTTTGAAATAAAGAGATATTTCGATATTACCAACTTAATTTCGTCATTATTCTAGATAGGTTCATATTCTGTAGAATAATCATTGGCAAGAAAAGTTGGCTGTATAGTTCTTCACGGAACTTCTTGTTTTTAATTTTAGAAGATGCCGCGCAACCAGTTCTCACACGTTTACAACTGTTTGAAGCATTGGGTTCGACGATTATGTCAAAAGTGGAACTTTGTGACTTTGTTAAATGTAAATTAGGGGTAGAAAATTGTTCTGAAGAGATAACTGAATGCTCTATCCAACTCCTATTCATAGACATTTTCTTGCATGTGTAGACACAGCTTAAAAGGTCTTAAATGATGTTTATTATGAAGTAAACAAATTATATGCGTTGCTTTCACTCTAAATTCATGATTAAAACGTAAAAATAATTTTGTCCCCCTAGATTTCGATTTTGACCCACTGTGCACTGCATTGAAAACATCCCAAAGAAGTCATCCATACTCACGTCGACAAGCTAGCGTCGAACGTTTTCTGTGCAAATGTTTCCAGAAACCGAAGGCTTTATGTTGGCTATTCTGGACAAGGTTGTCCCCACGAGGAACTACCTGAAGTTCATTATCAAGGATTCATCTGTGCAAGATGACCATTGGAGATATGGTTGCCCAACATCGGAGACTGTTCAGCATATTATTTCAGGTTGTCGTCATTTCGCTGGGACAGAATATAGGAAGAGGCATGATTTTGTTGCCAAGATAGTACATCAAGAACTGGCTATACACCTTCAACTGCTGAGACAAGAGAAAGTGCCGCACTATAAATATGTCCCTGAAAGTGTACTGGACAATGACAGATTTACGATGTACTGGGATCGTACTGTATTGATAGACCAGTCAGCCAAGCACAGCAGACCTGATCGGGTTCTTGTTGACAAATAGGCTACATGAAGCACACCACCTTCATAGATGTGGCAATCCCGAACAGTGGCAACATGTTAAAAAAAAAACATGTTGAAAAGCTGTCAAAATACACAGAGCTTTCAGAACTGATAAGGAAGCAATGGCACATGGCACAAGTCAGGACATTTCCTATAATAATCATCTCCACCACTGGCGTGATTCCGAACAATTTAAAGGAATCTCTCACAGAGTTGAAATTATATCCAGGCTTTTTATGATTATTCAGAAGATATTCATACTTTCGACGTGTCGCGTAATGAGGCTGTTCTTGACTAATCAAGCCTGAAGGAATGAGCGAAAAGAATAAAGCAACCAAGTAATGCAGTCACCGAGAATTTGCTCGTTATGATGTATATCTGGGATTGTAAATGTTTTCTTTCCAGAAAATATGTTGAGAATTTGTAAGCGCATGCGCAAAATAAATACATATAATAATTATTATTATAATTGATGAGAAATTTATTTGTTTATCTTGTTTATTTGTTTAAACACTCTTTTCAAACAAATAAATATATTTCCGTCGACTTTTCAAGAAATGCAAGATTTGTCCTGTACTATTGAGACGATTTGGAATATTTTGGCACAAAACGCACCTTCTAACTCTTTCTGGTTCAGGAGCTTGAGTTTCTTGTCGGATGAATTATATAATAGATTAGCGGACCCGTGCGACATATCTCGCTTGTTCATAAACCACACATTCCCCAATAGGTCTATAATGAGACACTAAAGTAACACTCACCGATTATTCGATATTTATGAAATTATACGATTTGAGAGCTCATTCCCTTGATGTATTGCTTCTGAAATCCATGCAAATTGATAAAGGAAATACCTCAGAATGTTAAAATGACATGGAACAGGCGTCACAGCGGCCAAAATGTGAAGTGGACAGCAATTGTAGAGCGTATTTTTTCCTTCAGCAACAGTATCTGCAAATCGCACACTTCGTACATTTTTAAAGTAATTTTTGAAATAATTATATATACTTATGAAATTAGAGTGCAATTCGTCACTGCTAATGTCTATTCTCTTTCATTTGAATGCTCATTTGTCACGATCGGTCGTTTGTGAGCGCCGCAGGAGGGATCCATACTACTGAAATAATATATATGATTATAATAATAGATACCCCCCAGTTTTCTCCATTCTACACATCTTCTTGACTGAGGGAAGTGGACTGGGTTTCATGGCTCATGCCATTTGGTAACCTTTTCGTGGTAGGTATTCCTCATAAGGAGAACCCGTTCATCCAAACCAGTCTTTGGAACTGTGGAATCAGTAAATCAGAGTTCTGACTTGTTAATGTGAATTTTAACAAGGCTGGAGGGTAACTGACCTTTATTGTTCCTTGCTGTCCTGAATATGAATCACTTAGTTTCACTGCAATGTCTTGAATACAAAATGCTGACTTTAAAGACCAGGGCGTAATAGTTGTTGTTGTTGTTGTTGTTGTGGTTACGTAGCCCCATGTACCTAGATGTGTGTATATTATGTCTGATTACCTGTGTCACTGTGATGTCCGTGCTGGTGTGTGTATTTGTATTTAAGATAGGATCTGCATAGGAAGTGGCCGTGGCCTTAACTTAAATACCATCCCGGCATTTACCTTGAATAGAAGTGGCTGAGGTAGGAATCGTACCCGCCTCTTCTCAGTTTAACACCACGGGGATGAGTGTACCCAGTTCAACTCCTCAGCCCAGAATCAAATATCTTGGAAGAGCCGGGAAACGAACCGGGGCCTCCGCGGTGACAGCCAAGAATGCCACTAAGCAACGAGGTGGTCAACTGACAGTTTGTATAGGTAACATCGACAAATAATCTTAAAAACTTAACATTGATCCTAAGTGGTCAATTCACTTGTAAAATAATAATAATAATAATAATAATAATAATAATAATAATAATAATAATAATAATAATAATATCGTATGGCCTCGGGTGCCGGGGGCAAGCTTTGTTAATTGACGCCCAGAGTGCAGTTTGCATGTCGAATTTTATCGCTCCTTGGAGCGCTATGAAAGTCAAGGAGGTTAGATATCTAAGCTCCTTGACACTATAGCGCTTTCTAGTAGAGAAAGGAGGAACTTTTGTGTTTGCGGAAAATCCCGAGATTAATTGTGCCATTATGAACACGGCCTACTGAATTCAAATGGGTTCTTGAACATGCCAACAACGTATGACATCCATGTCGTGATTTTTGTCGCCTTTCAAAAAAAAAAATCACATGCCATGGCCAGGAGCGAACCTGCAAGCTTGGGGTTGGTAGTCCGACAGGATAACCATTCACTCACCGTGGCAAGCAATAATAATGATAATCGTGTGGCCTCTGCACAGGCCGAGTGCAGGTCTTTCTAGTTGACGCCCGTGGGCGACCAGCGCGTCGTAATGAGGATGAAGTGGTGATGAAGACGGCACATACACCCAGTCCCCGAGCCACGGGAATTAACCCCAGGAGATTAAAATTCCTGATGGCTTGGCCGGGAATCGAACCTGGGGCACTTTGTGCCAAAGTCTATGCGCTAACCATTTAGCCACGGAGCCGGACAGCAATAATAATAATGATAATGATAATGTCGTGTGACCTACTCCATGAATCTTCGTTAATGTACTGCACAATCATTGAAATTACTCTTTCAGTCGTAAGCACCTTTAAATGAGGATCGTTAGTGCCTGGACACGATCTCGCCACCTCTGGCACAGTAAGCGAGTGCCTGACCCACAACTCCACTCTACGATGATAGGAGAATCCAGCCGAGAGTGGGAAGCCAAGCGTGAAGACGGAGGGGAGCCACTTCTTGTGCTAATACACCCGCCTTATTCTATGACACATCACCTGTAATAAACCAATCTCATACGCGCGCAGTTCCAGTATTCATGAGAGCACAGCATTCTAGACCTCTCCCGAGATGCTCACAACTTGCTATTTCAGTTAGGGACATGGCAATCGTGGTCATCAGACCAATGTACAGTACCTGGCCAATTTACTATTCTTCCATTTCTGATGTTGATTCTTGGGTGTTAGATTTTGCCAGGGACTTTGTTTAAGGTAACCCCCCAGAGGCTCACATCTAGTGGGACGTGGGTTGGTGACCACGGGGCCCCAGCTGAGTCCGGCATTGCTTCCACTTACTTGTGCCGGCTCCTCTCCGTCTTCTTTCCTGTCGACCTCACTTGGTCAACTCCTGTTCTCTTCCGGCCCCGACGGTATTAGGGTATCCGAGGCCTAAGGAGTCTCTTCATTTCACGCCTTAATTGTCCCTTGTCTCATCTTTTCTGATACCCTCCTTCTGCGAGGGGTCAGCCTTCTTTTTCTTTTCCTGTTATCTCCTGCCTTCTGCTCAAGGCCCTCAAGGAGTCAGGGTGTATGTAGCCCCACCCTTTCTGGTGCACCCTAGATAATGCTACACCCTCAGGGGCTCACGGCTGGTGAGTTCGCAAGTTGGCGACCCCGAGGGATTCCTGAGCTGGGTCCGGTTTCCCCCGTTTGTCCCTTACCTGTGGGGTGGACCCTCTCCTCTTTCTCTTTCCTATCTGCCTTTCATGGCTCTCCTTCCTACCAAGTCCCTCAATCTGCATTCTTCGAGGGTTGAGGGCATTCCTTTTCCTCCTGTCCTTTATTTGTCTTATTCTCCTTTTGTTTTCCATTTCTTCTTCTAGTATATAAGTTAATAGTTAGTTTTAGTTATAAGTTTACATTTCATTACCATCTTCACGGTCACCCATACAATTAGGGGCCGATAACCTAGATGTTAGGCCCCTTAAAACATCAATTATCATCATTATCATTCTTGGGGGGGTGTAGAATTTGTAGAATTTGAGCCCTGCGTGGATAAACAAAACCTTATCCGCAACCACCCCGCATCCGCATGATTGTTATCCGCATCCACCCCGCATCCACACGGTTGTTATCCGCATCCGCCCCGCATCCACACGGTTGTTATCCGCATCCGCCCCGCATCCACACGGTTGTTATCCGCATCCGCCCCGCATCCACACGGTTGTTATTCGCCCCGCATCCGCATTATTGTTATCCGCATCCGCCCCGCATCCACATGATTGTTATCCGCATCCGCCCCGCATCCACACGGTTGTTATCCGCATCCGCCCCGCATCCACACGGTTGTTATCCGCATCGGCCCCGCATCCACACGGTTGTTATCCGCAACCGCCCCGCATCCACACGGTTGTTATCCGCATCCGCCCCGCATCCACACGGTTGTTATCCGCATCCGCCCCGCATCCACACGGTTGTTATCCGCAACCGCCCCGCATCCGCATGATTGTTATCCGCATCCGCCCCGCATCCGCAATATTCTTATCCGCAGCCACCCCGCATCCACACGGTTGTTATCCGCATCCGCCCCGCATCCACACGGTTGTTATCCGCATCCGCCCCGCATCCACACGGTTGTTATCCGCATCCGCCCCGCATCCACACGGTTGTTATTCGCCCCGCATCCGCATTATTGTTATCCGCATCCGCCCCGCATCCACATGATTGTTATCCGCATCCGCCCCGCATCCACACGGTTGTTATCCGCATCCGCCCCGCATCCACACGGTTGTTATCCGCATCCGCCCCGCATCCGCACGGTTGTTATCCGCATCCGCCCCGCATCCACACGGTTGTTATCCGCATCCATCCCGCATCCACACGGTTGTTATCCGCATCCGCCCCGCATCCGCACGGTTGTTATCCGCATCCGACCCGCATCCGCACGGTTGTTATCCGCAGCCGCCCCGCATCCACACGGTTGTTATCCGCATCCGCCCCGCATCCGCACGGTTGTTATCCGCATCCGCCCCGCATCCACACGGTTGTTATCCGCATCCGCCCCGCATCCGCATGATTGTTATCCGCATCCGCCCCGCATCCGCATGATTGTTATCCACATCCGCCCCGCATCCGCACGACTTTTATTCGCATCCGCACCTTTGTTATCCGAATCTACTGGCATTACAATAATATTTTCAATTGAATACAATATTAAAGCAACATAATCATGTAGTCCTGAGGATAAAATCGCTTCCTTAGACTATGTATGTCAAGTTCTATGTTTAAAATGAATGTTACACAGCCAGAATTGCAACCCTCTTCAGTTCGGAGTGTTAATTGTGCTTAATGACATAATTTGAATGAGATTAGTGTGAATCACCTTATATTTGTCATGAAACAAGAAGTTCCGTGACGAACTAAAGAGCCTACTTTTCATGCCAATGATTATTCAACAGTATATGAACCTATCTAGATTAATGACGAAATTAAGTTGGTAATATAGAAATGTCTAATTAGTTCGAAATATTCCTGGTATGATGTTGCCTAATAGAGCACTACAGTTGGCAGCCCTGGTGACTGAATATATTCTTAGTTCCATCTCTTAAGGTACAGAATACAAAATTTGGTTGAAGTTAGTATTGAAGTTACATGTATTTTAAAATTGGACTTATCAGCAAACATAGAATCATGTTGGCAGCACTGACTTTTATTAATTACTCCAAATTAATCTAGAGTGTCATGTGCTATACGTGTGCAAAGTATAGAGCTGTTGGCTTGCATACTTTCTGATATATTGATATTAGGGTTAAAAAATATAGACAGCATTCATTAACAGTTGGCAGCCCTGATTGCTCTTAAGAATACTTATAGTCATATCTGTTATGTTACACATAGCACATACGAAATTAGGTTGAAATCCAACTGATAGTATAGAAGTTACATGTATTTAAAAATTGGTCCTATCAGCAGGCTTAGAATCATGTTGGTAGAACTGAAGTATATAAGTTACTCCAAATTAATCTAAAATGTCAGGTACTATACGTGTGCATAGTTTAGAGCTGTCGGCTTGCATACTTTCAGATATATTGGTATTTGGATGAAGAAAATAGAGAGAGCAATTATTAACAGTTGGCAGCCCTGGTGGCTCTTAACAGTACACTCAGTCATATCTGATTATGTACACATATTACATACAAAATTTGGTTGAAATCCAATTGATAGTGTAGAAGTTATATGCATTTAAAAATTGGAACTATCAGAAGGCTTAAAATTATATTGGCAACACTGTCATGTATGGCCTCCTGGAAATTAAACTGAAATAGTATTATCTACATGTGTGCCAAATTTGGAATAGCTCCCACGCATAGCTTCCATAATATCCAACATGGAGCTCAAATTTCTATTATTTTTTCAGCAGTTGGTAGCACTGACATCATTTTCAAATATGGGCTTGGGATATTCCGGTATACATCTTTACTCATACTAAATTTGGTTTCGATTGCTGCAGCCGTTTAGGTGCTGATACGGGGGACACACACACAGCCAGCCAGCCAGACAGACAGAAGGACAGACAGACAGACACACATTTTCCCGGATCGATCTCATAAGGCTACTTTTTCCTCATTTTTGTAAAATGTGAAAAGTAGGCTAATAACAGATTAGCTCTTGCTTTGAAGATAAAGTGACATTTCATTTTTTAGAATCAACATTTTCAGTTTGGGGGATATGCGGGGGAAAATTTTGTTTTGGGAGTTGACACACCTGTCAAATTACAATTCACGAAATTCTTCAGCTGTTTGTACGTTATAAACATAAACATTCTTGAAGTTACTGTGCATTTCATATTGTTTATGATGTAATTAATGCATAGATTGAGGTTTGGCAGTGCTTTTAAAGTGTAAATGTGTCAAAATGCCACGAAGATATGTAAATAGAGTGAATAATTTTTGTTACATTTCTGGTGAAATAACATTTTCGTCACAGAAACGCAAGCTGACTTCTCTAGTGAAGATTGCCTATCACCATTATTTCGGTAGGTGACCAGGAGAAGTCATGGGCTCCACATATGTGTTGCAACGCTTGTTCAGTTACACTGCGAGAATGGCTAACAAGAAGTTCCGTGACGAATTAAAGAGCCTACTTTTCAAGTCAATGATTAATCTACAGTATATGAACCTATCTAGAATAATGACGAAATTAAGTTGGTAATATAGAAATGTCTAATTAGTTCGAAATATTCCTGGTATAATGTAGCCTAATAGAGCACTACAGTTGGCAGGCCATCTCTTAAGGTATAGAATACGAAATTTGGTTGAAGTCCAATGGACGTTACATGCAGTTAGACATTGGATCTATCAGCACGCGTAATAGCATATTGGCAACAATGTCGTGCGTGTGCTAGTTAGAAATAATCTAAAATATTATGATATCTTGTTGTGCCAATTTTGGATGAAATCCATTTGTTAGTATAGAAGTTACATGTATTTTAAAATTGGACCTACCAGCAAGCATAGAATCATGTTGGCAGCACTGAGTTATATTAATTACTCCAAATTAATCTAGAATTTCAGGTGCTATACGTGTGCAAAGTATAGAGCTGTTGGCTTGCATACTTTCTGATATATTGATATTAGGGTAAAAAATATAGAGAGCATTTATTAACAGTTGGCAGCCCTGATTGCTCTTAAGGATACTTATAGTCATATCTGTTATGTTACACATAGCACATACGAAATTTGGTAGAAATCCAACTGATAGTATAGAAGTTACTTGTATTTAAAAGTTGGTCCTATCAGCAGGCTTAGCATCATGTTGGTAGCACTGACGTATATACGTTACTCCAAATTAATCTAAAATGTCAGGTAATATAAGTGTGCATAGTTTAAAGCTGTCGGCTTGCATACTTTCTGATATATTGGTATTTGGATATAAAAAGAGGGCAATCTTTAACAGTTGGCAGCCCTTGTGGCTCTTAAGAATACGCTCAGTCATATCTGTTTATGTACACATATTACATACAAAAATTGGTTGAAATCCAATTGATAGTGTAGAAGTTATATGCTTTTAATAATTGGACCTATCAGAAGGCTTAACATTATTTTGGCAACACTGTCATGTATGGCCTCCTGAAAATTAAACTGAAATAGTATTATCTACAAGAGTGCCAATTTGGAGTAGCTCCCATGCATACCTTCCAAGATATCCAACTTGGAGCTCAAATTTCTAGTGCGTTTTTTCAGCTGTTGGTAGCACTGACAAAATTTTCAAATATGGGCTTGAGATATTCCGGTATACATCTTTAGTCATACTAAATTTGGTTTCGATTGCTGCAGCCGTTTAGGTGTTGATAGGGGGCGGGGGGGGGGGGGACACACACAGCCAGGCAGACAGAAGGACAGACAGACAGACAGACTGACACACATTTTCCGGAATCGATCTCATAAGTCTACTTTTTCCTCATTTTTGCAAAATGTGAAAAGTAGGCTATAAATAAGAAACGATCTCTGGCTTTTGATGTGCCTATGGTTTGGCGGGAGCCTAGAAACTATACAGATGACTGCTATTTCTGCTTAACTCCACCTATAAAGGCAGGATTGTCTATGAAGAAAAGAAGAACAGTTAATTGCCCGAATTTTCCATCTGCTATTCGACCCATTCCGCATTCAGATAGTTAACCAGTACTTACTCCACCCAAAAATTGTGTATTTGAAGTAGAAAATGAAAGACAGTGTGGAACAAGATTGATTGATTGATTGATTTTATTTTCACGGCTACACTTAGAGCTTAAGAGCTCCTTTACAGTAACGCCCTACATAAAATAAGGTTAGGGCTTATACAAATAAAACATTTCACTTACATTCACAATATAAATAATAACAGTCTAATAGTCTAACAATAGTAAGAAGGAGAAGAAGAAGAACCCAACAAGCCAGTCATATCCCATGACCATGATTTTGCGGAAAAAGATGATAAACCGCACGGACTGAGTCAAGCGGAATGAAGTGATCTCATTAGAGACCTTTATTTGTCAAAGGAGAAGGCAGAAATTCTAGGGTCGAGACTACAGCAATGGAATCTTCTGGAACATGATGTCAGAGTCTCAAAGTACAGAACACGTTACAGGGATCTGTTTCCCTTTTTAGCCTATTTTCAATGTTGAAAAAATAGGCTTATGAGATCACCTTTTGTCGGTGTGTGTGTGTGTGAGAGAGGTGTGTGTGTGCCCCCCTCCCCCTAATAAATTCTAAACGGCTGGAGCGATTTCAATGAAACTCGGTACGTTCATAGCACTATTCCGGACGACCCCGACCGTGCCCTTCAAATTTTGTTACGTCTGACCGATCCAACATGGCGGCTGTGCGTAATATTTCACCAGAATTCAATATCTCCGGAACTATTCCCGATATCACCTTGGAATTTTTACGGTCATAAAGGGAACTACTAGAAGTTCACCTATGTGACTTTTGAAAAACTGGTAAATACAAAACCAACATGGCGGCCACGTGAATTTACGACTTTAAACAGACGTTTTTCGCGATTTAACCAACCAAACTCAATAAAACTTGGTACAGTATATGTTTATACACATTGTAATGCACAGACATCGAACTTCGTTCAATTGTTTACATAACCACAAGATGGCGGATGTGCGAAATATTTCACCGGCATTCTATATCTCTGAAACTATTAGTGGTATCACCCTGAAATTTTGTACGGAGATAAAGGACACTACTGGAAGTTCATCTATAAGACTTTCAAAAACCGGTTAACTACAAAACGATCATGGAGGTGATGCGAATTTGAACATTTTTAATAGACCTTTCTCGCGATTTATTGTTCCAAACGCAATGAAATCTGGTACAGGAAATGTTTATTCACATTGTAATGCACTGGTATCTAATTTAGTTCAATTGTTTACATCAAGATGGCGGCTGTGCGAATTTAAAAATTAAATTTTTATTTCTTGTGTCGTAATCATGCGATCGAAGTGAAAGTTTGAATAATGAACCTATGCAATAATTTTCATTTAATGGTACATGACTCTATGGCCTATACATTTAACAATCCAACATGGCGACCATCCGAAATATTTAAGTTACACCGCTCTTAATATCTACGAATCTATTATAGCAATCAAAATGTTTTTTTATGTTCATAGGGACTATGAACATATGAACATATAGGACTTTAAATAACCTGGTGATCACAAATCCGACATGGCGGCGACGCGAAGTATAAATATTCACATGGACGTTTCTCGCAATTTAACCATCCGAGTGCAGTGAAACTTGGTACAGTAAATCCTTATACGAATGTTAATCCACTGGCATCTAATTTATTTCAATTGTTTCCATAACCACAATATGGCAGCTGTGCGAAATTTTAAAATCTCGTTTTTACTTCTTGTGTCCTAATCATGCGATTGAAGTTTGAATGCCATACGTACAAAATAATCTTCATGTAACCGTACAAAACTCTAGGACCTACATATATAAAATCCAACGTGGCGGCCATCCGAAATATTTAGTCGGTTCTCAATATCTACGAATCAATTACAGCAATCAAACTGAAATTTTGTATGTTGATAGTGGCAATTAACATACCGGTAAGTAAGGTGTATGAAAATGGGCTGTATAGTTCTTCACGGAACTACTTGTTTGAGAAGAAAATCTTGTTGCTTGCTGCAACATTAATGGCTTGATGAAATGTTTGAATTTGAACCATGATCCTACTGAATGGAGGCTATTCATAGACTCCTCCAAGCTTAGTTTGGAAGCTGTATTAGTTCATAATGGCAACTGTCTTCCTTCTATTCCTGTTGGTCATGCAGTTCACATGAAGGAGACTTATGCAAATATGGCAGCCCTCTTGTACCCAATCAAATATCATGAACACAAGTGGAGAATCTGTGGTGATCTAAAAGTCATTGCTATACTCTTAGGAATGCAACTGGGGTACACTAAATATTGCTGCCTTTTATGTATGTGGGACAGCAGGGATAGGAAATCACATTATATTAAAGCAGACTGGCCTGCAAGAAATCTTAACCCTAGCGAGAAAAATGTAGCCGAGCCTCTCCTGGACCCAAAAGATGTTCTTCTTCCACCCGTGTATATCAAGCTGGGTTTGATGAAAAAAAATTGTCAAAGGTATGAACCAAGAAGCCTTTAAGTACGTAAGAGAGAAATTTCCGCAATTAAGTGATGACAAAGTTAAGGAAGGTATTTTTGTCGAGCCACAAATTCGAGAACTTGTTAAGGATCTTGCGTTTGACCAAGTTTTGGAGGGGAAAGAAAAGTAAGTTTGGGAATCCTTCAAGGGAGTTATTCCTGGATTATTGGGCAACGAATGAGATAATAACTACACTCAGTTGGTGACAGTGCTCCTGCAAAAATACCATCAACTTGGATGCCACATGACCCTTAGAATCCATTTTCTCCACTCCCACCTAGACTTTTTCCCTCCTAGTTGTGGAGCTGTCAGTGATGAACACGGAGAGCTATTCCCTCAGGATATTTCTCTTATGGAACAAAGATATCAGGGCCGTTGGAAAGTAATGCTTACGGATTACTGCTGAGCTTTGTGAAGGGATCCTCCGAAACTCGCATACAAGAGGCAAGCTAACAGACGACGATCTCATGAAGCCACTACGTGATTCTCTTCAGACCCAACCAACTGCCAGATAGTATTCCATCAAAATATAGAACTCTTAGAATGTAACTGCCATTTAAAAAGGAAATTAATGTACTTTCAATGTTGTTGGCATATGCAATTAAAATGTTTCGTTTTCTCTTAAACTATTAAACGGAAATACTTTCACCTTTTTGCGTACCACAGAAACTAGAGCTAAGAAAAATTGTTCATTGTCATATTCGATTTTCTCAACCCAAAATTAGTAAGAATTGACTCATGAAGTGCAGGAAACATTCAAAAAATGTTTTTTGTTGCCCAGTGATGTATGCCAAAGCACAGTAATCCAAGGAAAGAGTTAGCATAGGCCTGGCCTGGCCTGACCCATGCAAGCGAGGCCGGCGAAGCCGGCTTCGTTGCATGTGATTGTAGCCTCTCAGCCCTCTAGGGGCCTTTAGTGCTATGTCAAGGGGTAATTTTGGAGTTTAAACATAGGGGAAATTAATGTGTTGGGTTTATGCATTTAGATCTGATTGGCCAGAATATGACCTGAGGATGGGGGTTTGGGAAGGATGTGGGAGTAGGAATTAGGAAGGATTAGGAGATTATGATTACCTAGGCAGCAGAGATGGTCATTAAGACCTGTGCGTAATAATAAGGTTTAATGTAGTGAGCCAGGGGCTCGTAACAATAGCGGGAGACAAGAAGAGTGAGTAGGGGCAGCTTACAACATGTCAGAGGCTGTGTGAGTGGCCCGCGGCCCACTGGGCATCATCCCGGGAGGGGCCGGCCGAGGCCGACCCTCCAAGCAGACACGCAGCGGGACCGCGGGGCAAGAAGGGGTGTTGAGTGAGTACTTGAAGTGAGGGGGCGCTAATTAGAGGTAATTAGCGCCTGGAGGATGTGTAATACACTTGTGAGGGCTGAATTAGTGAGTTTGGAGGGACTCGGCGGGGAGATGGGTAGAGAAAGAAGGGAGAGAATGTGTTGGCGTTTGTAATTGCGCTGAAACTGCCTGTGTTGCTGTTTAAGGGCGTTCTTAATGCAAATACACCCTGCATATGAGGCCGTGTGCCGCTGACCACAGTTTAGACACGTGGGAGTGTCACGCGGCACTTGACATTCGCTATGGCGGTGAGAACCGCCACAGCGATTGCACCTGACATCAAATTTGCATTCATATGCATTGTGGTGTAATCGTTGGCAGTGATAGCACTGGACAATGAGTGTAGTTCGTTGTCTGGGAGGAGGGCGTTGCGACGCCAGTGTTCGTGTACGGGGGGAGGGGGACGGAGTGGGAGAAGCAAGTGTAGCGGCGCCCTCAGATGGAGAAGCAGCTGATGGAGTGTCAGGGGTTAAAAGAATGACGTCACCCACAGATGGAGGAGTGAACGATTTGCGCTGGACGGAGGCTTGAATTACCATATGTTTCCTCTTAGGCCTAATGAGGGAATTGTCAGTTTGCGTCCAGCGTTCGCCTATGTCCGGGACAGTTTGTGAGGCCTCGTGGAAGACTTCTGGAGCTTCAGTTTGTGTTGACTGAAAGCCTACTAAAGTAGGGATTTCATCAGAGTCCTCTGTTTGTGTCTCCTCCGTAACTAGTGTTGTTTCCTGTGTGGGGAGAATGTGAGAGGGGAGGCAGGATGACTAGAGAGAGCTTGCATGACAGCACTACTATGTGCCTTTGTCATAGGAGTAACAGCAATAAAATTGTTGACAAGCTCCTCAATGTGTGATACAGCATCATCAATGGGAGAGAGCACGCTAATAATGGCTCCTCTCACTGTGGCATAGTATTTGCTGCATTTGGGAGGGCGGACAATAATGGTTATGCCAGCGGGGAGTCTATCGACAGGCGAGACCCAGTACAGTGGCTCAAATGGATTGATATTTGAGAGACTGATATCTGGCTGTGTAGGGACAGGGGCTGGCGGACTGCTGGAGTGTAAAGAGTTAGGGGAGTCAGCAGTTGTCTCCTTAGGAGTCGTCCAGCTCTTGTTAGTGTCAGTGCGCTTGTCAGCAGTTGTCGCCTTAGGAGTCGTCCAGCTCTTGTTAGTGTCAGTGCGCTTGCCTGCGGATGAGCCGAATATGGCTTCAGCATAGCGCTCATCTTGAGTCATGTTCTTACGAGACATGTTGTAGTGTGAAGTTTAAGTGTGAAGGAAGGGATCAAATGCTTACGCAGATCGTGAAAAAGAGGAAACAATGACTAAACGGTCGCTCAGGGTTATCCAGTTTAAGAACAGATGGAGTTGCGACGCTGAGCGCGCCGATTAGAAATTGGAATTAATTCGTTTGCTGCTAGGCGGAGAGAAGGGATGAGTTTTAACTTGATTTGAACTCGGGACAATAGGATTCGCTTGACGGGGAGGGTAGAAGGTGGGTTTGAAAGCTAACAATGGGCAACGGTTGGGCTAGGTATTGTTGGAAGGAATGTGCTTGAGAGTGGGAGAGGATTGCTGGCCGTAGGAGTCTTGACAATTGCAAGAAATGAGCTTGAGAGTGGGAGAGGATTGTTGGCTATAGGAGTCTTGACAATAGCGCGGAGTTAGTGACCGATGGACGAGAAGATCATCAGTTCGCGGAGCTCGAAGAGACGGCGTGTGTCTTGCTCGACAGGGACGCTTGGGATCTGATGTATGAGTTAGAATAGGCGTATCGGCTCCATAACATAAGATAGTCGAGGAATGAATTAACAGTGGGCGTGTAACTGTCAAAAGTTGTCACCAGAGTGCAGCATGACTAAAATGGGTCCAATACGTAATATGGCTAATGGCGAGTGCTAAGCAATGTCAAGGAATACAAAAAGAGATTCATGTTGGTTCTATGCGGTCAGTAACCCAACACGTATGTGCCTGGACCTCTTTGGCCGTCCCTGCTGCACTCTTGTGGCGGCAACCCGAAGTTCGCTAAGAACATTCCCGTTGCGTATCGCCTACGTAGATTATAATAATAATAATGACTCGTATGAGCGGCTTCGGTGGCGTAGTCGGTAGCAAGCTGAGCTTCTATGCCCAAGATCGCGGGTTCAAACCCGGCAGAAGTCGTCGGATTTTTTAAGAGCATTAAAATCCCTCAGTATGCCTTCCTTCGGAGGGAAAGTAGAGCCGGCGGTCCCATGTCATTGATTTATGGCCTTCCACTAATTAAACTTGGGTGAACCTAAATTTTCAGGTTAGATTCCGTTAAAACGCTCTATCAAAGTTCCAACGTTCACCACGAGGTGTCAGTGACATCTGGTAGCGAAAGTTGGAACTATTTGAAATTGAACGGAACTTGTAGCTCACCCTGTGGGTGTCCACTTGAAGCAGCTACAGCCTCTGGTTAGCCGAACATGTCCTCGGACACTCCCGGCACTAAAAGCTATACGCTAAATAAAAAATAGTCTTTAATAAATATCGTATGGCCTCGAGTGCCGGGTGCAAGCTTTAATTGACGCCCTGAGGGCAGCTTGCATGTCGAATTTTTGTCGTTCCTCGGGGTGCTATGAAATTCAAGGAGGTTATATATCTAAGCTCCTTGACACTATAGCGCTTTCTAGTAGAGAAAGGAGGAACTTTTTGTGTTGGCTGAAAATCCCGAGATTAATTTTGCCATTATGAACACGGCCTACTGAATTCAAATGGGTTCTTTAACATGCCAACAATGTATGACATGCGCTTCGTGATTATTGTCGCCTTTCAAAAAATCACTTATCACGGCCAGGAGCGAACCTGCAAGCTTGGGGTTGGTAGTCCGACACGATTAACCACTCACCTACCGTGACAAGGAGCAAAATTAATTTTGTTAGTTTTCGAGCCTACAATACATAAATAGGCCTACATTAAAAATACTGGATACATTATGCAACGAGCCTATAATGGCAATAATTAAGACACGAGTATGTTTATAAAAAGAGCATATGCAAGTTTTATAATTTCTATACGAGTATCTTAATTACCATTAACGGCGCGTTGCATACGGCTGTTTATGTTCGACGATAATTATTATAACTATTTTATGTTCGAGCATAAATATTCATAAATATCTGTCGGGATTTCGCCAGTTTTATGTACTGAACAGAGCGCATGGGAAGCAGAGAATACCTTGTATTTGACGATGGCCTCCTCGATTACCCCACTATGACACTCGCCACGCAGTGAAATTTAAAACAGAAGGCCTTTGAACTCAGCGCAGGTGCGATGCTATCCTTACCTAATTGGTCACACAACTGTTTCTTGAGCTCTGATTGGTGGGAGAAACTGTTTCATAATGAAAATTAGTGTTGTAATGAGCCTCATTATGATACAGTTTTCTGGCATATAATATTTACATTTCTCAGTTCAGTTACTTTTTTATTTGTTATTCATTCCTTGATTGATTATTTCGGCTACCGGTACAGTCTGCCGCAAAATGTTGTTTATGTTCGACCCTGACTATTATGTGTCAGAAAACTGTAATCATAATGAGGCTCATTATAACACTATTTTTCATTACGAAACAATTTCTCCCACCAATCAGAGCTCAAGAAACAGTTGTGTGGCCAATTAGATAAGGATACCTTCGCGCATGCGCTCAAAATCCAACATGTCTATATAAATTACCGAAAGTGCACCGTCCATATGTTCGCGTAAATAAACTGGTGAATATGAGACAAGAAATGGCACTGTACCTTAATATTCCCAAATCCAATTTCTACACAGCGCGTTGTTTTCAAACGATTTCGGTGACAGTTTTACTGAATACTGGTGCACAATCTGAACATATGGCATTGAAGCACACAGAGCGCATGCGTCGGTTTGGCCAGAGAGCTTGGAAAACAGAGATATACTACCCAGCGCAGCACCCGATCACAAAATACTAGTGACTGAACAGATATTTATGAATATTTATGTTAAAACATATAATAAAGTTATAATTATCGTCGAACATAAACAGTCGTATGCAACTCGCCTATGATGGTAATTAAGACACTCGTATGGAAATTATAAAACTCGCATACGCTCGATTTATAAACATACTCGTGTCTTAATTATTGCCATTATAGGCTCGTTGCATAATGTACTATTAAAGTGTTCAAACTTGACGCTTCTCCTGTTATCTCGCAAAAGTGATTTGTATTGATTGAAGCCTCGTTCTACCGCCTCATCATCATTTAAAGGTTTGCCACCACATTTGTCTCTCACTTGCTGAACGTGAATTACAAGAAAACAAACAATCCTTTAGTTGTTCAAATTGAATTACGGTACTGAAAAAAACAAGAAGTTCCGTAAGGAGCGAAAGAGCCTACTTTTCTTAAAATTAAGATTCATGCCAATGATTAATCTACAGTAGTCCGGCTCTGTGGCTAAATGGTTAGCGCGCTAGGCTTTGGCCCAAAGTGCCCCGGGTTCGATTCCCGGCCGAACCATCAGGGATTTTAATCTCCTGGGGTTAATTCCCGTGGCTCGGGGACTGGGTGTATGTGCCGTCTTCATCATCACTTCATCCTCATTACGACGCGCAGGTCGCCCACGGGCGTCAACTAGAAAGACCTGCACTAGGCCTCTCCGGAGGCCACACGATCATTATTATTAATCTACAGTATATTAACCTATCTAGAATAATGACGAAATTAAGTTGGTAATATCGAAATGTTTAATTAGTTAGAAATATACCTGGTATAATGTAGCCTAATAGAGCACTACAGTTGGCAGCCCTGGTGACTGAATATATTCTTAGTTCCATCTCCTAAGGTATAGAATAGAGAATTTAGTTGAAGTCCATTGGACGTTACATGCAGTTAGACATTGGATCTATCAGCACGCGTAAAAGCATGATGGCAACAATGTCATGCGTGTGCATGTCAGGAATAATCTGAAATCTTATGATATCTTGTTGTGCCAATTTTGAATGAAATCCATTTGTTAGTATAGAAATTACATGCAATTTAAAATTGGACATATCAGCAGGCATTGTATCATGTTGGCAGCACTGACTTATAAGAATTACTCCAAATTAATCTAAACTGTCAGGTACTATACGTGTGCATAGTTTAAAGCTGTCGGCTTGCATACTTTCTGATATATTGGTATTTGGATAAAAAAAGAGAGAGCAATTATTAACAGTTGGCAGCCCCGGTGGCTCTTAAGAATACGCGCAGTCATATGTGTTTATGTACACATATTACATACAAACTTTGGTTGAAATCCAATTGATAGTGTAGAAGTTATATGCAATTAAAAATTTGACCTATCAGATGGCTTAACATTATTTTGTCAACACTGGCATGTATGGCCTCCTGGAAATTAAACTGAAATAGTATTATCTACATGTGTGCAAATTTTAGAATAGCTCCCATGCATACCTTACAAGATATCCAACATGGAGCTCAAATTTCTAGTGCGGTTCTTCAGCAGTTGGTAGCACTGACGTCATTTTCAAATATGGGCTCGAGATATTCCGGTATACATCTATACTCATACTAAATTTGGTTCCGATTGCTGCAGCCGTTTAGGAGTTGATAGGGACACACACACACACACACAGCCAGACAGACAGAAGGACAGACAGACACTCATTTTTAGTCTAGTTTTCAAATTTTTCAAAAATGAGGAAAAAGTAGATTTATGAGATCGATGCGGGCAAATGTCTGTCTGCCTGTCTGTCTGTCTGTCTGTCTGTCTGTCCTTCTGTCTGGCTGGCTGTGTGTGTGTCCCCCCCCTATCAACTCCTAAACGGCTGCAGAAATCGAAACCTAATTTAGTATGAGTAAAGATGATTACAGGAATATCTCACGTCCATATTTGAAAATTATGTCAGTGCTACCAACTGCTGAAAAACGCAATAGAAATTTGAGCTCATGTTGGATATCTTGGAAGGTATACATGGGAGCTATTACAAAATTGGCACACTTGTAGATAACACTATTTCAGTTTAATTTCCAGGAGGCCATACATGACAGTGTTGCCAAAATAATTTAAAGGCTTCTGATAGGTCCAATTTTTAAGTGCCTATAACTTCTACACTTTCAATAATTGGATTTCAACCAAATTTTGTTTATAATATGTGTACGTAAACAGATATGACTGGGCGTATTCTTAAGATCAATCAGGGCTGCCAACTTTTAATAAATGCTGTCTATATTCTTTTAACCTAATATCAATATATCAGGGAGTATGCAAGCCAACAGCCCTATACTTTGCACACGTATAGCACCTGGCATTCTAGATTAATTTGGAATAATTAATATAAGTCAGTGCTGCCTACATGATTCTTTGCCTGCTGATAGGTCCAATTTTAAAATACATGTAACTTCTATACTAACAAATGGATTTCGTCCAAATTTGGCACAACAAGATATCATAATATTTCAGATTAGGCTATTTCAGACCAGCACACGCATGACAGTGTTGCCAACATGCTTTTACGCGTGCTGATAGATCCAGTGTCTAACTGCATGTAACGTCCATTGGACTTCAACCAATTTTTTTATTCTGTACCTTATGAGATGGAACTAAGAATATATTCAGTCACCAGGGCTGCCAATTGTAATGCTCTATTAGGCTACATTATACCAGTTATATTTCAAACTAATTAGACATTTCGATATTACCAACTTAATTTCGTCATTATTCTAGATAGGTTCATATTCTGTAGATTAATCATTGGCATGAAAAGTAGGCTCTTTAATTCGTCACGGAACTTCTTGTGAGTTAGTTAGTTAGTTAGTTAGTTATTGTTGTTTTAAGGGGCGGAACTACGAGGTCATCTGCCCCACACACATTTTTCCTGATCGATCTCTTAAGTCTACTTTTTCCCCATTTTTGCAAAATGTGAAAAGTAGGCTAAAAATTAGAGCGCTATTGTTAATACTTCCTGAGAAAAATGAAAAATTTGTCTCAAAAAAAACCAAGTAGTTCCGTGAAGAACTATACAGCCTATTTTCATATAACCTACTTATGTTAATTGCCTCTATCTACATACAAAATTTCAGTTTGATTGCTGTAATAGATTCGTAGATATTGAGAACCGACTAAATATTTCGGATGGTCGCCATGTTGGATATTATATATTATACCCTTCCAGGGCCTTCTAGGATGTTGAATCTTATCTCGGGCGCGGCTCGTTCGGTGGCTAATTAACACTTTACATCCTAGGAATTCGGAATTTTGGATCATGGGAACTTAAAACTATAAATCATATGCCAGGGGAACAAGGAAACAAAATTTATTCTTAGAAGACTACAAAACAGAAGAAACAATCCCTTAATAAAACGTAGAACCACAACAAAATAAACTGTGTCATCACTGTCCTTCTCTGCCATAAAGTCCACAGAGATGGTACGACCAGGGTACCTTAAATCTAATTAGTTCGGGCAAGCCTCAGCTTCCCCCTGATCAACACTGCAGGATCATGGAACTCCACAAAAAATAAAAAAAAATCCAAATAAAATAAAATCCAAAAAAAATCAAAGTGGCGCGCTCTCACCCCAGGTGAGTTCAAATGGAACAACAAAGGACTAAATTAATGCCACAAGAAATGAATCATTACGTTAATCAGATCATAACACTAATACACCAACGGAGCATCAAATCAACTGAATTTTACAAGCTGGAACCTCATTTTAACGCTCTTATATTGGAAAAGTGAATCGTACAGACGAGACCGTTCCGTTTGGCAAACAGACCTCCCCTCACGACCTCCGTTAGAGTCGTGTACGGTCAGCATGCAGTGCGGCCACACAAACACTACATTAAGCTACAACGTGCCTATCTCATTCACATACAACAGTTCCCGTGTGAAACATTTATCAAGACAATCATTAATACCGACTAGCGGCCACCCGGAGGGTACAAATCTGATACACTAGTAACGTGGGTCCACAAAATAAAATCAAAACACAACAAACCAGAATCCCAGAATTAACAATAAAATATGTAAACAAACCAGCCATTTTAACTTTGACCAATTAACCTCGGACAGACTCAAGGCCAAGCAAAGCACCCCGTGGCGAGGAGTGGCTACCAGCTTTCACCCCCTCCATAGCTGATGTATACTGACTGAAGCATGAGCTCACAATAGCCCAATTCAACAAGCCCCGCAGAATCATCACTTAGCACGCTGCCTACGGGCGTCAGATCGACCCCAGCATCACGGCCGTGATTTTTACCTTGTGGGAATTACCCGTCCACGGAATTACCAAAAATACTTACGTGGTTCTGAACATCCACGACTTACCAATATGCATCAGTACATCCAGCCATACTCCAATTAAATTACCTCAAATCGCCGGGTTTGCCTGCCTTGTCCGTCACCAATCGAAGATTGCAACACAACCATTACCTGGTAGAACTTACCACAGTCGATCCACGAACCTGATTTACCACAAAATATTCAATATGCTCTGGTTTGCTTACGACCACTGTACAAACTCTCACCCCACCTGATCCACTGAAAAATGTATCTACAGTGACAGTAGCTGATGGCCAGATTTCCCCTGAATGATAATCTCCCCAAACTACATTGAAAACCATGACCACACGATACATATTTACACGCACGTTGCAGCAACAAACACAACAACAAAACACAACTAACATTAAGAAATTGAATATGTACACAGCCATTGCACTTATGCTGATCCGTACACCCCTAACTAAATTATGCAAGATAATTTGCTGTACTTATCACTATTCCTGGGTCCCAGACTGTCTCCATCATCGCGGCGTGCCCCAAGGTTTTGGGTTTACGCCCTCATTCCTCGCATGACGAATTCCATAGTTGAAGATCCTCCCACTGTTCCAATCTCGGCATCAGCTTCCTCTTGCTTCAGGTACCTCGTGGTAACGAAGAACACAGAAATACACAATTTTTTTAATGCGACAATCAAGAAAGTAACACGCACTCACTGTTCCGGACCGATAATCCTATCATTCTCCTAAATGCTACCATCTGAACTACTCGATTCATCCAGATCGTCCACCGTAGCTCCTAGCGACACAACTTATATGTTTATCTAGCGCAATGGCTAGCCTATTTCTCAGCCACTAACAAAAACTCGCACTCGTATGCTATAGTATTTAGACATGATCTCAAAAAAACCGCCACGCCATCTCAATTTACCATCTGACGTGAAAATTAACAGAGTCCAAATCACGAACTCGACTGACGTGGAGCGTCCGTGACAGAATCACAAAATTGACTGACTTCACTCTCCCATTTGGAGCTATTTAAGTTTTTGAGGCATAACCTGCCGTAGGAGGGGGAAATATGAGATTTATTTCCAAAAATAATAGCTCTGTCCCAAATTGACTTATATCACTGCACTCATCGCAATCTCAATGTCTCATTGGTGATATCCTTTCCAAGAATCGATCGTGGACTCCTTATCAAATAACCTCCGTAATCATCCCTCATTGTCTGCCAATTTACGCGCCAAACACGGCTTGGTGACGCTTATCCCCTCATTGGCTGACGCTGAAACGCCCCCATATCAGGCATTTTATACTGAATTAAATCAGCCTTACATCCAAATTGCATCAAATTACATTTCTGGGAGGCTGAGAGTCTCCCGCTTCCATACATGCAACTCTCATTGCTCTCCGGTCATTAATTCTTAAGTAGGTCACATTTGGGCGGCACCAAAACTTGGAGCTGTGACCTTGCCAAACTGCAATTTTCCCACACAAATTCCTGCGTTCAACGACCTGCCTGTCCTACCCTCGCTCGTCTTCTCATGGTACAATGTCCTCCCTCGGCACACCCTGGAAACCTGCTAAGTGCATTTATGACCACTCAACCCTCCTTCTATTCTTCGTACACGTCTCTGCACACATCCAATAAAAGTATTCGCCGCCTCTGTACTCTGCATCTGCTGTGCCGGTCTGCGTATAGAATTAATGTTGGAAATACAAACTTGAGACTAGATGGATATGCAATATGCCATAAGGCCTCAATATGTAGGTCCTAGAGTTATGTATTGTTACATGAAGATTATTGTGTACGTGTAGCATTCAAACTTCAATCGCAGGATTAGGACACAAGAAGTAACAAGGAGATTTTAAAATTTCGCACAGCTGCCATCTTGTGGTTATGGAAACAATTGAAACAAATTAGATGCCAGTGGATTATCATTCGTATAAGGATTTACTGTACCAAGTTTCACTGCACTCGGATGGTTAAATTGCGAGAAACGTCCATGTGAATATTTATACTTCGCGTCGCCGCCATGTCGGATTTGTGATCACCAGGTTATTTAAAGTCCTATATGTGAACTTAAGTTCATAGTCCCTATGAACATAAAGAAAATCATTTTGATTGCTGTAATAGATTCGTAGATATTCAGAGCCGTGTAACTTAAATATTTCGGATGGTCGCCATGTTGGATTGTTAAATGCATAGGCCATAGAGTCAAGTACCATTAAATGAAAATTATTGCATAGGTTCATTATTCAAACTTTCACTTCGATCGCATGATTACGACTCAAGAAATAAAAAATCAATTTTAAAATTCGCACAGCCGCCATCTTGATGTAAACAATTGAACTAAATTAGATACCAGTGCATGAAAATATGTATAAACATTTCCTGTTCCAGATTTCATTGCGTTTGGAACATTAGATCGCGAGAAAGGTCTATTTAAAATTTTCAAATTCGCTTGACCGCCATGTTCGTTTTGTAGTTAACCGGTTTTTGAAAGTCTAATAGATGAACTTCCAGTCGTGCCCTTTATCTCCGTACATAATTTCAGGGTGATACCTCTAACAGTTTCAGAGATATAGAATGCCGGGGAAATATTTCGCACATCCGCCATCTTGTGGTTATGTATACAATTGAACCAAGTTAGAAGTCGGTGCATTACAATGTGTATAAACATACACTGCACCAAGTTTTATTGCGTTTGGTTGGTTAAATCGCGAGAAACTTCTATTTAAATGTCGCAAATTCGAGTGGCCGCCATGTTTGTTTTGTAGTTACCAGTTTTATAAAAGTCACATAGGTGAACTTCTAGTATTTCTCTATATCACCGTAAAAAAATCCAGGGAGATATCGCGAATAGGTTCGGAGATATTGAATGTTGGTGAAATATTTCGCACAGCCACCATTTTGGATTGGTGAGAGGTATCAACATTTTAGATTTTAGATTTTAGATTTTAGATCTTATAAGGGACACACACGCACACACACACACACACACGGACAAAAGGTGATCTCATAAGCCTATTTTTTCAAAATTGAAAATAGGCTCTAAAAAGTGAAGAAAAATGCTCTTAGAGATAAGTGTTTGTGCACCAGGATCATCTGGGTTGTCTTCAACTTCTCTGCCCCTCTTCTGGTTTCTTTATCACTTCCTAGCTTCTTTAGAGAAAGATAAAAGTAGGAGGAGAAGGAGAAAGAGAAAGAGAAGGAGGAACAGGAGCAGGAGGAAAATGAGCAGGAGAAAGAGAAGGAGAAAGAGAGGAAGGCGCTGGAGGAGAACGAGAAGAAGGAGCAGGAGAAGGAGGAGGAGTAAGAGAAGGAGAAAGAGAAGAAGGCGCTGGAGGAGAACGAGAAGAAGGAGCAGGAGAAGGAGGAGGAGTAAGAGAAGGAGAAAGAGAAGAAGGCGCTGGAGGAGAACGAGAAGGAGGAGCAGGAGAAGGAGGAGGAGTAAGAGAAGGAGAAAGAGAAGAAGGCGCTGGAGGAGAACGAGAAGGAGGAGCAGGAGAAGGAGGAGGAGTAAGAGAAGGAGAAAGAGAAGAAGGCGCTGGAGGAGAACGAGAAGGAGGAGCAGGAGAAGGAGGAGGAGTAAGAGAAGGAGAAAGAGAAGAAGGCGCTGGAGGAGAACGAGAAGAAGGAGCAGGAGAAGGAGGAGGAGTAAGAGAAGGAGAAAGAGAAGAAGGAGCGGGAGAGGAAGGAGGAGAAGGAGAAAGAGAAAGAGAAGGAGAAAGAGAAGAAGCAGGAGAAGGAGACGAAAGAGGAGGAGAAGGAGAAAGGGAAGAAGGAGCACGAGAAGGAGAAGAAGAAGAAGAAGGATAAGGAGGAAAATAACGAGAAATAGAAGAAGGTGGAGGAGCAGGTGAAAGGGAAAAGAAGAAGGAGAGGGAGAAAGAGAAGAAGGAGCAGGAGAAGAAGAAGGAGGAGCAGGAGAAGAAGAAGGAGGAGCAGGAGAAGAAGAAGGAGTAGGAGGAGGAGTAGAAAGAGGAGAAGTAGGAGGAGGGGAAAGAGGAGAAGGACGAGAAGGAGGAGAAACTACTCCAGTTCTCAGGAACAGATCTTCAAGGGGGCGTGGCTTTAAGTGACCTATAAATGGCGTTTAGCAGACGTTTTCAACAAACAAGCATATGTACATTATACATTGGAATTCAGGCTATCATAATAACATACAACCTAAAATTCATCCACAGAGCCTTTCCTCCTTTTCTTACTGAAAGTGAAAGACGGATGTTCAAACGCTGGACTAATGTTGAATGTTAAGGAAACAAAAATTATGACAACTACAACTGTCAATTCATGGCGTGTAGGAGGAGAAACAAGTACTTCCGTGAAGAAATATACAGCCTATTTTCATATATCCTACTTATGTTAATTGCCTGTGTCAACATACCAAATTTCAGTTTGATTGCTGTAATAGATTCGTAGATATTGAGAACTGACTAAATATTGCGGATGGTCGCCATGTTGGATTTTATATATGTAGGTCCTATAGTTATGTACTGTTACATGAATATTATTGTGTACGTGTAGCATTCAAACTTTAATCGCATGATTAGGACACAAGAAGTAACAAGGAGATTTTAAAATTTCGCACAGCTGCCATCTTGTGGTTATGGTAACAATTGAAATAAATTAGATGCCAGTGAATTAACATTCGTATAAGGATTTACTGTACCAAGTTTCACTGCACTCGGATGGTTAAATTGCGAGAAACGTCCATGTGAATATTTATACTTCGCGTTGCCGCCATGTTGGATTTGTGATCACCAGGTTACTGAAAGTCCTATAGGTGAACTTATGTTCATATAAAAAAAATCAGTTTCATTGCTATAATAGATTCTTAGATATTCAGAGCCGTCTAAATATTTCGGATGGTCGCCATGTTGGATTGTTAAATGTATAGGCCATAGACTCATGTACCATTATAGGAACATTATTGCGTAGGTTAATTATTCAAACTTTCACTTCGATCGCATGATTACGACACAAGAAATAAAAACTTAATTTTAAAATTCGCACAGCCGCCATCTTGAGGTTATGTAAACAATTGAACTCAATTAGATACCAGTGCATTTCAATGTGTATAAACATTTCCTGTACCAAGTTTCATTGCGTTTGGAACAATAAATCGCGAGAAAGCTCTATTTAAATTTTTCAAATTCGCTTGGCCGCCATGTTCCTTTTGTAGTTAACCGGTTTTTGAAAGTCTTGTAGATGAACCTCCAGTAGTATCCTTTATCTCCATACAAAATTTCAGGGTGATACCGCTAATAGTTTCAGAGATATAGAATGCCGGTGAAATATTTCGCACATCCGTCATCTTGTGGTTATGTAAACAATTGAACAAAGTTAGATGTCGGTGCATTACAATGTGTATAAACATGTACTGTACAACGTTTTATTGCGTTTGGTTGGTTAAATCTCTAGAAACGTCTATTGATCGCCATGTTGGTTTTTTAGTTACCAGTGTTTTAAGACTCACATAGGTGAACTTCTAGTAGTTCCCTTTGTCACCGTAAGACGTTCCAGGGTGATATCGGTAATAGTTTCGGAGATATTGAATGCTAGTGAAATATTTCGCACAGCCGCCATGCTAGAATGGTGAGACGTAACAAAATTTGAAGGAGACGGTCGGGGTCGGCCGGAATAGAGCTATGAACTTACCAATTTTTATTGAAATCGCTCCAGCCGTTTAGAAGTTATTAGAGGGGACAAACACACACCATCACACACGCACACATACACGGACAAAAGGTGATCTCATAAGCCTATTTTTTTCAAAATTGAAAATGGGCTAAAAATGGAGATAGTATCTGTTTTTAACTATCTTGGTTCACAGATGACTGCAGCCATGACATCAAAAGATGATTGCAACTTGGTAGAGAGGCATTCTCAAATCTGGATAATATCTTAAGGAGTAGAGACATAACATTATCAACAAAGGTCTGTGTAGAAAGGGATATGGTTTTTCCAGTTGTGATGTACGGATGTGAGACCTGGACCATACGAAAAGCTGAACGCCGTAGAATAGACTCCTTCGAATTATGGTGTTGGAGAAAAGTTGTTAGAGTTCCGTGGACTGCGAAGAGAACAAAGAAGTCAGTTTTACAGCAAATTAAACCAGAGTGTTCCTTGGAGAGCTTAATCCTCAAACAAAAACTGAGCTACTTTGGACACATCATGAGGAGACATAATTCATTAGAGAAGATCTTAATGCTGGGGAAGATAGAAGGCACAAGGAGAAGAGGGAGACAAACAATGAGATGGATGGATGGCATCACAGAAGCACTACATTTCAGCTTGGAAAATCTTCGGGAGACAGTGCAGGCCAGAAGAACGGAGGCAATCGACTAAACGAATAAAGAGAGATATTGCATTAAAAAACAAGAAGTTCCGTGACGAACTAAAGAGCCTACTTTTCTTAAAATTTAAGATGCATGCCATTGATTAATCTATATGGATCTATCTAGAATAATGACGAAATGAAGTTGGTGATATAGACATTTCAAATTAGTTCGAAATACTGTATACCTGGCATAATGTAGCCTAATAGAGCACT
This sequence comes from Meconema thalassinum, assembly GCA_946902985.2. Classification (NCBI taxonomy): domain Eukaryota; kingdom Metazoa; phylum Arthropoda; class Insecta; order Orthoptera; family Tettigoniidae; genus Meconema; species Meconema thalassinum. The sequence continues at coordinate 144,842,928 of OX336391.1, forward strand.
CAAGTTGGCGGCCCTGGTGACTGAATATATTCTTAATTTCATCTCTTAAGGTACAGAATACAAAATTTGGTTGAAGTCCAATGGATAGCATAGACGTTACATGCAGTTAAACATTGGAACTAACAGCGCGCGTAAAATCATGTTGGTAACAATGTCATGCATGTATTGGTCAGAAATAATATGAAATAATACGATCGATTGTTGTGCCAATTTTGAATGAAATCCATCTATATATTTAAAACACTAAGCTGTTTTTTGTACACACGAGATTGTGAAAACCACTTAACCGATTGGCTTCGTAAGACATTCTAACGAAAGCTCTTGGCATGCAGATTTGCAGAGTTTCTTTAAAAGGAAAATATATGTTACAGTATATTTTTAAATGATTAAAGAAATATGTAATATTTGTCACTCCCGCGCATGCGCACAATGGCCTTTCTCAACAAGGAAAATGGCGATTCCGGTCGCGTCTAACTGAGATCTTTGTTCATGAGAATTAAAAAGGATCTCCAATAATGTTAGTTATGTTTTTACAATGTGCATTGAAATAGAATTATATTAAATAAACCACGAATTGAAAGACATAAACTGCAGGTTGAGTGTGTATACTGGTTAGATAGCTTAATACTGCAGTGTCACATAGTTGTCTGGTTGGCCAAGGGGATAAGGTTACTGGCCTGAAATTTGTATTATGCATGATCGAGAGGGTTCGATTCCCACCTCGGATATGTTTTTTTATTTTCATTTTCTTCCTTCCTACGATTGGTATTGCATTGTAGAAAGCTCTTGGCATGCAGATTTGCAGAGTTTCTTTAAAAGAAAAATATATGTTACGGTATATTTTTAAATGATTAAAGAAATATGTAATATTTGACACTCTCGCGCATGCGCACAATGGCCTTTCTCAACAAGGAAAATGGCGATTCCGGTCGCGTCTAACTGAGATCTTTGTTTATGAGAATCAAAAAGGGTCTGCAATAATGTTAGTTATGTTTTTACAATATGCATTGAAATAGAATTATATTAAATAAACCACGAATTGAAGGACATAAAGTGCAGGTTGAGTGTGTATACTGGTTAGATAGCTTAATACTGCACTGTCACATAGTTGTCTGGTTGGCCAAGGGGATAAGGTTACTGGCCAGAAATTTGTATTATGCATGATCGAGAGGGTTCGATCCCACTTCGGATATGTTTTTTTATTTTCGTTTTCTTCCTTCCTACGATTGGTATTGCATTGTAGAAACATATTTCACTTTTATCATTCCCGTCAAGTAACGAATTCTCTGTTCCCATCGAGAGGGTTCGATTCCCACCTCGGTTATGTTTTTTTTTATTTTCGTTTTCTTACTTCCTACGATTGGTATTACATTGTAGAAACATATTTCACTTTTATCATTCCCGTAAAGTAACGAATTCTCTGTTGCCATCCTTTGCATGGTCGAGAGGGTTCGATTCCCACCTCGGATACGTTTTTTTAATTTTCATTTTCTTCCTTCCTACGATTGGTATTACATTGTAGAGATATATTTCACTTTTTCATTCCCGTAAAGTAACGAATTCTCTGTTGCCATCCTTTGCATGGTCGAGAGGGTTCGATTCCCACCTCGGATATGTTTTTTTTTTTGTTTTCTTCCTTCCTACGATTGGTATTACAGTGTAGAAACATATTTCACTTTTATCATTCCTGTAAAGTAACGAATTCTCTGTTGCCATATATATATTTAAAACACTAAGGTATTTTTTGTACACACGAGATTTTGAAAACGACTTAACCGATTGGCTTCGTATGGCATTCTAACGAAAGCTCTTGGCATGCAGATTTGCAGTGTGTCTTTAAAAGGAAAATATATGTTACGGTATATTTTTATATGTTTAAAGAAAAAGGTAATATATGTGGCAATTGCGCGTTGCCACAATTGCGTTTCTTCATGAGAGAAATGGCGGATAAAAGATCCACCGTATCGTAGTGTGATCTTTGTTTATGAGAATTGAAAAGGGAAATATCGCTTATGTTGTATCCCGATATATACTGGAATAGAATCATGAAATAAGGGAAATATTGATGACCTGTAACTGGCAGTTGAGTGCGTTTGTTGTTTACGTCACTTAATATTGCACTCTAATTTCGTTGTCTGGGTGGCTCAGCGGCTAACATTGTGGACAACGAAATTGATTATGCATCGTCGAAGGAGTTTGATTCCCACCTCAGACATGTAATTTTATTTCCCAATTATTCTATCTTGCAATTGGTATTACATTGTCTAAACATATGTTACGTTTATTATTCCCGTAAGGTAAGAAATTCTCCATGATTTACGTTGCCAGATACTTTTAAATTGAAAATGAAAATCGGCACAATCGCTTAGCCTTGAGAGAAAATTGTCGAACATAATTCATTTGATGGACTCAGACATCGTGGTCACTCAGCCCTGTCTACTTTGGTGTGTGAGTGTAAACCTTTCTCTGATAACCTGTGTTAATGTGATGGCTGTATTGATGTGTGCATTTGTAATTAGTAAGGGGAATAGGGAGTTGAGAATCATGAAATAAGGGAAATATTGATGAGCTGTAACTGGCAGTTAAGTGCGTTTGTTGTTTACGTCTCTTAATATTGCACTCTAATTTCGTTGTCTGGGTGGCTCAGCGGCTAACATTGTGGACAACGAAATTGATTATGCATCGTCGAAGGAGTTTGATTCCCACCTCAGACATGTAATTCTATTTCCCAATTATTCTATCTTGCAATTGGTATTACATTGTCTAAACATATGTTAGGCTACGTTTATTATTCCCGTAAGGTAAGGAATTCTCCATGATTTACGTTCCCAGATACTTTTAAATTATTATATAAATATCGGCACAATCGCTTCGCCTTGAGAGAAAATTGTCGAACATAATTCATTTGATGGACTCAGACATCGTGGTCACTCAGCCCCGTCTACTTTGGTGTGTGAGTGTAAACCTTTCTCTGATAACCTGTGTTAATGTGATGGCTGTATTGATGTGTGCATTTGTAATTAGTATGGGGAATGGAGAGTTGACGACTGAGGCTTTAAGTTAGGAACTATCCCGGTATTTGCCTGGAGTGGAAGTGGGAAACCACGGAAAACCACATCCAAGGTTGTTGAGATGGGAATAAAATTTTGCTCTTCTTAGGTTTGCCTCAAGAGTGCGCCCCGTTCCAGCCCTCAGACCAGAATTAAATTTCTTGGCAGAGCAGGGATCGAACCTGGAATCTGGGGCGATAGCTCAGAATGTAGCCTTAAGACTGGGCTTCCCTGTGTTAATACGATCTTTGAAAAACACTGAACATATAATTCTAAAACTCCCTCCATTACGGTGGCTGGCGAAGTGAGTCCATGCTCATTCAGTAGTGGCGAAGTGATTCTATGCTCCCTTGCATAATTTACTGTCATGGAAATGCAAAGTATTGTACCTTCAACAGGTGATGGAAATTGATTATTTAGAGCAGTTTCATTCTGTTTATTTCAAAATGAAGTTCGTCATCCTGAGTTGCGTTTGCAAGCAAATTGCAAAAATTGCAAGGATTTTATTATTGGCGATCAGTCTCATCGCATTCTCATCAGCAACCAACTTGAGAATGGAAGTCTCTGAACTTAGTTGTATAAGTGAATATTGTTGTTTATTGATTATTTTTTTAGAGTACATAACAATGAGTCTAACCACGCAGTTGATTTTGGCAATGGAAGTAAGTTATTATTTGCTATTTAATATTTGGCAGCTGCGTTGATGCAGGCCACTATAGTGTTATTTAATAAGCTATGACGTTAATTTGGGGAGAAATGCTGCTATAAATAAACCCATTTTACGAAATAGAACATTAGCCGCAAACAAGTGGGAAATCGGAGAAAAATACGAAGCCACTTTTAAACTCCAATATGAATACGGCATTTCAGGTACAATTCCAGATACTATACCGTTACACTGTAGGGTCCTTGACGAACAAATTTAAACATTGTTCTGCACTGTATTTCTCTTGAGAGAAATCTTCACTTGGTTACTTTGACCTTTGCTGTTGTAATGTAAAATTAATCTGACTAAATATAAAACATTTGACATGCTGCAACAATTATTTTTCACTGGAGATGATATCTCAAGGAATTTCAGAGAGACTAATCGGCAGTACAATGCTATGTCCTTCGTTTCATTTGGTGCCAATGTTACTGTGCCACACCCATACGGTCCACATTGTTCTAAGATGTATGGAGGTGCACATCATCGCATTTCTTCGTTATATTCCAAAATTATATGTGACGGTTTGCGGCCAGTTTTATTAGACTCCTCAGAGTTCTTGAATTCCTTGGAAATAAATGACTTGCCTCCACATATTCCAAACGCTTGAACCGTTATGCTGCTTAGAAATCTGAACGTTTCCCAAGGGCTCCTAAATGCAACCATATTGCTTGGATTTGGAAATAATAAGTGCAGTTAAAATTAGGCAGAGAGGTCTAATCCTTCTACTTGATTTAACAGCATCCGATAAAACACTATCATTTTGTTTTAAGAGGCAATATTTTCCAATTTATTTGGCATACTCTGTCACAATCAATGAAGCTCAAGGGAAAACTCTGGAACGTATAGGTCTCAATTTGCCTCATCAATTTTTCAGTCATGGCCAGCAGTATTTTGCAATGTTGAGAGCGCAATCTTTTGACGCCCTTATAGTTTCAATAGAGCCAAAAAATCATCGTACAAAGAATATACAGTAGGCCTACATAAGAAAATTCTTCAGTAAATATTTTTCTATTGACCGTCATTTTTGACGGGTTTCAACTAGTTAGTTAGTATAGTAGTTATATGCATTTTAAAATTGGACCTATCAGCACGCATAGAGTCATGTTGGCAGCACTGACGTATATTAATTACTCCAAATTAATGTAGAATTCAAAATTTAGACCTATTGGCTTGCATACTTTCTGATATATTGATATTAGGGTAACACAGATAGAGACAGCATTTATTAACAGTTGGCAGTCCTGGTTGCTCTTAAGAATACGCAGTCATATCTGTTATGGTACACATAGCACATACGAAATTTGGTTGATATCCAAATGATAGTATAGAAGTTGCATGTATTTAAAGTTGGACTTCTCAGCAGGTTTAAAATCATGTCGGTAGCACTGACGTATATAAGTTACTCCAAATTAATCTAGAATGTCAGGTACTATACGCGTGCATAGTTATAAGCTGTCGACATGCATAGTTTCTGATATATTGATATTTGGATAAGAAAATAGAGAGAGAGCATTTATTAACAACTAGCTGAAGTACCCGTGCTTCGCTACGCGTCATAAATAAATTAAAATATGAAGGTGACAGTTAAAACAGGGGATAGGCGAAGTGCTGCGCAGAGGGAGATTAAGGATGGAACATTTTGTCCAACTACACCGCTCGGCGTCGACCGTGTTTTATAGCACAAATTTAGGTATAACTCGCTAACGGTTGGAGATACCTTTCGGATAGAAAATGTAATTTTTAACCTCGTATATACCATCAAAAGTTTGCTATTTCTTAGCGTTCTCTTTGTATTTGAAATGGAAATATGAAAGTTTTAAACCAAAGGGTGTAGTGAAGTCACTAAAATGGTCGCCATCTTTAAATAGTACAAAATATTGAAATCAAAAGTAACCTATATGTTAACCAGGTAAATCAGCTACTTCCATGTAAAATTCATGTAAATCGGACTAGTGGTACTTGCGTGATTGAGTAATACATAGACGCACATCATCTCATTTTTTGCCTCGCTTCGCTCGCGTCATAGTCGTGTCATATTGTTATTCAATGAAATGCAGGTTTAACCCCATTAACACCCCTTTAGAACCTGAATATCCAAAAGTCCCTCCTTGGTAGACGTTTTCGACACACAACAAACATATCCCCAAAATATCATTCTTCTAACTTTAATCGTTTGGGTTGGTCGATGAGAGTGAACATCCAAAAATCCTTCCTTAGGGGTCGTTTTTCTTCCAGAATTTCACCCCTCCCCATAGGCCCCTTAAATTGGATTTATGAAAAGAAGGTCGAACACATATTTATTTTATTTATTTATTTATTTTTAAGCTGATTGGTTTCCTCCGAGTTTCAAACTCCTCGCCTATGTCGTTTAAGAGATACACGGTCCGTTAGGAATCATTCAACCCCCACTTTTCATCCCTTTCACCTCATAATATACACTACATCGAAAAAACATTAGACATGTGTCAGCTTATTTTTAATGATTAGTATATATGCCAAGTATCACATCCCCAAATGAAACCACTCGTGAGATATTGTTATTCAATGAAATGCACGTTTACCCCCATTAACATCTATTTAGAACCTGAATATTCAAAACTCTTTCCTCAGTGGACGTTTTCGGCATACAACGAACATATCCCCAAAATGTCATGTTTCTAACTTTAATAATTTTGGCTGGGCTATGATGAGTGAGTGAGTCAGTCAGGACATTTCCTTTCATTTATTTTTGATAATTTCACCCCTCCCCATCAACCCCTTGAATTGGATTTATGAAACAATCGGTCGAACACCTATTTACTTATTTAAAGCTGTTTTCCCCCTGAGTTTGATGAGTGATAAGTGAGTCAATCAGTTAGGACACTTTCTTTCCTCTTCCCCCCCCCCCCCCAGAATTTCACCTCTCTCCAAGGGTTTAAATTGGATTTATGAAAAAAAAACAGTCGAACACCTATTTACTTGTATTTTAAGCTGTTCTTTTTCCGACGAATTTCAAACTTCTCGCCTATGTCCTTTAAAAGATACACGCTCCGTCAAGAATCCCTCAACCCCCAATTTTCACCCCTATCACCTCATAATATACACCACATCGATAAACCCTTAGACATATGTCTGATTATTTTTAATGATTAGTATATATACCGAATATCACATCCCCTAAGAAACAACTCTTGACATATTGTTATTCAATGAAATGCACGTTTACCCCCTTAACATCTCTTTAAAACCCGAATAAACAAAACTCATTCCTTAGTTGACGTTTTCGACATACAGCGAACATATTCCCAAAATTTCATTTTTCCAACATAAATAGTTTTTGTTGGGCGTAATGAGTGAGTGAGTCAGACAGGGCATTTTCTTTCAATTATTTTTACCAGAATTTCACCCCTCCCCATGGGCCCCTTAAATTGGATTGATGAAAAAACGCTTGAACACCTATTAACTTATTTTTAAAGCTGTTTTTTCCCCTGAGTTTGGTGAGTGAGTGAGTTAGTCAGTTAGGACACTTTCTCTCCTTTTTCCCCCAGAATTTCACCCCACTCTATTGGCCCCTTAAATTAATTTATGAAAAAACGGTCGAACACCGATTTACTTATCTTTTTAGCTGATGTTTTTTCGCTGCGTTTCAAATTTCTCGCCTATGTCGTTTAAGAGATAGGCCTACACGCTCCGTTAGGAATCCTTCAACCCCCACATTTCACCCCTTTCACCTCATAATAATACACCACATCGAAAAACCCTTAGACACATGTCTGCTTATTTTTAATGATTAGTTTATATGCCGAGTATCACATCCACAAATGAAACCACTCGTGAGATATTGTTATTCAATGAAATTCATGTTTAACCCCCTTAAGACCCCTTTAGAGCCTGAATATCCAAAAATCCTCCTTTAGTGTACGGTTTTGACATACAACGAACATATCCCCAAAATGCCATGTTTCCAACTTCAATATTTTTGGCTGGGCGATGATGAGTGAGTGAATGAGTCAGGACATTTTCTTTCATTTTTTCCCTTCAGAATTTCACCCCTCCCGATGAACCCCTTCAATTTGATTGATAAAAAAAACTGTCGAACAGCTATTTACTTACTTTAAAGCAGTTTTTCTCCCTGAGTTTGATGAGTGAGTCAGTCAGTCAGTCAATCAGTTAGGACATTTTCTTTCCTGTCCCCCCCCCCCCCCACAGAATTTCACCCCTCCCCATGGGCCTCTTAAATTGGATTTATGAAAAAACGGTCAAACACATATTTACTTATTTTTATGCTGATTTTTTTCCGCTGTGTTTCAAGCTCCTCGCCTATGTCGTTTAAGACATACACGCTCCGTTAGGAATCTTTCAATCCCTACTTTTCACCCCGTTCACCTCATAATATACACCACATCGAAAAACCCTCAGACACGTGTCTTACTTTTTAATGATGAGTTTATATGCCGTGTATCACATCCCCCAATGAAACCAATCGGGAGATATTGTTATTCAATGAAATGCAGGTTTAACCCCATTAAGACCCCTTTAGAACCTGAATATCCGAAAATCCTCCCTTAGTAGACTGTTTTGAAATACAATGAACATATCCCCAAACTGGCATGTTTCTAACTTCAATAAATTTGGCTGGGCGATGATGAGTGAGTGAGTGAGTGAGTCAGGACATTTTCTTTCAATTTTCTTTTTTTCAGAATTTCATCCCTCCCCATGAACCCCTTAAATTTGATATATGAAAAAAACTGTCGAACAGCTATGTACTTACTTTAAAGCAGTTTTTCCCCTCAGTTTGATGAGTGAGTCAGTCAGTCAATCAGTTAGGACACTTTATTCCCCCCCCCCCCCCCCTCCAGAATTTCACTCCTCCCCATGGGCCCCTTAAATTGAATTTATGATAAAACGGCCAAACACATATTTACTTATGTTTATGCTGATTTTTTCCCGCTGAGTTTCAAACTCCTCGCCTATGTCGTTTAAGAGATACACGCTCCGTTAGGAATCTTTCAATCCCCACTTTTCACCCCTTTCACCTCATAATATACACCACATCGAAAAACCCTCCGACTCGTGTCTTCTTATTTTTAATGATGAGTTTATGTGCCAAGTATCACATCCCCCAATGAAACCAATCGGGAGATATTGCTGTTCAATGAAATGCAGGTCTACCCCCTTAACACCCCTTTAGAACCAGAATATCCAAAAATCCTCTCTTAGTGGTCATTTGCGGCCCTTGGGGAAGCTGCATACCAAATTTAATTCCAATCCGTTTGATGGTTTCTGAGATTTCGTGATGAATGAATGAGTGAGTGAGTGGTATTTGACAAATATATAGTAGAAGATAGTGTCAAGTCTTTGTTATGCTAAACTCGGTTGACAGTGCTGTGTGAGTAGTTGAGTAACTAACGGGATTTCAAGTAAAGATCCTCATTTTCTATACCGGTAGTGCAGAGCGCAAAAGGCATTGTATTCTAAAACAAGTAGTTCCGTGAAGAACTATATAGCCTATTTTCATATAACCTACTTATGTTAATTGCCACTATCAACATACAAAATTTCATTATGAATGCTGTAATAGATTCGTAGATATTGAGAACCGACTAAATATTTCGGATGGTCGCCATGTTGGATTTTTATATAAGTAGGTCCTAGAAGTATGTACTATTACATGAAGATTAGTGTGTACGTGTAGCATTCAAACTTCAATCGCATGATTAGGACACAAGAAGTAAAAACGAGATTTTAAAATTTTGCACAACTGCCATCTTGTGGTTATGGAAACAATGGAAATAAATTAGATGCCAGTGGATGAACATTTGTATAAGGATTTACTGTACCAAGTTTCACTGCACTCGGATGGTAAAATTGCGAGAAACGTCCATGTGAATATTTATTTCGCCGCCATGTTGGATTTGTGATCACTAGGTTATTGAAAGACCTATAGGCGAACTTATGTTCATAGCCCCTATGAACATTAAAAAAAAAACAGTTTGATTGCTATAATGGATTCGTAGATATTCAGAGCCGTCTAAATATTTCGGATGGTCGCCATGTTGGATTATTATATGTAAAGGCCATAGAGCCATGTACCATTAAAGGAACATTATTGCGTAGGTTAATTATTCAAACTTTCACTTCGATCGCATGATTACAACACAAGAAATAAAAACTTAATTAAAAAATTCGCACAGCCGCCATCTTGAGTTTATGTAAACAATTGAACTAAATTAGGTACTTGTGCATTGCAATGTGTATAAACATTTGCTGTACCAAGTTTCATTGCGTTTGGATCATTAAATCAAGATAAAGCTCTATTTTAATATTTAAAATTCGCTTGGCCGCCATGTTCGTTTTGTAGTTAACCGGTTTTGAAAGTCTTATAGATGAATCTTCAGTAGTGCGCTTTATCTCCGTACAAAATTTCAGGGTGATAAAGTTAATAGTTTCAGAGATATAGAATGCCGGTGAAATGTTTCGCACAGCCGGCATTTTGAGGTTATGTAAACAATTGAACGAAGTTAGATGTGTGTGCATTACAATGTGTATAAACATATACTGTACCCAGTTTTATTGCGTTTGGTTGGTTAAATCGCGAGAGACGTCTATTTAAAAGTCACAACTTCGCATGGCCGCCATGTTGGTTTTGTAGTTACCAGGTTTTTAAAAGTCACATAGGTGAACTTCTAGTAGTTCCCCTTATCACCGTAAAACATTCCAGGGTGATATTGGTAATAGTTTCGGAGATATTGAATGCTGCTTAAATATTTCGCACAGCCGCCATGTTGGATTGGTGAGACGCAACAAAATTTGAAGGGTACGGTCGGGGTCGTCCGGAATAATGCTATGACCTTACGGAGTTTCATTGAAATAGCTCCAGCCGTTTAGAAGTTATCAGAGGACACACACACACACACACACGCAGACCCACGGACAAAAGGTGATCTCATAAGCCTATTTTTTTCCTTAAATGAAAATAGGCTAACTAGCCGCAAATTTACTCGAAACATTATCTGCATTTTATCCGCTATCCACACACCCATGCAAACTATACCCACATGGCGAAAAATTTTGCGGATATCTGTGGGTTTATCCGCGGATATCCGCATCTGCGCAGGGTTTTACTGATAACCCATGTCACTATGATGTCTGTACTAGTACGTAATTCAGGATACAAGACTGGGCTTTCACCATGTGCTTCCATCTGTAAATGCCCAAAGAGAGGAATTTAAAATGCAGGAAGATCTTGAAGTATATATTTTTGGAGTCCAAAAACAGCAAAACCAAAAAATTATATTTTTAAAAATTACACCGCACGGTTCCATTAACAAATCCAACATTATTGCCAAATATTTTAAACGAGTACTAGTTGAAACCCGTCAAAAATGACGGTCAATAGAAAAATATTTACTGAAGAATTTTCTTATGTAGCCCCACTGTATATTCTTTGTACGATTATTTTTTGGCTCTATTGAAACTATAAGGGCGTCAAAAGATTGCACTCTCAACATTGCAAAATACTGCTGGCCATGACTGAAAAATTGATGAGGCAAATTGAGACCTATACGTTCCAGAGTTTTCCCTTGAGCTTCATTGATTGTGACAGAGTGTACCAAATAAATTGGAAAATATTGCCTCTTAAAACAAAATGATAGTGTTTTATCGGATGCTGTTAAATCAAGTAGAAGGATTAGACCTCTCTGCCTAATTTTAACTGCACTTATTATTTCCAAATCCAAGCAATATGGTTGCATTTAGGAGCCCCTGGGAAACGTTCAGATTTCTAAGCAGCATAACGGTTCAAGCGTTTGGAATATGTGGAGGCAAGTCATTTATTTCCAAGGAATTCAAGAACTCTGAGTAGTCTAATAAAACTGGCCGCAAACCGTCACATATAATTTTGGAATAAAACGAAGAAATGCGATGATGTGCACCTCCATACATCTTAAAACAATGTGGACCGTATGGGTGTGGCACAGTAACATTGGCACCAAATGAAACGAAGGATATAGCATTGTACTGCCGATAGTCTCTTTGAAATTCCTTGAGATATCATCTCCAGTGAAAAATAATTGTTGCAACATGTCAAATATTTTATATTTAGTCAGATTAATTTTACCATTACAACAGCAAAGGTCAAAGTCACCAAGTGTAGATTTCTCTCAAGAGAAATACAGTGCAGAACAATGTTTACATTTGTTCGTCAAGGACCCTACACTGTAACGGTATAGTATCTGGAATTGTATCTGAAATGCCGTATTCATATTGGAGTTTAAAAGTGGCTTCGTATTTTTCTCCGATTTCCCACTTGTTTGCGGCTAATATTCTATTTCGTAAATTGGGTTTATTTATAGCAGCATTTCTCCCCAAATTAACGTCATATTAAATAACACTATAGTGGCCTGCATCAACGCAGCTGCCAAATATTAAATAGCAAATAATAACTTACTTCCATTGCCAAAATCAACTGCGTGGTTAGACTCATTGTTATGTACTCTAAAAAAATAATCAAAGAACAATAATATTCACTTATACAACTAAGTTCAGAGACTTCCATTCTCAAGTTGGTTGCTGATGAGAATGCGATGAGACTGATCGCCAATAATAAAATCCTTGCAATTTTTGCAATTTGCTTGCAAGCGCAACTCAGGATGACGAACTTCATTTTGAAATAAACAGAATGAAACTGCTCTAAATAATCAATTTCCATCACCTGTTGAAGGTACAATACTTTGCATTTCCATGACAGTAAATTATGCAAGGGAGCATAGAATCACTTCGCCACTACTGGAATGAGCATGGACTCACTTCGCCAGCCACCGTAATGGAGGGAGTTTTAGAATTATATGTTCAGTGTTTTTCAAAGATCGTATTAACTCAGGGAAGCCCAGTCTTAAGGCTACATTCTGAGCTATCGCCCCAGATTCCAGGTTCGATCCCTGCTCTGCCAAGAAATTTAATTCTGGTCTGAGGGCTGGAACGGGGCGCACTCTTGAGGCAAACCTAAGTAGAGCAAAATTTGATTCCCATCTCAACAATCTTGGATGTGGTTTTCCGTGGTTTCCCACTTCCACTCCAGGCAAATACCGGGATAGTTCCTAACTTAAAGCCTCAGTCGTCAACTCTCCATTCCCCATACTAATTACAAATGCACACATCAAACAGCCATCACATTAACACAGGTTATCAGAGAAAGGTTTACACTCACACACTAAAGTAGACGGGGCTGAGTGACCACGATGTCTGAGTCCATCAAATGAATTATGTTCGACAATTTTCTCTCAAGGCGAAGCGATTGTGCCGATTTTTATTTAATAATTTAAAAGTATCTGGCAACGTAAATCATGGAGAATTCCTTACCTTACGGGAATAATAAACGTAACATATGTTTAGACAATGTAATTCCAATTGCAAGATAGAATAATTGGGAATTAAAATTACATGTCTGAGGTGGGAATCAAACTCCTTCGACGATGCATAGTCAATTTCGTTGTCCACAGTGTTAGCCGCTGAGCCACCCAGACAACGAAATTAGAGTGCAATATTAAGTGACGTAAACAACAAACGCACTCAACTGCCAGTTACAGTTCATCAATATTTCCCTTATTTCATGATTCTATTCCAGTTTATATCGGGATACAACATAAGCGATATTTCCCTTTTCAATTCTTATAAACAAAGATCACACTACGATACGGTGGATCTTTTATCCGCCATTTCTCTCATGAAGGAACGCCATTGTGGCAACGCGCAATTGCCACATATATTACACTTTTCTTTAAGCATATAAAAATATACCGTAACATATATTTTCCTTTTAAAGACACACTGCAAATCTGCATGCCACGAGCTTTCGTTAGAATGCCATACGAAGCCAATCGGTTAAGTCGTTTTCAAAATCTCGAGTGTACAAAAAATACCTTAGTGTTTTAAATATATACTAGTTGAAACCCGTCAATACATGACGGTCAATAAGAAAATATTTACTGAAGAATGTTCTTATATACACTGAAGAAAATGGAAATTGCAACACCATGAAGGCATTGGTCGTTTGTGTTGATTTTCAAGATATGGAACGATGCCTTGTAGGTATGTAAACGATCAAAGTTTCAGACCCATTGGATTGTTGCTACAGGTCTCCCCACGTGATTGGTCGGGGAGGATTCAACTCCAGTATACGGACACCGGTGTAGCGTAGTTGACTTGCAGTCTGTGCAGTGAAGTGTTCCCCGTCAAACATGCCTCGACGACAGAGAAGAGCACGCTATCAACAACTGTCGCCGTTTGAGAAGGGTCGGATAATTGGGTTGTGTGAGGCTGGATTATCACTAAGCACTGGCGCTGCACGTGTTGGCCGACAGGCATCTACGGTACAACGTGTATGGCAGCAGTGGTCAAATAAAGGTACCCACACTCGTAGACCTGGCACAGGCCCACAGCGACAGACAACTGTGAGAGAGGATCGCCGCATCATTCGGATGGCCCGGATGGAACCCCATGCAACAACAGCGCAAATTCGAGCAGCTGTGGCACCCCACGTTACACAACTAACAGTTGGTAATCGCCTGCGTGCAGCTGGCTTACGATCCCGTGTCCCTGCAGAAGGTGTTCCATTGACCCCACAACAGCGACGTGTAAGGCTGGCCTGGTGTCGAGAACGATCGACGTGGGTCGACGAATGGCATAGGGTCGTCTTTAGTGATGAATCGCGCTTCTGTCTTGCCCGCAGTGATCGCCAGAATCGTGTGCACCGACATACCGGGAAGAGGAGCCGCCCAGACCTTATTGTCGAGAGGCACACGGGGCCAACACCAAGCATTATGGTCTGGGGAGCTCTTGGCGTTAATGTGAAATCACAATTAGTGCCTGTTGAGGGCACTATGACTGCTCGACAGTATGTTGATAGGGTACTCAATCCAGTGGTTGTCCCTATGATGGCGAACATTGGTAATGGGATGTTTCAGCAGGACAATGCCCGGGTTCACACTGCACGCGTCTCCAGACATCACAACCTTAGAATGGCCCTCCAGATCCCCGGACCTCAGCCCTATTGAGCATGTGTGGGACATGATGGGTCGACAACTGGCCAACCGTCCTCAGCCACCCATAACTCTGGAATAACTGACCCGTGCAGTGCAGCAAGCATGGGCCACAATTCCTCAGGAAGCGATCCAGGGCCTTATTGACTCCATGCCTCGCCGAATTCATCAATGTATTGCAGCTCGTGGTGGGCACATCCAGTATTGATTGTTGTCTAAACTTGCGGTCAGATTGCCCTGAAAGTGTAATCATGGAATCACAACCGAACACTCGTCCTGTATGTTCAATTGCAGCAATGTAGCACCACTCCTTCTGGATGTTGCAATTTCCATTTTCTTCATTGTACGTTCTTTGTACAATTATTTTTTGGCGCTATTGATACTTTAAGAGCGTCAAAAGATTCCAGAGTTCCCCATTGAGCTTTATTGATTGTGATAAAGTATGCCAAGCGAATCGGAAAATGTTGCCTCTTAAAAGAAATTGATTGGTTTATCCTATGGTGTTAAATCAAGTCGAAGGATTAGACCTCTCTGCCTAATTTTAACTGCACTTATTTCCAAATCCAAGCATTTTCATGCATATTTCTTATAATTAATATGGAATCAAATCGAAGGGTTAGATCATCCGCCTGATTTTAACTGCACTTATTATTTCCAAATTCAAGCAATTTTCGTACACATTTCTTATAATTAATATGGTAGTATTTATGAGCCCTTAGGAAACTTCAGTTTTCTAAGGAGCATAACTATGGGTCAATCGTTTGGAGTATGTGGAAGCAAATAACTTAATTCCAAGGAATTCAAGAATTCTGAGGAGTCTAATATATACAACTGGCCGCAAGAACCGTCGCTTATAATTTTGGAATATACATTAACGAAGAAATGCGATGATGTTCAATTCCATACATTTTTAAACAATATGGACCGTATGCATGTGGCACAGTGACATTGGCACCAAATGAAACCAAGGGCATAGCATTTGTTGTACTGCCGATTATTCTCTCCTAAATTCCTTGAGGTATCATTTCCAGTGAAAAATTGTTGCAGTCTGTCAAATATTTTATATTTAGTAAGATCAATTTTGCCATTACAACACCAAAGGTCAAAGTAACCAAGCGTAGATTTCTCGCTACAGAAATACAGTGCAGAACAATGTTTACATTTGTTCGTCAAGGATCCTACACTGTACGGCATAATATCTGGAATTGTTTCTGAAATGGCATATTTATATTAGATTTTAAAAGTGGCTTCGTATTTTTCTTCGATTTCCCACTTTTTTGTGGCTAATGTTCTTTTTCGTCAAATGGATATATTTATTGTAGCATTTTTCTCCAAATTAGCGTCATATTCAATAACACTATAGTGGCCTGCATCAACGCAGCCGCCAAATATTAAATGGCACATAATACTTCCATTGCCAAAATCAACAGCGTGGTTAGAGTCATTGTTATGTACTCTAAACAAATAATCATTAAACAATAATATTCATTTATACAGTGAAGTTCAGATACTTTCATTCTCAAGTTTGTTGCTGATGAGAATGCGATGATACTGATCGCCAATAATAAAATCCTTATAATTATTCATGCCAACACCAATTTTTGCAATTTGCTTGCAGAAGCAGCTCAGGATGACGTTCTGCATTTTGGAATAAACAGTACGAAACTGCTTTAAATAAGCAATTTCCATCACCTGTTGTAGGTACAATCCTTTGCATTTCCATGACAGTAAATTAAGCAAGGGAGCATACTTCGCCAACTACTGGAATGAGCATAGACTCACTTCGACAGCCACCGTAATGGAGAGTTTAAGGGTTAGACTATATGTTCAGTGCTTGTCAAAAATCGTATAAACACAGGGAAGCCAAATCTTAAGGCTAAATTCTGAGCTATCGCCCCGGATTCCGGGTTCGAACCCTGGTTTGCCAAGAAATTTAATTCTGGTCTGAGGACTGGTACGGGGTGCACTCTTGAGGCAAAACTAAGGAGAGCAAGGTTAGATTCCTATTTCAACAATCTGGCATGTGGTTTTCCGTGGTTAGCCACGTCCACTGAAGGTAAATACCGGGATAGTTCCTAACTTAAAGCCTCGGTCGTCAATTCTCCATTCCCCACATGAATTACAAAGGCACACATCAGTAAAGGCATCACAATAACACAGGTTATCATAGAAAAATTTACACACACACCAAAGTAGACGGGCCTGAGTGACCACGATGTCTGAGTCCATCAAATGAATTATATTCGTCAATTGTGTCTCATGGCGAAAGCGATTGTGGCCATCTTTTATTTAATAATTTAAAAGTATATGGCAATGCAAATCGAGGATAATTCCTTACTGTACGGGAATAATAAAAGTAAAATATGTTAAGACAATGAATTACCAATAGCCAGAAAGAATAATTAGGAAATAGAAATACATGTCTGAGGTGAGATGTGAACTCCTTCGACTATGCTAAATTCATTCCTGGGTCCGCAATGTTACCCCTGAGCCACCCAGTCAACAGACTTCGAAAGCAATATTAAGTTACTTAAACAACAAACGAACTCAAACGCCTGTTGAAGTTCTTCAATCCCCTCTTTTTAATTCTAAAAAACAAAGATCACACTACGATACGGAGGATCCTTTATCCGCCATTTCTCTAGAAATGTAATTCTGGTCTGAGGGCTGGAACGGGGCGCACTCTTGAGGCAAAACTAAGAAGGGCAAGGTTCGATTCCCATCTCAACAATCTAGGATGTGCTTTTCCGTGGTTTGCCACTTCCACTGCAGGTAAATACCGGGATAGTTCCTAACTTAAAGCCTCGGTCGTCAATTTCCCATTCCCCACTTTAATTACAAATGCACACATCAGTACAGCCATCACAATAACACAGGTTATCAGAGAAAATTTGACACACACACACACACTAAAGTAGACGGGGATGAGTGACCACGATGTCTGAGTCCATCAAATGAATTATGTTCGTCAATTGTCTCTCATGGCGAAAGCGATTATGGCCATATTTTATTTAATCATTTAAAAGTGTATGGGAACGTAAATCGTGGAGAATTCCTTACTTTACGGGAATAATAAAAGTAAAATATGTTAAGACAATGTATTACCAATAGCCAGAAAGAATAATTGGGAAATAAAAATATGTGGCGGAGATGGGATTCGAACTGCTCCCAATGGGCGATGCACAAACTAAGACTTCAGCGCTGCCATCTGAGCTACCGAATCACTGAAGTTGTAGCGCAATATTAAGGTACTTAAGCAACATTCACACTCAACAGTCAGTATAAGTTCTTCTACATTTCCCGTCCTTTATAATATTCTATTCCTGTTTATATCGTGGAAACTTCATATTCGATATTCCCTTCCTTTATTATAATTCTTATAAATAACTATTACATTAAAACGCGGTGGACATCCGCCATGTCTGTCATTAACCAAGGTGATTCTGCGCATGCGCTTGAGCCAATAATTTTGCAGTTTTGTTTATAAATTTAAAAATATATGATAACATATTTGTTTATTTGAAAGACACCCTGCAAATCTGCATGCCAAGAGCTTTCGTTAGAATGATTTACGAAGCCAATCGGTTAAGTCGTTTTCACAATCTCGTGTGTACAAAAAACAGCTTAGTGTTTTAAATATATAGACTAGATGAAACCCGTCAAAACATGACGGACAATGGAAAACAAAATTACTGAAGAAGCTTCTTATATAAGTTACATTCTTTGTACGATTACTTTTTAGCACTATTGCAACTTTAAGGGCGTCAAAAGATAGCACTCTCAGCATTGCAATATATTGCTGGTCATGACTAAAAACGTGATTAGGTCATCATCATCTTGCACAGTTTCCAGCCACTGGCCGGGTCTGTTTGGAACACAAGTCTCTCCAACGTCTTCTGTCTTCCCACCATCTCTCAGCCTCCACCCTTGTCCAGTCTCTCCTCTCTTCTTCACGATTTCTTCCTCCCCCTTCAGCCACCTGTCTCTCGGTCTCCCTCTTGGTCTCTTTCCTTCCCACTTCGTCTCGTGTATCCTGCTGGGTATCCTCTTCTCCTCCATTCGTTTTACATGTCCATACCATCTAAGTCTAGATTTCTCTATACCAGTCTGTAATGGTTCATCCTTCATTAATTCTCCGGTCCTCTCATTTCTTATTCTGTCCATCTTTGTAGCTCCAATACTGCTTCTCAAGAACCTCATCTCACTGGCCTGTATTTTGCTCTTCTCCCTTCCTTTCATAACCCAGGTCTCCGAGGCATACGTCAGGATAGGGACATTGTACGTCCGATATATGATCTTTTTGCTGTTCTGAGGGACATTCTTGCTCCATAACATGCTTCTCACACTCCTCCGGAATGCTTCTGCCTGTCTCCCCCGCTCATTTATTTCTCTATCGTGTCTTCCATTCTCTTGTATCAGGCTTCCCAGATACTTGAAACTCTCCAATTCCTTCGGCTGTTCCCCACCAATTGTTATTTCCGTTGTGGTTCTTTCCTTCTTCCTTGTTGTGATCACCATCTCACTCTTATTTATGCTAAATTTCATCCCATAACCTTGTATTATTCCTTCCCACACGTCCAACTGTTCCTGTACCTCCTCCTCCTTGTTTCCCCAAATCATCAAATCATCTGCAAGCACCATTACTTTCATCTTTCCTTCCCCAATTACTTGTGCCACTCGGGTCATTATGTCATCCATCACCACAATGAAAAGTAACGGTGACAGTGCACTTCCTTGTTTCAGGCCGTTTCTCTGTTCCAACCAGTCCGATCTCTCTCCTCCCACTTTCACACAGCTCACGCTTCCCTTGTACATCTCCTTTATCTTCCTTATAGTCCATTTTTATATTCCTCTATCCTCCAGGGACTTCCATACTTTGTTTCTGCATACACTGTCATATGCTTTCTCAATGTCCAGGAAGGCCATCAGTAGATCTGTTCCATACTCATAGTGCTGTTCTTGTAACTGCCTTACAGCAAAAATCAAATCCACTGTGGACCTTCCTGATCTGAAGCCATGTTGCTCTTCCCTCATCCCTCCTTCTATCCTTGTCCTAATTCTCCTTTCCAAAACTTTCTCAAACAACTTTGCACAATGACTCATCAGTGTTATTCCCCGATAGTTTCTGCATTCTGTTCTACTACCTTTCTTGAAGATCGGGACAATTATTCCCTTTTTCCAGTCCTCTGGGGTCTTCCTTTCCTTCCATGCTGTCTTCATCACTCGGTACAACCATTGTATCCCCACCTCTCCTGCTGCTCTCACCATCTCCACACTCAACTCATCCACACCCGGTGCCTTCCCTCCTTTCATCTTCCTCACTGCATCTTCCACTTCTTTCCATGTTAAG
Source organism: Meconema thalassinum (assembly GCA_946902985.2). Taxonomy (NCBI): domain Eukaryota; kingdom Metazoa; phylum Arthropoda; class Insecta; order Orthoptera; family Tettigoniidae; genus Meconema; species Meconema thalassinum. The sequence continues at coordinate 144,863,055 of OX336391.1, forward strand.
TCCTTTTCTGTTTGCAGTTCATCTACTGTACCTCTTCCCCGATTTCTTCCTCCTCGCCGTGGTTTCCATTTGGGTTCAGGAGTTCTTCAAAATATTATTTCCACATTTTCTTCAGTTCTTCCCTATTTTCTATCTCTTGTCCCCTTTTGTTCACCATTCTAACATAATCCGTAGGATCCTTCCGCCTCTTATTCTTTACCATCCCAAACAGGACCTTTTTTGCACCTTCACTATCCTGCTGGTCATGACTGAAAACGTGATGAGGTAAATAGCCCAATACGTTCAAGAGTTTCTCCTTGAGCTTGATTGATTTTGATAAAGTAGGCCGAGCGAATAGGAAATTGTTGCCTATTAAAAGAAAATGTACTGTAGGCTACCTGTAAGTGTTTTATCGGAAGGTGTTAAATCAAGTCGTAGGATTTGAGCTCTCTGCCTATTATTACTGCACCTATTATATCCGAATCCAAGCGATTTCTTACAATTAATATATTACCATATATGAGTCCTTGGGAAACGTTCAGATTTCTAAGAAGAATATCTACGGCTTAAACGTTCGAAGTATGTGGAGGCGAATCTCTTAATTCCAAGGAATTGAAAAATTCAATAATAGGGACATGAAGTAGCTGGCTTTCATCTTCAGTATCCAATCTGTTAACGCTGATGTATGTGTTTGAACTGCTGGATATAAGTTCAATGACTTTTAAATTAATATCATTACATTGTTGCAGCTTGGAAAATATTTTATATTCCAGCAGATCAATTTTACCCTCACAACAGTAAAGACCAAAGTAACCACGCATAGATTTTACGCAAGAGAAATACAATGTAGAAAAATGTTTACATTTGATCGTCAAGGACCTTACAGTACACTGTATTGCATAATATCTGGAATTGTTTCTGAAATGGCCCATTTATATTGGATTTTAAATGTGGCTTCGTATTATTCGATAACACTATAGTGTCCTGCAATAACGGAGTCGCTAAATATTAAATGGCAAATAATACTTCCATTGCCGAAATCAACTACGTAGTTAGACTCCGTACTCTAAACAAATAATCATTAAACAATTGTCTTATACAATGAAGTTCAACATGACCGTCCAGAGACTTTCATACTCAAGTTGGTTGGTGAGGAGAATGCGATGAGACTGATCGCTTAAAATAAATTCCTTATAATTGTTCCTGCCAGCGAAATTTTTTGCGATAGCTTGAAAACGCAGCTCAGAATGACGTTCTTCATTTTGTTATAAACAGTACGAAACTGCTCTAAATAAGCAATTTCCATCACCTGTTATAGGTTATGGCAGTACATTTTGCAGGGGAACATAGAATCACTTCACCAACTACTGGAATGACCATAGGCCTATACTCAATACTCACTTCGATAGTCACCCTAATGGAGGCAGTTTTTGAATTCTATGTCCCGTGCATGTCAAAAATCGTATTAACACATGGAGGCCCACCTATTCTTGTCTATCGCCCCGGAGACCCGGGTTACATTTCCTGCTCTGCCAAGAAATTTAATTCTGGTCTCAGGGCAAAATCGGGGTACATTCAGTCTCTTGAGGTATAACTAAGAAGAGGAAGGTTTAATTCCCACCTCGACAATCTTGGATGTGGTTTTCCGTGGTTTCCCACTTCCACTTAAGGCAAATACCGGGATGGTTCCTAACTTAAGGCCTTGGCCGTCTCCTTGCCATTTACCACCTTAATTACAAATACACACAGTAATGCAGCCATCACAATAACACAGGTTATCAGAAGAAAATTTCACACATACACACCCAAGTACACGGGGCTGAGTGACCAAGATGTCGGAGTCCTTCAAACGAATTATATTTGCCAAGTGTCTCTCATGGCGTAAGCAATTGTGGAGACGCGCGTGTGCCTGGAAAACTACTTTTTTCTTTAATATCGACGATGCATAATTATAACTTTTAGTCTAGGACGCTAATAACTTGACCACCGAAGCATTGGGAAGAAATTGCAATATTAAGGTACATAAACAACCTAGCCTACACATTCAACTGTCGGTTAATGTTCCTCAACATTTCCCTTCTTAAATATTCCCCTCCTTTATAATTTTCCATCACGTGAAAACATGCCATGTCTTGTGTTTTAAATATATCGATGCAATGGTGTTGCCATCTGCTGTCAGTTAATGGAACTATATTGGCGAATTACTGCCATCTGTTGTCAGTTATAGGAACTGATTGCAGATATTTAAACGGCGTACTGCGGACAACAGTTTGCTCTTTTGATTACATGCTGCAATGCAATGGTAAAACGAAAATAAAACGTATTTAGAGGGAATGTAGAAATAAGTATCTTTAACAGACATAAAACCTTACTGTTACTCCTTGATTAAACAATATTTCAGTGGTAAAAAAAAAAATACTGGCGAGGGCTAGGATCGAACCGGCGCTTCTTGGAACCACAGTCAGTCGCCTTAACCACATGGCTACTGACGCACTCATGTATAGCTGCAGACGCAGCCATTCATTATATTCAAAAGCCGCTGTTTGAAGGAAATAATCAATTTCATTATCCAAATAAATCAATGTTGCACATTCGTATACGTTCATACTGTTATTATATTTTATTGTCAAAACTTGGTTAATGTATGTTTTCAATTACATGGAAGCTTATTAAATAACTTACATTTTAATGGACTTCTCACCGCCATTTTGTCATGACCCCAGGCGGATTGTGCGCATGCGTGAGGGCCTAGAATTCTGCTATTTTCTATATTAATTTAAAAATATACCGTAATATATTTGTTTATTTTAGAGACACTCTGCAAATCTGCATGCCAAGAGCTTTCGTTAGAATGTCTTACGAAGCCAATCGGTTAAGTCGTTTTCACAATCTCGTGTGTACAAAAAACAGCTTAGTGTTTTAAATATATAGACTAGATGAAACCCGTCAAAACATGACGGACAATGGAAAACAAAATTACTGAAGAAGCTTCTTATATAAGTTACATTCTTTGTACGATTACTTTTTAGCACTATTGCAACTTTAAGGGCGTCAAAAGATAGCACTCTCAGCATTGCAATATATTGCTGGTCATGACTGAAAACGTGATTAGGTCATCATCATCTTGCACAGTTTCCAGCCACTGGCCGGGTCTGTTTGGAACACAAGTCTCTCCAACGTCTTCTGTCTTCCCACCATCTCTCAGCCTCCACCCTTGTCCAGTCTTCTCCTCTCTTCTTCACGATTTCTTCCTCCCCCTTCAGCCACCTGTCTCTCGGTCTCCCTCTTGGTCTCTTTCCTTCCCACTTCGTCTCGTGTATCCTGCTGGGTATCCTCTTCTCCTCCATTCGTTTTACATGTCCATACCATCTAAGTCTAGATTTCTCTATACCAGTCTGTAATGGTTCATCCTTCATTAATTCTCCGGTCCTCTCATTTCTTATTCTGTCCATCTTTGTAGCTCCAATACTGCTTCTCAAGAACCTCATCTCACTGGCCTGTATTTTGCTCTTCTCCCTTCCTTTCATAACCCAGGTCTCCGAGGCATACGTCAGGATAGGGACATTGTACGTCCGATATATGATCTTTTTGCTGTTCTGAGGGACATTCTTGCTCCATAACATGCTTCTCACACTCCTCCGGAATGCTTCTGCCTGTCTCCCCCGCTCATTTATTTCTCTATCGTTTCTTCCATTCTCTTGTATCAGGCTTCCCAGATACTTGAAACTCTCCAATTCCTTCGGCTGTTCCCCACCAATTGTTATTCCCGTTGTGGTTCTTTCCTTCTTCCTTGTTGTGATCACCATCTCACTCTTATTTATGCTAAATTTTATCCCATAACCTTGTATTATTCCTTCCCACACGTCCAACTGTTCCTGTACCTCCTCCTCCTTGTTCCCCCAAATCATCAAATCATCTGCAAGCACCATTGCTTTCATCTTTCCTTCCCCAATTACTTGTGCCACTCGGGTCATTATGTCATCCATCACCATAATGAAAAGTAACGGTGACAGTGCACTTCCTTGTTTCAGGCCGTTTCTCTGTTCCAACCAGTCCGATCTCTCTCCTCCCACTTTCACACAGCTCACGCTTCCCTTGTACATCTCCTTTATCTTCCTTATAGTCCATTTTTATATTCCTCTATCCTCCAGGGACTTCCATACTTTGTTTCTGCATACACTGTCAAATGCTTTCTCAATGTCCAGGAAGGCCATCAGTAGATCTGTTCCATACTCGTAGTGCTGTTCTTGTAACTGCCTTACAGCAAAAATCAAATCCACTGTGGACCTTCCTGATCTGAAGCCATGTTGTTCTTCCCTCATCCCTCCTTCTATCCTTGTCCTAATTCTCCTTTCCAAAACTTTCTCAAACAACTTTGCACAATGACTCATCAGTGTTATTCCCCGATAGTTTCTGCATTCTGTTCCACTACCTTTCTTGAAGATCGGGACAATTATTCCCTTTTTCCAGTCCTCTGGGGTCTTCCTTTCCTTCCATGCTGTCTTCATCACTCGGTACAACCATTGTATCCCCTCCTCTCCTGCTGCTCTCACCATCTCCACACTCAACTCATCCACACCCGGTGCCTTCCCTCCTTTCATCTTCCTCACTGCATCTTCCACTTCTTTCCATGTTAAGTCCTTTTCTGTTTGCAGTTCATCTACTGTACCTCTTCCCCGATTTCTTGCCCCTCGCCGTGGTTTCCATTTGGGTTCAGGAGTTCTTCAAAATATTATTTCCACATTTTCTTCAGTTCTTCCCTATTTTCTATCTCTTGTCCCCTTTTGTTCACCATTCTAACATAATCCGTAGGATCCTTCCGCCTCTTATTCTTTACCATCCCAAACAGGACCTTTTTTGCACCTTCACTATCCTGCTGGTCATGACTGAAAACGTGATGAGGTAAATAGCCCAATACGTTCAAGAGTTTCTCCTTGAGCTTGATTGATTTTGATAAAGTAGGCCGAGCGAATAGGACATTGTTGCCTATTAAAAGAAAATGTACTGTAGGCTACCTGTAAGTGTTTTATCGGAAGGTGTTAAATCAAGTCGTAGGATTTGAGCTCTCTGCCTAATATTACTGCACCTATTATATCCGAATCCAAGCGATTTCTTACAATTAATATATTACCATATATGAATCCTTGGGAAACAGTCAGATTTCTAAGAAGCATATCTACGGCTTAAACGTTCGAAGTATGTGGAGGCGAATCTCTTAATTCCAAGGAATTGAAAAATTCAATAATAGGGAAATGAAGTAGCTGGCTTTCATCTTCAGTATCCAATCTGTTAACGCTGATGTATGTGTTTGAACTGCTGGATATAAGTTCAATGACTTTTAAATTAATATCATTACATTGTTGCAGCTTGGCAAATATTTTATATTCCAGCAGATCAATTTTACCCTCACAACAGTAAAGACCAAAGTAACCACACATAGATTTTACGAAAGAGAAATACAATGTAGAAAAATGTTTACATTTGATCGTCAAGGACCTTACAGTACACTGTATTGCATAATATCTGGAATTGCTTCTGAAATGGCCTATTTATATTGGATTTTAAATGTGGCTTCGTATTATTCGATAACACTATAGTGTCCTGCAATAACGGAGCCGCTAAATATTAAATGGCAAATAATACTTCCATTGCCGAAATCAACTACGTAGTTAGACTCAGTACTCTAAACAAATAATCATTAAACAATTGTCTTATACAATGAAGTTCAACATGACCGTCCAGAGACTTTCATACTCAAGTTGGTTGGTGAGGAGAATGCGATGAGACTGATCGCTTAAAATAAATTCCTTATAATTGTTCCTGCCAGCGAAATTTTTGCGATAGCTTGAAAACGCAGCTCAGAATGACGTTCTTCATTTTGTTATAAACAGTACGAAACTGCTCTAAATAAGCAATTTCCATCACCTGTTATAGGTTATGGCAGTACATTTTGCAGGGGAACATAGAATGACTTCACCAACTACTGGAATGACCATAGGCCTATACTCAATACTCACTTCGATAGTCACCCTAATGGAGGCAGTTTTTGAATTCTATGTCCCGTGCATGTCAAAAATCGTATTAACACATGGAGGCCCACCTATTCTTGTCTATCGCCCCGGAGACCCGGGTTACATTTCCTGCTCTGCCAAGAAATTTAATTCTGGTCTCAGGGCAAAATCGGGGTACATTCAGTCTCTTGAGGTATAACTAAGAAGAGGAAGGTTTAATTCCCACCTCGACAATCTTGGATGTGGTTTTCCGTGGTTTCCCACTTCCACTTAAGGCAAATACCGGGATGGTTCCTAACTTAAGGCCTTGGCCGTCTCCTTGCCATTTACCACCTTAATTACAAATACACACAGTAATGCAGCCATCACAATAACACAGGTTATCAGAAGAAAATTTCACACATACACACCCAAGTACACGGGGCTGAGTGACCAAGATGTCGGATTCCTTCAAACGAATTATATTTGCCAAGTGTCTCTCATGGCGAAAGCAATTGTGGAGACGCGCGAGTGCCTGGAAAACTACTTTTATTTTCTTTAATATCGACGATGCATAATTATAACTTTTAGTCTAGGACGCTAATAACTTGACCACCGAAGCATTGGGAAGAAATTGCAATATTAAGGTACATAAACAACCTAGCCTACACATTCAACTGTCGGTTAATGTTCCTCAACATTTCCCTTCTTTAATATTCCCCTCCTTTATAATTTTCCATCACGTGAAAACATGCCATGTCTTGTGTTCTAAATATATCGATGCAATGGTGTTGCCATCTGCTGTCAGTTAATGGAACTATATGGGCGAATTACTGCCATCTGTTGTCAGTTATAGGAACTGATTGCAGATATTTAAACGGCGTACTGCGGACAACAGTTTGCTCTTTTGATCACATACTGCAATGCAATGCAATGGTAAAACGAAAATAAAACGTATTTAGAGGGAATGTAGAAATAAGTATCTTTAACAGACATAAAACCTTACTATTACTCCTTGATTAAACCATTAAACAATGGTAAAAAAAAAAAAAAAATACTGGCGAGGCGTAGGATCGAACCGGCGCTTCTGGGAACGACAGCCAGTCGCCTTAACCACATGGCTACTCACGCACTCATGTTTAGCAGCAGACGCAACCATTCATTATATACAAAAGCCGCTGTTTGAAGGAAATAATCAATTTCATTATCCAAATAAATCAATGTTGCACGTTCGTATACGTTCATACTGTTATTATATTTTATTGTCAGAACTTGGTTAATGTATGTTTTCAATTACATGGAAGCTTATTAAATAACTTACATTTTAATGGACTTCTCACCGCCATTTTGTCATGACCCCAGGCGGATTGTGCGCATGCGTGAGGGCCTAGAATTCTGCTATTTTCTATATTAATTTAAAAATATACCGTAATATATTTGTTTATTTTAGAGACACTCTGCAAATCTGCATGCCAAGAGCTTTCGTTAGAATGTCTTACGAAGCCAATCGGTTAAGTCGTTTTCACAATCTCGTGTGTACAAAAAACAGCTTAGTGTTTTAAATATATAGACTAGTTGAAACCCGTCAATACATGACGGTCAATAAGAAAATATTTACTGAAGAATGTTCTTATATACACTGAAGAAAATGGAAATTGCAACACCATGAAGGCATTGGTCGTTTGTGTTGATTTTCAAGATATGGAACGATGCCTTGTAGGTATGTAAACGATCAAAGTTTCAGACCCATTGGATTGTTGCTACAGGTCTCCCCACGTGATTGGTCGGGGAGGATTCAACTCCAGTATACGGACACCGGTGTAGCGTAGTTGACTTGCAGTCTGTGCAGTGAAGTGTTCCCCGTCAAACATGCCTCGACGACAGAGAAGAGCACGCTATCAACAACTGTCGCCGTTTGAGAAGGGTCGGATAATTGGGTTGTGTGAGGCTGGATTATCACTAAGCACTGGCGCTGCACGTGTTGGCCGACAGGCATCTACGGTACAACGTGTATGGCAGCAGTGGTCAAATAAAGGTACCCACACTCGTAGACCTGGCACAGGCCCACAGCGACAGACAACTGTGAGAGAGGATCGCCGCATCATTCGGATGGCCCGGATGGAACCCCATGCAACAACAGCGCAAATTCGAGCAGCTGTGGCACCCCACGTTACACAACTAACAGTTGGTAATCGCCTGCGTGCAGCTGGCTTACGATCCCGTGTCCCTGCAGAAGGTGTTCCATTGACCCCACAACAGCGACGTGTAAGGCTGGCCTGGTGTCGAGAACGATCGACGTGGGTCGACGAATGGCATAGGGTCGTCTTTAGTGATGAATCGCGCTTCTGTCTTGCCCGCAGTGATCGCCAGAATCGTGTGCACCGACATACCGGGAAGAGGAGCCGCCCAGACCTTATTGTCGAGAGGCACACGGGGCCAACACCAAGCATTATGGTCTGGGGAGCTCTTGGCGTTAATGTGAAATCACAATTAGTGCCTGTTGAGGGCACTATGACTGCTCGACAGTATGTTGATAGGGTACTCAATCCAGTGGTTGTCCCTATGATGGCGAACATTGGTAATGGGATGTTTCAGCAGGACAATGCCCGGGTTCACACTGCACGCGTCTCCAGACATCACAACCTTAGAATGGCCCTCCAGATCCCCGGACCTCAGCCCTATTGAGCATGTGTGGGACATGATGGGTCGACAACTGGCCAACCGTCCTCAGCCACCCATAACTCTGGAATAACTGACCCGTGCAGTGCAGCAAGCATGGGCCACAATTCCTCAGGAAGCGATCCAGGGCCTTATTGACTCCATGCCTCGCCGAATTCATCAATGTATTGCAGCTCGTGGTGGGCACATCCAGTATTGATTGTTGTCTAAACTTGCGGTCAGATTGCCCTGAAAGTGTAATCATGGAATCACAACCGAACACTCGTCCTGTATGTTCAATTGCAGCAATGTAGCACCACTCCTTCTGGATGTTGCAATTTCCATTTTCTTCATTGTACGTTCTTTGTACAATTATTTTTTGGCGCTATTGATACTTTAAGAGCGTCAAAAGATTCCAGAGTTCCCCATTGAGCTTTATTGATTGTGATAAAGTATGCCAAGCGAATCGGAAAATGTTGCCTCTTAAAAGAAATTGATTGGTTTATCCTATGGTGTTAAATCAAGTCGAAGGATTAGACCTCTCTGCCTAATTTTAACTGCACTTATTTCCAAATCCAAGCATTTTCATGCATATTTCTTATAATTAATATGGAATCAAATCGAAGGGTTAGATCATCCGCCTGATTTTAACTGCACTTATTATTTCCAAATTCAAGCAATTTTCGTACACATTTCTTATAATTAATATGGTAGTATTTATGAGCCCTTAGGAAACTTCAGTTTTCTAAGGAGCATAACTATGGGTCAATCGTTTGGAGTATGTGGAAGCAAATAACTTAATTCCAAGGAATTCAAGAATTCTGAGGAGTCTAATATATACAACTGGCCGCAAGAACCGTCGCTTATAATTTTGGAATATACATTAACGAAGAAATGCGATGATGTTCAATTCCATACATTTTTAAACAATATGGACCGTATGCATGTGGCACAGTGACATTGGCACCAAATGAAACCAAGGGCATAGCATTTGTTGTACTGCCGATTATTCTCTCCTAAATTCCTTGAGGTATCATTTCCAGTGAAAAATTGTTGCAGTCTGTCAAATATTTTATATTTAGTAAGATCAATTTTGCCATTACAACACCAAAGGTCAAAGTAACCAAGCGTAGATTTCTCGCTACAGAAATACAGTGCAGAACAATGTTTACATTTGTTCGTCAAGGATCCTACACTGTACGGCATAATATCTGGAATTGTTTCTGAAATGGCATATTTATATTAGATTTTAAAAGTGGCTTCGTATTTTTCTTCGATTTCCCACTTTTTTGTGGCTAATGTTCTTTTTCGTCAAATGGATATATTTATTGTAGCATTTTTCTCCAAATTAGCGTCATATTCAATAACACTATAGTGGCCTGCATCAACGCAGCCGCCAAATATTAAATGGCACATAATACTTCCATTGCCAAAATCAACAGCGTGGTTAGAGTCATTGTTATGTACTCTAAACAAATAATCATTAAACAATAATATTCATTTATACAGTGAAGTTCAGATACTTTCATTCTCAAGTTTGTTGCTGATGAGAATGCGATGATACTGATCGCCAATAATAAAATCCTTATAATTATTCATGCCAACACCAATTTTTGCAATTTGCTTGCAGAAGCAGCTCAGGATGACGTTCTGCATTTTGGAATAAACAGTACGAAACTGCTTTAAATAAGCAATTTCCATCACCTGTTGTAGGTACAATCCTTTGCATTTCCATGACAGTAAATTAAGCAAGGGAGCATACTTCGCCAACTACTGGAATGAGCATAGACTCACTTCGACAGCCACCGTAATGGAGAGTTTAAGGGTTAGACTATATGTTCAGTGCTTGTCAAAAATCGTATAAACACAGGGAAGCCAAATCTTAAGGCTAAATTCTGAGCTATCGCCCCGGATTCCGGGTTCGAACCCTGGTTTGCCAAGAAATTTAATTCTGGTCTGAGGACTGGTACGGGGTGCACTCTTGAGGCAAAACTAAGGAGAGCAAGGTTAGATTCCTATTTCAACAATCTGGCATGTGGTTTTCCGTGGTTAGCCACGTCCACTGAAGGTAAATACCGGGATAGTTCCTAACTTAAAGCCTCGGTCGTCAATTCTCCATTCCCCACATGAATTACAAAGGCACACATCAGTAAAGGCATCACAATAACACAGGTTATCATAGAAAAATTTACACACACACCAAAGTAGACGGGCCTGAGTGACCACGATGTCTGAGTCCATCAAATGAATTATATTCGTCAATTGTGTCTCATGGCGAAAGCGATTGTGGCCATCTTTTATTTAATAATTTAAAAGTATATGGCAATGCAAATCGAGGATAATTCCTTACTGTACGGGAATAATAAAAGTAAAATATGTTAAGACAATGAATTACCAATAGCCAGAAAGAATAATTAGGAAATAGAAATACATGTCTGAGGTGAGATGTGAACTCCTTCGACTATGCTAAATTCATTCCTGGGTCCGCAATGTTACCCCTGAGCCACCCAGTCAACAGACTTCGAAAGCAATATTAAGTTACTTAAACAACAAACGAACTCAAACGCCTGTTGAAGTTCTTCAATCCCCTCTTTTTAATTCTAAAAAACAAAGATCACACTACGATACGGAGGATCCTTTATCCGCCATTTCTCTAGAAATGTAATTCTGGTCTGAGGGCTGGAACGGGGCGCACTCTTGAGGCAAAACTAAGAAGGGCAAGGCTCGATTCCCATCTCAACAATCTAGGATGTGCTTTTCCGTGGTTTGCCACTTCCACTGCAGGTAAATACCGGGATAGTTCCTAACTTAAAGCCTCGGTCGTCAATTTCCCATTCCCCACTTTAATTACAAATGCACACATCAGTACAGCCATCACAATAACACAGGTTATCAGAGAAAATTTGACACACACACACACACACACACTAAAGTAGACGGGGATGAGTGACCACGATGTCTGAGTCCATCAAATGAATTATGTTCGTCAATTGTCTCTCATGGCGAAAGCGATTATGGCCATATTTTATTTAATCATTTAAAAGTGTATGGGAACGTAAATCGTGGAGAATTCCTTACTTTACGGGAATAATAAAAGTAAAATATGTTAAGACAATGTATTACCAATAGCCAGAAAGAATAATTGGGAAATAAAAATATGTGGCGGAGGTGGGATTCGAACTGCTCCCAATGGGCGATGCACAAACTAAGACTTCAGCGCTGCCATCTGAGCTACCGAATCACTGAAGTTGTAGCGCAATATTAAGGTACTTAAGCAACATTCACACTCAACAGTCAGTATAAGTTCTTCTACATTTCCCGTCCTTTATAATATTCTATTCCTGTTTATATCGTGGAAACTTCATATTCGATATTCCCTTCCTTTATTATAATTCTTATAAATAACTATTACATTAAAACGCGGTGGACATCCGCCATGTCTGTCATTAACCAAGGTGATTCTGCGCATGCGCTTGAGCCAATAATTTTGCAGTTTTGTTTATAAATTTAAAAATATATGATAACATATTTGTTTATTTGAAAGACACCCTGCAAATCTGCATGCCAAGAGCTTTCGTTAGAATGATTTACGAAGCCAATCGGTTAAGTCGTTTTCACAATCTCGTGTGTACAAAAAACAGCTTAGTGTTTTAAATATATAGACTAGATAGATAGATGGCAACAGAGAATTCGTTACTTTACGGGAATTATAAAAGTGAAATATGTTTCTACAATGTAATACCAATCGTAGGAAGGAAGAAAACAAAAAGAAACCATATCCGAGGTGGGAATCGAACCCTCTCGACCATGCAAAGGATGGCAACAGAGAATTATTTACTTTACCGGAATGAAAAAAGTGAAATATGTCTCTACAATGTAATACCAATCGTAGGAAGGAAGAAAATGAAAATAAAAAAACGTATCCGAGGTGGGAATCGAACCCTCTCGACCATGCTAAGGATGGCAACAGAGAATTCGTTACTTTACGGGAATGATAAAAGTGAAATATGTTTCTACAATGTAATACCAATCGTAGGAAGGAAGAAAACGAAAATAAAAAAAACATATCCGAGGTGGGAATCGAACCCTCTCGATCATGCATAATACAAATTTCTGGGCAGTAAGCTTATCCCCTCGGCCATCCAGACAACTATGTGACATTGCAGTATTAAGCTATCTAACCAGTATACACACTCATCCTGCAGTTTTAAGTCTTTCAATTCGTGGTTTATTTAATATAATTCTATTTCAATGCATATTGTAAAAACATAATTAACATTATTGGAGACCCTTTTTAATTCTCATAAACAAAGATCTCAGTTAGTCGCGACCGGAATCGCCATTTTCCTTGTTGAGAAAGGCCATTGTGCGCATGCGCGGGAGTGTCAAATATTACATATTTCTTTATTCATTTAAAAATATACCGTAACATACATTTTCCTTTTAAAGAAACTCTGCAAATCTGCATGCCAAGAGCTTTCGTTAGAATGTCTTACGAAGCCAATCGGTTAAGTCGTTTTCACAATTTCGTGTGTACAAAAAACAGCTTAGTGTTTTAAATATATAGATTTTAAATATATAGATAGATTTGTCTTTTAAGGAGAATTTAGGCAAGAATAAATCTAGTGAAGGGATAAGACAGGTTACCAATCAATACTTGATGTGGCCACTTTGAGGGGAATGGTGTGAGGACAGAATTAAGAAGTTCGTTTAAAACATTAGATTAATAAACAGAACACTATGGTACCAAATGACAAATTCTGTATTTGGGCAATTATTCCTAGGCGAAACCTCACACAAAACAGTGCAAGAAACCAAAAAAATTGCTGAATCATGTCCTTATTTAGACAAAATTAGAATTATAATTTTTATAGTTTATCGACTTACAATATGTTGCTATAAAATAAATGAGTTGGGGTATTAAAGGACTCTCTTGCGGGAACATCTGATTGCTACCTGTAATATTTCCCTCGTTTGCTCTGAGCGATTCCCTCTTAAATGCCATCGCAGAGTTCAGAGGGTGCCATGTGCCACATTTTCACTTCGTGTGACCATTGCTGCCTCTCTGTGATTGAACGAAGAATCAAGGATCATGTAAACTATAAGAGATTCGTCACTTTTGGTTATAGAATTTCCGAGAGAGAGCAACGCCTGAGGCTATGTACTGCTCCGGCAAGTCTGGCAACATAAAAAGTAAAAAGCCATATGAAAGTAGCCTTTATTACACGTAATTGAACAGTATGTTCAGCGATGAGTTATTGATTATTCATGAAAATAACACAAACATAACTGCGCTTTTCGCTAGGCGCTGAAATATACGTCCAGATAGGAAAATAATACATTTTGATATATATCAATGTTGGCAATAGATTTGTCACGAGGACACAGTTATGCCGTTCTAGAGCTTAATTCACCTTTACGCTAATTAAACATTGCTCTCCTACTCTACAGAATTGTTGGGATATTCGATGAATATAAAGAAAACTGTCCAAATGCACACACTACATTGCCATAACCTCACTTTTTGCCTAGCATGCCGGCTGCCACCCACCCCTCCCCGTAGCCCTAAACCACAAATTTTATTGCAACGCAAAGGAGAATGGGTAAGAAAACAAACAAGAGATGAAATGCACACATTTATTCTCTATATACTTTTATTCGAGAGTAGTCCTTATTGCCCACTAGTTTTACACATGGTCAACACCAGGAAGATGAAAATTGCCGTATTGTTCTTACTATCATTATAATTCTTACATCCCGGAGCTTGGCAATTTTTCCTCCCTTGCAGGGGCATGATTGACTCTCAATTCAATTCAAATAAATAATCAAAATACCGAACAAATCAAAACAACCAACAACACCACGAGGAAAATCAATCAAAACAGACTATTCCCGCTTCCGCCAGTCGGTTTGATGTCAGCGTTCATGAGTGCCAACTACGGAACCTTAGTGCTAAAATTAATTCTTCATTGGTTGGCAGAACATCCAGAGCAGAGCTCTACCGCGACCCACGCGCTCCCTATGAACTGTCATCCCCCTGCGATAATCAAGCTTGTGGGCGCATAAAAATGCGCCATTGAAAAAGCGGGAACCTGGTGCTCAAATTGTGCTCCTTTTGTCCCTTTTTTAATGTCGTTTTTTAATTATTTTGATGTATGTTAGTTTGACGATAAATTATTGTACCATACTGAGGAATATATTCAGTAGTGGGTACAATGTTCGTTTGAGTTTGTTTTTATTTTGCATTTATATATTAATTTTTGTTGATATATATGACTATCTGCAAGCTTGTGCTTCGCCATGGCTATGCTCCACAGGGCCTGGACATGCGAGTCATGTAGACCGTCCATTAACTGAGGGCAAGGTGTAGATTTGTGTTGTTGTTGCTTCAGCAGCAGCTTCAGTATTTTAATATTTTATAGTTATGGATTAGAACTGGTTGAAATTGTTATAGTTAATTTTAATGAGAAGAGAAAGACCTCTTAGTAGGTAGGCTTTGGTAGTGTGAAAGGTTATAGACCTGTAGTAGGTTGTTGTTTGAAAAATAAAATAAAAGATAATAATAATAAGCCTCAGTTTTGTGTTTGGGTTTTTGTATCATGTTTTTGTATGTACTGTGTTGAGGTTTGGAGTATGTCGGATCGACCTGACGACCTGCAGACCCCACCCCGACGTGAGCCGGCCGCGGCATGCCCCTATGGCAGGGGCCGGCCGCGGCCAGCCCAGCGGGCAGGGGCCCCGCAGGGTCGCAGGACGGGTAATTTGGTACTTGGGTTGTATTTTAGAGTGTGAAGGTTAGTTTATTGGTATGTTAAGTTGGTCCCCTGTTCATGACTCCGCATCCCGGGCGGGGTCGGCCGTGGCCTTAGCCCCCGGGCAGCCGAGCCACTAGTTAGGGAGTGGTTTGTATGTAGGCTGGTGTGTGACTGTGTTTGGGAGCCGGCTCAGGGCTCGGTTTGTCATGGTTTATGTGTTGGTAGTCGTGAGTTGCAGTAGCAAACTCAGCAGCTGTGTAAGAACAGTGGCGGATTGTGTGGGAGGGGGAGTTAGTGGCAATGACATGAGGGCAGGGATGGTGGAGTTTTGGCGTTGTCTGGTGTTTAACTGCCTTTGCCTTATGGCTGTTTTAATGTATCGACAGCCGTCATAAGAGGCTGCATGAGATCCTTCACAGTTGGCGCATTTAGGGCTATCTCTAGGTACCTTGCAAATAGAGTGGTGATGCGAATCGCCACATCTATTGCAGCGGGTGCTGTGAGGACAACTTGCCGCATTATGACCCAGTCTTAGGCAGTTATAACATTGGTAGGTTAAGTTAGAGTGTGGTTTGGGAGGGGGGCGAGAGATTCCCCGTGTTTTTGGTTGTGGTGGTGAGGCCACCGTGTCAGCGGAAGGGTTAGGGCTAGCTGCAGTGTCTCCAGTACACTGATTTGTGCGAGGAGTTGCGTTGGCCTGCGTGGTTCGAACTTTGGCTTTATGTTTGCGTTTTGTGGTTTGTTTCAGTGGTTTGTCTGAGGAATGTGCTTTGGCTGGTGAAACTGAGATTTGTTTTATGGGAGAGAGTGATAGCGTGTGTGCAGTTTGTGTTTGCCTAGCATGTTTGTAAATGGGCATAGGTGGCGGCGTAGGAATGGTTTGAGTGTCCTGTTCAGTGTTTCCTGGTTGGCAGGTTTGTGAGCTGAAGGCAGGTTGGGGAGAGTCTGTTTGTGTAACGGGGCTTGGTGGATCTGTTTTGGGGTCTTGAATTTTGTTTTTCTTGTTATTTCTTTTGCCCGTTTGAGTCCAGACTTGTGTCCATCTTTCCCCTGTTTCAGTGTGTGTTTGTGTCTGTTCGTGAAAGTGTTCAATCGGGTCTGTTTGAGCGTGTTTCTTGGTGATGTAAGTGGGCATTGGAGGTGGAGTAGGGATGGTCTGAGAGGCTTTGGGGCACATTCCTAATGTTGAGTCTGTTTGTGTATGTACTGGAAAGGTTTCAGAATGTTTGTAGGGGATGAGTATGTGTTGAGGAATGTAGGGATGGCTCAGTAGCGCTTTAGTGACTGCGTTGATGCGGTAGTCTCTGGTGAGAGTAATTACAATTTGGTGGTTCACCAGTTCCTCGATGTTTGTGATGAAGTGTGCGATGGGTGTGAGCACGCTGATGATTGCGTCACGAGTGGCGGGCAATTTATTGTAGCCCGGTGGGCGTATTACAATCAGCGTGCTTTTTGGGGAATGATGTGTAGGTGACGCATACCATAGTCTCTCCCCGTAGTCAAATTGCGGGAAGAGACCATGGCGCGGTGTAGGCGGCGGTGAAGGGTCCGTATATTGTTCGGAGTGTGGTGAGAAGGACCACGACTGATTACTTTCGTCAGAAAGTGATGTAGCCAAATCGGCTAAAGCAGCCTCGTAATCCATGTGTGAGTGTATGTAGGAGTGTGTGAAGAATTTGTTTGTTTGGGAATGGGTCAAATACCGTAGTAGACCCTTGGATTTGTTAATGCCTCGTCCAAGAAGAGCAATGCTGTAGTAGTTCGCGTTTTTGTGCTCAGCTTCGGAGCCCAGTCGCTTGAGGTTACTAGTTTTGTTCGGCTTAGTGGCCGTTGACAACAAGCGAACTGAGTCTTGGCTGAGCTGCGTGAGGAGGGGCGGGGGTACAGGGTGTTAGGTTGAAGGAGGGAGACTTGCTGCTGGTAGGACTGGGGTATTGGGTGAGAATAATTTGTTGAGTGGCTTGGCTGGGAAATATTTCTTGGCGGGGATGGGTAGGGAGCTTGGCAGGGCGTCGTTTAGGCGTCGATTGGCGTCTATGTAGAAGCCCCGCAGTAATGGCTGGTGAGAGGCAGTATTGGCGTGGCAGCGCTTGATGCGGCAGTCGTTGGTACTATGGCGTGCTCGTTGTCTCGCGTACTTGGCTGCGGACAATGGCGGGCTTGGCTTCCGTGCGACCTGCTCGCTCGACTCCACTCGAGTCCCATCCCCCTGCGAAGAATGGTTGTGAAGTATTGGCCCTGGTCTTGGCTGTCTTTCCATCAGCACAACGGAAAGGTTGGGCACACATGCGCAAAAGAGAGAGTTCATGTTTGCTTGCAATAAACTTAGAAATTGTCGTTAAGCTGCGATCTGCACAGCCAGTGCCGGACGTGGAGTGGAGCGCTCAACTAGATACTTCGTTGTGAGGGGAGTTCAATTAATTCATAGTCTTTGGCTGACGTCTTCTTTTAATGCGGTGTATTTGATTGTAGATGAAGGCTCCATGGGAAGAAGGGGGAATGTCACTCAAAATGTAAAATCGAGATATCAGCGCGATTTGGTAGGCGTCTTTACGACGTACAGTATTGAAGGCACAATTATTGTGTCTGGTTCAGAACAATGAGGGTCGTGAGAAAACGACGTTTCAAGTTGACGCGTACATATAAGTAATGCAACTTTAAAACTCGTTTCCTGAACATTTTACATTATATGACATTCTCCCTCCTTCCCGTGGACACTTCAAATATTATTATTTAAAACAATTCATTTTCAAATAAAGCAATGTGCTGCAGCACATAAAATGCGGCCACCCCTGACCTTAGTAATCAAAACTATTGCTTTTCAGTCGCTCAAATCGATTCTACCCAATTGTAATGGGTGTTTCCCTAAAGCTGGAAAGAATTTACATGAGATTAATAAATAAATTTCATAAATTATCGATAATATATTTAAAAAGTATGTTTAAAAAATAAGTCCCCTCCGTTTCTATTTAATCTGATGTAAATATTTTCAGCTTTACGGATACACTCCTTACAATTGGGTACAATCGTGTTGACCGATTGAAGAGCATTAATTTTGAAAGCATGTTATATGGTTAGAGCTGCCCTGACAATTAAAGGATCAATACAAATAACCAGGAACCATTTGTGTAGCAGTTACAGTTAATCTGTGTGAAAATTATCTGAGCATTACGCATTACGGTACGTGAGTAGAGCTTTGGAGTCTCCGTAAGCTGATTCTTGGCCTAAATAAAGCCTAACATAGCAGACGTGCAAAACATCGGCTAC
This sequence comes from Meconema thalassinum, assembly GCA_946902985.2. Classification (NCBI taxonomy): domain Eukaryota; kingdom Metazoa; phylum Arthropoda; class Insecta; order Orthoptera; family Tettigoniidae; genus Meconema; species Meconema thalassinum. The sequence goes on from OX336391.1 coordinate 144,881,704, forward strand.
CTAATAAATTTATTTATTTATTTATTTATTTATTCGTGTCAGAAGTACAAAACATAAAATGCACACAAGTACACAAGTATGTGTTCATCAGACGACTTCAACCAGTTTCTGTCCAGAACTTAGCCACTTCGATAGCACTTGAGTAGCGTCAGTCAAGTCATTCATTGTGCAGCTGTACGGGCACAATGGACAGGAGAAGAGGTGTTGTGTTGTCTGGGTTGCGCCACAATCACACAGGACTGTCTTGGTCGCAAAATGCCACTTATATAAGTTGTCCCTGGATCTTGCAACTTCCACCCTCAGTCTGTTCAGAGACTTCCTGATTAGCCAGTTCTCTGTGTGACCTGGGGGTAGAGATTCCTTTGGTTCCATCCATTCAGACAAATTGCTGGTTCTCTCCTTCCACACGGCAACTCGAGCTGTAGCTGCTGTTCCTTGTAAAGGTTGAGTAGTTGTTAGGAAGCTCTTTCTCGATTCTAATCTCCTCTCAGCAGGTCGATATCCGACGAGTGGGTGTGAGGTCATAGCAGATGATTTACTTCTTTCGTTGTTTGCAGCCACTTCTCTGTTGATATCAGGCGGAGCAATCCCTGCAAGATAGTGCACTTTACTGATGAGAGCTGGCCTCAAGCAACCTGTAATAATCCTGCAGCTCTCATTTAAGACTATGTCACCTGCTTTTCATGGACTGACTTGTACCGCACAGGACTGGTATATTCTCCGATGAATAACATAAGGCCAATGCTGTTGTCCTTAACGTTTGGGGATGGGTGCCCCAGTGGCGTAATATTCCCAAAGCCTTCAATTTTATTGACAGTAGTCGCGAATTTTAATAACAGCCTCATAATTCTAGTAGATGGGCCCCAAGTTTATAACCTTGTTTCATTTCTAAGTATATTGGAGATTTCGCTTTGAATTTACTTGTCCTATTCTATTTATTCCTAGGAACAACTTCCGAGAGAGGAAGGCCATAACTATCATATCACTGCAGAACTTATTTTTGTGCGACAGACTTTCTAAATTAGAAGATATCACTGGTCTATTTACAGACTTCTCCGATTCTAAATATTGCTCCTTCGAACAATAACGTATTGAAATAAAACACTAAATACAGTAGTTCCTGAAAACTAACACGTCATTTAGTTGGACTTTAGAGGATTTGAAGGAAATGCTCTAAAATTCGCTTTACAAACGTATAAAAAAAATAACATCAACAAAATTGAAGTTAGACTTTGAATCAATTGAAATTTCTGCCTTCATATTTCATCGACATTGAAATTTTCCTGAATGTCGCTTAAAATCCGTCCTTCCTGTGCAACATTTCTGTTCAGATTATGAATAACATCTCCAGCAATGTGTTCATGACAAACATATTCTGTCGTGTGTGAAACGTGAACATTTCGTCCGTCCAGTCGCGAGTGTTGGATAAGTGATGTGCTGTGAGTGCCCTGAAAGATAACCATGGTCGCCTCCACGTCGTCCACGATGGCTACGGACGACCTGGTCGCCAGCGAGAGTGGAGACAGCAGTCTCAGTATGTCGGTGATGTTCTCCTCGGCGGAGAGACATCGCCGTCCCTCCTACACCTGCACGCCCTTCCCCCATCGCAGACACTACGCCGTGCGGCGCAAGAATGGCATCGCTTTCCAAAGGTAGGTTTGGCTCGAACCCATATTATATTACTTTATAGTAGATGATTTGTTTACTTGAATAACTTATTAACATGCATAAGTCCATCTGGAATTAACATCATCGATTTCCTGATACCATGGTAAACATGGCAACTAATAATAATAATAATATCGTATGGCCTCGGGTGCTGGGTGCAAGCTTTGTTATTTGACACCCAAAGGGTAGCTTGCATGTCGAATTTCGTCGTTCCTTGAAACACTATGAAAGTCAAGGAGGTTAGATATCTAAGCTTCTTGAACACTATAGCGCTTTCTAGTAGAGAAATGAGGAACTTTGTGTCGGCGATAAATCCCGAGATTAATTTGCCATTATGAACTCGGCCAACTGAATTCAAATGGGTTCTTTGACATGCCAACATGGCAATTGATCTATGCATAGCCTACTAAGTTAGTAGCATTACCTGTACTTTGCTATACGAGCACAAGCTCCTAGTTACGTGTTGTTTGTTCTTCTATACTTACTAGGTCAGTAGCGTCATCTATACGTTGCTATAAGAACACAAGCTCTTAGTTACGTGCTGTTTGTTCATCTATACTTACTAGGTCAGTAGCGTCATCTATACGTTGCTATAAGAACACAAGCTCTTAGTTACGTGTTGTTTGTTCATCTATACTTACTAGGTCAGTAGCGTCATCTATACGTTGCTATAAGAACACAAGCTCTTAGTTACGTGCTGTTTGTTCATCTATACTTACTAGGTCAGTAGCGTCATCTATACTTTGCTATAAGAACACAAGCTCTTAGTTACGTGTTGTTTGTTCATCTATACTTACTAGGTCAGTAGCGTCATCTATACGTTGCTATAAGAACACAAGCTCTTAGTTACGTGTTGTTTGTTCATCTATACTTACTAGGTCAGTAGCGTCATCTATACGTTGCTATAAGAACACAAGCTTTTAGTTACGTTTTGTTTGTTCATTTATGCTTACTAGGTCAGTAGCGTCAGTAGCGTTAAGAACATACGCTCCTAGATGCAAAATGAAAATCCACAACCAGCTTCCAGTAGACCGACCGGGTCAGGGAATGGATTGAATGAAGCCCCCATCTAGCGGCGAGGATATGAACTGTGCCGGCTGCCGAAGCCAGTCGCACTCCCCTGGATAAGTGTCTTAATTATGTATTGAAATGACAGAAACCATTTTTCAGTGTTGCCTAATTTTATTGAAAGCTTTTCAGTCGATCAACACAAATTGTACCCAATTACATTCGTTGGGAAGCAAGTATTTACACACCATACGAAAACACGCTTTTATGTTCAAAATACCTACTTAATTGGAATACATGTTTCGAATGCCATGCGTTCATCCTCAGATCCTGTTGACTTGGGCTTAATTAGTAGACTATACTATGTTGATGAATTATACTTAAACACACACATATACTGTATATACAATGTTTATATTACATAAAATTGTAAAAACGTGTGTAACTAGTCAGACTATTTACAGACAGTAAAATACACTTCTATGGTTTTTAAGTTATTATTATTAATGCAGTTTAAGTATGTAGCCTTTGATCTATTGAGTTGTTATTATGAATAACTTCAATAGTGATGTTGTCGACACGATTTTATCATTTCTAATGATCTTGTCGACTTCATCGTTATGCTTTGGTCTACCGTTATGCGTTACGGTTACGGCGTGTATGACGTCATCATGTTGTTCAGTGCATATGCACCGAGTCTGAGTTTACTCCTGGGGTCTGGCGTTATGCAATACGGAGACGGCGAGTGCGTGACGTCATGCAGCAGAGTGCACCTCCCGCTCTCCGTTCCCCGCGCGGGAAGCCTAAGTTAAAGGATAATGGAGTCTGTTGAAAGAGTCCTGGGGCTTCGAGCGAAGCGAGTAGCCCTCCTGAGCCTTCCTAACATGTGTAGCATTTGTAGCATGCGTCATTCGAAATGATATAAAGTCTAGTCTCTCAGACTGACTGTATCTTTTGTTATTAATGTTCTAAATCAACCGTTCCTATTTAAACTAGTGTCAATATTGTATTGAAATATGTCGTGTGGCGAATATACAAATTATACAATGTAATAAAGGTATGTCAACTTATCTGGTTTTAGAAACTGATCCTTGTAGCGTCCGGCCTTGATGCGCTCCCTCGCCGGACTGGCGTTCCGAGAAAGAGCTAGATTTAAATTTGTTGCTTGTGGTGCGCTCTGTTTGCTGTTTTGAGTACCAGCCATTAATACTCCGTTCAAGTGCTCTCATTGTCATCTGTTGGAGCAACTTAAAAACATTACTTGGTTTACCACGACACAATCTAACGTAAAGAACACAAGCAATTAAGCCTAAGTGAACAGGATCTGAAGATGAGCGCTTGACGTTCGAATTAAGTAGGTATTTGTACATAAAAGCGTGTTTTTGTAGGGTATGTAAATACTTGCTTCCTTCCAAATGTAATAGGGTACAATTTGTGTTGACCGACTGTAAAGCTTTCTTTAATTAAAATAAATTAATTATGTTTTTTTCGTTGATAAAATGATAATCTAGGTGAGCAAAAAAAGTGTCGTCATGAACTGTCGTAAATAAACTAATACAGAATAACCTTGGTTTTGTAGGAAACCATGCCAATTTGTGGCTCGGGCTGTACCACCTGGCAACTCGTTCACTAGAATTGCGATGTATCTGTCCTGCCAATATTCAGTATAATGACTGGCGAACAAGTGCACAAGTAAATGTCTTGCGGAGTCTTCCAAATTACCCCATCCGTCCTCTGGGAAATCACTTGAAGAAATTGCTCTGGAAACCTCGTTCTCTAGATTGTTATATTGGAGCTGCCTCGCGGAAAATAACGAGACATCTTCGAAAATCTGTTTCCATGTTTTGTTACACTCAATTTAACAAACAATATACACTCTAGATTTACATCAAGTCCCGTTTCTGTCGCTCCAATTTAAATAATGCGTTCAGTGTAGAATGTAGCCTACTTGTATTCTCATATAAAGCAAGTTGCGTTAGCATAAATAAGCACATGATTATGAATCCTATGATATGAAATGAAATGATTTATGATATGATATAATAGGATAGGATAGGATAGGAAATGGAGTGTGATGCGATATTCGATAAATGACATGATATGAACTGACCACCATCATCATCTAGCAAGGGTTCCCAACCTGGAGGGCGTGGAGATTTATCAAGGGGGGCGTGAAGTGATTTCCAAATTAAGTTCTTTTAAACTCGAATATTACAATTTAGTATAATAAACATTCTTCGAATCTCTCCAAGTGATTGTCGCGCCAAGTCAATCGTTCAAAACACTGGTAATTGCCAACTCCCGGCACAAACCTCTGCGGAGCTGCGAGGTTGGAGGTGAAATAAGGAATTTGCTATGTTTTAAGGAGCAAAATCAACGCCAATTTTATTATCTCATTGGCATGTCTTTGTGATTTCTTTCAAGCTTTGAACAGTTCCAAGTCAAAAATTCCAATATTATGCTTGCTTATGATGCTATCAGAGCTTTGCTGAAAAAATACCTGAATGGAAACGCCGCGCCGGCTTAAGTTGAACAACTTATCATCCTTTCTTCGCCTTAATGAAATTTTGCCGGAAAATGAACGTGATAGTAATAAATTTAAGGTGCAAGTACAGTTATATTTGGATTCCCTGGCACATGAATTCAACTTCTACTTTCCTGATATCTCGTCGGATTATTATTAATCTCCTGGATGGTAACAAGAAATCCGTTTGCAATTGACATTGAAGCACTGCCAGCACAACTTCAAGAAGAAGCCATAGAGTTGAAGTGTGATTCAAAGCTAAAAGATGATTCCAAAATATTAGGACTGGGTGACTTATGTGTAAACTGTCTTGCAGTGTATCCTGAAATAGCCGAAGTTGCATAGCGTGTCAATGTCCTATCTTCAACGACATATTTATGCGAGTCAGGATTTTCAACGCTGAGTGTCATAAAAACAAAGCAGCGCTGTCGGCAAGTGATCTCCGCTGTGCTCTGTCAAACATCAAACCAAACATACCGAATATTACCAGAGAAAACGGTGTCAACCCTCTCACTGACATTTGTTGACTAATTTAAGGATCTACTGTAAACGTGTGTTGTTTGTATTGGGCTAAAATGAAGTTTGTATGTAATAGATATCAAGCGCATACTTCATATTATTTTTTCAAAAATAATAATTCCATTGTATGTCTACCCCCTTATTATTCCCGTTTTCCAACGGGGTTGGGGATGAGATGCGATGGAAGTCTTTGTGGCGATGGTTTTTACGGCCGGATGCCCTTCATGACGCCAACCTCATGAGAGGAGTTAATGAGAGATGAAATGAATGATGGTGAATGAAACTGGGCAAGGATGTGGAAGGAAGCGGCCGTGGCCTGTCAGAAGGTACCGTCCCAGCATTTGCCTGGTGTTGAAAATGGGAAACCACGGAAAACCATTTCAAGGACGGCCGACGGTGGGGCTCGAACCCACGCGTCTACCGAGTCAGCAGAGAGCTTTGCCCCATGACCTAATGCTGCGCTTAGCCAGCGTAGCCACTACTGTCGGTAGAAATAATAATTCCATTAAGTAGTGTTATTAGGTTAGGACAATATCCCCCGCGTCAGTTTATCGAAAAGGTTATAGAAGCGATGAGTGGAGGGGAGGGTAGGGGAGGGGGGGATGGCCACCCGTATCTGAAAAGGGGGGCGTCAGCTGGAAAAGGTTGGGAACCAATGATCTAAAGGCTAGGCATTGTCGCTGCAACCACATTTGTCTCTCACTTGATGACAGTTTTAAGTCAGCATACTGTTTAAATTGAAGTCCATGCATCACAGAATCCAGATGAGTCTTCCGCGGTCTTCCTCTTCCATTCTTCCCCAGATTCTTTCCTTCCAGTATGGTGGTCAGGAACTCATTATGACGCAAGGTGTGGCCAACGAATTTTTCTTTCCTCTTTTCTATAGTAGTGTTCAATTTTCTTGTTTCGTGTACTTCCTTGAGGACCCATTCGTTAGTCTTTTTCCTCCGTCCAGCTTAATTTCAGCATCCTTCTGCGCATCCACATTTCCACTGCTTCCAGGCGTTGTATGTCCTGTTTCCTAGACTGGTTGGTTCTTAAGTTTAGGGGCTGCGACAACGCGGTCATGTAGCCCCGTGTACTTTGGGTGTGTGTAGAATCTGTCTGATAACCGGTGTTAATTGTGATGACTGTATTAGAGTGCATTATCTGTATTTTAATTGAAGTACAGACTGCAACTTAGAATTTTTCAAATAGTTCCTACTTTTGCCGCCAAGCGCCACCGTCAACGATTACTAGGCCAAGTTCAGAACCTAGCTACTAGACGTCACCGCAGTCGACTCTTGGCAACGAACGTAGAAACTTAAGAGCGTTGTTTACATTCTTGACTTATCCAATTTAGCTTCACACAGGTGTAATTAGTGGAAGGTTCTTTGACATGCCATAAATCTATGACATGGGACCGCCGGCTTTACTTCCCCTCCAAAGAATGGCATACTGAGGGATTTTAACGCTCTTAAAAATCCGACGGCTTCGGCTGGGTTTGAACCCGCTATCTTGGCATAGAAGCTCAGCATGCTACCGACTACGTCACCGAAGCCGCTTTTCCTAGACTAGAATCCAAGTTTCGCATCCGTATAACAACACACTCCGGACACATGTTTTGATAAACAATTTTTCTAGTTTTAATGCTAATGTGCCTGCTTGTCAGAAGCTGTCTCTTATTGCTGAAGGCCTGTTTAGCGAGGGCAATTCTCCTTTTGATTCCTGTGGTGCACCTATTATCATCAGTGACAATGCTTCCTAAGTAGCAGAACTGACTGCACTGTTGAATGGTTTCACCACGGCACGTTTAATTTCTTTCTACTGTCCTTATCAGCTTGCTTGGTGATTCCAAGATCGTCGGTTCAATTCGCGATTAAGGAAGTTAGATCTGTGAAGGGCGTAAAGATTAACGGCAATCCGAGTTGTAACATGTCAGCTCGTAAAAGATGCATCATATTGCGAGCAGAGAAATGAACAAAATTAATTACATCTTAGTCACAATAAGATTGTGATCGGCGGCTTCGGTGGCGTAGTTGGTAGCATGCTGAGCTTCTATGCCCAAGATCGCGGGTTCAAACCCGGCCAAAGTCGTCGGATTTTTTAAGAGCGTTAAAAATCCCTCAGTATGCCTTCCTTCGGAGGTGAAGTAAAGCTGGCGGTCCCGTGTCATAGATTTATGGCATGGTAAAGAACCTTCCACTAATTACACCTGTGTGAAGTTAAATCATAGGTTAAACATTTGACTAACGCTCTTAGGTTCCAACGTTCGTCGCCAGAAGCCGACTTAATTTTATGTTTGATCATAAATATTCATAAATATCTGTCGAGATTCCGCCAGTTGCGTTTACTGAACAGAACGCATGCGCTGGGTTTTTGATTTTCTGTGGATCGAGGACCTTGACAATTTCATATGTTTCTAAAGCTTTGAAATAAAAACATGGCTTAAAAATTGACGAGCCTTACAGTAGTCGCATATGATGTGTAACATGTCACATGTTATTCCCTTGTTAACAGTGAACTCTGTTGGTCATTGAAACAACTACTTGTAAAACTGCAGTGCCAAATCCTGACCGGTTTTCAGCAAATATGATATGATGAATATTTTCACACCAAACAACGACAACTTGAAGATGATTTATTGTAGGAAGAATATCTTTAATGGGGCCTCCAAACCTTGAAGTAAACCGTATGCGATATACATTCCACATAGCCACATGGCCGACAGTACGTCGTTGTATCTACCTCCGCCACCGCGCGCGCTCATTGTTTCCGTCCCATCCATTTCCGTTTCATTGTTTTCGTCATTTCCGTTTCATTGTTTTCGTCCCATCCATTTCCGTTTCATTTTACAAAATCACCCCCACAAAAAATATACAGTTACCGAGTGGAAAGATGTTACAAAAGTTATATAACCTCAATGTTGTCACTTGTGTCAGACATGTTTGATTTTGGAACCAAGGGCGTTGAGCGCATGCGCGAAGCTATCCTTACCTAATTGGTCAAACAGCTGTATCGTAATGAAAAGCCTGAGCTCTGATTGGTGGAGAACCTGTACCATAATGAAAACTTGAACTATAATGAGCCTCATTAAGATGCAGTTTTTTCGCAAATAATATTTATTTTTCTGCATGGTCGAACGTAAACAATAATTGCTATTTCTCGTCAGTTAGCGAGAGGCTTATAATTCAAGTGGTTTAGATGAGTTCCATAGTTATCATATTTCGGATAAATACCCGTGATTTTATACTTCATATATCTTAAGAATTCATTCCGAAGCATTGTAATTTCAGTAATGTCGTTCAGAGGGAGGCTGAGCATGGCCGATGAAATATTATGTTAAGTAGTTTTGAGCTGGAAATAGCTAATGGTCACCCACATTCCTTGGCAAACGCTGTGTTTGGCTTTTCGACATGGCATTTTAACGATGATATATAAGAGGTGCGAACCCCACAGTTCCGTTGGTTGAGCAACTGCGATGGTTATCTGCCACCTTAAATTGTTGTGTTGTTGGTACGTTTTAGAAGGACATCTCGGTCAGCAGCCCCGTGTATGTGGGTGTGTGTTGTATTTGTCTGATAATATGTGCGTCTGTGGACTGTAATTATTAGGGTGTAAGTTGCACTGGGACGTCAAATAATGTACTATTCAAGCATTTGCCTGGCGAGAATGTCGGAAATCCTGGGGGAAGGCCACACTCAAGAAGGCTAAACCTAGGTTTTTGTAATGGAATTAAAGTAATATACTTATATGCTAACATCTAGGAGAAAGTATAATGAATTAGAGACAAATGTGAAACTGAATGAGAAAGAATATGAACGCTGTAAAAATGTTAAATGTTTAGGATCAATGATAGCTGAAAACAATGATAAGAGAAAAGAAATACATGCGAAGATAACAGCTGAAAATAGGAGTTAGTTTGGTTCAAGAAGCATAGTATTTACAGCAAGAAGCCTTAGTAGAAATCTGAAGTTGATGTATATCGTACGGTAGTGAGATTTGTGGTGATGTATGGTTCGGAGAGTTGGACTATGACACAAAGTGATACTCAGGAAAGTATATACTGTAGACCAGTAAAAGAGGGTGAATTCTTGGGAATCAGAAATAATATGGATATAAGAGAGTCGTATGGTAAGCCAGAATAGTTGTGGAAATAAAGAGTAGTAGACTGCGTTGATTGGGACATGTAGAAAGAACGACACATAACAGGATGGTAAGGAGGGTCTTCGATGGGAAGCCAGGAGGACGTCGTGTGTGGGGAAGATGTAGGACAAGATGGCTGGATAACGAGGAGGAGGATATGAGAAATATAGCAGTCAGCAGATGGAGAACCAAAGCAGTCAACAGGGAGGAATGGGTAGAGATTGTCCGGGAGGCCAAGGGCCTACAAGGGCTGTTGCGCCAAGGTATTACTTAAATAAATCCCTGTGTCTTAATTGCTCTTTGAGGGCCTTGCCTTGCCAAGCGTCCTCTGCTTAGCCATTTGACCTGCAGATTGCGGAATGATACGTGATCACTGATTAGTGTACCGGGTGAGTTAGCCGTGGTCGTTACGGCCTGGCTGCAGGCAGTATGTCACATCTGGGAGGCGAGGAGGTTCGAATCCCCCCGCCGGCACCTTGAAGATGGTCTTCTGTGGTTTCCCATCTTCCTTCCAGGCAAATGACGGGGTTGGTCCCTAACTATAGGCCACAGCCGCTTACTTCCAATTCCTCGTCCCTATATTCACACTTTCCTCCCCAGACAACACTCCACACACGATGGCACTTGTACAGTAGCTCATCCCATGGGTGTCTGCATAGAAGCAGCTACAAACTCTGGCGAGTCGAGCATGTCCTCGGGCACTCCCGGCACTAAAAGCCATACGCTAAAAAAAACTGATTAGTGCGGCGGGTCCCATGTGCCATTAATCTTGGCTATCTTGACCGGGGTCGAAACCACATGGATCACACAGATAATTGTCCACACGAGACTGAGTAAGCTCCGTTTCAGCCCTCAAATCAATTCTTAAAATCCCTGAGAGAGCTAGGGTACGCATCCGGAGTTTCCGAGATAAGAGGTAAGCGTGCTTCCCCCGAACCATGGGTCAGACTTTTATAATAATACTAATACTCACTCTCTCACTCAGAAGGCTTCTATGGGACATGAAGATCCCACGCCGATCTCACAAAATGCCGGTTGTCCACAGTCAGATGTCTGCCAAGTTTGGAGATTCAAATTTTCCATGAACTTCGTGGTCTTCCTACTGGCCTTTTTTCCTCTTGGTTCTTCTTTAAAGATGTGTAAGACCATCTCCCATCCTTAGTACATGACCAGCCCAATGAAGTCTTCTGGAGTTAATGATGTCGAGTATTGGTGCTTGCTGTGATAGTGAGTGTATGTCTTTATTTGATCTTTTTATCTACCCCTGAGTTGCGAGGTCAAAACATCGTCCAAAAATTTTCCTATACACTTTATTTTTAAAACCTGCAACTAGTGTTCTTCCTGGTTTGTTAAACTCTCTGATTCTGCAACATATGTTAGAACTGGCCGAATGATGGTACCGTGTTGTATATTTTCAATTTTGTATTTCTCATCAAAAATTTGGATCCCAATAAAAACTGCAGAGATAGTTGGTTGGTTCTAAAGTTTAGGGGCTGCGACAACGCGGTCATGTAGCCCCGTGTACTTTGGGTGTGTGTAGAATCTGTCTGATAACCGGTGTTAATTGTGATGACTGTATTAGTGTGTGTTATCTGTTTTTAGCCTATTTTCAATTTTGAAAAAATAGGCTTATGAGATCACCTTTTGTCCGTGTGTGTGTGTGTGTGTGTGTGTGTGTGTGAGGTGTGTGTGTGTGTCCCAAATAACTTTTGAACGTCTGGAGCGATTTCAGTGAAACTCGGTAAGATAATAGCACCATTCTGGCCGACACCGACCGTGCCCTTCAAATTTTATTGTGTCTCACCAATCCAACATGGCGGCTGTGCTAAATATTTCACCAGCATTCAGTATCTCCGAAACTATTACCGATATCACCCTGAAATTGTGTGCGGTGATAACGGGTACTACTAGACGTTCACCTATGAGACTTTCAAAAACCTAATAACTACAAAACCAACATGGCGGCCAAGCGAAACTGAGACTTTTAATAGACTTTTCTCGTGATTTAAGCATCCAAACGTAATGAAACTTTGTACAGCAAATGTCTATACACATTGTAATGCACTGGAGTCTAATTTAGGTCAATTATTTACATAACCTCAAAATGGCGGCTGTGAGAAATATTTCACCGGCATTCTATATCTCCTAAACTATTACAGATATCACCCTGAAATATAGTACGGTGATAAAGGGCACCGCTATAAGTTTATCTATGTAACTTTCATAAACCTGTAAAGTACAAAACGAACATGGCGGCCAAGCGAATTTGAAACATTTTAATAGACCTTTCTCGTGATTTAACTCTCCGAGCGCAGTAAAATGTGGTACAGTAAATGACTATAAATATTGTAATGCACTGGCATATAATTCAGTTAAATTGTTTACATAACCTCAAGATGGCGGCTGTGCGAAATTTTAAAATTAAGTTTTTATTTCTTGTGTCGTAATCATGCGATCGAAGTGAAAGTTTGAATAATGAACCTACGCAATAATTTTCCTTTAATGGTACATAACTCTATGGCCTATACATATAACAATCCAAAATGGCGAGCATCCGAAATATTTAGACGGTTCTCAATATCTACGAATATTTTACAGCAATCAAACTGAATTCTTTTATGTTCATACAGGCTATGAACATAAGTTCACCTATAGGACTTTCAGTAACCTGGTGAGCAGAAATCCAACATGGCGGCGACGCGAACTATACGTATTTAAATGAACGTTTCTCGTGATTTAACCATCCGAGTGCAGTAAAACATTGCACGTTAAATACTTATACATATGTTAATCCGCTGGCTTCTAATTTATTTCAATTGTTTTCATAACCACAAGATGGCAGCTGTGCGAAATTTTAAAATCTCGTTTTTACTTCTTGTGTCCTAATCATGCGATTGAACTTTGAATACCACACGTACACAATAATCTTCATGTAATAGCACATAAATAAAAATCCAACCTGCGAACCATCTGAAATATTTAGGCGGTTCTCAATATCTACGAATCTATCACAACCTTCAAACTGAAATATTGTATGTTGTTAGAGGAAATAAACACGGGTAGGACATATGAAAATAGGCTACCGGTATTTAGTTCTTCACGGAACTACTTGTTTAATTTTAAGAACTGCAACTTAGAATTTTTCAAATAGTTCCTACTTTTGCCGCCAAGCGCCACCGTCAACGACTACTAGACCAAGTTCAGAACTTAGCTACTAGACGCCACTGCAGTCGGCCCTTGACAACGAACGTAGAAACCTAAGAGCGTTGTTTACATTCTTAACCTATCCAATTTAGCTTCACACAGGTGCAATTAGTGGAAGGTTCTTTAACATGCCATAAAGCTATGACTTGGGACCGCCAGCTTTACTTCCCCTCCGAAGGAAGGCATACTTAGGGACTTTTAACGCTCTTAAAAATCCGACTGCTTCGGCCGGGTTTGAACCCACTATCTTGAGCATAGAAGCTCAGCAAGCTACTGACTACGTCACCGAAGCCGCCGAAAAAACTGCAGAGAGTAGTACACTTTGTTAGCATTGTGTATTCTAACTTTAATTTCCACTCCTCTATGATTCTGTTCATCAATCATGACTCGTAAGAATTTGAAATGTTCAACCCGCTCAAAACTACTACTACTAATAATAATAATAGACTAATGAAAAAATCCACAGCCTGCTTCCAGTCACCGACCGGGTCAGGAATGGAATGAATGAAGCTCCCATCTAGCGGCGAGGATATGAACTGTGCCGGCTGCCACTGCCTGACGCACTCCTCTGGGACAATGATTAAATGAATGACAGATGAAATGATAGTGGAGAGTGTTGCTGGAATGAAATTTTGACAGGGAAAATCGGACTACCCGGAGAAAAACCTGTCTGCCTCCGTTTTGTCCAGCACAGATCTCACATGGAGTGACCGGGATTTGAACCACGGACCCAGCGGTGAGAGGCCGGCGTGCTGCCGCCTAAGCCACGGAGGCTCTAATAATAGACCAATAATAATATTAATAATAATGCGCTAACTTGAAGGGTTTGGGCGAGTCTGTGCTAGAGCTGTCGTTAGTTGATGCAAAAGATCGCTGAGGAGAGAGGTCGTGCGTCTACTGTAGTTTGAGTAATACTCAACACATGTTGCTTGTCTGTGCTGGGGCTCTTACATAACAGAAAACCGACTGTCAAGTGTCAACACTTGTCGTTCATCTCATTAACTCGGATTCCAAATGGGCTCGTTCATTCACCGTACCCCCCAGGGGCTCACATCTAGTGGGACGTGGGTTGGCGACCACGGGACCCCAGCTGAGTCTGGCATTGCTTCCACTTACTTTCCTGTCGACCTCTCTTGGTCAACTCATGTTTTCTTCTGACCCCGACGGTATTAGAGTATCGGAGGCCTAGGAAGTCTCCTCCTTTCCCACTTTCATTGGCCCTTCTTTCATCTTTCCTGATCCCTCATTCTTCTAGGGATCATCCTTGTTTCTCTTTTCATTGTAGTTCCTTTTCTCTTTAAGATTCCCGCACTGTTTTTCTATATTGGCTCCCAGTGTCTATAAATTATATATGTGAGTATTTTGAATCTCAACCACATTTTGTAAGTATTTTCAATCTAAATTGCATTTTGTAAGTATTTCCGATCTAAACTCCTTCTTGTAAGTAGGAGCACGCCGGCCTCTCACCGCTGGGTCCGTGGTTCAAATCCCGGTCACTCCATGTGAGATCTGTGCTGGACAAAACGGAGGCAGACAGGTTTTTCTCCGGGTAGTCCGATTTTCCCTGTCAAATTGTGGTAAAATTTGGATTCGATCTGATGACGGGTTTGTGAGATAATAATTCTTATATGTGACGCATGGTTGAAACACGCTTAAAAACGGGCACTTTTTGTGTTTCAACTGCGATAAAAATATTAAAATATAAATTAAAAATTCCAAATCTACATGAACTAACGTAAAATAGAACGACGAAAATGATGATGTTATTTGATTTTATGTAGGTTTATTGGTTACTTCACAAATAACCTTCAAACTCGAGTGCACATAATATGTTTGTCGACAGTAGATGTTAGGCCCCTTAAAACAACAATTATCATCATCATCATCATCATCATCATCATCATTCACCATCATCATGATTCACCATAGCCCAGCAGCTTAATAGAGCATTGAGGAGCAGTAAGTAAGTCCGGGGATATGAGGTTTGAATTACATCCTTCCTGAGTGCAGCTTTTTCTCGATTTTATTATTTTCATTTTAGGCAAATGCTGGGAATAATTTCCCTTTTCAAGTCTCGGAACATTGACCCCAATCCTACATCCTACAGTACTAGGCCAGCCCCGTGGTGTAGAGATGCCCGATTGGCTCTTACCTAGGAGGTGGTTGTTGAGATGTAACATCTGACGTGGGAGATGAAACTGGAAACTCTCAGCTTTGCGAGGACATTCGAGTAGCTGCTTGACATAAGACGTAGCGCCCAATGGGGTAAAACCTAATTAATGGAGGTAAGGATGTCGTCACACTGGTCATGTGTTATCCACAACTGAGGCCTAATCGCGAATTGTTTTCATTTTTCACGCAGGCCTACTACTAGTGATTATGGTGTTAGCTTTTCAAGATAGAAGTGCCAGAGTTTGTTGTTTATAGCAGCAGGAGCCTTGAGGGACGAGCAGAGGGCCACAGCAATGACGGAGTACAGTCGCCACATAAGTCAAGCAACATTGTGCGCGCTACTTGTGTTAGACAGAGGTTATACAGTATTGTGAATTGTAAACGGAATAATAGACTATTAATAGTAATGGGTGAATTAAGAACGGCGTTTTTCTAATTGTTTCGCAACGACACAGCTAAGCATAACAGTAGCACATGTCCCCACGGAGAGTAAAACGATGACTAAGGTTACTGGAGCTGAGTCATATCCTATCCGCGCGACTGTAACTGTCAATCAAGTAGGCTGACAACGTGACACAAATAAAATAAAATAGTACCCACCTCTACCACCGGCACTCGTATCTTGAAAGGGTAATAACCCAGGTTATCGGTCGATTTCATACAGAACAAATTTGTGAAATATATCCCTACTCCCTAAACGAAGACAGTAACAATAACAATAAATTACATTCCAGCAAATCTTGGAGGTTTTTGCCGCATCCTGTAAGGCTGTACCATGCGTCTGGTGACGAGTCAAATTTGGTACACCTAGGCTTAATCTGCAACACACACGGAAAACATTCTAGAAGATATGCTGAAATTTAATTACTTGGCCAAGAAAGCCAACAATGACACAGTACCATAGTTTCAAATCTCCAGGTAGAATCGAAAATCGGGCCTACAGATCATATGGGTAGAAAGCTGCTGTAGGCTACTTTCATATTCTTCAATCGGACAACGCGACAATTGTAGCCCAGTTATATCGAAAGGGTAATGTATTAGATTAATATAAAATAAACTCTTATGGGGGCTTTGCGACATCGTAGTCGTGTAGACCTGTGTACTTGAATGTGTGTAGAATTTGTCTGATAACCTGCGGCTCTGTGATGTCTGTATCAGTGTGTGAATTTTTAATGAAGTTAGGATTGGAATAGGAGTAGGATGTGCCCCTGGCTCTGCGTTAGTTACCATTTGCCTCGAATAGATATAGGCCTAATAATGTTATTGGTTTACGACCCTTTTAACTACTGCAGAGTAGAGGCCACGATGCTACAAGACCCATAAATTATTCAACAACAGCTACTAAATATAAGCGAAGTTATATTATATTTATAAATGTCAAAATAACGAATAGGCCTATATCGTCTGATTTTATAACCGTCATCGTTGATTTGTTTTAGGTTCTTGGGATATATTGGTCACTAGCCCCATGACTCTGTCTTTGTTCTTGTGAGGCACGGGAATGTTCCTAGATATTGACTCTGTGCTTGTGAGGCACAGGAATGTTCCTATATCATGCCACTGCTCTTGTGAGGCATAGGAAAGTTCCAAGATCCTGACTTTGCCCTTTCGAGGCACGGGAATGTTCCTAGATCCTTACTCTGCCCTTGTGAGGCACGGGAATGTTCCTAGATCCTGACTCTGCCTTTGTGAGGCACGGGAATTTTTCTAGATCCTGACTCTGTCGTTGTCAGACGCGGGAATGTTCCTAGATCCTGACTCTGTCCTTGTGAGGCACGGGAATGTTCCTAGATCCTGACTCTGCTCTTATGAGACACGGGAATGTTCCTAGATCCTGACTCTGTCCATGTGAGTTACGGGAATGTTCCTAGATCCTATGTCTTTGTCATTGTAAGTGTTGGGGCATGGCGTGGTGTTTCATGCTGGGTCACAATAAAAGACGCCGTGTTACGCTACCACATGTGTATAAGACATATGCTAGTCATTTAAAAGGCACTACATCCGGAATCTCTCCATTGCATGTTTTCTTTCCAACATGCAAGTCTCTCAAGTGCTACTCAATTCTTTCCGTCAATATTTAGTCAGTCATTGAGCCGTGTGTTTGGCGACATTGCGTCTCGCGATGAAGAAACTGCTCTATTGCAAACAAGATTATGCTATATATCGACTCTTTTACTCAACAGAAAAGAAATATACCTGTAAGTTGAGCTAAAGAAGGAAGTAAGGAAGGAATTGATTAATAATTTTACCTGACCGTTAACCTAACTGTTATAAGTCACGAAACCAACGTCTTTTAACGTTAAATATGAACCACAGGAGATGACAGTTCACCTTCGAAATCACATAAAATGAATCGTGAGGCAAAATCAGTCCGCTTAGGTGCAAGGCAAGCAGCCATTTCACTCTGCCAATTCCTTAATATTCTTCCCCAAACCATTCCTCTCCGCTCTATATTAACACGCCTCCTTCATTCGAAGAGTAAATGTTAGTTTCAGCTTACATCATCATATATGGGTCGGTTGTAAGCGGAAGCACCTGAAGTTGTCCGACCTACAGCTATTGGCACCGGCTGGCTCAGTGAACAGCTATGTCTCGAACTGGGCTGTTTGACAAAGCCTGCCATGGACGAAGTACATGTGGCTGAGGATTAGCGATGTCCCTAGCCCCCTTTTGAAGCTGCAAAGCCATCACCACCACCGCAATAATAATAATAAGACAAATTATATTTAAGGGACTAAATCAGGTTTCAACAATCATCCATTAATTACCAACTATGGGAATATCACACAAGTAGACGAATTTAAATATGTAGGTAAAATTATTGAGGCAGCAGGGTTAAATCAGCAAACTAACAGAGAAAGAACTACAAGATTGCTAAGAGCATACAAAATTACTTGGAACAGATACAGTTAAAGAACTATATCAACAAAGTCAAAATTAAAACATTATAACATGGTCGTTAAAACACAAGCTCTGTATGCATCTCTAACTACAGTATTATAATTGGAGGAAAAACTGTAATAAAATGATCGAAAAACAAGAAAGGAAAATCCTCAGGAAAATGTTTTAAGACCGTTAAAATTCCCTCAGTATGCCTTCCTTCGGAGGGGAAGTAAAGCCGGCGGTCCCATGTCATAGATTTATGGCATAAAAAAGAACCTTCCACTAACTACACTTGTGTGAAGCCAAAATTTGTAGGTTAGAATTAATAACGCTCTATTAGTTTAAACGTTCGCTGCCAGGTGCTGACTGTAATGCCATCTAGTAGCCAAGTCCGCAAGCTAGGTGTCGTGGACGATAGCATGTGATGGCAAAAGTAGTAATTACCATACTCGAAATTATCGTCTGCAGTCTTTACTTCAATTAAAACAGATATGGGGATTTGCTGGAATTCCAGAGATTAAGATTTAAAATCCCGACTCTGACATCGGCTACCCTGAATGTGGTTTTCCCCCCGGAACTCCCCACATTTCCTCCAGGAAAATGCCTTGATGGTTCTTTATTTTAAATCGCAAGAGGAGAGCTATTCCAATCTTAGACTATTATTCCGTCCCCGTTATAATCACAATAGAAGCACACATTAGCAGACAAATTCATCTCTTTGACTGGATGCGGGCGCAGCGGTTACGTTCTCGCTTGCTGTGCCCAAGGTTGCGGGATCGATTACTGGCGCAGTCAGTTGGCATTTGAGGGTGCGTAATGCGAGGGAGCTCTGTCAGTGGATTTACTGGAACGTTAAAAATCACCTTCGGGGCAACATTCCGGCACCCCAGCGTTTACAAAAGGGGCGTAAAATTAATTATTATTGTTATTATTGCAAAGACATCTCAAACCCTAGTACACGGGGTAGATGACCAATTAGTCCCAAAGTCTCTTATAATGATACAACATCGACAAATTATTATCGAAGTCTTTGGAGACACAGAATGGTTTCAGTAATGGTTTTCTAGAACGGATAAAATTCTGATGCTCCAGAATTAGAGATGGAAGGACAGAACATAATCTTGATGCTATGTATCTGGAATATAAAATGTAAACGGTCAGGTCATCTGGTGCTGAACTAGTGACAGTAAAGTATGAAATAGCTTGAAGGGAAATTTACTTATCTCCCAGCAGTCTGTATTCCAGCCTCGCCATGAATTTTGTGACTGCAAGCGATGAATTAATTTACAGCTGTATAGAGGATAATAAAGTGATGGAGGTTAACCGAGACTAGGTTTAATTCTGTGTGGTTTATGAAATACTGCAATTGAACGTTTCATTATTTGTTTTACACCGACCGACAATGCTCGGTAAAGCGCAGGGCTAGACCATGGGGCCAATCTATCTGCGGACTGGGTAGGTGTGGGTTCGAACCCCACCGTAAAAATAAATCAATGTTAGCTGATTCGTATCTGACTTTATGAATGTCCCGTGTGTAAATCTAATTATCTACCATTCCAGGAGCCTTTTAACAGCCCCAGATTAATGCAATAAGAAATCACTCCATTCACTTATCATACTTCTTTCGTCTTCCCCATTTATCTTAAACCACGTATATTATCACCACCGTTTTATATTTCCATAATCATTCTCGTTTTCTTCATATCTCTCTTCTGTTACTTCTTTAAGAGTATTTTGAAAAAAATCATCACTTCAATCCCTGCTTTTCTCCTAAACATTTTTCTTATTTATTTTTAGCCTATTTTCATTTAAGAAAAAATAGGCTTATGAGGTCACCTTTGTCCGTGTGTGTGCATATGTGTGTGTGTGTCCCTAATAAAATCTAAATGACTGGAGAAATTTCAACGAAATTCGGAAAGAACGTAGTATTATTTTGTCCGACCCCGACCGTGCCCTTGAAGTTTTAATATGTCTCACCAATCCAACATGGCGGCTGTGAGAAATATTTCACAGGCATTCTATATCTCTGAAACTGTTACTGATATCACCCTGAAATTTTGTAGGTGATAGAGAATACTCAGATAAGTTCAGCTATGTGGTGCTTAAAACATGGTAACTACAAAACCAACATGGCGGCCAAGCGAAGTTAAAATATTTAAATAGCACTTTCTGGAGATTAATTCAACCGAGCGCAATAAAACATGGTAGGATAAATGTTTATGCAACATTTAATCTACTGGCATCTGATTCAATTCAATTTTTCTCATAACAACAATATGGCTGTGCGATATTTTAAAATTACCTTTTAATTTTTGTTTCCTCGTGATGCGATTGAAGTGAACGTTCGAATAATCAACTTATGTAATATTATTCATCTAATGGTACATGACTCTATGGCCTACATATAGAACAATCCAACATGGTGATCATCCGAAATATTTCAACTGTTCTCAATATCTCCGAATCTATTACAGCAATCAAACTAAAACTTTGTTTATGATAGAGGGTATTAACATAAGTTTACCTATGAAATTTTCAACAACCTGATGAAGACAAATCCAACATGGTGGTGATGCGAAATTTAAATATTTATATAAATGTTTCTCGGAAAATCCTTGTAACAGGCAGGAGAATTTTAATCGAAAAGACCAGTGGATGTATGAATATAGGCTGATTAGTTCTTCACGGAACTTGTTTCTTCTCTTTCTTCTTCCTCGATCATCCTAAACCGTTTCTCATTTCATCGCCACAGTTTTATCTCGCCACATTAATTCATTCTTCCTAATAAAATCCAGCTTAATCCATTCTCCAATCATATTTTCTTGCTTCTGTCCTTCGTATTTGTTTCTTTCCCGATATTCTTAAACCTTCTGTTCAATTCATCCACACCGTTTTATAAATCAACAATATTTTCTTTTTACTCCTATCTCTCTCCTTTCATCACTTAATGGAAAATGAATGAAAAACTCGACTTAATTTTCTCTTTTTTCCTAATAATTTTTTTTTCTCCTAATAACCTATTTTTTTCGTTCTCTTACCTTTTCCCCGATCAGCCTAAACCATCACTACCATTTCATGGCTACAGTTTTATCTCCCCACAATAATATATTCTATAAGTAATAGAACTCCCTCCTATCTTATCCTGTTATTATTATCATGATCATTATTATCATTATCAAATTGATTATTTTTAGCATAGATCACACAAGAAGTATGGAAGGCCTATTTTATGCTTCACTGGCACAACTTTCTTTAAATTTCGTTTTTACAATATTTATATGTTTTATAAAGGTACAGTATTTGCAGTATTTACAGATTCAGAATATTTATAATAGGACTAATATAGTATGTTTTATCCTGTTCACTCACTCGCTCACCTACGCACTCAGTCACTCCACCCTTTTATTCATTTATTCATTCATCCCTTTCATTCGGATACTCATTCATTCAGCGGGACTATCTATCACTCATACAGAAATGAATTTACACAATTTAACATCTAAAGCCTCAAATAATTATTCTCACCATCCTGTATCATCCACCTATTCCTTATAGAACACTTGAGTACTGATCAAACGCCACTCACCCAAAAGTCATACCAGGTATTTCCCAATAAAAAAACTATTCTATTTTTTATTTTTGTCTTGTTTCCAATGCTCAGTGGGTCAGCTCTACTGCATTAACTAGCAAGTGGAACCACGCCGTTTTTGCAACAAATTGTCTTTACTGTATGAAACCATGAAGACATGAATTTGATTTAAAAAAATCGAGCTACCCCATTTTGGCTTCTGACCCTTCAATTCTAGTCTTCAAGTTGGAGTGAGCCATGGCTTCTCTGATCTACTCCAAGCAAATACCAGGTTGGTTCCTACCAAATGGCCACGTCCACTTTAATCGCAAGCCTAGCTTCAAATACGATAACACAATGGGGCGTTTAACCAGTAGTGTGAGGAGGGTGTAGTTCAAATCAGAGGTGGTTTTGTGATGTTTTAGGGGTGATCTTTGCAGCATAGTTTGAGGCCAGTCATTCAGTTCACCGTACAAATGATACAAGATGGAAGCTAGAGAAAATTAGAATGTATTTTGCTTGTGGTATTCAAACCAACGTCTTCCGAATTGGCCTCTGGTACTCGTTTATATTCATATCTTAAAAAGTGTAATGCTTCATTATTAAGCAACCTCCTAGTTTCGACCTTCCCAGGAAAATCTGGACGGTGCTGAATCGTATAAGAACTCACAACGGTAGATGTCAGTTTGGAAGCCCAAAGTGAAAATTGTTGAGAATCCTTTCTGCATCTGTGCAGATGTGCCTCAGACCATCAGTCACATCGCTATGGATTGCCCACTCCGAAGGTTCAATGGTACAATGAAGGAGATTCATCAAGCTAGTGACGAAGCTGTAGAATGATTAGAGAAATTAGATATCTAGCTCTAACAACACTGAAGCTACTTGCAGATCAAGGTCTCAATCTGTATCCATTTACTTGTAAATACTGTATAAGTAAATACGTGTATATTGCATCTTCATGCCATACGAGATATACAACAGTCGAATAGCAAGCAACGAGGAGAAGGTTTCTAGCGCCAAGCTACAGAGGGAGACTTTCACTCTTTGTACAAATTCATCGTGCTGAAAGTGTTTCACTCTCTGATTGTTGACGAACACGGAGTCATCTTCATTTTGAACTGTGCGTCTCGGATAACAGTCGAGCTGTGCCGAGCAAGGAAAGAATGCGAGATAACAGACGAGATTGTAAAATACCACTCTCACATAACCATAGCACATATTATAACATTGGAGGTACGCCTCTTCAAAGATGCCAAGAAATTTGACAAGCTGTGTAAAAAAAAAACAAGATGTTCAGTAGAGAATATATAGCCTTCTTTCTCCTAAATGCATGGGTATTGTTATAACTCTTGTCCTTTTCAAGGAGTATAATTGACTGTTGGTTGTAGTAGCTTGTTGAAATACAACATGCTATACGGATATTAAACATGAATATGAGGTGCCCTTTGCTAGTGCTTCCTCTGTAAAAATTTCATTTCACCGTGTTAGAATTGATATGGGGAATCGATTTGCACACATACATGGCCGCTATCTGCAAACTATTGGGCTGATGACCATGTAGTTTAGTCAAAAGATTCTTTTTACATAAAGGTATAATGTTGCAAAATTTGGTAGAGATCAGATAATTTGGTTGGTCGTAATTTGATTCAAGCTTTTAACATTTGGGTGGCGTCCATTACGTTTTTGTCAAGATGGCGGCGATATAAAGCATGACACTTGAGTGTCCTCTACTAGTGCTACCTCTGTACCAATTATCGTTCAATTCGGTTTCACCACGTTTGAATTGATAGGGGAAATCGATTTGCACACATACATCGCCGCCATCTGCACTCTATTGGGCTGATGACCTTGTAGTTTAGTCAAAAGGCGCTCGCCATACGAATATATGTTGTTTCAAAATTTGGTAGAGATGGGATGATTAGGTTGGTCGTAATTTGATTTACGCTTTGAACATTTCGGTGGCCACCATTAAGTTTCCGTCAAGATGGCGGCAATATAGGACATGACGGTGAGGTGCTCTTTGATAGTGCTACCTCTGTACCAAATTACGTTGAATTCGGTTTCACCGTGTTTCAATTGATAGGGGGAATCGATTTGCACACATACATGGCCGCCATCCGCAAAGTATTGGGCTGATGACCTTATAGTTTGGTCTAAAGATTCTTCATACATGAAGGTATAATGTTGAAAATTTGGTAGAGATCAGATGATTAGGTTGGTCGTAATTTGATTAAATATGTAACATTTGGGGGGCCGCCATTACGCTTTCGTCAAGATGGCGGTAATATAAACCATGACACAGAGGTGTCCTTTGCTAGTGCTACCAATGTACCCAGTTTCGTTCAATTCGGTTTCACCGTGTTTGAATTGAGAGGGGGAATCGATTTGCACACATACATGGCCGCCTTCTGCAAACTATTGGGCAGATTACCTTGTAGTTCAGTCAAAATACGCTCGCCATATAAATATACGTTGTTGAAAAATTTGGTAGAGATCGGATGATTAGTTTAGTCGTAATTTTATTTCAGCTTTGAACATTGGGTGGCCGCCATTACGTTTCCGTCAATATGGCGGCGATATAAAACATGACACTCAGGTGCCCTTTGCTAGTTCTACCTCTGAACCAAATTTCGTTCAATTCGTTTTCAGCGTGTTCGAATTGATAGGTGGAGGGGGCAGTCATTCAGAGTACACACACTCACACACACACACACACACACTCAAACACACAATTTTTGGACCTGTATAGATCTCATAAGTCTACTTTCATTTTTTTTTATTTTTTTTTTGCAAAAATCGAAAGTAGGCTGACGAGAAGGAAATAATTTAAAGGAGTTCTCTTTCTGTTTTTCTATAAACATGTTAATATTGTCGTACAAAATATCTCGCAATACCATTGCTCACTCACAATATTGCTGACGGGTTTATCTCTTTAGTCCACGGATGATGCGGATGGAGGCAAATACGGAGTTCTTCAAGAGAAAGACCAGATTTTAAATATTTATTTCAAACCATAACAGATCATAACATATTGCACACAACATTGTATAGGGAAGGGTTCACAAAACTTTTAACCGTCCTTACATGTTTAGAAAGCACTCTAAAGGTTCGAGCCGATGCTCAGTCTGGGGCACATCTAAGCATTCCTTACATCGATAAAAAGGACAGCAAGAAATCAGCTAAGCTATTTGTCGCGAGTAGCCGTAAGGAGTGGCTACTGTTCTCGAGCGACTTGCTGCTGTCATTGACATATTCATATATTCCAATTCTATGGGCGGCTTCGGTGGCGTAATTGGTAGCATGCTAAGCTTCTATGCCCAAGATAGCGGGTTCAAACCCGGCCGAAGCCGTCGGATTTTTTAAGAGCGTTAAAAATCCCTCAGTATGCCTTCCTTCGAAACGGAAGTAAAGCCGGCGGTCACATGTCATAGATTTATGGCATGTTAAAGAACTTTCCACTAATTAAACCTGCGTGAAACTAAATTGTATAGGTTAAGAATGTAAACAACGCTCTTAGGTTGCTACGTTCGTTGCCAAGAGCCGACTGCGGTGGCGTCTAGTAGGTAGCCTAAGTTCTGCACTAGGCCTAGTAGTCGTTGACGGTGGCGTTTGGCGGCAAAAGTAGGAACTATTTGAAAAATTCAAAGTTGCATTCCTTACTTGAATTTGAAAAAAAAAACTGATACACACACAAATACAGTCATCACAATTAACACCGGTTATCAGACAGATTCTACACACACCCCAAGTGCACGGGGCTACGTGACCGCGTTGGCGCAGCCCCTAAACTAAGGAACCAACCAACCATCAAATTCTATGAAACATGGGAAATGTTTCATTGCTTTGAAAACTGTAAGGTGGCGAAGATTATAGGACTATAGGCAGACTAGATAAGTTTGGTGTTGTTCTAAACAGATATCTGCTTAATTAGTTAGTTAGTTAGTCAGTTAGTTAGTTAGTTAGTTATTGTTGTTATAAGGGACGCAACTACGGAGTCATCTGCCCCTAGATATCTGCTTCCAGCACCCAATAGGCCTACTAAGTACATAATATTCTGCGCGCACGTACAGCTGTCAACGATACAATTATACAGTAGAAAGCCACCAGAAGACAACAAAACAAATATCACGATACCGCTCCGCCATTAAAACGACTGCAGCAAAATTATCCAATTTAAGGGGGCTCATAAACCTGGAAATATGAAACTTTTTCATTTTATGTTTTTGATCTCGAATGAAATCTGAAGTTTTATAGCGAAATTTTTGATTTTGACCGAGATATTTCGATTTAAATCTAGTGTTATGTGTAAAAGTGGAAATGTAGCCTATATACTATGTTTAGAGACATTTACCCAAAAGTTGTTGGTTTTTTTTTTCACACAAAAAACAAAATAACTCAAGAACTATTGGTCCAAATTGCATGAAATTTGGAATTCCCCTATGTTGGAACTAGATCATCATGTAATTGTAATTGGAGCTAGGATATGGATAAGAGGCAGTCGTGGCCTTAATTTATGTATTATCCCGGTATTTACCTGGAGTAAAAGAGGGAAAACACGGAAGACCGCTTCTATGGATGAGGTGGGAATTGAATCCAACTTTGCTGAGTTTTGCCTCAGGGGGCGCAGTGTACCCCTCTCTAGCCCTTAGTCCAGTAATAAATTTCTTGGCAAAGCCGAGAATCAAAGATGGACCTCAAGGCAGAGAGCGAAGAATGCTAGCCACTACGTCACGAGGTGGAGCATATTCCTCTACCAAAATGGAAGGAAACTTGTATTTTTACGTGACCGTTAATCGTGCGATCATGAGCCACGGGACCTCCTTTTTACGTGGAATCCGAACCACAGGACATGGCATTTCACATCAAAAATCTCACATGCATTGACCGGGAATCGAACCCGGTCCACCTTGGTGAAAGGCAAACAGCTTGACCGCTGTGCCACCACGTCTCCTTATTCCCATACCCCTGTACACGTCAGAATGCATTGCCACGGAGGCTGTAAGGCCTGCCGCCTGTTTTAGCGGCAAGTATCCGGTAGGGTAATGTCGCCTCTAGCAGCGTTTCCCAAACTGTGGTACGCGTACCACCGGTGGTACGATCGTGCTGCCGCAGTGGTACGCGGTGATGTTACGAAAAATATAAAAAATATTAGTTAGATACGTTACAAAAATATAAAAACATTGATAAGTTGCCCGAGGGCTTTAAGGCCAAAGATTAGGAGCAGTTTTATAAATTGAATTGTGATTCAGAACTAAGGCAAACTTTTTCAAAAATGGCTGTTGTGAACTTTTGGGTTGAGAGGCGTGCAGACTATGCAGACATAGCTGACAAAGCAGTTAGATTTTTACTGCCTTTCAGTACTTACTGCATTTTCTTCACTTGTTTATCTCAGTAATAAATACCGGAATAGGCTCCTTACAGTGTAAAACGATCTTCGTTTGAGACTCAGCAATTTGAAACCAGACATTCCTAAGTTGGCTTCTAATCTTCAAGCTCACCCTTCACATTGAAGTTGTTAGTTGAACTCGGTTTTTATGTTTAATTACTAAGAGTTTTTTTTATAATATTATTTGTACAATGTAATTTCAGAATGTTTGAATTGAATACATTGTTATAAGTAATAAAACAACTGGACACACTTTTTATTACTTGAACTTTAACTCTAACAGTCTACCTCTAACAAACACAATTTACAATCCAACTTTTGGTCTGCTACGTAGTGGTGGTGGTGGGTTTATAGTTACTATATCTCCCAAACATTAGGTGGTACGCGAGAGATTCTCATCTCTTACAGTGGTACACACTCAAAAAAGTTTGGGAAACACTGGCCTATAGTATTTGGTTCAGCTCCGACCACCTGCGGCTGTGATACAACTTCTTCGACCACAGTGATTCATTAAGAGTTGGCCGGGTGAAAGCACTTAGTTTCTAGAGCAGCAATCTGAATGAGTTATTGCTGCAAAGAACTGCTCTAATCTCCATTTGAATTAGGCGAACGAGGGTAATATGTATGCTAAGTGAAACATTCATACACACCGTATACGGTGTGGTGACTTACTTGGAAGGTAGTTATAACTTCATCGGACCCGCGCTCGTTATCTCAGCTGGCCTTAATTGAACAACTGTTTGTCCTCACTGGTAAGCCTCAGGACGTACAGCGTTACAGTCCCACTGAGCGTGCAGCGTTACAGTGAAACAAATAGCGTGCAGCGTTACAGTCAAACAATTAGCGTGGAGCGTTACATTCAAACAAATAGCGTACAGCGTTACAGTCAAACAATTAGCATGGAGCGTTACAGTCAAACAATTAGCGTGCAGCGTTACAGTCAAACAAATAGCGTGCAGCGTTACAGTCAAACAAATAGCGTGCAGCGTTGCAGTCAAACAATTAGCGTGGAGTGTTACAGTCCAACAAATAGCGTACAGCGTTACAGTCAAACAAATAGCGTACAGCGTTACAGTCAAACAATTAGCATGGAGCGTTACAGTCAAACAATTAACGTGCAGCGTTACCGTCAAACAAATAGCGTGCAGCGTTACAGTCAAACAAATAGCGTGCAGCGTTACAGTCAAACAATTAGCGTGGAGCGTTACAGTCAAACAATTAGCGTGGAGCGTTACAGTCAAACCAACGACGCAAAATTTAAATATTTTTATGATTTTTCTCGCAACTTAATTATCCCGGGTCAATGAAATTTAGCATGGTATATTTTCGTTCAAGGTTTGATACACCGGCATCAAATTTCATTCAATATTTATGAGAACCTAATAATGGCGTCTGTGCAATATTTTATAGAATTGCGCTTTCATTTCTCGTGTCCTAAAGAAGTGGTAGAAATGTGGGTTATAATATGCATCTGACGGTAAATAAATATACAGCTTATATATGGAACATCCCAACATGATGTACGTGCCATATATTTCACCAGTACTCATTATGTCCGAAACTATTTGAGGAATCAAACTGATATTTTTTATGGTGTTAGAGGACTGTTAAGTACGGAAATATATGTGACTTTCCAAATCCTGAGAAACACAAAAAGAAAATGGCGGCAAAGTGATTTTCAAATATTTAAAGTAACTATCTTGCCGATATAAATACCCGAGTGCAATGAAACAGGGCACAGCGTTTTTTATTCTGAGCTTAGTATAGAGACATCTAGTGATGTTCAATTGGTTTCAAAAATTCTCTATGGGATCAGTTGGAAATTGTAGAACCTCTTTTTTTTTTATTTGTCGCATTTAATTCAGGCAAGAGAAGATTCGTGCACAATTTATTAGCGTTAAGTACTCATTGTGTAACATTGGACACACATTTTTCCTGTGCTGGAGGTGTTGGTTGGTTCTTAAGTTTAGGGGCTGCGACAACGCGGTCATGTAGCCCCGAGTACATTGGGTGTGTGTAGAATCTGTCTGATAACCGGTGTTAATTGTGATGACTGTATTAGTGTGTGTTATCTGTTTTTTAATTTAAGTACTGCAACTTAGAATTTTTCAAATAGTTCTTACTTTTGCCGCCAAACGCCACCGTCAACGACTACGAGGCCAAGTTCAGAACTTAGCTAGTAGACGCCAGAGCAGTCGGCTCTTGGCAACGAACGTAGAAACCTAAGAGCGTTGTTTACATTCTTAACCTATCCAATTCAGCTTCACACAGGTGCAATTAGTGGAAGGTTCTTTAACATGCCATAAATATATGACCGCTGGCTTTACTTCTCCTCCGAGGAAGGCATACTGAGGGATTTTTAACGCTCTTAAAAAATCCGACGGCTTCGGCCGGGTTTGAACCCGCTATCCTGGGCATAGAAGCTCAGCATGCTACCGACTACGCCATCGAAGCCGCTGTGTTGGAGGTGTGTTGAAGTGATTTATCTGGACGAACGATGAAAGCTTTGATTTAAGACAGTGCTAGTTCCATTTTATTTTTTTTATTTTTTTTAGTGTAAGGCTTTTGGTGCCGGGAGTGTCCGAGGACATGTTCGGCTCGCCAGGTTTGTAGCTGCTTCGAGACGGACACCCAATGGGTGAGCTACAAGTACCGTTGGGGAGGAAATTTGGAAGGTGAGGACGAGGAGTTGGAAGGTAGCGGCTGTGGCCTATAGTTAGGGACCAACCCTGGCATTTGCCTGGAAGGAAGATGGGAAACCACAGAAGACCATCTTCAAGGTTGCCGGCGGGGGGATTCGAACCTCCTCGCCTCCCGGATGTGAGCGACTGCCAGCAGTCATGCCGTAACCACCACGGCTAACTCACCCGGTACTAGTTCCATTGTAAGACGATTATGCTTTGTTTATGTTTCTTGTCTATAATGACTACAACTCATGGATATTGAGTTCTGATTTTGATTTTCTTGCTGTAAACTTTATCACAACGTAGGTCATGTCTGTCTGTTAGGTAGTCAGCCCGAAGGCTGGTTGGATCCTCAAAAAGCACCGCCACTAGAAGCTATTTATTACATCGTATGGAAAATGCTATTAATAGGATTGATTGATTGATGTTATTTTTACGGTTACACATAGTGCTTAAGAGCTCCTTTAGAGTAGCGCCCTACACGGAATAGGATTAGGGCTTATAAAAATAATGGTTGGTTCCTCAGTTTAGGGGCTGCGATAACATGGTCATGTAGCCCCGTGTACTTTGGGTGTGTGTAGAATCTGTCTGATAATCGATGTCAATTGTGATGGCTGCATTAGTGTGTGTTATCGGTAATTCAGGTGAGGACTGCAGACATTCAATTTTCAATTAGTTCCTACTCTTGCTACCAAATGTACCGTCGACGACAACTAGTTGAGAACTTGGTTGCTAGATATCACCGCAGTCGGCTCCGGGCGACGAACGTTGGAACTTAAGGGCGTTAGTCAAATCTAACCATTAATTCAGCTTTACACAAGTGTAATTAGTGGAAGGTTCTTTTACATGCCATAAATCTATGACATGGACCCACCGGCTTTACTTCCCCACCAAAGGAAGGCATACTGAAGGATTTTAACGCTCTTAAAAAATCCGACGATTTTGGCCGTGTTTGAACCCGTGACCTTGGGCATAGAAGCTCAGCACGCTACCGACTACGCCACCGAAGCCGCCTTATAAAAATAGTAACAGATAATAGTAGATGAATGTTTGATGCTTTTCAGTCGGTCAACACGATTGTTCCAAAAATGGAATGAATGAAGCCCCCATCTAGCGGCGAGGATATTAACTGTGTCGCCTGTCAAAGCCTGTCGCACTCCCCTGGGGAATGATTAAATGAATTACAGATGAAATGAAATGATAGTGGGGAGTGGAGCTGGAATGCAATTTGTGACAGGGAAGACCGGAGTACCGGGTGAATAACCCGTCTGCTTCTGCTTTCTCCAGCACAAATCTCTCATAGACTGACCGGGATTTGAACCAAGGACCTAGCGATGGGAGGCCTGCTATGCCAGGGAGGCACTACCAGTAGAATATAATTATGTAAATAGGCTATTTAGTTCTTTACTACTTGTTTCATATGATGAATATAGGTTGAAAATAGTGCTTAATTTCACGAAACATTTGCGATTCTGAATTGAGCAGTAAGCAGTAAAGAAATTATCCAAGGGGTGAAATCCGACGATGGGTTTGTTTCAGATTCAACTGTGGATAAAAAAAAATCACAGTCAGTCTGAAAGACTAGACGTTGTATCATTTCAAATGACGCATGCTACAAATGCTACACATTTTAGAAAGGCTCGCTTTGCTCGAAGCCCCAGGACTCTTTCAACAGACTGCATTACCCATTAACTTAGACTTCCCGCGCGGGCACCTCTTTAAGGGTCACGGGAAGAAATGTGTTTCTTGTACTTGTATTAGAGATGTGTTTGGTTGAATAAAGCGTAAATTGTGTACTTTTTGATAGCGGTTTTGTGGCCCATCATCCCAGGCAAGCCGGCGGAAACCTTTGCCTCCCTGTCAGAAGGATCATTTGGCCGTAAATTTGAATTAGTGTAAGGATGTAGTATGAGTGTCCAGATTTAGACAATAGCCTACTCCATGAAGGGGTCATGACTATGCCTTATAAGTTTGTTTAATGAATAGTGTATCTGAAATAAGGTAAGAATACTGATTTTCAGATTTTTGGAGTGAATTTCTGATTTTTAAATAGAGTTTATGAAATTTATGGTAATGGTGAGGGAGAGGTGAACACGATTAGGCAATAGCCTACTCCATGAAGGAGTCATGACTATGCCTTCTGTGTCTGTTTAAAGTATAGAGTAACTGAAATGAGGGAAGTTTACTGAATTTGGTGTTTGTAGAATGTAATTTTCGATTTTAATTTGGGTTTTCGTGAAGCTTGTTGCGGAGTAGTTATTTCTCTGAAAAGGAGTGTTTTTGCCCCAGGCAGACCTGTGTTCGATCTGGCTAGACTAGTGTAACGGTAGAGAGTTGGGATATGAGTTGTAGAACCTGGGAGCGAGCAGTGGCGGGCTGAACATTGGGGGGGGGGGGGCTATTTTGAGTGAGAGTAGGGATGGAATATTGGGACTAGGTCGATGCTTTGCTCTGACATCCTGCACACCTCTTTAGGAGGCACCCTGTATTCTTATTTCAGACTGACTAATTTTTTGCTCTGACATCCTGCGCACCTCTTTAGGAGGCACACTGTATTCTTATATGGCATCTTGTATATCTCTTTAGAAGTCACCCTGTATTCTTGTGTTCGCTTCGCTCGACGCCAGGCCTCTTTCAACAGACTCCAATAATCATTAGCGTCGGCTTCTCGCTCGCCGTGTGAGCATGACGTCACGTTCCTGCGCAGCTGCATGACATCGCTTCCCGCGCGGCTGCACGACGTCACGTCCGTCTCCGTGTCCGTGTCCGTAACGCATAACGATGGACCCCAACCATAACGACGAAGTCGACAAGATCATTTGAAATGATAAAAAGAGACTGATAGTCAGTCTGAAAGACTGGACTTTATATCATTTTAAATGCCAGCAGCCGAGTATCAAGAAGGCAGTGCGAGAACAGTGTTTCAAGATTCTATTTTGTTTCTTCACTGCCGACTTGATTGTTCTCGCACTGCCTTCTTGGTACTCGGCTGCTACATCGTACTATGACGTCACACACTTCAGTGCATTCTCGGTACAATTCGTCCCGTCACCGTAACGTTACGCCAGACCTCAGCGTAACGACGAAGTCGACAAGATCATTTAAAATGATAAAACTCGAGCTACAGGGCAATAGATCCCACGCTACATTTCACCGAGTCAAACGCCAGAATATAGGCCATTGTTGGAGAGACACAAAGCTTAGTGGCTGGGGGGGGGTCTTCCAGATGAGCTCCAATTGGCTATTTATCATTGCATTGAAGGACGCGACGACCAGAGTTGAATAGAATTAGTCCGCTGTGAGTATTGAGTACGTGACGTGCATGTCGAAGGACGGCGCGTGGCACATTACCATAGTGGCTGTAATACCTCAATAACACTCTGCCCCATGTACTCACAACTAGTGGATTGGTGACCACGGGGCCCTGATCTGTATATGGAGTACGGGTACCACATTTCCAGGGTGGCTTCGGTGGCGTAGTTGGTAGCATGCTGAGCTTCCATGCCCAAGACCGCGGGTTCAAAGCCGGCCGAAGTCTTCGGATTTTTAAGAGCGTTAACAATCCCTCAGTATGCTTTCCTTCGGAGGGGAAGTCAAGCCGGCGGTCCCATGTCATAGATTTATGGCATGTAAATGAACCTTCCACTAATCACACTTGTGTGAAGCTAAATTATAGGTTATATTTGACTAACGCTCTTGGGTTCCAACGTTCGTCACCAGGAGCTGACGGCGGTGGTATCTAGTAACCAAGTTCAGAACTATTTGTCGTTGACGGTGGCGTTTGGTAGCAAAAGTAGGAACGACTTGAAAATTGAATGTCTGCAGTCCTTACTTGAATTAAAAACAGATAAAACACACTAATACAGCCATCAAAATTAACACCGGTTATCAAACAGATTCTACACACACCCAAAGTACACGGGGCTACATGACTACGTTGTCGCAGCCCATAAACTTGGGAACCAACCAATCTCTAGACTCTACCCCATGTACTCACAACTAGTGGATAGGCGACCACGGGGTCCTGTTATGGGCCCTGTACAGTGTATTGAGTACCCGTGCGGCATTACCGTAGTGGCTGTAACACCTGAATAATCTCTAGACTCTGCCCCATGTACTCACAAGCAGGGGATAGGTGACCACGGGGCCCTGATCTGTATATTGAGTACGCGTGCTGCATTACCATAGTGGCTGTAATAACTAACTACTCTAGTTTCTCTCATACTCCGCCCCCAGGTACTGACAACTGGTGAACGTGGCTTTCATTTACTTGTGCCTTGCTCTTTACTTTCGTCTGTCCTATCGAGTACCTGTCGAGATGAACTCGCTGTTCCGTCCTTTAAGGCAACAATAACTACAAGATTGCTTTTAACACTTGGACTAGCTCTAGATTTTTACTGAAATCACGTCTGTTTGTAATTTTTTAAGGCTGCTACATATATACAGTACAGTAAAAACACTTTGCTTGACTTTTAAATGACTGTAAATGCAGAGTGTCATAAAAAAAAAAAAAAAACAACAACAACAACCCCTGGCACTGTACAGTCCATGACGGGCTAAGGGCGACCAAGCGACCGCTGCCCAGTCATTTGGCCTGCAGATATTGGGGTGACGCGTGATCAGCGCGTCGGGTCCCCTCGGCCGTTAATCTTGGTATTCGTGATCGGGGCGCTGTCTCACTGTTAGACAGCTACTCAATTGTCGTCACGAGGCTGAGTGCACCCCGTTCCAACCCTCACGTCAGTTTTAAAATCCCTGACGGAGCCGGGGATCGAACCCGGGGCCTCCAGGTGAGAGGCAGGCGCGCTACCCCAACACCACGGGGCCGGCAGAGTGTGGCAGAAATAACTCCCGAATTTTAAACGTAAATAACACAGCACTGGCCACGGTAACTGAGAGCACTACCGCGCTACCTCGTGCCTCGCTGGTATCGGGAGAGCAAGGGTTCGAACCCTACCTCAGCTGCCCTGAAAATGGTCTTCCGTGGTGTCCCATTTTCACCTCCAACCAAATGCCTGGACGGTTCCCTTAAACAGGCCCACGGTTGACTTCCTTCCCACTCCCTTCCTTGACCTTTCCTTCATTAGACCCAAGTTAGCGGTCGCATGGGCGATCGGCTTCTCATCATCCCCAGTTGTGTCTGCTCTGTCTAGCTCCAAGACACTGTCCTTGTGTGGGTAGATGAATGAATCCCTCGCTTAATCCGTAGGGGAATCCATACTAGGAGGATTAGCGATTTAAAAGAAATATTTAATAAATAATAATACTTACTTCGTTGGCCACACGAACCGAAGTCGGTTCATTGCCTCACTCTTTAGCCTCTTCCATTGGTCTCTGTTGCTAGCCATGTTCTCGTTGGCTCCCAGTGTCTCCAGGTCTTTCTTGACATCATCCATCCACCTCAGTTTTGGTCTACCCAGGGGTCTCGTACCTTGTGGCTTCCCTTCTAGCACTGTCTTCACCATTTTCTCTTCTCTTATCAGGACCTGTTCCAGCCATTCAATTCTTTTGCTCTTTATTACAGCTGTCACATCAGGTTCATTAAACAGCCTGTGGATTTCAATATTTTTTCTCCTTCTAAAGATTCCATTTTCAAACACTGGCCCAAAAACTTTTCTTAACACCTGGTTTTCAACAGTTATAATTTTTCTCTCCATGTTTCCGCCCCATACATTAATACTGGTCGCACGATTGTCTTGTAAATGCGGAGTTTTGTTGTTTTCGTTAATAGCCTGCTAGTAAATAGTTTATTCATTGAAAAGTGACACCTCTCTGCAGATTTTAACCGGTTCATTACTTCCTCCTCCATGTTGTTGTTGGCATTGACTGTATTTGAAAGACCTAGTCTTCCTAAATTCCATATCTTCTATTGCCAGTACTCCCTCTGTTTCCTCTTCATTGTTTCCGGTTACAATCATATAGGCTACTCTGTCTTATCTTGATTGATCCTCAGACCCACTCTTTGTGGGTAATAATATCGTAATAATGTAATAATATCGTATGGCCTTGGGTGCCTGGTGCAAGCTTCTTTATTTTACGCCTAGAGGGCAGCTTGCATGTCGAATTTTTGTTGTTCCTTGGAGCGCTTTGAAAATAAAGGAGGTCAGATACCTAAGCTCCTTGACACTACTGCGCTTTCAAGTAGGGAAAGGAGGATTTTTGTGTTGGCGGAAAATCCTGAGATTAATTTTGTCATTATGAACACGGCCCACTGGATTCAAATGGGTTCTTTAACATACCAAAAAGTATGACCTGCGTACCGATTGCCGCATTTCAAAAATTACTTACCGCGGCCAGGAGTGAACCTGCAAGCTTGGGGTTGGTGGTCCGACACGATAACCACTCACTCTCAGTGGAAAGATAATAATAATAATAATAATAATAATAATAATAATAATGAAGGACCTACAGCGGTAGCTACGCTCGCAAACGCGCATCTCTAGGCCATGGGGCCAAGCTCTCTGCTGACTCGGTAGA
This sequence comes from Meconema thalassinum, assembly GCA_946902985.2. Classification (NCBI taxonomy): domain Eukaryota; kingdom Metazoa; phylum Arthropoda; class Insecta; order Orthoptera; family Tettigoniidae; genus Meconema; species Meconema thalassinum. Next base: position 144,917,922 of record OX336391.1, read on the forward strand.
CGTGGGCTTGATCCCCACCGTCGGCCGTCCTTGAAATGGTTTTCTGTGGTTTCCCATTTTCTACCCCAGGTAAATGCTGGGACGGTACCTTCTGACAGGATAAGGCCGCTTCCTTCCATATCTTTGCCCAGTTTCATTAATCGTCATTCATTTCATCTCTCATTAACACCTATCATGAAGTTGGCTGCATGAAGGGCATTCAACCGTAAAATCCGACCGCCACATAGCCCTCCATCACATCTCATCCCCGACCCCGTTGAAAATATGAATAATAAGAGGTAAGGATAATAAATAACACAGCAACGCAATAGGACATTCACATACGTATTGCACAGTTTGAAAGAGTAGTGATTTGTCATTTATGTCACATTGATTGGAACGACATACGTAACATCTATGAACGTGAACGTGATAGGGCCAATCGCAGAGGCGCACTTTCATCTGCCGGGGTACATTAATAAACAAAATTTTCACTCCAAAAATCTCACATGCATTGACCGGGGATCGAACCAAGTTCATCTTGGTGAGAGTCAAGCAGCTGGATCACTGAACCACCATGCCACCATTATGACAAAGCCTCGCGATTGCTCTTCATATACAAAGCAAGACATAAAGCCGTCGGGATTGCAGTTCGCATTGATTCTTATTTCACTGCCGCTGAGTTCATTAAACTGTATAAGACGGATTCCAATTAAATTTGTTCATAGGACTCCAAAGACTTCGATGTTCTAGCGCAAATTGTGGCAATTACTGCTTTTCCACCTCGCTCAAGGCGCTTGGCGATAATGATTATCAAATAAAGGATAATGCGACAAATTACTGGTTATTGATCCTGTCAAAGAAGAGATGCTTCCTTAATACCTTAAACAAATAGGCGCCGAAAATTGTGATTCCACGCAGTGGCGGATCCAGGCCTTGCGGGGTCCTGGGTGATATGATAAGGTGGGGCCCACAACAATAGAAAAAAAATCAAATCAAATGAAAAGTATTTTTGTAATAATAAAATGAAGAATAGCTACAATATTTTGAATACACTACAGTACATTTTTAATAATATGAAAGAAACCGTTAACGGTTGAAGAAAATTATGTAGGCCTATACTATGAAATATTAAAATATTACTTTGCGACTATTTTTCCGGCTAAAGTCTTCAACTATTTCACTGAAATCTAAACTTGCTAAACGGTTAAGCGTGGTCATATCTGCAGTGAAAAAAAAAAAGAATTATAAATTAGTTTCAAAAGTTTGAACAGTATAATTAATTAATTAATTAATTAAATTTTAAAAACAAGTAGTTCCGTAAACTAAACAGCCTATTTTCATATATCCTACTTATGTTAACTACCACTATCTACATACAAAATTTCAGTTTGATTGCTGTAATAGATTCGTAGATATTGAGAACCGACTAAATATTTCGGATGGTTGCAATGTTGAATTTTATATATGTAGGTCCTAGAGTTATGTTCTGTTACATGAAGATTATTGTGTACGTGTAGCATTCAAACTTCAATTGCATGATTAGGACAAAAGAAGTAACAAGGAGATTTTAAAATTTCGCACAGCTGCCATCTTGTGGTTAAGGAAACAATTGAAATAAATTAGATGCCAGTGGATTAGAATTCGTATGAGGATTTACTGTACCAAGTTTCACTGCACTCGGATGGTTAAATTGCGAGAAACGTCCAGGCGAATAAATATACTTCGCGTCGCCGCCATGTTGGATTTGTGATCACCAGGTTATTTAAAGTCATATAGGTGAACTTAAGGTCATAGCCCCTATGAACATAAAAAATTCAGTTTGATTGCTATAATAGATTCGTAGATATTCAGAGCCGTCTAAATATTTCGATTGGTCGCCATGTTAGATTGTTAAATGTATAGGTCATAGAGACAAGTACAATTAAAGGAAAATTATTGCGTTGGTTCATTATTCAAACTTTCACTTCGATCGCATGATTACGCCACAAGAAATAAAAACTTAATTTTAAAATTCGCACAGCCACCATCTTGAGGTTATGTAAACAATGGAACTAAATTAGATACCAGTGCATTACATTGTGTATACACATTTCCTGTAACTTACCAGATTTCATTCCGTTTGGAACATTAAATCGCGAGATATGTCAATTTGAAATTTTCAAATTCTCTTGGCCACCATGTTCGTTTTGTAGTTAACCGGTTTTTGAAGGTCCTATAGATGGACTTCCAGTAGAGGTCTTTATCTCCGTACAAAATTTCAGGGTGATACCGCTAATAGTTTCAGAGATATAGAATGCCGGTGACATACTTCGCACATCCGCCATCTTGTGGTTATGTAAACAATTGAACGAAGTTAGATGTCGGTGCATTACAATGTGTATAAACATATACCGTACCAAGTTTTATTCCGTTTGGTTGGTTAAATCGCGAGAAACGTCTATTTAAAAGTCGCAAATTCGCGTGGCCGCCATGTTGGCTTTGTAGTTACCAGTTTTTCAAAAGTCACATAGGTGAACTTTTACTAGTTCCCTTTATCACCGTAATAAATTCCAGGGTGATATCGGGAATAGTTTCGGAGATATTGAATGCTGGTGAAATATTTCGCACAGCCGCCATGTTGGATTGGTGAGACGTAATAAAATTTGAAGGACACGGTCGGGGTCGCCCGGAATAGTGCTATGAACTTACCGATTTTCATTGAAATCGCTCCAGCCGTTTAAAAGTTATTAGGGACACACACACACACACACACACACCTCACACACGCGCACACACACACGGACAAAAGGTGATCTCGTAAGCCTATTTTTTCAAAATTGAAAATAGGCTAAACAAGTAGTTCCGTGAAGAACTATACAGCCTATTTTCATATATCCTACTCATGTTAATTGCCTCTATCTACATACAAAATTTCAGTTTAATTGCTGTAACAGATTCGTAGATATTGAGAACCGTCTAAATATTTCATATGGTCGCCAGGATGGATTTTTATTTTTGTACTATTACATTAAGATTATTGTGTACGTGTGGTATACAAACTTCAATCGCATGATTAGAACACAAGAAGTAAAAACGAGATTTTAAAATTACGCACAGCAGCCATCTTGTGATTATGCAAACAATTGAAATAAATTAGATGCCAGTGGATCAACATTTGTATAAGCATTTAACGTGCAACGTTTCACGGCACTCGGATAGTTAATTCGCGAGAAACGTCCATTTTAATATTTATACTTCGCGTCACCGCCATGTTGGATTTGTGCTCACCAGGTTACTAAAAGTCCTACAGGTGAACATATGTTCATAGTCCTTATGAACATAAAAAGAATCAGTTTGGTTGCTGTAAAAGATTCATAGATATTGAGAACCGTCTAAATATTTCGGAAGCTCGCCATTTAGGATTGTTATATGTATAGGCCATAGAGTTACGTACCATTCAAGGACAATTGTTGCCTAGGTTCATTATTCAAACTTTCACTTCGATCGCATGACTACGACACAAGAAATAAAAACATAATTTTAAAATTTCGCACAGCCGCCAATTTGAGGTTATGTAAACAATTGAATTAAATTAGATGGCAGTGCATTACAAACTGCAAAATCATTTACTGTACCACATTTCACGGCGCTCAGAGAGTAAATTCACGAGAAATGGCTATTAAAATATTTCAAATTCGCTTGGTCGCCATGTTGGTTTTGTACTTTACAGGTTTATGAAATATACATAAGTACACTTGTATCAGTACCTTTTATCACCGTACAAAATTGCAGGGTGATATCTGTAATAGTTTCGGAGATATAGAATGTCAGTGAAATATTTCGCACAGCCGCCATTTTGAGGTTATGTAAACAATTGAACTAAATTACACTCCAGTTTATTACAATGTGTATAAACAATTGCTGTACCAAGTTTCATTACGTTTGGATAGTTAAATCGCGTGAAAAGTCTATTTAAAGTCTCAACTTCGCTTGGCCGCCATGTCGGTTTTGTAGTCACCAGGTTTTTGAAAGTCTCATAGGTGAACTTCTAGTAGTGCCCTTTATCACCGTACACAATTTCAGGGCGATATCGTTAATAGTTTCGGAGATATTGAATGCTAGTGAAATATTTCGCACAGCCGCCATGTTGGATTGGTGAGACGTAACAAAATTTGAAGGGCACGGTCGAGGTCGGCAAGAATAGCGCTATGAACTTACCGAGTTTCATTGAAATCGCTCCAGCCGTTTAGAATTTATTAGGAGGGGACACACACACACCTCACACACACAAACACACACACACACACGCACACACACGGACAAAAGGTGATCTCATAAGCCTATTTTTTCAAAATTGAAAATAGGCTAAAAATCCATGGCGTGGGGCCCCCCGGACCGCGGGGCCCTTGGCGGTCGCTCTCCTCGCCCTCCCCTAGATCCGCCTCTGGGTTTCAGGGTACGTAGTAGGACTGTTAATATCATTCGAATGTTTGAATCGACTACTTCGAATATTCATCAATTTGAAATCATTCGAACATTTGAAGTACTAGAGTATTTCGAATACTAAAATAAATCTTCTTCTTTCCTAGCATATTTCCCATGTTGGCGCATGTTTCTTTGTTATTGTTCGCCACTTCTTCTTGTCAAGGACATCTTCAGGTTTGAGACCGCACACCAGTAGGTCTTCACTGATTCTATCCATCCATCGTTTCTTTAGCCGCCCACGTGGTCGATGTCCTCCTGTATCGTATCGGAGGGCCATTTTTAGCCTATTTTCATGTATGAAAAAAAAAGGCTTATGAGCTCACCTTTTGTCTGTGTGCCTGTCTGTGTGCGTATGTGATGGTGTGTCCCCCCTAATAACTTCTAAACGACTGGAGCTATTTCAATAAAACTCGGTAAGTTCATAACACTATTCCGGACAACCTCGACCGTGCCCTTCAAACTTTGTTACGTCTCACCAATCCAACATGGCGGCTGTGCGAAATATTTCACCTGCATTCAATATCTCTGAAACTATTACTGATATCGCCCTGGAATTTTGTAAGATGACAAATGGAACTACTAGAAGTTCACCTATGTGACTTTTGAAAATCTGGTAACTACAAAATCAACATGGCGGCCAAGCGAATTTGCGACTTTCAAATAGATGTTTCTTGCGATTTAACCAACCAAACGCATTAAAAATTGGTACAGTATATGTTTATACACATTGTAATGCACCGACATCTAACTTCGTTCAATTGTTTACGTAACCTCAAGATGGCGGCTGTGCGAAATATTTCACTGGCATTCTATATCTCTGAAACTATTAGCGGTATCACCCTGAAATTTTGTACGGGGATAAAGGCCTATACTGGAAGTTCATCTATAAGACCTTCAAAAACCGGTTAACTACAAAACGAATATGGCGGCCAAGTGAATTTGAAAATTTTAAATAGACCTTTCTCGCTATTTAATGATCCAAGCGCAATAAAACTTGGTACAGGTAATGTTTATACACATTGTAATGTACTGGTATCTAATTTATTTCAATTGTTTACATAACCTCAAGATGGCGGCTGTGCGAATTTTAAAATTAAGTTTTTATTTCTTGTATCGTAGCGTCGAAGTGAAAGTTTGAATAATGAACCTACGCAATAATTTTTCTTTAATGGTACATGACTCTATGGCCTATACATAAAACAATCCGACATGGCGACCATCCGAAATATTTAGATGGATCTCAATATCTACGAATCTATTACAGCAATCAAACTGAAGTTTTGTGTGTTGATAGAGGTAATTAACATAATTAGGATATATGAACAAGATGTTCAGTAAAGAACATATAGCCTACTTTCTCCTAAATGTATGAGTATAGTTATAACTCGTTGTTATTATCAAAGCGTATAATAGAACTATTCTTTGTTGAAGACCTTAGAAACGATTTACCTCTACCAAACGCCACAACCTAGATAAAAACTGCTACCATCATTGAAGAAAGAAAGATAAGAAGTATCTAAAGAATGTTATGGATCTGGAGACATAATCGACCGGACTGGTGGCGTGGCTCAGCGGTAACGTTCTCGCTTGCTGGACCGTATGTTTCAGCTTCGTATCCTGGCGCAGTCAGCTGGCATTTGAGGGTGCACAAATGCGAGGGAGCCGTGTTAGTAGATTTACTGGCACGTTCAAGATCCCCTTCGGGACAAAATTATGGCACCCCGGCGTCTCTAAAAGCAACAGTAGTTAAAAGGGTCGTAAAACCAATAACATTATTATTATTATTACATAATCGGCCTGACGCGGGCAACATCCAACTTTGAGTTGAGGCATGTCTTTACACGTCTGGCTGCGTATGACTTTCACAACCCTAATTGAATTAACAAATCTTTCCATGACCCTACAGAGACGTGTGTATACCAACTATGTGGATATTTTCGATTGCTATTTGGCTGAAATAAAAGTATTAATTAATATCCTGAACTAGCACCAACGGTAGAGTTCAGATACTATGTGGAATCGTTTTGTTCTTTACTTCAATTAACATTTTCAAATAACGCACAATAGGCTGTTACAAATCCTTTAAAATAAAAAGTAAAAATGTATCGTAGTATCATCTTGTCATTCTTCAAGTTCGATGCGCATAGAATGCCAATGGTATAGTAATAAATGGAGCCCCACGTAGACTAGTCGTGACATCTAGTGGTGAAATATCGAATAATATAATCCTAACAGAGCGAGTGCATTCTAGTGGCCAGAAGAAGAAACTTTTCAATAAAATCTGGAAGTTAATAAGTAGGTCAGCGTGCAGTTACCTTTTTGGCAGATAGATGTCTCGAGTAAATCTGCTGGCGAATTATGTTTTAATTAAATATATATTTTACACCATAATATGCACAATATAACGCTTAATTTTAAAACATCTGAGTCATTACAAAACAATAAACATATAACATTTCAAGCAAAAAACCTAGCTCTGATCGGGTTTGAACCATAGGCATTTGAGCGATAGGCTAACGCTCTACCACTGAGCTAATTGTGTCAACGAATATCGTTCTATATAAAATGACTTACATAGAATTTGTTAGCAAATAATGATTTATACTAAACGATTTCATCACTGGAGTATATTATTTATATATAAAGCATTTCATACAAAGTTTATTTATTTTGTATCAGTACGCTATATTGCATGCAATACTCAAATTAGTGAAATATAAGTCAGGCACAAGATATCCGCTGCCATCTTGTCTTATTACTGAATCGGCTCAGCTTTTTAAAATCACGTCTGCACTATAGTATTACAAAATATACTTTTAATTTCGAACGTGCCTCTTCCTTTAGAACAGTTAAAACGATTCTCGGCTCGATAATCGGAACTGGTGGGTCCCATGATATGGATTATAAAGTTTGCATAATTCGCACGGCCGCCATCCTGAAATGGTATGGCGGACGACCTTGTAGTTTGGTCACAAGACGCATCCTATACGAAGGTATGTTGTTACCAAATTTGGTAGAGATCGGATGATTTGGTTAGTCGTTATTTGATTTTACGTTTTGAACGTTTGAGTGGCCGCCATTCAGTTTTAGTAAAGATGGCGGCGATATAAAACATGACACTGAGGTGTCCTTTGCTAGTGCTACCTTTGTATGAAATTTCGTTCAATTCGCGTTCACCGTGTTCGAATTGATAGGGGGGGACAGACATTCAGAGTACACACACTCACACACACACACAGACACACACACACACACACACACACAGACTCACACACACACATACACACACACACACACAGACTCACACACACACATACACACACACAGACAGACACACTTTTTTCGCCCTGTGTTGATCTCATAAGTCTACTTTCATTTTTTGCAAAAATCGAAAGTAGGCTAAAAAATAGGCTGTAGGCCCTATAGTTCTTCACGGAACCACTTGTTATCACAGAGTTCTCATCACTTCTAGTGACATGCCCATACCAGCGAAGACGTGCTTCCCTCATTTTGCCATTAATTGTTGCAACTCTCGTTTTCTTCCTTACATGTTCATTTCTGAAATGGTCAAGTCTTGTAATACCCATGGACCAACGCAGCATTTTTATTTTCATACCATGGAGGGCTTATTTGTGTTCGGTTGAAGCTGGCCAACATTCTGTGCCATAGAGTGCCGCTGGCCTTATCATGGTCAAGACTAAAATAAATCGTACAATTTCAATATTTGAATTATTTGAAGCTGATAAGTAATTAAGTATCCCAAAATCACAGCAATCGGTGTAAATAAATATATCCAGCGGTCGATTTGTTCGAAGCAGTGGAAAATCCATAGGTTATATGGTGATTAACCCCTTCTTCATTCAGCATCACTTGTTATCTCTTTCTTTCATTTATTCTTTTCTTCTTTATTTATTTTTTCTTTTCTCCTCGTTTCTATGTTCAGTATAATTATTTGAACATTTGATGATTTATCGAGTATTTCAAGGGACAGGGAAAAAACTTCAGATTATCGAGAGATTCAAATTAACGAGTGCCAAATTATCGAGAGTCGACTGTACCAGAATTTAAGTGGAAACACCATAAGAGAACAAGTAAAATATTAGAAAGGGAAGGAAAATATTCTAACTATTTGAAGAATGAGGTTTGAGGCACTTGGAAGGATGTAGAGAGGAAAGAAAGAGAGATCGTCTCAAAGTAAATGAAAAGAAACGCACCCTCCTCAGCAATCCCTCATGGTCGCCAACTATCGATTTCGTTAACTATGAGTCCAAGTGATTGGAGCCCCCTTAGTATCACCCAGGATGCAACATGCGAGGTGGGCTACACACCTTGTCCTTTAAGGTACTGGTACCCCTGAGAATAGGCAGAGAATGTCCTGGAAGAAATTAAGGGTTTCTGACTCCTCGAAATATAAGAGTATCAGGAAAGAAAAAAGTTGTTGTTGTTGTTGATGCATTAGAGGGGTCTTGTGACATCGTGGCCATGTATCTCCGTGTACTTGGCTGTGGGATTGTAGAATTTGTTTTATAACCTGCGTTATTGTGCTGACTGTATTCGTGTCTGTAGTTGTCATTCAGATGAGGATAATGAATGAGACGGCTGTAACATTAATTTAGAAACCATCCCAGCATTCACCTGGAGTAGAAGTGGGGAAACCACGCAAAACCATTTCCAGGATGGCCGAGGTGGAAATCGAACCCACCTCTTCTCAGGTTTGCCTCACGAGGCTGAGTGTACCCCATTCCAGCCCTCAGACCAGAATTAAATTTTTTGGCAAAGCGGGAATCGAACCCGGGCCTTCGTGGTGACAGCCAAGAATGGTAGTCAGAACACAAGGAGGTGGACGGAAAGAAAATACAGGGCCCAAATAAGATAGAATAATGTGATTCCCTAGGCCGCGGATACGCGGTCTATTACAGTACATTCCGGATAGAAAGACAATCAGAGTTGACCAAGAGAGGTCGACAGTAAATATGAATCACTATGCGGAACGGGTAGCCTCCATGCCTTAGGCGGTAGCACGCTGGCCTCTCACCGATGGGTCCGTGGTTCAAATCCAGGTCACTCCATGTGAGATCTGTGCTGGGCAATACGGAGGCAGACAGGTTATTCTCCGGGTACTCCGGTTTTCCCTGTCAACAATTTCATTCCAGCAACACTATTTCATTTCATCTGTCATTCCTTTATTCAGTGCCTCAGAGGAGTGCTACAGGCTTCGGCAGCCGGCACAGTTCATATCCTCGCCACTAGATGGGGGGGCTTCATTCATTCCATCCCTGGCCCGGTCGGTCGACTGGAAGGAGGCTGTGAATTTTCATGCGGAACGGATTGTTATGTCATTAGCTCCTTAAAACCAAGAAGATGCAGCAACAAAAGAGAACGGAATGAAATGCCATTCTGGATATTACTGACTCGGGAATTCTCTGGCTTAGGGGCAGATAACCTAGCCGTTCCGTCATAATTCTGTGACTACAGTTTATTAATTTGCTATTCATAGAAAGGACGATAATTATAGGGCACTCAATGCGAAGTCGCGGAAAAGGCCATTGGGCGTGGAATTTGTATTTGATTATGTGTCATCAATGCCATGAAATGAGGGCCATTCATTTGGTGTCTGCCCACTCATGAAGTGAAAGGAGTCGCTCTCAGATTCATTAAAAGCGCTGGATATCATACAGGTCAAACCAATCAAAAGTACAGAGTGGTAGAGATAATTCTAGTTTCTAAAAATATGAAATTAAATTTTCCTGGTGCCGAGAATATTAGAACACAAAGCTGCAATACACCTCGCTTATTTTCTTTTCTCTTCATTGAGTGTTTCTTTGCCCACAATATTGTTTTCTTCCAGTAATCAGGTAATTTGTTGGAGCTACTCCGGAATGATAAACCCACGCTGGTATTACTTTACTTAATTTGAAAACAGACTCGAAGCCAAGGGATGTAACTGTCAGTGGCTTGTTGATGGAATGATCTCTCCTCTCTCTATCCATCTCATATTTCCATTCTTTCTCTCTACTTATAAGGTGTGTTCAAAAAGTAACGAGCCGGAGGCATAAATACAGAAACCAGTACCTGTATGTTAGAAGTATTGGCCATGGCTGTTGAGGTACTTGTCCCACTGTGACACGAGGCCGTGAATGGCTGTCTCATAAAATTCCCTGGGCTGCGATGTGAACCAGTTCTGCACGTACAGCTGGACGTCGGCGTCCGAGGTGAATCGTTGGCCCCGCAGAGCCCTTTTCAGGGGACCCAACATTGTGTAATCACAGGGAGAGAGGACTGGACTGTATGGAGGGTGGCCGAGAACCTCCATTTGAATTTCTGCAGGAGTGCCGCGACTGTGTTGGCCGTATGAAGTCGTGCATTGTCGTGGAGCGACCACGGCGGCTATGGCGTTCACTGTCACTTGGCGGTCCTGGGTAATGAGTGCATCAACCAGCTGGACGTTGTCATCGGTAATGCAGGGGGATGACCCAGACCGGGCATCATCGGCTAACGACACCCGTCCTTCCCTGAAGCGCTTGTGCCACGCCTTGACCCTTGCAAGGGACATGCAGTGTTCGCCTTACACTTGTGACATTCCGTTCCCCTTACTCCTTCCGCTGTCAGAAACCGAACAACACCTCTTTGCTCTTCGTTTGAAGCCTCCATGTCACTGTTTGCACTGCGACTGGCAGCGTTGGACGATTGATGCATGCTGCTGCTCGCTTTGTATCGTCACGTGACGTGCACGCGTGCCCTCTAGTGACGGACTGTGACCTTCCACGCTCTGGTGGGTACCACACCTCGTTACGCACGCCACGATTAGCCGATGTCGTCACCGATTTGCGCATTCCAGCCTCCGGCTCGTTACTTTTTGAACGCACCTTATACTTTATTAGGTACTGTGGAAATTTGAAGCCATTCCTTATTCAGTGTTGTCTATACAAATTGTATTTTGCTGCTTTTCAGTCGGTCAACACCATTGTGCCCAATGAATTGGGTGGGGGTACAAGTTATAAATATGCGGTAGTCTATAAGTGAGCATCGCTGTGAGGAGAACAATACCAAGTTAAGTGTACATTATAATTAGTTTCTTCTAGTGCATGCTAAAATTTGTTATTTGATTTATTATTATATCTAGGGCCCGGAGGTTGATGACATGCCATCTTTTTACTGAGCTGTCTAAAACAATGCTGAAGTACATAGAAACTCCGGACGGGGCATCCCGTCTTCAAATATGTCATTTTTATTTTGCATCTTTTTTCATTTTTTGCTATTTTTCCATTTTAAGAGCATTTTTTAAAAGTTTGGTAGACTTTTGGGACTTATTTTAGGGAAATTGGCCTTTTGAGGTCATCTTTTTCTAATTTAGTCAAGTTACAGCTTTATATGAGGCAGTTACGTCTCTCTGAGTTAAGAAGAAGCTAGTAGCTGACACAAGATAATTTAAAATTTGAAATATTGATTCCATTTTCTTAATCAACCGGGTGGAAACTAGTCTTGGCAACAATCGTGGCGAAAATGCTGCGGGTATTGCATCCAAATTTAAAAAAGTGCTAGATAAAAACACCGGGTATAAAACATTATGCAAAATCTCAGACATTATTTCTGGTGAAAACTACTGCATGGATCAGTTTGAGGAGGATTTAGCAGCAAGCGATCTTCCTCACTTCAAGTACGCTCCGATCACATCAGTCGAAGTTGATCGCAGCTATTCGAGATATAAAAACTTGTTGGCTGATAACCGCAGACCATTTACATTTGACAACATCAGAATGACTTTCGTAGTGCAGTGAAACTCAGATTAAAGTGAACAGAAGCGTTTTGTTAAGTGCTAGAAATCTACTGTATTGTGATTGATTTTTCAGTTTGAGCTTAAGATGTAATTTTTGAAATATTGGCGAGTTTATTATTATAAGATAATTTTCTCCATTTAATAGTGCATTTTTCGAATTTTTAGGTCAATTATTACAGTCATTTTTGAAAGTTTTAAGTGCATTTTTTAATCTTTTTTACGGCATCAACAGCCGGGACCTAATTATAACAGTGTGACTTTATAAATCGTATACACGGGCATATACACCGTTACGCACGTAATTCACAAAACCATGCAACACTAAACAAACCTAAGGTATGACGAGATTCAAACCGCGAATCAAACATTCTTCTATACCCATCTAACGACGTGCTATTGGAACCACGGTAGTAAATTTACAACAGTGAAAATTAACCTTAACACAGTGATCAGTAGGGCTCAGATTTTTAGGTAAATAAATATTTTTAGCCTATTTTCAATTTTGAAAAAATAGGCTTATGAGATCACCTTTTGTCCGTGTGTGTGTGCGTGTGTGTGTGTGTGTGTGTGTGTGTGCGTGTGTGTGTGATTCGTGTGTGTGTCCCCCCCTAATAAAATCGAAACGGCTGGAGCGATTTCAATGAAACTCGGGAAGTTCATAGCACTATTCCCGGCGATCTCGACCGTGCCCTTCAAATTTTGTTACGTCTCACCAATCCAACATGGCGGCTGTGCGAAATACTTCACTAGCATTCAATATCTCCGAAACTATTACCGATATCGCCCTGAAATTGTGTACGGTGATAAAGGGCACTACTAGAAGTTCACCTATGAGACTTTCAAAAACCTGGTGACTACAAAACCAACATGGCGGCCAAGCGAAGTTGAGACATTTAAATAGACTTTTCTCGCGATTTAACTATCTAAATATAACGAAACTTGGTACAGCAAATGTTTATACACATTGTAATGCACTGGAGTCTAATTTAGTTCAGTTGTTACATAACCTCAAAATGGCGGCTGTGCGAAATATTTCACTGACATTCTATATCTCCGAAACTATTACAGATATCACCCGGCAATTTTGTACGGTGATAAAGGGTACTCATACAGGTATACCTATGTATATTTCATAAACCTGTAAAGTACGAAACGAACATGGCGACCAAGCGAATTTAAAATATTTTAATAGACTTTTCTCGTGATTTAACTCTCTGAGCGCAGTGAAATGTGGTACAGTAATTGATTTTGCAGATTGTAATGCACTGCCATCTAATTTAATTCAATTGCTTACATAACCTCAAGATGGCGGCTGTGCGAAATTTTAAAATTAAGTTTTAATTTCTTGTGTCGTAATCATGCGATCGAAGTGAAAGTTTGAATAATGAACCTAGGCAATAATTATCCTTGAATGGTACATAACTCTATGGCCTATACACATAACACTCCTAAATGGTGAGCTCCCGAAATATTTAGACGGTTCTCAATATCTATGAATCTTTTACAGCAACCAAACAGATTTTTTTTATGTTCATAGAGACTATGAACATATGTTCACCTATAGGACTTTCAGGAACCTGGTGAGCACAAATCCAACATGGCGGCGATGCGAAGTATAAATATTTAAATGGACGTTTCTCGAGAATTAACTATCCGAGTGCCGTGAAACGTTGCACGTTAAATGCTTATACAAATGTTGATCCACTGGCATCTAATTTATTTCAATGGTTTGCATTATCACAAGATGGCTGCTGTGCGTAATTTTAAAATCTCGTTTTTACTTCTTGTTGTCTAATCATGCGATTGAAGTTTGTATACCACACGTACACAATAATCTTAATGTAATAGTACAAAAATAAAAATCCAACCTGGCGACCATCTGAAATATTTAGACGGTTCTCAATATCTACGAATCTGTTACAGCAATTAAACTGAAATTTTGTATGCTGATTGTGGCAGTTAATATAAGTAGGATATATGAAAATAGGCTGTATAGTTCTTCACGGAACTACTTGTTTTAAATGTAAATACATAATTTAAACATTTTGTCAATACATACATAAATTCCTGCTTTTCACTTATTAGCACATAAAAATACATAATATTTACATTTCTTAAAATCAGTATGCTAGATCTTTCAGTTTATACTATTAGCCTACTTTCGATTTTTGCAAAAAATGAAAGTAAACTTATGAGATCAACACAGGGCGAAAAGAAGTGTGTCTGTCTGTGTGTGTGTGTGAGTGTGTGTACTCTGAATGTCTGTCCCCCCCCCCCTATAAATTCGAACACGGTGAACGCGAATTGAACGAAATTTGGTACAAAGGTAGCACTAGCAAAGGACACCTCAGTGTCATGTTTTATATCGCCGCCATCTTGACGGAAACGTAATGCCGGCCACACAAATGTTCAAAGCTTAAATCAAATTACGAGTAACCTAATCATCCGATCTCTACCAAATTTTGCAACAACATACCTTTATGCGGCCAGCATCCTTTGACAAACTAATAGGTCATCAGCTTAATAGTTTGCGGATGGCGGCCATCTTTGTGTGAAAATAGATTCCCCCTATTAATTCGAACACGGTGAAACCGAATGGAACGAAATTTGGTACAGAGGTAGTACTAGCAAAGGGCACCTCAGTGTCATGTTTTATATCGCCGCTATCTTGACGGAAACGTAATGCCGGCCACACAAATGTTCAAAGCTTAAATCAAATTACGAGTAACCTAATCATCCGATCTCTACCAAATTTTGCAACAACATACCTTTATGCGGCCAGCATCCTTTGACAAACTAATAGGTCATCAGCTTAATAGTTTGCGGATGGCGGCCATCTTTGTGTGAAAATAGATTCCCCCTATTAATTCGAACACGGTGAAACCGAATTGAACGAAATTTGGTACAAAGGTAGCACTAGCAAAGGACACCTCAGTGTCATGTTTTATATCGCCGCCATCTTGACGGAAACGTAATGCCGGCCACACAAATGTTCAAAGCTTAAATCAAATTACGAGTAACCTAATCATCCGATCTCTACCAAATTTTGCAACAACATACCTTTATGCGGCCAGCATCCTTTGACAAACTAATAGGTCATCAGCTTAATAGTTTGCGGATGGCGGCCATCTTTGTGTGAAAATAGATTCCCCCTATTAATTCGAACACGGTGAAACCGAATGGAACGAAATTTGGTACAGAGGTAGTACTAGCAAAGGGCACCTCAGTGTCATGTTTTATATCGCCGCTATCTTGACGGAAACGTAATGGCGGCCACACAAATGTTCAAAGCTTAAATCAAATTACGACTAACCTAATCATCCGATCTCTACCAAATTTTTCAACAACATACCTTTATGGAGGAAGCATCCTTTGACCAAATTAGTAGGTCATAAGCCTAATAGTTTGCGTATGGCGGCCATCTTTGTGTCAAAATCGATTCCCCCTATTAATTCAAACACGGTGAAACCGATAGGAACGAAATTTGGTACAGAGGTAGCACTAGCAAAGGGCACCTCAGTGTCATGTTTTATATCGCCGCCATCTTGACGGAAACGTAATGGCGGCCACACAAATGTTCAAAGCTTCAATCAAATTTCGATTAACCTAATCATCCGATCTCTACCAAATTTTGCAACAACATACCTTTGTGGAGGGAGCATCCTTTGACCAAACTAATAGGTCATTGGACTAATATTTTGCGGATGGCGGCCATCTTTGTGTGAAAATTGATTCCCCTATTGATTCGAACACGGTGAAACGGAATGGAACGAAATTTGGTACAGAGGTAGCACTAGCAAAGGGCACCTCATTGTCATGTTTTATATCACCGCCATCATGACGGAAACGTAATCGCTGCCACCCAAATTTTAAAAGCTAAAATGTAATTACGACCAACCTAATAATCTACTCTACCAAATTTTGCAACAACATATCTTTATGTGGGAAGCATGTTCTGACCAAGCTGCAAGATCACCAGCCCAATAGTTTGCAGATGGTGGCCAGTATGTGTGCAAATCGATTCCCCCTATCAATTCAAACACGGTGAAACCTAATTGAACGAAATTTGGCACAGAGGTAGCACTAGCGAAGGGCACCTCAGTGTCATGTTTTATATCGCCGCCATCTTGACGGAAACGGAATGACGGCCACCCAATTGTTAAAAGCTTAAATCAAATCACGACCATCCTAATAATTTGATCTCTACCAGATTTTGCAACAACATGCCTTTTTGTGGAAAGCAGCTTATGACTGACTACAAGGTCATCAGCCCAATAGTTTGCAGATGGTGGCCATGTATTGAACCCTTATCATTGTGTCCAATAATAATGTTTCATATTAATAAAAACGATGGAAATACTAAATACATGATATGCTGGATATTTGAGTAATATTGATGTAGCAAGAAATCTGGACTTGGTAAGACATGCTACGTGCTGGCTGGAAATGACCATTAGTTTCACAACCAATGCTATTCTGGGATTTCTGAGAAAATCAGATATGACGCTGTGGCGTACGTGACCATAAAAGGGCAAAATGCTGCGTACAAGGCAAGGAGTGAGAGAGAGGACAATAGTCGTGACGTCAATATAAGGGCGGGATTTGTAAGGTCAGAGCTCCAACGCCAACTTATCTGACCAATAAGAAAACATGACGCCAGAACATAGCGTCAGTGTGTTTTGCGCGGCAATCGGATATAAAAAGATCTAGCGATCGGTTTGCTTGTTCGACGGCAGATTCGCGACCTGTGAGAAAATACAAGAATTTTGAGAGGTCACACATAATTATAGGCCCATTACTTAAAATATTGAGGAGCTGTTTTACTCCCACCATTGAAACTTTAGGCTTTCTGTATATATACAAATGTCTGAGATGAACCGGGACACTCCTAATTATTCTTCGACAGTCATTTAAGACGTCCCTAAGACGATATGGTTTTAAAATTATAGTTGTGTGTCGGCAACGAAGTTGGAAATTTTTCATAAATTGTGAGATGGCAATTAGCCATAGAATAGGGAAAGTCGACGATTCTGCATAGGACGATCTGAGGAAATAAAATACTTAGAACGCAGATAGAACAGTTTAAAAACTTTGATTTAATTGTGTTTTAACAGCAGCAAAATGTCGACCATGGAGAGAAGACAGCAAGCTTCATCCTCCATTACCATCAGTGTTATGGGCTAACGGCCTAATGATGGGAATTGACGAGGCGGGAGGCCTCTGGAAAGCAGTTTAAGTGATGAGTATTAAAAAATTGATTTATTGATTTTGGACGAGGGGAATCGCGAGAGATGTGTGGAACTTTGTATAGATTTTATTTGTGTGGTTTAATTTAAATTTCAGGGTTTGATTTCTTAACTGATATGCGTGTAGTAAATTTTGGCATTGCGTGACAATTATGTTGTACAGTAAATTTTGTAATTTAAATGTTTTCCTTATGTATACGTAATTCTTATAGCGAAACGGCCGCATCGATTAACGTATCTATAAAAAGTGTAGCCATGAATGAGAACCTAGGAACGACAATGATAAATGGACTGATTTAATGATATGTTAAACTAATTACTACGTGGGGGGAATATTTGCATTTTGTTGCTTTGATAACTCGGGCTAGGACTGATCCTGTTATTTATTCTTTATTGTCATTTGGACATGTTGTGTGTCATTATCTGAGAGGTGTGCTGATTAATGCTACGACGAGATCTTCGAGAAATGTGCCACGTGTTTTTGGGTGTAAGTGATGATGATGAGGAGAGGTAAAGCCTGTCCATGACTGCGATATCATTCCGGCAAACTAGTTATCCGTGGGGATAAGTTTGACCTGGGAATGTATTCTTAAAAATCCCTGAGAGGATGTTTTGAGATAATGTGTTATTTATTTGTACGCGTTTAACAGGTGGCGATTAGCAAAGGTGCTGTACGCTGGCTATGGGCCAGAATCTATATTTAGCATGGCACTAATTACTACTTGGGGGAAGAAATCAGCCACTCTCTCGGTGATGCGATAACAGGCCCGGTTGTCTCCAGCTCGTTATGACACGTTATGTTTGCTTTAAAGCCTAATGAGTTAAGGTTATTTCATTTGGTTTAATTTGGGAAGTTGCCATGTTGTCGATCCAAGTTTCTTTTATCATTACTACGACTTATTTGTTCATTGTTTTAAAACGCCAAACTTTCCGGCGTGAAAATTAAAAGTTATATTTTGTTGTTGTTGGCTCTTATTTTCAAGGCCATTGTATTCATTATAAATATAATTTGGCAACCGGCCAAACTTGTTCATGTCATGTTATGCTATCCTAGTGTTTAAGGTATAAGACGGTAATTCCGCAGCCCTTATTTTAAATAATACACACGTGTATTTGGTTGTGGTAATCTAAGGTTAGAGCATGTCAGTAGTGTATATAAATATGTAATTGTTGTTCCCACATTTCCGTAATTCGTCCTTCGCAGTACGGAGTCCGTTCCCGAACCAACTGTTTTGGTCGGAAACGAGCGCCCGTCAAAATGCTCATTACTTGAACTAGTCTTAAAACCCGTGTCGCTCATAAATATTAAATTTTTGTACTATTTTATTTGTTTGTTATATTTGGATCTTGTGATCTGTTTTCTTTTGTTACTTTGACTTAAGTGACATTGCAGTCACAATGCTTGTTGACAGCTGTCATGCCATGTCATCATGGTACGTCAGGCTGGTCAGTGTTAGATCTGTTCACGCGAGTGAACAATAAAAGGGTGGTTATAGTTTTCTTTTTTTTTTATGTTTGATTCAGTTAATAAATTTCATTTGTTAGTAGATCCTGTTGTTTTTCTTGGCTTTATAATAATAATAAGTTAACCTTGTGAACCCTGGAAGTTATGTTGATAGCAAAACCTCTAAATCACATTCACAAGAATCCATTACGACCCCGAAATTTTGAATCTTGTCTACATGCTATTTTCCAAAGGGTTTATAAGAGTTACTTTGGCTTCCGAACGTGTGGCATTTGTGTTTTAGAGTAAAAAAATAGATCACCGGCATGTGATAAGTTTATTAACGTAAGTTAGGCGAAGATAGTACCGCCAAATGTTTGAAAATATAAAGTCATGGAGTTTGCAATAAAGTAAATGTGGAACAAGTTAAGTGTTTGAACTTTGATTAAAATTAGAACAAACTGTTCCAGGCGCCCAATAAAATTAAATTAGCTTTGTGTAGAAAAGCCAAACTCAAAGAATTATTTGACAGGAAGGTTAGACCTTAAAAACTAATTAATACTCTATTAATTGGTTAAAATTTGTAAGTAAAGTAAGGTCAGGAAGATTATAACTGAATCAAAGGGTTAAAATTAAATGGAATAATAAGTAAATTATACTCAGTGATGCTATAGTTTGTGGGAGTAATTTAAAGTAAATGAACTGAGTATGTAAAGGGTTAATGTGTGTATATTTAATATGTGTGAGCGCGCGTATCCAGGGCTCCGCCCTTATGTCATTTCCCTATGTCTCAAATATATTATTGTTGTGATGGCAACTCTGGGAGAAATCCGCGAAGTGATTGAATTAGCATCCGCTCGTACGCGAGAACAACTTAGTGAGATGAGAAAGGACATAACCAATGAAATACAGACACAGTTAGCGGCAAATAGTGAAGAAACGCAGACACAATTAGCGGCAAATAGTGTAGAAACGCAGACACAGTTAGCGGCAAATAGTGTAGAAACGCAGACACAGTTAACGGCTATAAATAAACAATCGGTAGAAATGCAGACTCAGTTAGCGGCGAATAGTGAAGAAATGCAGACACAGTTAGCTGCTATAAATAAACAATCGGAAGAAATACAGACACAGTTAAACACAAAACTATCTGAAGTTAACGAGAATATAAATCAGAAAATCGCTACACAAAACATTCTGGTTAGTGAACAATTACATAGGCAGTCTGAGAAAAACAATGAAATGTTAAACGCACAAGACGAAAGGAACACTCAAAATCTAGCTGCGCTAACGGTAGAAATCAAAGAGCACACAAAAGAACAGCTAATCCAATTAGCAAAGGACGTTAGCACTAACAATACCAAACAATTAGGAATAATAAAAGGTATCGAAGATTCGTTTAAAAAGGAAATAAAAGGAATGGATGAGACTGTTATGGCAAAACTAGCACAAATCGAGCAAGCGTGTTTGACCAGCTCATCTGAGATTAAAGAAGCACACACAAACTTAGAAAAAAGGTTTGAGATGATCGAACGAGGGACACAGGGTATGCAAGATCAGATAATTACAGTAGATAACAATATCACGGGCTTAGTGACGGAACTCAACAAATTAGAAATACAATCAATTAAGAAATGGAAAAAGTTAGAAATTGACCAGGAAGAAATTAAACAAACATTAGAACAGAACAACATTTCTCTGGGAGAAAGGATAGATAAACTTGAAGATAATCAGGAGGCTAATCAACAGGAAGTCGAAAAACGCTTTGTTAAATTGAAGGATACTATTAGGAAAGATTGGACCAAGATGAGCGCTGATTCGAAAGATGAACGGCTCGCAGTAAGCAAGAAGCTAGGGGAAAATAACGCGAAAATACAGGCGTTAGAAGAAAATATGAAGTTAAGGTTTCAAATTCAAGAGGACCGCATGATAAAATCGGAGTTGCAGTCACTTGGACATAATACGATGTTTGCGACACTAATGGAAAAAGGGAAAGGGGAGAATGCGGAAAGAGAGCACACAATAGACAGCCACGAGCTTGGGCAAAGTCCAAGAACGGTAGACACGCAAGCATTCCAGAATTATGAGGGTCGGAGCTCGACACCTCAAAACACACAACTTCCCACGCAAGTTATACAAGTCATCCGTGGAAACGAATTTAAACCGAATAAGTTTTTACCAGAGAGCGGAGGGACACCTAAAGCTTTCTTAAGGGAACTGACAGAATATTTTTCGGACCAAAATGTTAGCTCAACGCGACAATTAAGAATGGTTGAAAAATTTTTGGCGGGCTCAGCACTTACCTGGTATCTTGGATTTAAGAACACATTTAAATCAATGGAAGGTTTCCACAAGGCCTTCCTAAGCAAATACTGGAGTGGGTCGTATCAACAAAGCTTGCGAATGGACTTATACTCGCGCAAATACCATTCCACGCATCAGACGAAATATGCAGATTTTTTCGCCATGCAACTTGTCAAATTGCAAGATCTTGATAATCCCCCGAGCGAAATGGAGCTAATAACTACTATAGGAAAGCAGATGCCTATTAGCGTTCAGCAATTCTTGGTGGCGGCAAATATTACGACCGTGGTCCAGGCAGAAGAGGTATTAAGGAAGATAGATGAAACCACTAATTACATCAACCCGAGAGAGAAGAGACAGATAGAGTTAGTTAATGCAGTCGAAGTAGTCAAGACACCGAACAAAAACACGAGGTCGCAAGCTACAAACACAGGGGATAACCAAAGACGGCAGAGCACCGAAGAATATGAGCCGAGATCTCAACCGAGATACGAAAATAGGGACAGAAACCATAACAATCAGGAAGAAACTAACCGCTACCGGAACACAAACAATCAGCAGTGGCGAGATAATAGGAGATACCAAACGTCATACAATAGGAATAATAATAATAACGCACCTTATAATCGGGGATGGCGTGGAGGACACTATAATCAACAATATAGGCCCAGAGACAATAGGCGTTACAATCAACAATATAACGCACAAAATAACCAGCGGTTTAACGAGCAATCGGATCCAAGGGATGATCAGAGAAATTGGAACGAGAGACACGCTGACCCGCAACAGTACCTGGAGGAGCCACGTAACATGGAAGGAAATAATGATAAATGGGAAAGAGCGATAGATCGGCGGAAGAATCCCGACAACCACGAGGAGGAAAACGGAACACATCAAATGTTGGAGGCCATGCATGTAGAAACCCAGAGATATTTGGAAGAGCTGCATGGAGAAGAAGAAAATAGAGCAGCCGACAATAGGAAACAGAAGAATAGCAGGAGAGATTCGCAGGCCGTGTCAGGCAAGGGTCTCGAAATATGGTAAAAAAAAGTTATTGTACGGGAATAGGAGAAGAAGAAGGGAGAAGGAAGAAGATGGCAACGCGGGGGAGAAGAAGGAGATGACATCACGGTAAAATGGAGAAAAGACAGGAGCGGCTTAAGGAAGTTCAACTAGGGGTTACGAACTTAGGTAACAACGCCTACAGAGTCCGAGAGGTGAGCACAGGAAACATGGCAGTGTATAATATCTCATTTAAAATTGTATCATCAGAGAGAGCCATACGAACCGAGAAATAATGTTACTGCAGCAAATTAAACATTCGCGTGATAACATACAACAAAAGATACGGGGGTACTCGAGTGGTGAAAGCGCTCAAAAGACAGCTCTGACGTGTTTACAAGTTCAGGCGGAAGTCGTTAATGAATATGTTGATGTTTTGAAAGAGTGAGAGGGGAGACGAGTAGCAAGGAAAGAGGCCGGAGGGCATAAGTATACAGGAATTTCCTAATGAGTTTGGAACGAGACGGCTACTGAAACAGACAGAGGCGGACAGTCATTATATTTGAGGGTGACCAGCAACTTCAAATTTGAGCCAGAAAAGTAGGGGATGTGAAATTCGACTTCATTTGAGTTCGAATTTCATCAACTAGGGGTCAGATGAACCCTTATCATTGTGTCCAATAATAATGTTTCATATTAATAAAAACGATGGAAATACTAAATACATGATATGCTGGATATTTGAGTAATATTGATGTAGCAAGAAATCTGGACTTGGTAAGACATGCTACGTGCTGGCTGGAAATGACCAATAGTTTCACAACCAATGCTATTCTGGGATTTCTGAGAAAATCAGATATGACGCTGTGGCGTACGTGACCATAAAAGGGCAAAATGCTGCGTACAAGGCAAGGAGTGAGAGAGAGGACAATAGTCGTGACGTCAATATAAGGGCGGGATTTGTAAGGTCAGAGCTCCAACGCCAACTTATCTGACCAATAAGAAAACATGACGCCAGAACATAGCGTCAGTGTGTTTTGCGCGGCAATCGGATATAAAAAGATCTAGCGATCGGTTTGCTTGTTCGACGGCAGATTCGCGACCTGTGAGAAAATACAAGAATTTTGAGAGGTCACACATAATTATAGGCCCATTACTTAAAATATTGAGGAGCTGTTTTACTCCCACCATTGAAACTTTAGGCTTTCTGTATATATACAAATGTCTGAGATGAACCGGGACACTCCTAATTATTCTTCGACAGTCATTTAAGACGTCCCTAAGACGATATGGTTTTAAAATTATAGTTGTGTGTCGGCAACGAAGTTGGAAATTTTTCATAAATTGTGAGATGGCAATTAGCCATAGAATAGGGAAAGTCGACGATTCTGCATAGGACGATCTGAGGAAATAAAATACTTAGAACGCAGATAGAACAGTTTAAAAACTTTGATTTAATTGTGTTTTAACAGCAGCAAAATGTCGACCATGGAGAGAAGACAGCAAGCTTCATCCTCCATTACCATCAGTGTTATGGGCTAACGGCCTAATGATGGGAATTGACGAGGCGGGAGGCCTCTGGAAAGCAGTTTAAGTGATGAGTATTAAAAAATTGATTTATTGATTTTGGACGAGGGGAATCGCGAGAGATGTGTGGAACTTTGTATAGATTTTATTTGTGTGGTTTAATTTAAATTTCAGGGTTTGATTTCTTAACTGACATGCGTGTAGTAAATTTTGGCATTGCGTGACAATTATGTTGTACAGTAAATTTTGTAATTTAAATGTTTTCCTTATGTATACGTAATTCTTATAGCGAAACGGCCGCATCGATTAACGTATCTATAAAAAGTGTAGCCATGAATGAGAACCTAGGAACGACAATGATAAATGGACTGATTTAATGATATGTTAAACTAATTACTACGTGGGGGGAATATTTGCATTTTGTTGCTTTGATAACTCGGGCTAGGACTGATCCTGTTATTTATTCTTTATTGTCATTTGGACATGTTGTGTGTCATTATCTGAGAGGTGTGCTGATTAATGCTACGACGAGATCTTCGAGAAATGTGCCACGTGTTTTTGGGTGTAAGTGATGATGATGAGGAGAGGTAAAGCCTGTCCATGACTGCGATATCATTCCGGCAAACTAGTTATCCGTGGGGATAAGTTTGACCTGGGAATGTATTCTTAAAAATCCCTGAGAGGATGTTTTGAGATAATGTGTTATTTATTTGTACGCGTTTAACAGGTGGCGATTAGCAAAGGTGCTGTACGCTGGCTATGGGCCAGAATCTATATTTAGCATGGCACTAATTACTACTTGGGGGAAGAAATCAGCCACTCTCTCGGTGATGCGATAACAGGCCCGGTTGTCTCCAGCTCGTTATGACACGTTATGTTTGCTTTAAAGCCTAATGAGTTAAGGTTATTTCATTTGGTTTAATTTGGGAAGTTGCCATGTTGTCGATCCAAGTTTCTTTTATCATTACTACGACTTATTTGTTCATTGTTTTAAAACGCCAAACTTTCCGGCGTGAAAATTAAAAGTTATATTTTGTTGTTGTTGGCTCTTATTTTCAAGGCCATTGTATTCATTATAAATATAATTTGGCAACCGGCCAAACTTGTTCATGTCATGTTATGCTATCCTAGTGTTTAAGGTATAAGACGGTAATTCCGCAGCCCTTATTTTAAATAATACACACGTGTATTTGGTTGTGGTAATCTAAGGTTAGAGCATGTCAGTAGTGTATATAAATATGTAATTGTTGTTCCCACATTTCCGTAATTCGTCCTTCGCAGTACGGAGTCCGTTCCCGAACCAACTGTTTTGGTCGGAAACGAGCGCCCGTCAAAATGCTCATTACTTGAACTAGTCTTAAAACCCGTGTCGCTCATAAATATTAAATTTTTGTACTATTTTATTTGTTTGTTATATTTGGATCTTGTGATCTGTTTTCTTTTGTTACTTTGACTTAAGTGACATTGCAGTCACAATGCTTGTTGACAGCTGTCATGCCATGTCATCATGGTACGTCAGGCTGGTCAGTGTTAGATCTGTTCACGCGAGTGAACAATAAAAGGGTGGTTATAGTTTTCTTTTTTTTTATGTTTGATTCAGTTAATAAATTTCATTTGTTAGTAGATCCTGTTGTTTTTCTTGGCTTTATAATAATAATAAGTTAACCTTGTGAACCCTGGAAGTTATGTTGATAGCAAAACCTCTAAATCACATTCACAAGAATCCATTACGACCCCGAAATTTTGAATCTTGTCTACATGCTATTTTCCAAAGGGTTTAGTATGTGTGCATATCCATTCCCCATATCAATTCAAACACGGTGAAACCGAATTGAATGAAATTTTTTACAGAGGTAGCACTAGCAAAGGGCACCTCATATTCATGTTTAATATCCCTATAGCACGTTGTATTTCAAGAAGCTACTACAACCAACATTCAATTATACTCCTTGAAAAGGACAAAGAGTTATAACAATACCCATGCATTTAGGAGAAAGTAGGCTATATGTTCTTTACTGAACATCTTGTTTTTGTTCTGTGTTACTTCAACGGGGAAGAACCTGTGAGCTATCTAATATTCATGCAGAGCGTATGTCAGCTTGCAGCTGTGTTTTTCTTATCTAGTCGACCCGTCCCACTCACTGTGGAAGCCAGGGATGCCTAAAGTAAAAGCGACTACAAGTTATCGTCTGCAGCAGTGTGTTGCAGAATTCAAGGATAATTTTACTGCTGTTTGGGCGTTCTGTTCTGCCAACCATTTGGGAAAGCAATCAAGGCTGAACAGCGATCTTCAGTTACACCACACCTCGAGGGCAAAAAAAAAAAACATATTGCCGCGCCTTTAGAAGAAGTTTTTCGCGATAATAGTCTGTTGTCTATTGTAACTCTACAGTAGTCAGTGAGGCATAGCATAAATTGCAGTCGTGAGTACTGCATATTGTTTATATTGTCATTAATAAACTAAATTATAATTAATTTTTTTTACTTTTTGTCACATATTTCCGAAATATTTAATACATAAAAAATAAATATTTTCCCGATTTTTAGCACTGAGAAATCCGAGCGCTAGTTATCAGGATCTGACGATGGCCACTTGTGGGTTGAAACGCGTAATCCTAAATTGCCCATTTAAGTGTGATAATTAACTAATACATGCATTTTTTTCCAGGAGTGTGTTTACATATTTATAACTTGTACCCCGCCCGATTCATTGGGCACAATCGTGTTGACCGACAAAAACCAGCAAAACACAATTATTAGGTACCAAATGGTTACTCTTCTTTTGTACGGCTAAAAGTGCACTTGGGTGTGTATCTTACACTCCGAATACATGTAGTGTTCTAACGTGAGTAAATAAACGCTGAAGGGAAAGATAAAATTTAGCTGGGAAAAGCGTGGGCAAAGGTGAACATATGCAACCTGCCATGGATACTTATTCTTGGGGCAGTTTGCGGCTGCACCTGCTACTGAAATGGAACGTGATTTTTGCCACAATAGAGCCACATTGAGGACTACCAAGAAGCAGCTGATGGACTTTATAAACAGAGTGACCCCAAAGTAGAGCCCTGTCCTAGAAGGTCCTGTGACGGGTGCACTACAGTTCCTGGTCAGGTCATTATAATCATTCTTCAATATCTTTTTTATTTTTCTGAAAGGTAAAGTTAAGCAATTTTGACATTGTGCTAAAAGTTGAAAAGCTAGAAGACCCGGAAAAGTGGCAAAATGCGTATTTTGAAAAGCATCCCTGATACTTAGGTGCAGGTTTATACAGCCCAGAGATGCTGGTAGCTCAATCAGAACCAGACTGATGGACTCCTTCGGGTGAGAGAAACAATTTGCGGTAGGCTATATCTCATGATAGAAACAGTGAAAGGAATCCAGAAATGCTTCACCCTCTCTAACTTTCCCTGGAGAATAGCCCTGGCAGATAATTTAATTTTAATGCCGAGATAGTGAAATGCCGCATTGGGAGACGGACGACCTGTGAATACCCTTAAGATAAGCCTGAATTATACACGACCACGTCATCGTCCCTCGGCCTTAATTATACTGGTGTGGCGAAATGGTGTCCTCTGGTGATATTGTGTCACCATGCTGGGCGTTGCGCAAGTCAGAGTACAGTCAATGTAGTATCTAACGGTTATCCTCCGAAGGAAGGGCGAACGGGGTGAAATATCAAACTTGAAAGGCGGTGGGCAGATCCCTCCCTCTCGAAATAACTGCTGATTGACAGAACCGATATTAATTAAATTAGGTAGTAAGTTAGTTAAACTTCTGTATGCCTCAACTATGCCTTTGAAATTTTCATTACCGTCACCAATTCAACATGGTGGCTGCGCGAATTATTTCACCAATATCCAATATCTCTTAAACAATTGCAGCAATCAAGATGAAATTTTGTATCGTGATTTTATTTATTTATTTATTTATTTATTTATTTATCGTATGGCTTTTAGTGCCGGGAGTGTCCGAGGGCATGTTCGGGTCGCCTGCGTCTGTAGCTGCTTCCAGCGGACACCCTTGGTGTGAGCTACAAGTTCCGTTCAATTTCAAGTAGTTCCTACTTTCGCCACCAGATATCAATGATACGTAGTTGTGAACGTTGGAACTTTGATAGAGCGTTCTTACGAAATCTAACCTAACAATTTAGCTTCACACAAGTTTAGTCTGTGGAAGGATCTTTTACATGCCATAAATCTAAGACATGGGACCACCGGCTTTACTTCCCCTCCGAATGAAGGAATACTGATGGATTTTAACGCTCTTAAAACATCCGACGACTTCGGCAGGGTTTGAACCCGCTATCTTGGGCACAGCAGTTCAGCATGGTACCAACTACGCTATGGTGATATAAATATATAATAAGTTTCTATACGTAGGCTATGTAGCTTTCAAAAACCTTCCCAACAGTTAAACAGCCATGTAGGCGAATTTAATATATTTACATTCCTGGAGAACTAATAGATCGGGCACAATAAAATTCTTCGATTCTTTCCAAAAATTCAAGATGCCGGCAGTGAAAAATTTGAAAAACATATTTTTATTTCTCGTTTCGTATTCAAGCTGTTGAAGATACATACATTTTGGCTTATATTTCATCATTTATAATTAACGTGCATGCCAATTCCTCAAATATGAATTCACCTAATTCGTCACTGAATGACCCAATCGAAGTTAATTGTGACACACTGGCCCGTACGATATCACAAACCTCACAACTGATTGATCTAATGCTTCAATTCCACAAATTATAGATGGCGCGTATGGTAATTTCTAAGATTTGTATACCTCTATCTCGTCACGAAATGATCCATTCTATTTGAAACTAGGTGTAATGGACCCCAACTGTAGGTAGATAATCTATATCTCACTTTTCATACATCAGAGATGGCTCCCTCAGTATGCCTTCCTTCAGAGGGGAAGTAAAGCTGGCGGTCCCATGTCATAGATTTATGGCATGTTAAAGAACCTTCCACTAAATACACCTGTGTGAAGCTAAATTGGATAGGTTAAGGATGTAAACAACGCTCTTAGGTTTCTACGTTCGTTGCCAAGAGCCGACTGCGGTGGCGTCTAGTAGCTAAGTTCTGTACTTGGCCTAGTAGTCGTTGACGGTGGCGCTTGGCGGCAAAAGTAGGAACTATTTGAAAAATTCTAAGTTGCAGTACTTAAAATTTAAAAAAAAACAGATAACACACACTAATACAGTCATCACAATTAACACCGGTTATCAGACAGATTCTACACACACCCAAAGTATACGGGGTACATGACCGCGTTGTCGCAGCCCCTAAACTTAAGAACCAACCAACCATAGATGGCGTGCTGACATTTCCTCACACATGAAATCACTAACTCGTCACTGAATGTTCCAGTCTTATGAAATGGGGCATAATGGACTCGTACAGTAATCTAACCCCACAAGAAGAGAGATCTGTTGCTTCTTTTTTAGAAACTATAGCACATACCAAGTCTTAAGATCAATTCGTCATATTCGTCAGTGAATGAGATGATCATAGTGAAACTTGGTATGGTACTCCATGTCTGAAACAATCAGGCATATCATTTTCCAGGGCAGTTCTTCTCAGTTATAGAAGACGCTTGTGTTATCGTTTAAAATAAACGCCAATTACTTACTACGTTATGTCAAACTAAGGAGCACGAATGAATATATATATATATATATTGTGCCCTTGCAGCAAGAAATATGCAAATCACAGTATGCCAGCATTGCTCAATTCGGGATTTTTCGGGGCTGCGGTAAGTTCTCCCACTCTGTGACTTACATATTTTGGATTAAATAGAGGATACACTTGCAAAAATAACAACAAAATCAACTCCTATGTTAACACATTTAATTAATCAAAATTATGGCGCTACAAACAATAAAACAAATAAACTACTGACCATTATCATTCTACTTGTCCAAAGTGAACAAGGAATAGCATAAAAATAAAACAAATATTAGATTAAAACACATGGTTTTCTTTAAACCAACAATTCATGATTATTTTCACTTCCATAAAGTACTTATCTTAAAGTTCCATATAACTACGAGCTTCTTTGGCTCGTTACTTTCCCGTAATAATGGTGTCATACTTTTGTACACCTCAAGAATTTATTTTTATCTTTTCTTATCATCAAAACAAATATATAATTACATTTAAAATTACATGTTAATTATTCACTTCAATATTTGGGCATTTCACATATTCTCAGTATTTACTATCTCTCTCAAGTTTGCAAATTCACTACGGTGATCGGGAAACTATTTGTGTACTCCAGAGTTATAAAGATTACTTGACAAAGTCAAAAACTATGATTACTCCCGAATCTAGTTATCTTCACAAAACTCGTGGATTCCTTATTTTCCATACAACCTTACAATAGGGATTTTTATTTAATTCATTTGTCTTATAAGACCATTATCACATAAGAAAACTACGATCTGAAC
This sequence comes from Meconema thalassinum, assembly GCA_946902985.2. Lineage (NCBI taxonomy): Eukaryota > Metazoa > Arthropoda > Insecta > Orthoptera > Tettigoniidae > Meconema > Meconema thalassinum. The sequence continues at coordinate 144,948,122 of OX336391.1, forward strand.
TGGCAAGCGATAATATAAATCTACAAGGACCTCGGTTCAACGCCCGGGTCATTAACAACTTTAAACACTCACGGTGTCTTTAACACCTCTTACAAAACGATCTTTACCCACCCTCGCTCTATGAGGGTCAGGCCATTTTACTCGAGCGTGATTTATGACAGAGAGAGCGGCTCCCTGCCTAGCCTACGGTTGGAGCTCTCTTCAATGCTTTTAAAACAAACATTCACATTATTCTCAGTTCCTTGGGGAGACTTGGCTTTTACTTCACTTATTTTCATTCAACAATATTATTGGTTCATAAACCACTTTCGTAACCTTGGCATTTATTAATTATGAGAGGGTCCTCATTGATTGGGAAGAGTAATACACATTCTACGACGAATAATTAGGGGCTTTAACCACAAGAGGATTCTAGGTTCGAATCTCTTAACATGCCTCGGGAACATTTCCACATTAGAGGACTTATACAAAATGCGATTTAAGGTCGGCCGTGGCCCACATGACCTACGCTCAATAATACCATACATTAGCTCCCTTTTCAATATAACACACACATGGCCTTGTGATCTACGTCACAATTTAGAGGACTTACAACATATCTCAATTCACTGCAATCAACTACCCTCCATAAGTAACTTACCAAGTACTTTAACTTTTACGCGTTCCTAGCGTGACTTTTTATTTAATTGCGTTCCATTACGCTACACATTACTTTACGGCCTAATGTCTTCCAAAGAACTGATAAATATCATAGTAACAATTGATACATATCTCAATTCTTATATTAATCTTCTCCGTTGACAATAAATCGCTCCATTTTTAAGAACATGCATTCACATCATGTCTTATACATTTGTTACGGCTTCAACGCTCTATATTTTTATATCATTCAATTTAATCTTTATTTAGATTTCTTTACCCTGTTATTATTATGATTACATTCCTTACAAAAGCTCAAAAGCTATTTCTTTCATATTATTCAAATTTACCTTTTTGTAAATATCTTTGTTATAATCATATTTATAACGCTTGCTTTTATAACATTCATTAAATACACTGGCATTTTATTCCATGCTTCTCCTCTACAGGATTTATTCTTTCACCTAATTATTTATTATTTATTAAAATTTTATTTTCGTTCAGATCGCGTTCTTATTTAGTTATTTATTTATTTAAAAACATCCCTTTTACTCAAAACTCCGGTGGAATTGTACACAAAATTTTTCCCGACACCAAAACATAATGAAAATCTTTACTCACATGTTTAAGGTCGTTTTCTGACCTTTATTCTCGTTTGATGTGACATTTTGGCCCACCTTCTTGACTTACTCCATATTGTACAAACTCATCTTATGTACAGAAATTTCTTGACCCATATTCACTATATTTAACACTGACAACATTTTTAATACACTGGTGTATCCGTTTTGAACACACATTAAAACACTAAAAAATATTACTCTGGTACATATTATAACACATATCACTTTGCATAAAACGCTTTCACTTTACCTAAAACACTTAAAATGATACTCTTATTTTTTCTAACAATATTTACACTTCACTCCTATCACACGGACGTATCTCAACGATTTTGACGATTTCAGTCGGCTGTTGACGATCCCTGATGTGAATCCTATCGACCTGCATTGGACGTGTGATTTTACTCGTTCTAAGTTTCTCTCTCCTACAATGGAAACTACTGGTTTCAGTCTCTCAAAACCGCTTCTATTGTCTATTACTCGGCTTCACTTTATCTGCTTTAACTAGGCGATAAATGTCTTTACTTTGCCTTCACTTCTATTTATATATGGGGGTCTATCGCACCCTATAGTTTCTATATCTTGGCCTCCCTTCGAGGACCGTATACTGTCTATCGTATATTTTTGACGTTTTCTCACTAGAGTACGTTTTCCCTCTGGTTTCGAACCTAAGTTCCTAAGTTCCTTTTGCTAGAACTTCTATCTTTCGCGATCGTAATTACTGTTTATTCTTGTCCTTTACAGGACTTAGTGTCCTTAACAATGTCTTTACTGGACATAACGCCGTTTATTTGTTGGAGTTCTTATAACTTCGTAACTGTATCGAACTAGTGTTTTTCTGGAACTCGAAGTTCCCTACTGATCGCTATATCTTACTTTGGCGATATTGCTTTAAAGTCCGTATATTTAATGTTCTTTATAATTTAGGACTCTTCAAAGTCTCGAACTGCTAACCATCAGCGTAGCGTACTCCTATCGTAACTGGTCTACACTCGGCGAACTTGTAGCATAGCCTCCCACAGGAGTCTCTTGTCGAACTGTTTTTTTTGAATTTACTACTTGAAATTGTAGCGCGAACTGCCTACCTCAAGACGCGCTATGACGAACTGTGATCAAAGTAACCTCCCTCAGGTTCTGGATCGATGTCTGATACAGCTTAGCGTCCCCCTTTATGGATTAGTAACTGCCTGTACGATGCGATGCAGCACTTCCGCTCACGGAATGCTCGTAGACTGATGATTATGATGCTCCAGCGTAACGCCCCCCTGGGCTGTCGAAAACTGCATTGATCCAGCGTAACGCCCCCCTGGGCTGTCGAAAACTGCATCAACGATGTGATGTAGCGTCACGTCCCCTGGACGGACTAAAACTGCATGATTGGCTTGGTGAGGCCAGGAGTTTTATACCTTTCAGTCACAAAAAGATAAAATCCTAGTCCTTTTCGTGACCAACTTTTGAACTAATTGTCGCACAATTATAAAAATCATATCTCCAGAAAGCTCGTCTTCCAAACGTAAAATAATCTTCCTGTGCATGGAAATCGATCGTACATTTCCGAGATATTAATTAATTTCTCGTCCTCAACTGTGTAGGTGGTGCTGTTCATTTTTTAATTCTCCCAATCCTTGGGTCCCGGTAAATCCCCAATGACGTATACTTGCGTTTGCAGTATTTTCCTGGACTATTATTACAAGGTTTTTCTTTACACAAAAATCTCTAATCCAAAATGATTCACCGTAATGTATCTGTTTACTTATTTTTATACTCGTAAACGGGTTAAATTTAATTATTCCTGTTCTGACTCAGCAACGAGGTTGCCATTTTCCTGCAACGTAAGAGCAATTTCCGAGTCAAGCTTCTTCGTCTTACAGTCCAAACTTTCCACTCGTTCTAATAATATCCATGACTGGCTCCTTAAAAATGTCAAGAGGCATGAGCTCATCTTACGAACACCTGGCCCTAGCGCTTGCACAATGTTAGGCTATAATCCTGGCTTGAAATCTCTCTCCGTTCCCTTAGAGACTGTATGATTCTTTCATTCCTTTCTCAAAGTACATGGATTCGACTCCCTTTGAGGCCATGGTACATGGGTTCAATATATATATGCTTTCTTCCCAAAATCTCTTCATTCTCTCACTATTGGTTTATCTTCCTTTCTTCTACCCATGCAGTGGATGCTCTCATCCAGCGGTTTGCAGCAAACTGAAGTTTTATCACCTGCCTCATAGCATTTCGTCTGCTACGTTGATTTCTTGGAGGTCATTAGCCTACTTTTCACATTTTGCAAAAATAAGGAAAAAGTAGACTTAAGAAATCGATCCGGGAAAATGTGTGTTTGTCTGTCTGTCTGTCCTTCTGTCTGTCTGGCTGTGTGTGTGTCATTCCCTAACAACTCCTAAACTGCTGCAGCAATCGAAACAAAATTTGGTAGGAGTAAAGATCTATACCTGAATATCTCAATGCCGTATTTGAAAATGATGTCAGTGCTACCAACTGCCGAAAATCGCAAATGAAATTTGAGCTCCATGTTGGATATCTTGGGAGGTATGAATGGGAGCTATTTCAAAATTGTCACACATATGGATAATAATATTTCAGTTTAATTTCCAGGAGGCCATATATGGCAGTGTTGCCAAAATGATTATAAGACTGCTGATGGGTCCAATTTTTAAATGCATATAACTTCTACACTATCAATTGGAATTCAACCAAATTTTGTATTTGCTATTTGTACATAAACAGATATGACTGAGCGTATTCTTAAAATCCACCAGGGCTGCAAACTAGTAATAAATGCTCTCAATTTCCTTTATCCAAATACCAATATATCAGAAAGTATGCAAGCCGACAGCTGTAAACTATGCACACGTATAGTACCTGACATTCTATATTAATTTGGAGTAAGTAATATACGTCAATGCTGCCAACATGATTCTAAGCCTGCTGATAGGTCCAATTTTAAAATGCATGTAACTTCTATACGAACTAATGAATTTCATTCAAAATTGGCACACCAATAGAACGTATTATTTCAGATTATTTCTGACCAATACATGCATGACATTATTGCCAACATGATTTTACGTGCGTTGTTAGATCCAATGTTTAACTGCATGTAACGTCCATGCTATCCATTGGACTTAATCCAAATTTTGTATTCTGTACCTAAGGCATGGAACTAAGAATATATTCAGTCACCAGGGCTGCCAACTGTAGTGCTCTATTAGGCTACATTAGGCTACATTATTTCGAACTAATTTGAAATTTCTATATTACCAACTTAATTTCGTCATTATTCTAGATAGATCCATACAGGTTAATAATTGGCATGAATCTTAAATTTTTAGATAAGTAGGCTCTTTTGTTTGTCACGGAACTTCTTGTTTTCAATTTTGACTTTTATCGAGGTGACATGATTAAATATCCTTTTAGTAAGTCCTTCGTTGTTCATTTTTTGAATATGTCCATAAAATTTCAGTCGAATTTTAGCCTATTTTCATTTATGAAAAAAAAATAGGCTTATGAAATCACCTTTTGTCCGTGTGTGTATTTGTGTCTGTATGTGTGTGCGTATTGTTTTAGATCCCTTAGTTGGGGGTAGTTAGATCTAAAACGGATGTGTTATTGTGTTGATTTGGAGAGTGATTCCTAGAGGGGGGCAGGTTCCCGTAGCTGGGTAAGCTGACCAGTGTAGAGTGTTGTTTAGTGTTAGGATGCTAGGGGATGCTCCTATAAAGACGTAAGTGTAACTTGGGGGATGAACCTCTGCGTACAGGTTAATGTACTAACCTCTCAGCTGGTTGGAGAGAGTTATATAACTGACGTGCGTGCGTCAGCTATGTGTGGGCGGCTCGCTTGTGAGAGACACAATAGAACTTGAGCCGGCGATTACAAGCTACTGTTGTCACGCTTACTCGTGATGGAAGTCAGGAAAGGTGTTAGGACGTAAAGAGGCGTGTAATTAGTAAGACAGGTGTAGTGTACTGACCAAGTATTTATTGGTCAGTGATGTATGAAATAGTATGTCCCTTTTTAGGGAAGTGTGAACAATAGTGCAAATTATGTGTACAAGTCTGTGGGGTAGGTTACAAAATATAGGAACTCTGAACACTTCACTGATGCTCACCTGGAGATAGCAGCCTGCAGAGCCTGCGGCGACACGCACTGTATGACAGATAGTAGAGAGTAGGACCTGTCCTCATTAAGGTCCTTCTTATAGGTTATGCTGTTGGGCTGTCAGCATTCCATTGGCATAGCTGCCCCAGATAGTTATGTGTAGCTGTTTATGGTGTGATGCAAGTGTTTGGCAAGCCTTCCAGGCTGGTTAGCTGCCCTTGCTGTGTGAAAGATGTTGTTCTGGACTTATGAGATTTGCCAGTTAGGGATGGTTTTAATAGATGATGGAGGGTGGCTTCCAGGGGGTGCAGACCCCTGGGGGACTGTACAGTATGTGTGTGTCTTATAATAACTTCTAAACTGCTGGAGCGATTTCAATGAAACTCGGTAAGGTCATAGTACAATTTCGGCCGACTGCGACTGTGCCGTTCAAATTTTATTACGTCACACCAATCCAGCATGGTGGCTGTGCGAAATATTTGGACAGTTCTCAATATCTACGAATCTATTACAGCAATCAATCTGAAATTTTGTATGTTGATTGAGGCAATTTACATAAGTAGGATATATGAAAATAGGCTGCATAGTTCTTCACGGAACTACTTGTTCTAATAGTGTCTGATATTTTCTCGGAATGTTGGTATAACTCGTAAGATCTCCATTTCGTACACACTTCATCCATATACATTAGGCCAAAGATTTTCACAAGGATATTCCTCTCTTCTTTTTCTTAATTCATTATAAACACCTATTATTAGTGTACATACCTGGTGAGTAAACCGTGGTTGTTACTGCGGTTCGAGGTTCGAATCCCTCCACCGGCAACCTTGAAGATGGTCTTCTGTGGTTTCCCATCTTCCTTCCTGGCCAATGCCGGGGTTTGTGCCTAACTATAGGCCACAGCTGCTACCTCCCAACTCCTCGTCCTTACATTCACTCTTTCCTCCCCAGACAACACTTCCCACGCGACGGTAATTGTAGCTCACCCCATGGGTGTCCGCATAGAAGCAGCTACAACCTCTGGCGAGCCAAACATGTCCTCGGACTCTCCCGGCACTAAACGTCATACGCTAAGAAAAATAAAATAAATAAGAAGTATACATGGTTATTACGTTCATAGACGAAAATGATTAGAATGCTTGGATATTGATTTATGAATTTTGCTATTAATGACCAATATGATTGCATAATGTAGGTCATAGACTAATCAAAAACGTTTTAGTCCATCACATGGAATAGCTACTTACCGTAGACTACTTGAAAGAAAGTTTTCATACTGAAAGAACCAGTAGAGTACATGAAAAAGAGGCTCTATCAGTTCACGGAACTACTTGTTTGTATAAAGTTTCTCACCTTGCCGAGTTTCACAATGCTAAGGTGATCAGCTTAAGTTATAGCTCGCCTGCCCGCCAACCGTATTGTAGACGCAATTGAATGTGAATATGCATTACCTCGTTGCGTAGTAGCTAGCATGCTTGGCTGCAACCGTAGAGGTCCGGGTTCATTTCCCGGCTTTTCTAAGAAATGTAATTCTTTTCTGAGGGCTGGAACGGGGAACACTCAGCCTCGTGAATCAAATCTGAGAAGAGATGGTTTCGATTACTACCTCAGTTTTCCTAGAAGTGGTTTTCCTTGGTTTCCCGCTACTACTCCAGGCAAATGGTTCCTAATTTAAGGCCACGGCCACCACATCTGAATTAAAAATAAACACATTTATACAGCCATCACAATAACAAAGGTTATCAGAGAAATTCCACACACACTCAAGTACACGGGGCTACATGACCATGATGTTGCGAAGCCCCTAAATCAATCATCATCAACAAAAACAAGAAAGAATATTCATCATGGCGAGAAAAGTGGTCGAAATGGAGCCCATCACGCATCATGGCGTGCCTCGCTCGGAAGTGATGGGCTCCATCACAGCAACGCTGTACAGCTTTTCCCGGAGCGGGTAGCTGGTGAACGTTGTGTTATTTCCGCCTACAAATACAAACCGATATAAAATAAGTGAGTTAATTTACGTATTTCACAGTCGTACAACATAACTGTTTGATGTATAAGGACTACATCGCGACCAAGAACTACACTTTCTAACCACCCCGAGCCTAGAAAAAGTTACCTTACAAATATGATAACAACTTTTTTTCTTGGACACGCAAAATTTTGAAATTAATAAACCAGTTATACAACATTCCAATGTATATTGTGTTAAAATTTGGATTCGATCTGATGACGGGTTTTCGAGATAATAATTCTTAAATGTGACGCATGGTTGAAAGACGCTTCAAAACGTGCACTTTTTGTGTTCCAACTGCGACAAAAAAATATTAGAATATAAATTGAAAATTCCAAACCTACATGAGCTAACGTAAAATAGAACGACGAAAATGATGATGTTATTGGATTTTATGTAGGTATATTGGTTACTTCACAAACAACCTTCATAATCGAGTACACATAGTACTTTGGTCGACAGTAGTGTCAAAGTGGTGTATTCCAGGAGGCCATGGTCAAATACAAGGTATTCTCTGCGTCCCATGCGCTCTGATCAGTACATAAAATATTGATAAATATTTATGTTCGAACATAAAAGAGTTATAATTATCGTCGAACATAAACAGTCGTACCGGTATGCAACTCGCCTATATTGGTAATTGAGACACTCGTATGGAAATTATAAAACTCGCTACGCTCGTTTTTTAAACATACTCGTGTTTTAATTATTGCCACTATAGGCTCGTTGCATAATGTACTATTATGTACAACAGTACCTTATTAATACCTTAAGGTGTATGTTTCACAAAACTCAATCTCCTAAACCAGAGGGAGTTAGAATGTGTGGTTTGTACCAAAATCTTCCAAATCGTCTCAATAGTACAGGAAAATCTTGCATTTCTTGAAAAGTCAACGTAATTATTATTTATTTGTTTAGAAAGTGTTTTAAAACAAATAAACAAGACGATAGCCCCTGGCAGAACTGGTTCGCGTACAGCCCGCATAGCACTAGGGTCGGGCGGGTAGTCTGTACACATGGGGCGCACACAACCCATTATGCGAGAGTTCTCGCACGGCTCCGCTAGTTTAGATTATTACGTTAATATGTTTAATACCTTCAAAGTGACATAGCGCGTTGGGTCGCTGTGTCCTATAAAATGAAAGTGGTGATGCAACAGGCCATCTCGTGCGGAACAAGTCGCTTGTTTGTGTTGTTCCTCGTACGCTGGCAGTGAGCCACATCTCCCACGCGCGCCGAGCCAAGACAATAATGAGTGCCTGAGTTTGAACTGCGCTGAGGTATGACTCACGAACTATTAACTAGCGAGATTTTCTCACCAATTGAATTACACGTTCTGGGCAGCTTGAAGTATGACACATACTCCGTGAAATCCTTATCGCGGTAACCTGAGTTGGCCAGACACAACTTATCCCAGGCTTTTACCTCCAGCCTACCGGGTGAGTTAGCCGTGGTCATTACGGCATGACTGCTGGCAGTCGCTCACATCCGGGAGGCGAGGAGGTTCGAATCCCCCCCGCCGGCAACCTTGAAGATGGTCTTCTTTGGTTTCCCATCTTCCTTCCAGGCAAATGCCGGGGTTGGTCCCTAACTATAGGCCACAGCCGCTACCTCCCAACACCTCGTCCGGGGCCGATAACCTAGATGTTAGGCCCCTTAAAACAACAATTATCATCATCATCATCCAACTCCTCGTCCTTACAGTCCAACTTTCCTCATCAACGGTACTTGTAGCTCACCCATTGGGTGTCCGTCTCGAAGCAGCTACAAAACTGGCGAGCCGAACATGTCCTCGGACACGCAAAAAAAAAAAAAAAAAAAAAAAAAAAACAGCCTATAGGTAGGATAGTGAGTGCCACACCTTGAAGGTCATCTGAATTACAGAGTTGTCTTGGTTCCTGATATTAAACGGAAGGGAATATGCCAGGGGCGTACCGACGGGAAAGGGGGTTTAACCCCCCCCCCCCTCCAGACACATTTCTTTAATTGAATCTTTATATTATCCCTTTTACGAATATCACCTGTTTTACGCTACCGCTATTGAGGCTTCTTACTCCTGTATACATCTTAAATGTGATCACGTTCCTCACTTGGTAAATGTCTTGCACGCTACTCGCAGCGAGACTCCTCCTCCAGTGTTGGAGCTAGCCATGGATAAGTTTTGCTCTTAATGTGTGCGATCGGTAACCATTTTCACGTCGCTTTGGGTTGCTTTTATTGTGTGTCCGTTTCGTTAAAGATAATTTAGTACATGAGGAGTTTCTGAAATTTATTCCAATTATTGATACAGATTAAGTTATCAAGATAGGCAGATTTTGAGAGTCAGTAGTAATGTAATGGCAGTGTGAACACGGGGAGCAAATAGTACATTATGCAACGAGCCTATAATGGCTATAATTAAGACACGAGTATGCGAGTTTTATAATTTCCATACGAGTGTCTTAATTACCATTATAGGTGAGTTGCATACGACTGTTTATGTTCGACGATAATTATAACTTTATTATATGTTTTAACATAAATATTCATAAATATCTGTTCAGTCACTACAGTAGAATGTTGTGATCGGGTGCTGCGGTGGGTAGTATATCTCTCTTGTCCAAGCTCTCTGGACAACCGACGCATGCGCTCTGTGTGCTTCAATACCATATGTTCAGAGTGCGCACCAGTATTCAGTAAAACTGTCACTGAAGTCGTGTCAAAACCACGCGCTGTGTAGAAATTGGTTTTGGAGATATTAAGGTACCGGTACAGTGCTATTTCTTGTCTCATATTCGCCAGTTTATTTACGCGAACATATGGACGGTGCGTATTCCATGTCGGTAATTTATTATAGTTCGATGTTGTGTTTATGTCCGACATGTTGGATTTTGAGTGCATGCGCGAAGGTATCGTTACCTAATTGGTCAATGAACGAGCTCTGATTGGCTGGAGAAACTGTATCATAATGAAAAACGGTGTTATAATGACCATCATTATGATACAGTTTTCTAACACATAATAGTGAGGGTCGAACATAAACATTATTTTTCTCTCACATAATATCAATATTTTAAGTAACCACGTAACTATGGTCATGATGATACCACTGCATCGTTTCAGTTTTAATATTTAGTTACTGTTTTCCATAATATTTTATAATTTCTTTTTCATTTCTTTTTTGTGTCGAACAAATAATCAGGACTAAAATAGTTTTCACGCAAAGAGAACGGTTACTTAATTTTTCTTTTTCTTTTTAATATTTATCGAAATATCATCTAAATTATGATGATGACTGTCGTTTTAAGGGGCGGAACAGCAAGGTCATCTGTTCCTTTAATAATGTACACAATTACCCTATTATATTAATGAACCCCAGAGAAGGAAATCCCGCGTACGCCACTGGGAATATCCTCTCGTCATCATCATCATCGATGATCCACTCCAGTTGCCCAGGTATAGTGTACGAGCGCTCTCCACTTCTAATTAATAATGTTATTTGTTTTACGTCCCTTTTAACTACACTGGCTTTTAGAGACGCCGGGGTGCCGGAATTTTGCCCTGAAGGAGATCTTTAACGTGCCAGTAAATGTACTGACACGGCTCCCTCGCATTTGCGCACCCTCAAATACCAGCTGACTGCGCCAGGTTTCGAACCTGCAACCTTGGGCTCAGCAAGCGAGAACGTTACCCCTGAGCCACGCAGCCAGACGCTCTCCACTTCTGTCTGTCCATGTATCACTCTTCTCTCAGGACAGTATTCCAGTCGACTCGTCTTTCACTTGGTCCAGCTATCTCTTCCTAGGTCTTCCTACTGGTCTTTTTCCAACCACCACTGTTTGAAGCCAATGTTTTGCTGTTCTACCATCGTTTGACATGACCAAACCATTTCAAACGAGCCCGTGTCACTCTTTCATTCAACGATGGGTACACACCTGCTTCTTCCCTTCGGTGGCGTAGTTGGTAGCATGCTGAACTGCTATGCCCAAGATAGCGGGTTCAAACCCGGCCGAAGTCGTCAGATTTTTTAAGAGCGTTAAAATCCTTCAGTAGCCTATGCCTTCCTTCGGAGGGAAGCAAATCCGGAGGTCCCATGTCATAGATTTATGGCATGTAAAGGATCCTTCCATATACTAAACTTCTGTGAAGCAAAATTTCTTGGTTAGATTTCGTTGGAATGCTCTATTAAAGTTCCAACGTTCACCACTAGGTATCAGTGACATCTGGTAGTGAAAGTTGGAAAGACTTGAAATTGAACGGAACTTGTAGCTCACCCCATGGGTGTCCGCTTGAAGCAGCTAAAGCCTCTGGCGAGCCGAACATGTCCTCGGACACTCCCTGCACTAAAGGCCATACGATAAATAGATAAATAAATCCCTTATTATTTTATTCCTTACGCTGTCCTGCCTTGTTTTGTGGATCGTAGTTCGCAGGAACTGTGGCTTGTAGCTTGCTAACCACTTGTTTTGTTGTTGTGCAGGTTCTTAAACCATATCTATTTATGGGGGTGAAGTAGGATTGAAAGAGGATCTGTTTTCATCGTAAGGGAACTTGTTCGTTCCATAGAAGATTCCGAACTTGATGATAGAACTGAGCTGATTTTTGAGTTTGGCTATTAATCTCATGTCGTATTCTGTTATCACTTGAAATACCGGGTGAGATAGCCGTGGTCGTTACGGCATGACTGTTGGCAGTCGCTCACATCCGGGAAGCGAGGTGGTTCGAATCCCCCCGCCGGCAACCTTGAAGATGGCCTTCTGTGGTTTCCCATCTTCCTTCCAGGCAAATGTCGGGGTTGGTCCCTAACTATAGACCACAGCCGCTACCTTCCAACTCCTCGCCCTTCCATTCCAACTTTCCTCCCCAACTGTACTTGTAGCTCACCCTTTGGGTGTCCGTCTCGAAGCAGCTACAAAACTGGCGAGCCGAACATGTCCTCGGACACTCCCAGCAATAAAAGATATACGCTAATAAAAATAAAAATAAACACTTGAAATGATGCACCCAAGATATTTGTCTAGGCCTACTGTATCCTCTCGTTTATATTTAATTATCGCAACACAAAATTAATTAAATCTCACCCATAAGACGTCTAATAAGGATTTTTCGGTTTCACTGCTAGGTGGCAGTGCAAGTGGAACGTCAATATTGGAGAGTAGATCGCATAGATGTCTCCAACTCAAAAGATTTACACCAGGTCGAGCATATAATAAGCTAACCAAGGACGCACTCTCTGCGCTGCCACTAACTTCTTAGGTAAAACCATGATGACGTAGTGTTTGGGTACGAATGCCGCACACATGGAGAATTCCAACGCCACCTAGATGCAAGAACTGACCACACAACGATGCAAAGCATACAAGTGTCAGAAGGATCTAGGAGGGTTTTGCTAACTATCTGTGCTAACTTATGTAATGAAAGCGGAGTTATCACGAATGTACAGGGTGATACATAATTCCTATTGCAAACTTCCGGGGATTGTAGAGCGGTTTAAGTAGATCACAGTTTGAATAGGAACCCTTGTCCGGACATTTATCGTATTGATTCCAAATCGGTTTGAAGATCACTTTCATTTTACATCGCCCGCTTCACGGAACGCAAATAACATTGGCTGAGGGCAACCTCTATACTGTGCGAGTCCAAGCTCTATGAACTTGCGGGGTGAGGAGAAAGAGCTGCGAAGGGTCAGGCGAGAAGAGAAGGGCCTGTCAACAGCCCGCCGTGTTACTTGACAGCCTCGTCTATTCCAATACTGCTAACATAGGGTCTTCTCTGAAACCAGTGTGGTGTTAGGAATGAGTGAGTGAGTCACCGACCAATGTATTTGGTTCTGTACTATGCACGGACCGAGAAACCTCATCACTCGTCAACACCACTTCTCATAGTCCGCGATGCACATTCCTATCAGGTCCATGGAGCTTAGCACCGAGCAGTTCCCTGATGCCATACAGCACGTACGTATGCCTTCTGTTTACAAACCGTAGTGACAGTGAGTCCGCTTTGACAGCAGTTGTGATCCAGTCAGGGCACAGTACAGGAAGAGACCGCAGTCCAATGATATTGTGCCGTCTGTACGTTTACAAACATTAGTGACAGTGAGTCCGTCTTTACAGCAGTTGTGATCCAGTCATTCAGCAGTACAGGATGGCGGCATACACTTTGAACGAGCAGTCCGCGAACATCTCGACCAAACATTCGGGGAAAGGTGGATAGGTCTAGGTGGTTCAATTTCGTGACCACCACGGTCGCCAGACTTAACACCCCCCGCCTTTTTCCTGTGAGGCCACATGATGAACCTTGTTTATGAGACTCCTGTCGAGTCGGAAGAAGATCTTGTAGCACGCGTTCTGGCGTCAGCGCACATTATTGAACACAAACCACGTCTCGTGGGATGTATGTATGACAACATGCTGCGCAGGTACACGTTGTGTAATGAACAGCAGTGTCGCCACGTGGAACAACTCTTGTAGTGCATACGTGCCTGTAGTGAATTGGGATGTGTGCATTCGAGTCTAACTGATTTGGTATCGAAACGATACATGTCCGGACATGGGTTCCGAATCAAAATGTTTTCTTCTTAGTCTCCTCTACAACCCCCAGAAGTTTGTAATAGGAATTAATGAATCTCCCTGTATATCATTATTGATTGTAGTAAATAACGGATTTGTGTATTTAACAACGAAACATTACAGAATCTGTAATGTTACCAGGCAATACGCCAGCTGAAATTGAGATCTGTTCACTTGTGTTGTTCCAAAATATTGGCAATCTCTTATTTATATTGGATCAGTCGTGGTTTCATTTGCCCCTTTTTAAGTTCTTCGTAATGTCCCAACTTTTTTAAATCATAAAATATGAACTGTTGCTGCAATTCGTAATATTGTGGTACCATAACCTCCAAAATCCATACCGCTCCCCCTTCCAACCACGGGAGATCATCACTCGGGCTTACTTCTTGTTTTCCAATGCTTGGTGACAATATCATATTATAAGGCAGTTAAGTTGCTTTCTGAGGTTCAATGAATCGAGATGAGGTCATCATAGCACCAATTTAATACATAGCATGACTTATGGGATGTTGATTGCATTCATCAGATTCACATTCTGATTTAATATGAACAACAAAATTAGAGACTCTTACAACCAACTACCTGAAAACCAAGAAGATTAGTTGGAGATCGATACTTCGTGAATGTTTTCTATTCTCCGTTACATTTTAATTAATTTGTAAATACATTTGAATATTCTGATTAATTAGTGTTTTTTTAAATTGTGATGAAGGCTGAAAATCTCTGCTATTCTGCCGTAAAACTACATCAACCAAACATTTTAGAAAACATTGAATATTGTGAAATTACGTCTAGTAATTTTTGATGACATTTTACTCTAAGTTAGTGGCGTTGAGGAAACAACTGTTTACAACACTGATCTCAAGATCTGGACATCCTGGACTCTTCATGATGCAGCTGCGAGCATAAGACCACACTCTTTCTCCTATTTCCTTTAGATTAATCTCCCGTTTTTTAGAAACTGAACCTCGAGGAATATCAACAAAAATATGTTTTATCCACTTGTTTCCGCTTCTATTTTCTTCTTAATATTTTACTTCACTTTTGTTTCTGGTCTCAGCCAATATTTACGCTCCTCAAACTTCTCAAACTCTCTCCACTCCGTGGTTGGACGAGACCGTATATTGTGCCTCCTGGACGAGACTGTCGAGCCTTTCTCATCTCGCTCGCATTATTTTTTCACTTGTAGGAAGTTGTGGCTGTTAAAATGTCAAAACCTATCGGTCCTCATTTCTGACATGCTTGCCATGACCCGTCCACACAATAGCCTTTTTACAGGTATG
Source organism: Meconema thalassinum (assembly GCA_946902985.2). Taxonomy (NCBI): domain Eukaryota; kingdom Metazoa; phylum Arthropoda; class Insecta; order Orthoptera; family Tettigoniidae; genus Meconema; species Meconema thalassinum. Next base: position 144,963,348 of record OX336391.1, read on the forward strand.
TTTACTTTATGGACAGGCGCGGATCTTGAAATATTCTGCAGTGGGAGGGGGGTTTGACCATCATATGGACTGAATGGAAACTGTTTCTGGATCATCACGTGGTAGATTGAATTTCTCGTTTCGGCATCTTCAAATACAGTGTAATTGGATGCAATTTGTGTTTATTTATTTAATCGTATCAGAAGTATACATTTTGCATTTAAAATATGGTACTTAACAATGCATATACCAAATCGTTTCTGTCCAAAATTTTGCCAAGTCACGGGCATTAGGTGTCGCAGCCATCGAGTCCTCCATTGTGCAACTTAATGGACACATAATGCAGTTCAAGAAATGGACTGTGGTTTGGACTTCACCACAATCACATAGCCTGGATGTGTCAGGAAAACCGCACTTTAACATATTGGTTCTTGATCTACCAACACCAGTTCGAATCCTGTTCAATGACTTCCACGTAGACCAGTGTTCCTCATGTCCTGGAGTGAGATGTTCAATTGGTAGCATCCAGCCATCAAGTTGAGTATTTCTAGATCTCCATAATCTTAACCTTGTGGACTTACCAGATTCATGTAGATCTTCTGTTGTACTCAGGATACTCCTCCTAAACCTCAGTCGTCGATGGGCTGGTTCATATCCGTACAATGGGTGTGCGCATGAGGTAATTGCTTTGGTTTTCTCAGTCCTGGCTGCAACATCTCTTCTAATACCTGGTGGGGCGAAGAGTGTGATTTACATTCGGGCGTTCCCTGGGCAAGCTCTATTGTAGAAACAAAAAGAGTAAGGTCTTTGAGTCGCATAACACTTGGTAGTTAAAATTGCGGGATACAACCCACTCTCTCCTATAAGGCCGATGACGTGGCCAGCAGCCATCATGTCATTGACTTATAAAAGATTAGCATGTTCTGCAGATTAAGGTTTCTTCGTAGACCAGCAAGATTCACACACTTGGTTAAAATGTGGGTCACGCGAAAGAGGAAACTTCACAGGTATGAGTGGGCAGATCTTGCATGACCTATCCTTAATCTTCACAAAATGATGGACTACCTTCATGCCCACGAGTAGTTCCTTTCATCGCTCTGAACTAACTGGATCTTGAATCAGCTAACCACTGAGTTGCCATAATGCCAGTACTTTTCAGCGTAACTGAGAGCAAATACCTGTTACCTCGATTGGTACCTCCAATGGTCGAGGTGGTAGTGATGCCGCTTCTTTAGAAGCTTGATCAATCAGAGTAGGCCTACTGTACAGATATTATTAGATGTATCATTCAGTTTTCCAACCTAGAAGGAGTATTTACCTCCATGTTTTAGATGTTCTCTGTGTTTTCACCGGTGGTTCTGAAATTAGCATACTATTACTTTTAGCTATGGTAGTTCATGTTTTGTGCAAATATTATGAACCAAATAGTCAAGTTGTTTTCTGAAGACAACTAATATTAATTAAACAGAACTGATTAATTTAAATGTGGGTGAAATATATGTTTGTGAACATTGTGGAAGAGATTGCGGCTCCCGAATTGGTCTACACAGTCATCAGAGGACCCACTGACATTGAAGTGTTGTAGTCCCTAAGAAGACATCATACTCGTTAGCGAGTGATAGTCTATCACCAATATTAATTATATTCTTAATTGAGCGTTTAGCTGAAGAAAGCTTCATTGTCAACCCGAAACATGAACACCAATTGGGCAATTGAATAGTTGTTTCTTAATTTGTATTGATTGGTGTAGTATTATTAAGAATCAATAAATCAATAAATGTAAAACAAAACAATGGAATGCAGCCGGAAATTGTAGAAAGCATTATTGACTTCGATTGGCCTGTGAAAAGCTAAGGAAAGTAGAAGGACTCTGATACTGGTGAAGCAAGATAAACAGTGATGGACAAAGCAAAAAGTAGTATAAAACTAGGTCACAGATTCTTGGATGTAACGGGTACATCTCGAGAACCACTGGTGAATTTTCATGCGATTTTCACCAATCTGTAAAGGATTTTAAAGGAAGGTTTCTGTACAAAAACATTCATTTATGACGAAAGGAAGCCAAGCAGTAATTATCAGGTGCGTTCAAAAAGTTACGAGCTGGAGGCATAATTACAGAAACCAGTACTTGTATGTTAGAAGTAATGGCCCTGGCTGTTGAGGCACTTGTCCCACTGTGACACGAGGCGGTGAATGGCTGTCTCATAAAACTCCCTGGGCTGCGATGTGAACCAGTTCCGCACGTACAGCTGGACGTCGACGTCCGAGGTGAATCGTTGGTCCCGCAGAGCCCTTTTCAGGGGACCAAACATGGCGTAATCACAGGGAGAGAGGTCTGGACTATATGTAGGGTGGCCGAGAACCTCCCATTTGAATTTCTGCAGGAGTACCGCGACTGTGTTGGCCGTATGAGGTCGTGCATTGTCGTGGAGCAGAATGACCCCACGGGTGAGATTGCCTGGTCGTTTAGTTTTGATCGCTTGGCGAAAGGTGGTCAAGGTTTGCGAGTAACGCTGGGCATTCACTGTTGTCCCGTGCGGCATGAAGTGTATCAGAAGTGGGCCATCTTGGTCAAAGATTAACGTCAGCATTACCTTTCCTGCACTCGTGTAGATGGCCTTGCCTTTTTTGGGTGGTGGTGACCCTGGATGCTTCCACTGGAGGCTTTGCCGTTTGGATTCTGGTTCGAAGTGATGACACCATGACTCATCTCCAGCCACCACTCGTGCCAGGAACCCATTCCCTCCCCTCGTATAGCGCTGCAGATGACCAAGACAGCGGGCCATTCGACATGCTTCCTGGTGTGGTTGAAGACTGTGGGGCACCCATTGGGCACACACTTTGCGCAAGTGCAGTCGTTCCTTCATGATGGTGTGCACACTTCCGACGCTCAATCCGACCACGGCGGCTATGGCGTTCTCTGTCACTCGGCGGTCCTGGGTAATGAGTGCATCAACCAGCTGGAGGTTGTCATCGGTAATGCAGGGGGGTGGCCCAGACCGGGCATCATCGGCTAACGACACCTGTCCTTCTATGAAGCCTTCGTGCCACGCCTTGACCCTTGCAAGGAACAAGCCGTGTTCGCCGTACACTTGAGACATTCGGCGACGAAGAATGTCCGTTCCCCCTACTCCTTCCGCTGTCAGAAACCGAACAACACCTCTTTGCTCTTCGTTTGACGCCTCCATGTCACTGTTTGCAATGCGACTGGCAGCGATGGACGATTGATGCATGCTGCTGCTCGCTTTGTATCGTCACGTGACGTGCGCGCGTGCCCTCTAGCGACGGGCTGTGACCTTCCACGCTCTGGTCGGAACCACACCTCGTTACACACTCCACGATTAGCCGATGTCGTCACCGGTTTGCGCATTACAGCCTCCGGCTCGTTACGTTTTGAACGCACCTTATATTTCAGTGAATTGCTTCGAAGAAAAACCTGCCGTCCGTGCGCCTTTTAAGCTTACGCTGAGTAAATCGTTAAAAGATACCGGGCGAAGTTGGTGCTGGTTGCTAGTAAATATTAAATGCATAAATGAATGATTGAATAATAAAATAAATTAATAAATATGTAAATGAATAGACGGAGAGTTAGATGGTTAAATAATTAAATAATTAATTTAATAAATACACAAATACTAAATTGACGAATTTCACTGTGGCCATAGCACACCGTGGCTCTCTTTTTCCGCCTCGGCGAATCCCGGTGACCGTATAATACTTCTGGCCGTTCGCCAGGCCGCTTCTGGTGAGAATGAATTTCTCCTATTGTGAGGCTGCCACTGTGAAGAGACAGGCTTCCTCCACGTTAAATAGGCCTAATCGTTTGTAAAGGCTCCTTTAAGCCGTAGGCTATATTGGCCTGCAAGTGTTCAAGTGTAAGCACATATCGTGCTGTTTGGAATCGAGCATGGGGGAAGGCAGGCAACCTAATGAAATCATCTTCATTTCTGAGGAATTACTCGGATATTAAAGGTTGTAATGACAGTCGTATGACTTAAACAAATGTCTGAGTCACTTTAAATAAGTTAATAAGGTTGAAACCTTACCAATCATCCCCCATCATCACAAATATGGTGGAATTAAAGTTGTATTTCCTGTTGCAAATCATGTTTTAGAGTCACTATGCTTGCAGACATTAGAATTAGCGCTTGTTGTTTAGTGTTACGTCATGGTTGTTCAACTATCTTCACACCGTTAGCAAAATAACAGTGATCATAATAACCTATAACGCGATTCATTATAGCTTCATGAAGAGTCATATGATACCATCTACGTATGTCGCAGTAATCCCCAACTGCCCGTACATCAGAAAAAGGTGTGATTGAAATCCAGAAATCCTCCACGGAAGCTGGGGGAGAAGATCAACTCATCGAATTCATTCAAGATCCGGCATGAAGAATTGGCTGCATCAAAACCAGACCATCTGGGTTTAATCACTGATCCCCGGAGAGAAACGCCTGGTTTCAGTTTACCGAGAAAGGTATGGACATGATTGAACAGGGTCCGTACAAAGACGTACGATGCAATTTCTGGCTGCACACGTGGGGAAACATTCAAAGTGACTGTGCCAATGTACCTCAGACCATTCAGCATGTTGCCCTCCATGTGTCCACGACGATATTTGAAGGAAATATCCATGAACTACACAGTGCCACCGATGATGCTGTCAACTGGCTGAATACCCTGGGCATTGTGCTGTAAATGCCTAAACTATTGCAGTACCTACAATCTACTTTGTACATATTTTTACATTTTTGTTATCTGTTTGATTTTAATTCTTTGCCGCAATGTTTCCTCATTTTGTCATACGAAATAAATAACAATAATAATATTATTGGTTTTACGTGCCTTTTAACAACTGTGGCTTTTAGAGACGCCGGGGTGCCGGAATTTTGCTCCTTTGCATTTGCGCACCCTCAAATGCCAGTTGATTGCGCCAGGATACGAACCTGCAACATTGGGCCCAGCAAGCGAGAACGTTACCGCTCAGCCACGCAGCCAGTCACGAAATAAATAAATAAATAAATAAATAAATAAATAAATAAATAAAATACGTATTATTGTGTTGTGATTGGCTCAAGATTATGCCATCTCTTATTGTCTTGGTGGGCTATTTTTGCAGCATGATTTTCGAACGGCTACGAAAGTAAATATCTACAGTATATTGACAACCTAATTACGGTTAACAATTTTATTCAAAGTGACCTCTTCGTAGTGTAGTGGCTAGCATTCTTGGCTGTCACCCAGTAAGTCCGGGTTACATTTCCGGTTCTGCCAATAAATTTAATTCTAGTGTGAGGGCTGGAACGGAGTACACTCAGTCAAGTGAGGAAAACCTGAGTAGAGGTGAGTTCGATTCCCAACTTAGCCAACCTGCAAGTGGTATTCCGTGGTTCCTCACTACTACTCCAGGTAAATGTCGCGATGGTTACACACAGCCAGTCGCTGGGACGGGGGAATTAATCTCAGAATATTAAAATCCCTGATTTTTCGGCCCAAAGCCTAGCAACATTATATATGTATTCAAGAAGGTGATTCAACTTCCCGAAGGTCATTTCCTGGTTAATTAAAGCGTTTTAATATTCGCTATAACCTAATGATCTAGCAACTAGACCTGGCGTATGCGCGCAGTATGATTCCTTTGTAATTCGAGCGAAGCTTCCTGTATATCAGTACCTCGCTATTTGAATGTAAATTATCAATAAATATACATGAAAGTTCGGCACCACCACCATATTGAAATGAATTATTACCCTTTCACGAATTGATTGCTGGCGGTCGAGATGGGAACTATTCTTTGTTTACTTGTGTCACACGTCAGCCTGCTTCGTTGACAGGTACAGTTGCGCGAGTAGGATATGACTCAGCTTCAGTAGCCTCAGTCATCGCTTAACTGTCCGTGGTGACATGTGCTCCTGTGACGCGCAATGCTGCTTGACTTATGTGCAGAATGCATTCTGTCATCGATGTGTTCCCCGCTTCGTCCCGCGGGGCAGCAGCTACAATAAACAACAAACACTGGTGCAGCCATGCTCAGCGGCAATCAAATCTTAAATGGGTAAAACCAGGAATGTTGTAACATTGGAGTCCGACTCTCAGTATAAAATGGTACCGTATTCTGGAGTTTAATTATAAGGATGTGACAATTGGTTCAGCCAGAAGATGACTAAGGCAATGAAAATTCAGGTGGCCACCATTTTGTTTTTCCTACGATGGTGGCAATATAAAAAGCTCCTGCTGTGAAAATGTACGAAATAAAATTACGTGTGTTGTTAACCGTGTTGCTGTGTGGTCTCGCGGTACGATTTGAGAATCCAGATCCAAAGGTTCTGTGTTGGACTAACAGCTCTGCGAAGGAATATAATTCTTGTCTGAGAGCTCCAACAGGGCACACATAGCTTCGTGAGGCTGAACTCAAAAGAAGTGGCTTGTTTCCCACCTCAGCTGCCCAAGAAGTGGTTTTCCACACACCAAGAAAATGCTGAGATGGTTCCTAATTTAAGTCCACGCTTTCTAATCCTAGTCTGAATTACATACACATACTATTACAAATCGCATTCACACTCAAGTATACGTGGCTACAAGACCACGATGTCGCAAGCCCCTAAATGAGTCAAGGACAACAGCTCGTAATTGATGAGAATATCATAATCATCATCATCTCAATACCGCCACGTTCTACTGCAGACGCAATAATGTAGCCTATCTCAAGAGCCCTGCGTGGATAAACTAATCGTTACCGCATCCGCACGAATTTTATCCGCATCTGCACGTTTGTTATCCAAATCTACTGGCATTACAATAATATTTTAGGCTAATTAAATAAAATATAGAAGCAACACATTTATACATTTGAGGAGAAAGCTGTTCTCATGGGCTATGTATGTTATGTGTTAAGCTATGTTTAAAATGAATGTTACACAGCCAGAATTTCAACCCATTTCAGTTCGGAGTATTAATTGTGCTTAATAACTTAATTCGAATGAGATAAGCGTAAATCATAATCTTACAATTGTCAAGAAAAAAAAATAACGAGCCTTACGGTAGTCGCATATGATGTGTAACATGTGACATGTTATCCTACATTCCACTTAGGGCTCTGCTATCTTAACAGTGAACTCTGTTGGTCATTGAAATAACTACTTGTAAAACTCCAGTGCCAAATCCTTTCAGCAAATATGATATATTGAATATTGTATCATTTTAAATTATCTTGTCGACTTCGTCGTTACGCTGAGGTCTGGCGTTACGTTACGGCGACGGGACGAAATGTACCGAGAATGCACTGAGGTATGTGACGTCATAGTACCGCTTGAGCTTCCTCCTTTCCCCGCGCGCTCCGTTGATCGTGACATCATCCAGCCAGCTACCTCCTTTGACCATAGTTTGCACTTGCTAATGGAGTTTGAGTTCACACAGTTCGCTGCATGATCATGAGGCTTTCACCCAGCATTTTGCAGCATTTGTAGCATTTAAAATGATATTAAGTCTAGTCTTTCATACTGACTATCACTCTTTTCACACCAATGAACGACAACTTGAAGATGATTTAATTTAGGAATACCTTTAATGTATGCGATATACATTCCACATAGTGCTGTATTTGGGCCGACAGTACTTCGAGTGCTTACAATAAATAAGAATACAGCAAAAGTATGAAGGTTTAATCAATCATAATTGTTTTCAATAATATAATATAATGAATATTTTCACACCAAAGAACGACAATTTGAAGATGATTTGTTGTAGTAATATCTGTAATGGGGCCTCCAAACCTTGAAGTAAACCGTATGCAATATACATTCCACATAGCCACATAGCCGACAGTACATCGTGGTACCAATCTCCGTCAGAGCGCGCGCTCATTATTTCCGTTGTATTTCCGTCCCATTTCCGTTTCATTTCTTCAAAATCACCCACACAAAATATATACAGCAATACCAATCTCCGCCACCGCGCGCGCTAATTGTTTCCGTTTCATTTCCGTCCCATTTCTGTTTCATTTCTTCAAAATCACCCCTACAAAAAATATACAGCAACCGAGTGGAAAGATGTGACACATCAAAAACATAACGGAAACAAGAAGTTCCGTGACGAACTAAAGAGCCTACTTTTCTTAAAATTTAGGATTCATGCCAATCTATATAGACCTATCTAGAATAATGACGAAATAAAGTTGGTAATATCGAAATTTCTAATTAGTTTGAAATATATTTGGTATGATGTAGCCTAATAGAGCACTACAGTTGGCAGCCCTGGTGACTGAATATATTGTTAGTTCTATCTCTTAAGGTACAGAATACAAAATTTGGTTGACGATTGATGAATAGCTTAGACGTTACATGCAGTTAGGCATTGGATCTATCAGTGCACGCGAAATCATGTTGGCAACAATGTCATGCATGTGTTAGTCAGCAATAATCTGAAATATCATGATCTCTTGTTGTGCCAATTTTGGTTGAAATCCATTGATTAGTATAGGAGTTACATATATTTTAAAATTGACCTATCAGCAGGATTAGCGTCATGTTGGCAGCACTGACGTATATTAGTTTCTCCAAATTAATCTAGAATGTCAGGTACTATACGTGTGTAAATTTTAAAGCTGTTGGCTTACATACTTTCTTATCTATTATATAAAACTAAGTGTCCTGACTGACTGACTGACTGACTCATCATCGCCCAGCCAAAACTATTAAAGTTAGAAACATGAAATTTTGGGGATATGTTCGCTGTATTTCGAAAGGGCGCACTAAGAAAGGATTTTTGGATATTCAGGTTCTAAAGGGGTGTTAAGGGTGTAGACCTGCATTTCATTGAATAACAATATCTCCCGATTGGTTTCATTGGGGAATGTGATACTCGGCATATAAACTCATCATTAAAAACAAGATGTTCAGTAAAGAACATATAGCCTACTTTCTCCTAAATGTATGAGTATAGTTATAACTCGTTGTTATTATCAAAGAGTATAATAGAACTATTCTTTGTTGAAGACCTTAGAAACGATTTACCTCTACCAAACGCCACGACCTAGATAAAAACTGCTACCATCATTGAAGAAAGAAAGAAAGATAAGAAGTATATCAAGAATGTTATGGATCTGGAGACATAATCGACCGGACTGGCGGCGTGGCTCAGCGGTAACGTTCTCGCTTGCTGGGCCCTAGGTTGCAGGTTCGTATCCTGGCGCAGTCAGCTGGCATTTGAGGGTGCACAAATGCGAGGGAGCCGTGTCAGTACATTTACTGGCACGTTAAAGATCCCCTTCGGGCCAAAATTCCGGCACCCCGGTGTCTCTAAAAACAGCAGTAGTTAAAAGGGATGTAAAACCAATAACATTATTATTATTACGACCTGCCGTGGGCAACATCCAACTTTGAGTTGAGGCATGTCTTTACACGTCTGGTTGTGCATGGTTTTCACAACCCTAATTGAATTAACAAATCTTTCCATGACCCTACAGAGACGTGTGTACACAAACTATGTGGATATTTTCGATAATATAATCCTAACAGAGCGAGTGCATTCTAGCGGCCAGAATAAGAAACTTTTCAATAAAATCTGGAAGTTACCTTTTTGGCAGCCAGATGTCTCGAGTAAATCTGCTGGCGAATTATGTTTTAATTAAATATATATTTTACACCATAATGTGGACAATATAACGCTTAATAACATTTTCAAGTAACGCAAAATGGGCTGTTACAAACCCTTTAAAATAAAAAGTTAAAATGTATCGTAGTATCAACTTGTCATTCTTCAAATTCGATGCGCATAGAATGATAATGGTATAGTAATCAATGGATCCCCACGTAGACTAGTCGGGACATCTAGTGGTGAAATATCGAACAATATAATCCTAACAGAGCGAGTGCATTCTAGCGGCCAGAAGAAGAAACTTTTCAATAAAATCTGGAAGTTACCTTTTTGGCAGCTAGATGTCTCGAGTAAATCTGCTGGCGAATTATGTTTTAATTAAATATATATTTTACACCATAAAGTGCACAATATAACGCTTACCTAATTTTAAAACATCTGAGTCATTACAAAACAATAAACATATAACATTTCAAGCAAAAAAACTAGCTCTGATCGGGTTTGAACCATAGGCATTTGAGCGATAGGCTATCGCTCTACCACTGAGCTAATTGTGTCAACGAATATCGTTCTATTTAAAATGACTTACATAGAACTTGTTAGCAAATAATGATTTATACTAAACGATTTCATCACTGGAGTATATTATTTATATATAAAGCATTTCATACAAAGTTTATTTATTTTTTATCAGTACGCTATATTGCATTCAATACTCAAATTAGTGAAATATAAGTCAGGCACAAGATATCCGCTGCCATCTTGTCTTATTACTGAATCAGTTCAGCTTTTTAAAATCACGTCTGCACTATAGTATTACAAAATAAACTTTTAATTTCGAACGTGCCTCTTCCTTTAGAACAGTTAAAACGATTCTCGGCTCGATAATCGGAACTGGTGGGTCCCATGATATGGATTATAAAGTTTGCATAATTCGCACGGCCGCCATCCTGAAATGGTATGGCGGACGACCTTGTAGTTTGGTCACAAGACGCATCCTATACGAAGGTATGTTGTTACCAAATTTGGTAGAGATCGGATGATTTGGTTAGTCGTTATTTGATTTTACGTTTTGAACGTTTGAGTGGCCGCCATTCAGTTTTAGTAAAGATGGCGGCGATATAAAACATGACACTGAGGTGTCCTTTGCTAGTGCTACCTTTGTACCAAATTTCGTTCAATTCGCATTCACCGTGTTCGAATTGATAGGGGGGGACAGACATTCAGAGTACACACACTCACACACACACAGACACACACACACACACACACACACACACACAGACTCACACACACACATACACACACACACACACACACAGACTCACACACACACATACACACACACAGACAGACACACTTTTTTCGCCCTGTGTTGATCTCATAAGTCTACTTTCATTTTTTGCAAAAATCGAAAGTAGGCTAATAAGATGACACGTGTCTGAGGGTTTTTCGATGTGGTGTATATTATGGGGTGAAAGGGGTGAAAAGTGGGGGTTGAAGGATTCATAACGGACCGTATATCTCTTAAACGACATAGGCGAGGAGTTTGAAACTCAGCGGAAAAAAATCAGCTTGAAAAATAAGTAAATAGGTGTTCAGCCGTTTTTTAATAAATCTAATTTAAGGGGCCCATGGAGAGGGGTGAAATTATGTGGGGGAAAAAACAGGAAAGAAAGTGTCCTAACTGATTGACTCACTCACTCACTCATCAAACTCAGGGAAAAATATAGCTTAAAAATAAGTTAATAGGTAGTTGACAGTTTTTTTCATAAACCCAATTTAAGGGGTTCATGGGGAGGGGTGAAATTCTGAAAAAGGAAAATTGAAAGAAAAAGTCCTGACTCAATCACCACCGCCCAGCCAAAATTATTGAAGTTAGAAACATGACATTTTAGGGATATGATCATTGTATGCCAAAACCGTCCACTAAGGGAGGATTTTCGAATATTGAGGTTCTAAAGGGGTCTTAAGGGGGTTAAACCTGCATTTCATTGAATACCAATAACTCCCGATTGGTTTCATTGGGGGATGTGATACTCGGCACATAAAGTCATCATTAAAAATAAGAAGACACGTGTCTGAGGGTTTTTCGATGTGGTGTATATTAGGAGGTGAAAGGGGTGAAAAGTGGGGGTTGAAGGATTCCTAACGGAGCGCGTATCTCTTAAACGACATAGGCGAGAAGTTTGAAACTCAGCGGAAAAAAAATCAGCTTAAAAAATACGGTAAGTAAATAGGTGTTCGACCGTTCTTTCATAAATTCAATTTAAGGGGCTAATGGTGTGGGGTGAAATACTGGAGAAAAAAAGGAGAGAACGTGCCCTAACTGACTGACTAACTCACTCACTCTTCAATCTCAGGGGAAAAAGACAGCTTAAAAATAAGTACATAGGTGTTCGAGCGTTTCTTCATAAATCCAATTTAAGGGTCCCATGGGGAGGGGTAAAATTCTGGTAAAAATAATTGAAAGATAATGACATAACTGACTCACTCACTCATCATTGCCCAGGAAAAAAAATAAGAAGTTGGAGAGATGAAATTTTGGGAATATGTTCGCTGTATGTCGAAAACGTCAACTAAGGAAGGATTTTTGTTTATTCGGGTTCTGAAGAGGTGTTAAGGGGGTAAACGTGCATTTCATTGAATAACGATATCTCATGAGTTGTTTCTTTGGAGATATGATATTCGGCATATAAACTAATCATTAAAAATAAGCAGACATATGTCTAAGGGTTTATCGATGTGGTGTATATTATGAGGTGAAAGGGGTGAAAATTGGGGGTTGAAGGGTTCTTAACGGAGCGTGTATCTCTTAAACGACATAGGCGAGGAGTTTGAAACTCAGCGGAAAGAAATCAGCTTAAAATATAAGTAAATAGGTGTTCGACCGTTTTTTCATAAATCCAATTTAAGGGGCCCTAGGAGAGGGGTGAAATTCTGGGGGAGAAACAGGAAAGAAAGTGTTCTAAATGATTAACTCACTTACTCATCAAACTCAGGTCAGAAGAACAGCTTAAAAATAAGTAAATAGGTGTTCGACCGGGTTTTTAAAAATCCAATATAAGGGGTTCATTAGAGGGGTGAAATTATTAAAAATAAATAAAGGAAAATGTCCTGACTTACTCACTCACTCATCATCGCCCAGCCAAAATTATTGAAGTTAGAAACATACAATTTTGGGGTTATGTTCGTTGTATGTCGAAAACGTCCACTAAGGAAGGATTTTTGGATATTCCGGTTCTAAAGGGGTGTTAAGGGGGTAGACCTGCATTTAATTGAATAATAATATCCCCCGATTGGTTTCCTTGGGGGATGCGATAATCGTCATATACTCTCATCATTAAGAATAAGATGACACCATGTCTGAGGAATTTTGGATGTAATGTATATTATGAGGTGTAATGTGTGAAAAGTTGAAGGGTTGAAGGATTCCTAACGGATCAAGTATCTCTTAAAAGACAGAGGCATAAAGTATAAAACTTAAGGGGAAAATAAACTTGATAAATAAGCAAATACAGTAGGTGGTCGACCATAATTCATAAATCCAATTTTAGGGGCCCATGGGGAGGGGTGAAATTCTGGGGAAAGAAGTCCACTAAGGAAGGATTTTTGGATATACACTCATCGTCCTCCAGCCAAACCTATTGCAGTTAGAAACATGAAATTTTGGGAATATGTTCGTTGTATGTCAAAAACATCCACTAGGGATGGATTTTTGGATAATCATGTTCATTGATTAACAATTTCTTACGAGTTGTTCCATTTGGGGGTGTGATATTCGGCATTTAAATTAATCAATAAAAATAAGCAGACATATGTCTAAGGGTATATCTATATGGTGTATATTATGAGGTGAAAGGGGTGAAAATTGGGGGTTGAAGAATTCTTATCGGAGCGTGTATCTCTTAAACGACATTAGCGAGATGTTTGAAATTCAGCGGGGAAAAAATCAGTTTAAAAAAATAAGTAAATAGGTGTTCGACCGTTTATTTCATAAATCCCATTTAAGGGGTTCATGGGGAGGGGTGAAATTCTCAAAAATAAATGAAAGAAAATGTCCTGTTTCACTCATATTCGCCCAGCCAAAATTATTGAAGATAGAAACATGAAATTTTGGGGATAAGTTCGTTGTATGTCGAAAACGTCCACTAAGGAAAGATTGTTGGATATTCAAGTTTTAAAGGGGTGTTAAGGGGGGTAAACTTGCATTTCATTGAATAACAATATCTCACGAGTGGTTTCATTTGGGGATGTGATACTTGGCATATAAACTAATCATTAAAAATAAGCTGACACATGTCTAATGGTTTTTCGATGTGGTGTATATTATGAGTAAAAGGGGTGAATAATGGGGGTTGAAGGATTCCTAACGGAGCGTGTATTTCTTAAACGACATAGGCCAGAAGTTTGAAACTCAGCGGGAAAGAAATCAGCTTAAAAATACGGTAAGTAAATAGGTGCTCGACTGTTTTATCATAAATTCAATTTAAGGGGCCCATGGGGAGGGGTGAAAATCTGGAAGAAAAACGTCCAATAAGGAAGGATTTTTGGATATTCACTCTCATCGACCAACCAAAACTATTGAACTTAGAAGAATGATATTTTGGGGATATGTTTGTTGTGTGACGAAAACATCTACTAAGGAGGGATTTTTGGATATTCATGTTCTTAAGGTGTGTTAACTGGGTTAAACCTACAATTCATTGAATAACAATATGACATGACTATGACGCGAGCGAAGCCGCGGGTACCTGCTAGTATATTAATATTAGGGTAAAAAATAAAGAGAGCATTTATTAACAGTTGGCAGCTCTGGTTGATCTTAAGAATAAGCATAGTCATATCTGTTATAGTACACATAGCACATACGAAATTTGGTTGAAATCCAAATGATAGTATAGAAGTCCTATCAGCAGGCACAGAATCATGTTGGTAGCACTGCCATGCATGGCCTCCTGGAAATTAAACTGGAATATAATTATCCATATGTGTACCAATTTTGGAATAGCTCCCATGCATACCTTCCAAGATATTCAACATGGAGCTCAAATTTCAATTGCGGTTTTTCATCAGTTGGTAGCACTGACATAATTTTCAAATAAGGGCTTGAGATATTCAGGTATAGATCTTTACGCATACCAAATTTGGTTTCGATTGCTGTAGCCGTTTATAAGTTGATAAGGGACACACACACTCTCTCTCTCACACACACACACACACACACACACACACACACAGCCAGCCAACCAGACAGACAGACAGACATTTGCCCAGATCGATCTCATACAACTTATCCACTATCCGCACAGCCATGGAAACTATATCCGTATCCGAGTAGGGCTTTACCTATCTCACCTTCATTATGCTTTGCTTTGAGTTCTGAGTAATTTCAGCGACCGATATTTCTCCATTTGGAATGTGAATGTAATTAATTACTGGCAATTTCCGTGTCGCGTAATCGAGTTTGATTTATTGCTGACGGGCGCATACAGGTAATATGAAGTAGAAATTAATAGAATTATAGCGGGCTACTATTAAATGTTCGCTACGCTTTTAATTTATGAGTGGTGGTTGGCTTTGACCACGATGTTGTCACTTACCGAGAATCTCGCAGTAGTACAGTACATGGCACGTTTAGGGTATTTAGGTGATGTAAGGGGATATGACATCGTTTTCAAAGGCCTGGTTAACCATACCCTTGGTTTATAAATAACTAGCAACCCGACCCGGCTTCGCCCGAGAACATTACGTGATAAGCGCTTTTTTCCAATATCAATGCACAACGACCAATATTCGTATTACGTCTCGGCATGATGAGTTAAAATCACTGACTGACCTATTAATTATATTATCATGAAGATGCATGTGCAACGAATTCTTGGCAGACGTAATTTAAGAATGGCGAGGTGAATGAAACACAAATACCCCTTCCGTCCAATCTTAACTTGACTGTGAATTTTGCGGAACGAAAAGTTCACAGGCGAAATGAAGAAAAGCCTAGTTGCACTTCCAGGGAAACTCCAAACACAACCACTCTTCTCTAAAGTTTTTAACTCAACCCGACTCGACAGTTTGCTGCTGGCTGGATCTGGGGCAATAAGCTCGTCCTCTGGCTATGCTGTAACTGGGGTGATAGACTCGCCCCTAGCTAGCTCGTAAACAAACTGTCGCCTCAGTAACTGAATGGAGATTGTTGGAAGAAGTGAAAACGTAAAAACACTTATAGTAGGCGATGTATTGAAGATAGAGATATAATCTCCCGGGCTTTTTTTTTGAACTGTTCATGATGAACAATTCTTACACTCATAGTAGGCTATTTAGATATTTTTAATGGTTTGCTCAGCGTAAGCTTACAAAGCGCTCGGACACCAGGTTTTATTTCGACTTTTCCACTAAAATCGTTAATGCTCGGCTTTCTTTGATCATAAACAAATTATTTTCTACAGAAATCATCCTCGAGATATCCTTTACAGAATGGTGAAAACCGCATCAAAATCCATCCAGTAATTCTCGAGTTTACCCGTAACATCCAAGAATCGGGGACTTTGTTTTATACTAAGTAGAGGTAATCATCATATATATATATATATATACAAGCTGACCCGGCAGACGTTGTCCTGCCAATCAAAGAAAGTGTTGTAACTTCGCTTCTTGAAGTGCTTTTGGATACACAATATTTTTTTTTCAATTTCTGTTAACTGCCTCTAAACTATCTTGAATTGAATTAACTAATTTAGAAACATTCGTTGTAGCGTGCACAACAACTCTCCAAAGTTTCATCGCAAACGGATAAATGGCATTTAACGCATACGGAATTTGGTTTAAATGATTCGTGCGCTGTCACTCATTTGTTGAATCTACTCGTGCTCTACCAACTGTGAAATGGATTTACTAAGTTAGAAAGCTTCATGTAAGTGTACACAACAACTCATCAAAGTTTCATCGCAATCGATGAATAGTATATGAACGCATACAGGATTTTGTTGGAACGCTTCGCGCGTCGTCACTCATTTGTTACATCTACTCGTGCGCTACCATTATTGTAAAATGGATTTACCAAGTTGAACACCTTCCCTGGCGTGTACACAACAACTCATCAAAGTTTCATCGGAATCGGATGAATGACATATGAACGCATAAGTGTTTTTCTTTAAACGATTCGCGTGCCGTCACTCATTTGTTGAATCTACTCATGCGCTACCAATTGTAAAATAGATTTACTAAGCCTGAAACCTTCTCAGGCGTGTACTCAATGATTCACCAAGATTTGATCGCAATCGGATGAATGATATATGACCGCATACGGGACATTGTGGAAACGATTCGCGCGCCGTTGCTCATTTGTTGAATCTACTCGTGCGCTACTTATTAAAAACTGGATTTACTAAGACAGAAACATTTCCTGGAGTGTACACAACTATTCACCAAAGTTTCATCGCAATCGGATAAATGGTATATGGACGCATACGGTACTTTTTTGAAATGATTCACGTGCCGTCACACATTTATTGAATCTACTCGTGCGCTACCTATTGTAAAATGGATTTATTAAGCCATAAACCTTCCGTAGGGTGTACACAACATCTCACCCAAGTTTCATCGTAATCGGGCGAATGGTATTTGAACGCATACGGGACCTTATTGAAACGCTTCGCGCGTCGTCGCTCATTTGTTGAATCTACTCGTGCGAAACCTCCTGTGAAATGGATTTACTAAGTTAGAAACCCTCACGTAAGTGTACACAACATCTCACCCAAGTTTTATTGCAATTGGATGAATGGTATATGAACGCATACGGGACTTGGATTAAAAGTTCGCGCGTCGTTGCTCATTTGTTGAATCTACTCGTGACCTACCTATTATAAAATGGATTTACTAATTTAGAAACCCTCACGGAAGTGTACACAACATCTCACCAAAGTTTCATCGCTATCGGACGAATGGTATTTAAACGCGTACGGGACTTTGTTGAAACGCTTCGTACGTCATCGCTCATTTGTTGAATCTACTCGTGCGCAACCTCCTGTGAAATGGATTACTAAGTTAGAAACCTTCACTTAAGTGTGCACAACAACTCATCAACGTTTCATCTCAATCTATGAATGGAATATAATCTTATACGGGATATTGTTGAAACGCTTCGCGCGTCGTCACTCATTTGTTGAATCTAGTCGTGCGCTAAATAATGTGAAATTGGTTTACTGAGCCAGAAGCCTTCCCTGGAGTGTACACAACATCTCGCCCAAGTTTCATCGCTATCGGACGAATGGTATTTGAACGCATACGGGACCTTTTTGAAACGCTTCGCGCGTCGTCGCACATTTGTTGAATCTATTCGTGCGCTATCTATTGTATAATAGATTTACTAAGCCAAACACCTTCCCTGGGGCTCACTCAACATATCACCCAAGTTTCATGGCAATCGGATGAATGGTATATGAACGCATACGGGACGTTGAAACGCTCTAACGTGCATAGACAAACAGTAGAATTCGACATCACTGCCACCTTTGGTATAAAACACAACTCTTCGCCACGGGCGGAGTGTATGTAATGGCGGTAGTTGCACAGGTTGCGACCAGGTGGCTCTAACGTGCAGAGACAAACCGTCCAAAGACATCAGCTTTCACGAAGGCCAAGGCTAGCGGTTTCCATGACGACTGATTTTGACTGTATATTGTGGTTCTAAAATTGTGTGTAAATTGTGGTTCTAAAATTGTGTTCATTCCACATACCGGGTCAGATTGTGAATCTAAACCATACATGGACCCACCCTAATGTACATACCAAATTTCATCAAAATCGGCCCAGCCATTTAGGAGGAGTTCAGTCACATACACACGTGTCGAAGAATTATATATATAAAGAAGATATATAATACGCTAAGGTGTATGTTACACAACACTCAAGCTCTTAAACCAGAGGGAGTTAGAAGGTGCGGTTTGTGCCAAAATCTTCCAAATCGTCTCAATAGTAGGAGAGAAAATGTTGCAAGGCTTCAAAAGTCAACGTATATTTATTTGTTTACATATTGCGCTTTAACAAGCTGTGTTGACTCGAGCGCGCATAACAGTAAAATTATCTATTCACATGGTGTTCCACAAGCAACATATGAGCCATTGTTATTACCTACAGGGCGCCCGAGAATGTTCTCCGCAGTGGCTACGTGCAGCTGTGAGTGGTTGCCTCATCGGTTTAGTTGGTAGCACGGTGTCTTTGACAGGGTGCATCCCTGTCAGTGTGTATTGCAATTAGCGAGCGTATGTGTCATCAGCACTTCCAGCATCTGTTACAAATGGATGTGGTGAGTGCAAAGTATACTGTTTGCTTGTTATTAGGGAACACAGCGCTGACAGAATGCATTCTACACATAAGTCAAGCAGCATTGCACGTCATAGGAGCTCATGTCACCACGGACAGTTAAACGATGACCAAGGCTACTTGAGCTGAGTCATATCCTACTCGCGCAACTGTACCTGTCAACGAAGCAGGCTGACGTGTGACACAAGTAAACAAAGAATAGTTCCCATCTCGACCGCCGGCAATCCTTTCGTGAAAGGGTAATATGATGCAAGCGGCAGCCGTACTGCCAACGTAACTTCTGTAGCTAGCTCTCGCAGACGCATGTGGGTGCTGCGGAGAATATTCCCGGACTCACTGTATTATGTTATATTTTTTGTTACTCCTCAACACTGACCTGTGTCTGTCTGTTATTATGTAAAAACGGATGCTGGTCACATCCTCAAGAACCACTACAATTGGTTCTGGGCTAGAATTTCCCCAAAGCGCAAGTGCTATAATGAGGCAAGGAGAGGAAAGAGGTAGTTGGGGATTGCTTTCCTTACTGAGCCAGAGCTGACGCATGACCTCTTGAGTAGCAATTTTCGCAGCATCCAAATGCACCGATTGTGCTCCGACATACATTAATAGGGACCACCTCTACCTAAGTAGTTTCCAGGGCTGTTTAAGTTACTTTTCTGAAGAAAATTCCTTACAGTTACCGTTACTTGACAAAATATTAACGAAATTACCGTTTATGTTCGACGATGTCGAAATGTAAATATTATATGTCAGAAAACTGTATCATACTTAGGATCATTATAACACTATTTTTAGCCTACTTTTCACATTTTGCAAAAATGAGGAAAAAGTAGACTTATGAGATCGATCCGGGAAAATGTGTGTCTGTCTGTCTGTCTGTCTGTCTGTCTGTCTGTCTGTCTGTCTGTCTGTCTGTCTGTCTGTCTGTCTGTCTGTCTGTCTGTCTGTCTGTCTGTCTGTCTGTCTGTCTGTCTGTCCGTCTGTCTGTCTGTCTGTCTGTCTGTCCTTCTGTCTGTCTGCCTGGCTGTGTGTGTGTCCCCCACTATCAACTCCTAAACGGCTGCAGCAATCAAAACCAAATTTAGTATGAGTAAAGATGTGCACCGGAATATCTCACGTCCATATTTGAAAATGATGTCAGTGCTACCAACTGCTGAAAATACGCACTAGAAATTTGAGCTCCATGTTGGATATCTTGCAAGGTATGCATGGGAGCTATTCCAAAATTGGCACACATGTAGATAAGACTATTTCAGTTTAATTCCCAGGAGGCCAACTATGACAGTGTTGCCAAAATAATGTTAAGCCTTCTGATAGGTTCAATGTTTAAATGCATATAACTTCTACACTATCAATTGGATTTCAACCAAATTTTGTATGTAATATCTGTACGTAAACAGATATGACTGAGCGTATTCTTAAGGCCACCAAGGCTGCCAACTGTTAATAATTGCTCTCTCTATTTTTTCATCCAAATACCTATATATCAGAAAGTATGCAAGCCAACAGCTTTAAACTATGCACACGTATATTCTGACATTTTAGATTAATTTGGAGTAACTTATATACGTCAGTTCTACCAACATGATTATAAACCTGCTGATAGTACCAATTTTTAAATACATGTAACTTCTATACTATCAATTGGATTTCAACCAAATTTCGTATGTGCTATGTGTACCATAACAGATATTACTATTAGTATTGTTAAGAACAATCAGGGCTGCCAACTGTTAATAAATGCTGTCTATATTTTTTTACCCTAATATCAATATATCAGAAAGTATGCAAGCCAACAGCTCTATACTTTGCACACGTATAGCACCTGACATTCTAGATTAATTTGGAGTAATTAATACAAGACAGTGCTGCCAACATGATTCTATGCCTGCTGGTATGTCCAATTTTAAAATACATGTAACTTCTATACTAACAAATGTATTTCATCCAAAATTGGCACAAAAAGATATCATAATATTTCAGATTATTTCTGACCAGAACACGCATGACATTGTTGCCAACATTCTTTTACGCGTGCTGATAGATCCAATGTCTAACTGCATGTAACGTCCATTGGACTTCAACCAAATTTTGTATTCTGTACCTTAAGAGATGGAACTAAGAATATATTCAGTCACCAGGGCTGCCAACTGTAGTGCTCTATTAGGCTACATTATACCTGGTATATTTTGAACTAATTAGATATTTCGATATCATCAACTTAATTTTGTCATCATTCTAGATAGGTTCATATACTGTAGAATAATCATTGGCATGAAAAGTAGGCTGTATAGTTCTTCACGGAACTTCTTGTTCATTATGAGACCGTTTCTCCCAACAATCAGAGCTGAAGAAACAGTTGTGTGACCAATTAGGTATCTGCGCATCTGCGCTGTCTTCCACGGCCTTCTATTTTAAATTTCACTGCATGGCTAGTATCATAATAGGGTATTTGAGGAGGCCATGGTCAAATACAAGGTATTCTCTGAGTCCCATGCGCTCTATTCAGTACATAAAACTGGCGAAATCTCGACAGATATTTATGAATACTCGTATTTATGTTCATTCATAAAATAGTTATAATTATCGTCGAACATAAACAGTTGTATGCAACTCGCCTATAATGGTAATTATGACACTCGCTTAGCTCGTTTTATAAACATACTCGTGTCATAATTATTGCCATTATTGGCTCGTTGCATAATGTACTATTAAGTTACTTGTCAAAAATACAGTATTAAGAACGTTACAGTTATTCGTCGTGCGGTAGTATGAATAGTATGACTACACTACAACATATTTTAACCAGAACAATACTACTACTAATAATAATAATGATATCAATCTATAGAATTATCGATATCTTACCTGCACATGCTGCTTTGGGTTCGCTGCGGAACTGCGGCTGTTCTGTATTATTTTTCAAACTGTGCACACTTTACATCCGATTTTAAGAAATAAAATATACTACGTCGATCTTTAAAAAGTAGCGAGCATTTTCGTTGCTTTGTTACTCTTAAAAGTAATGATAGCTAGTAACGGTGTTACAGGTGAGGTGTTAATCCCCAACCCTGGTAGCTTCCTGATAATCACAGCCATAAATGAAACCGGGACGTCAATGAAATGAAATACGTTACTTTCCCGGCATTTACTGCAGGTAATGTGGATAAACCCGGGAATACCACACTCAGAATGACCGATTTCAGCACTGTGATTCGAACCTCTGAGATCCGGACTTCTTGCAGCTCCCCATCCTGGTCGTGGTGGTCGAATTAACGCGCACGGCTACGCCGAGGGGTGGTAAGTATTTAGTACTGGTAGGAACATTCTTATTAGTGTTCATTCATTATCACCCTTATGATTAAAGACAGATGACTTCGATGTTCCACCCCATCTACGGTAAACCGTAGATTGATGTTCTCTTGATCACTATAGAGTTTGACTTCTTACCTCAATAAGGTGTAGCACCTAGCATTCTTTCGCTGTCGCTCCGGAGGTACGGGTTTGATTCCTTGCTCTGCCAAGAAATGTAATTCTCTTCTGAGGGCTGGAACGGGGTACACTCAGTCTCGTGTGGCAAAGCTGAAAATAGGTGAGTTGAATTCCCACTTCAGCAATCATGGAAGTGGTTTTCCACGTTTACTCCAGACAAATGTCGGGATTGTCCCTAACGTAATGCCACGGCCACCTCATTCTCAATCCTTACCTGAATTACAAATTCACACACTACTACAGACACCACAGTTGCACAGGTTATCAGACAAATTCTATAAATACCAGGCAAAACATATTGAAGGCAATCACGAGTTACATTTCAACGAGCGGCATTACCAATCAATATAAACTGAAGGAAGAATTAAAATTACTTCACCAATTTAACAAGAAGTTCCGTGAAGATCTATACAGCCTACTTTTCATGCCAGTGATTATTCTACAGTATATGAACCTATCTAGAATAATGACGAAATTAAGTTCGTAATATCGAAATATCTAATTAGTTCAAAATATACCTGGTATAATGTAGCCTAATAGAGCACTACAGTTGGCAGCCCTTGTGACTGAATATATTCTTTGTTCCACCTCTTAACGTACAGAATACAAAATTTGGTTGAAGTCCAATGGACGTTACATGCAGTTAGACACTGGATCTATCAGCACGCGTAAAAGCATGTTGCCAACAATACCATGCGTGTGCTGGTCAGAAATCTGAATTATTATGATATCTTGTTGTGCCAAGTTTGGATGACCATTTGTTAGTATAGAAGTTACATGTATTTTAAAATTGGACATATCAGCAGGCATAGAATCATGTTGGCAGCACCGCCTTGTATTAATTACTCCAAATTAATCTAGAATGTCAGGTGCTATACGTGTGCAAAGTATAGAGCTGTTGGCTTGCATACTTTCTGATATATTGATATTAGGGTAAAAAGAATATAGAGAGCATTTATTAACTGTTGGCAGCCCTGATTGCTCTTAACAATACTTATAGTCATATCTGTTATGGTACACATTGCACATACGAAATTTGGTTGAAATCCAACTGATAGTATAGAAGTTACATGTATTTAAAAATTGGTACTATCAGCAGGCTTATAATCATGTTGGTAGAACTGACGTATATAATTTACTCCGAATTAACCTAAAATGTCATAATATACGTGTGCATAGTTTAAAGCTGTTGGCTTGCATACTTTCTGATATATTGGTATTTGGATTTAAAAAAATAGAGAGAGCAATTATTAACAGTTGGCAGCCCTGGTGGCTCTTAAGAATACGCTCAGTCATATCTGTTTATGTACAGATATTACATACAAAATTTGGTTGAAATCCAGTTGATAGTGTAGAAGTTATATGCATTTAAACATTGGACATATCAGAAGGCTTAAAATTATTTTTCATGGTTGGCCTCCTGGATATTAAACTGAAATAGTATTATCTACATGTGTGCCAATTTTGGAACAGCTCCCATGCATACCTTGCATGATATCCAACATGGAGCTCAAATTTCTAGTGCGTTTTTTCAGCAGTTGGTAGCACTTACATCATTTTCAAATATGGACGTGAGCTATTCCGGTGCACATCTTTTCTCATACTAAATTTGGTTTTGATTGCTGCAGCCGTTTAGGAGTTGATAGGGGGGGGGGGACACACACAGCCAGGCAGACAGACATACAGAAGGACAGACAGACAGACAGACACACATTTTCCCGGATCGATCTCATAAGACTACTTTTTCCTCATTTTTGCAAAATGTGAAAAGTAGGCTAAAAATGACATTTTCAAAAGACAATCTACACAGATTCCACAACAAGACTCAACCAAATTTAACTTCATGAATCAAGAACTATAAGATAAATTAAGCAATAATCAACAACTTCAAATCAAATACGGATATAAAACTTCGATATAAAGTATAAACCATTTCAACAAACTTTAACAGGACGACTACATGACACAGTTCATTTAAGATTAGTAGGAAATAGAAATACAAAAACAAGTAGTTCCGTGACGAACTAAACAGCCTACTTTTCTTAAAATGTAAGATTCATGCCAATCTATATAGACCTATCTGCAATAATAACGATATCAAGTTCCTAATACCAACATTTCTAAGTACTGCAGTTTGAAATACACCTAAAATAATGTAGCCTAATACAGTAACTTACTACAGTTGGCAGCCCTGGTGACTCTGAATATATTCTGAGCTCCCTCTCTTAAGGTATAGAATGCACATACAAAATTTGGTTGAAGACTAATGGATAGTACGGACGTTACATGCTGCTTGATATTGGATTTATCAGTGCGCGTAAAATCGTGTTGGGAACAATGCCATGTATGTGATGCTCAGAATTAATCTGAAATAATACGATCTATTATAGCCTAGTGCCAATTGGTAATAATTGTTAGTATAGAAGTTACATTTAATTAAAATTGAAACTATCAGAAAGCTTAAAATCATGTTGGCAGCACTGAGGTATATTAGGTACTCCAAATTAATCTAGAAAGTCAGGTACTATACGTGTGCAAAGTTTAGAGCTGAAGGCTTGCATATATTTCTGATATATTGATATTAGGATTAAAAAACAAATAGAGAGAACATTTATTAACAGTTGGCAGCCCTGCTGGTTCTTACGAATGCGCATAATCATAACTGTTATGGTACACAAAGCACATACGAAATTTGGTTGAAATGCATTTGTTATTATAGACGTTATATGCATTTAAAAACTTGACCTATCAGCAGGCCTAGAATCGTGTTGGCAGCACTGAAGTATATAAGTTACACTGAACTTGGGTAGAATATTAGGTACTATAAGTGTGCAAAGTTTAGAGCTGTTGGCTTGCATACTTCCTGATATATTGACATTAGGGTTGAAACATAGTGAGAGCATTTATTAATAGTTTGCAGCTCTGGTGGCTGTTTAGAATATGCACAGTCATATGTGTTGTAGTACACATAGTACATACGAAATTTGGTTGAAATCCAATCGATAATATAGAAGTTACATGCATTTAGAAATTGGACCTACCGGCAGGCTTAGAATCATATTGGCAACACTGGCATGTATGAACTTCAGAAAATTAATCTGGAATGTTATTATCTATACGAGTTCCAATTTTGGAATAGTTCGCTTGCATAACTTCTGAGATATCCGACATAGAGCTGAAATTTCAATTGCGATTTTTCAGCAGTTGGTAGCACTGACGTCAATTTCAAATATGGTCGTGAGATATTCAAATATAGATCTTTACTCTTAACAAATTTGGTGTTGATAGCTGCAGCCGTTTAGGAGTTGATAGGGGGAGACACACACACAGCCAGACAGACAGACAGAAGGACAGACAGACAGAAGGACATTTTCCCGGATCGATCTCATAAGTCTACTTTTTCCTCATTTTTGCAAAATGTGAAAAGTAGGCTAATTATATATTAAACAATATATTGGCTTTCACGGCCAGTGAAAGCCAATGCACCATCGTTTTGGAAGCCTTTGTAGGGAGGTTATGGCTGCTTGCGTTTTTAGTTCTCGCTGTGAAGAGGCACAGGTGCGCCTCATAAAAAGGGAGGTAGTGCGCAGTTCGCTACTCCTATGGGGGGTCAGGCGGGGACACGAAGATCCCGCTGATGAGCCAGCTTGCTGTCCTAGGTGAAACCCCACACAAGTCTCTGCACAATCCTAGAAAAATCGCTGACAAGGGGAGGATACGATGCATGGGTCACCGATTCAAACCATATTTAGTACACGTGTAGGACATGACCAGGCGTATACCAGGTGCAAGTAGTAAGGTGCGCTTCTCAGCTGTTTCCGAGGAAATAATTATTCGCAATTCCAGTGCGGCGTCCATGTGCGTTGTACGCTAGCTCGAGTCCAAACGAGCGCGTGGTGCAGCGGTAAGAGCCCTGCTTTGTAAGCGCGGGATCGCTGGATCGAATCCCACCGGTGAGCCGTTGCAGTGTGTCGTTGTTTTTTTCTTTTTTTTTTACCATTTGCAATTTCCAACCAATACGCTTAGCATGAGTCACTGCTTGCGGAGTACGGGGTGGTATGTTGGTTCACAGACGTACAATGAACGGAACTGACTGGGCCTTCAATGTAGAAATGTATACCGATACATATAATAGAATACACCTGACCGTGTATAATACCAATGTATGTGCAATGCCGATACTGTACATTATGAAATGTCAAAAACGTTGACACCCATACGATGTTTTCAGAATCCCTTTTCCCGCTCACATAACACGTTATTACAAATGACTGCAAAATAAACATTATTCACGACACGAATTGCCAATGTTTACATCAACAACACACTGCGACGGCTCACCGGTGGGATTCGATCCAACTATCCCACGCTTACGAAGCAGGGCTCTTACCGCTGCACCATGCGCTTGTTGGCTTCTCACGTACAACGCACATAGACGCCGAACTGCAATTGCAATTAATTAATTAATTTCTCGGAAACGGCTGAGAAGCGCACCTTACTACTTGCACCTGATATACGCCTGGTCATGTCCTACACGTGTACTAAAGATGGTTCGAATCGGTGACCCATGCATCGTATCCTCCCCTTGTGAATTTTAAATTGTAAGGACTACCATTTCAAAATGTACGTTAATTTATATTGTAATTCTCTTCATATACACCAGATGTAGTATTAGTCTAATTAAGAAGCTGAAGAAGGCCTCACTGAAGGGCCGAAAACATGTCTCTATAAAGGAGTAAACATATTAGTATTAACATGTGTTCAAACAAATGTAATTAGTTAGATTCTATACACACACTCAATTACACGGACCACGATGTCCAAGCCCCGCAAACGGAACAGCAACAACAAAAACAATAACTTACCTCACTTTTTTTAGGGAGGGGGCTTTTATTTTCTGCCCCCGCTTGAAGAAGATTCTTGTTTGTTTTATTTTGCCTTAAAAAGTATGTAACAAAATCCTTGCAGACTTGTTAAAGTTCCAAAGTTACAGTTTAAATGAGGAAACTTCTCTGTAAGGAGTACACCAAAAGTTATATGAAATAATAGTTAAAAGAAAGAGGCAAATAGTCTTTCAGAAGAAATGTACTCTCAAGTAAGTAATTCCCCTCAAGTTTGTTCCTCTCTTGGAGGTCGAATAATGGGTTGCGCTCGACTAGGAATTGCAGACAGTCCATAACAATAGAAGGTCAGGGTTAACTACAGCATGAGAACGCGGTGGCTAATTACTTCCTCTCAGACAAGGTGTATGGTACTCTTACAATGAAAGGTGGGGCTGTATGGTGCTTCTACTATTAAAGGTGGGGAGATTAGTCGCTAAGTAAAGCAATCATTCAAACAAGGTGTCATCGCTTCTACTTATGCCGGTAGTGGTGGCATCTAGTAGCCAAGTTCACAGCTAGGTGTCGTTGACGGTAGCATTTTGTAGCAAAATGGGAATTGATCGTCTGCAGTCCTTACCTGAATTACAGATAACACACACTAATTCAGCCATCACATTTAACACCGGTTATCAGACAGATTCTACATACACCCAAAGTACATGGGGCTACATGGCCACGTTGTCGCAACCCCTAAACTGAGGACCCAACCAACCAACCATCTCTTCTACTGACCTTGGATATTTTTCGCTGATGTCTTTCCTGATTTACAGAAGAAATAATTCCTATAAACGCCTGCATAACTCACTTACAAAATACAGCTGCATGTATACCCGTGCAGCTTAAACACTTGTTTTCCCCGAATACTTGAACCTAATTCATTGTTTTCAAAACCTTCTGAGATGTTGTTTAGGACTAGGGTAGAATCTCTCATTCACATGAATAAATTACAAAAATTAAACTTAGACATAGCCATGCACCCTTATTATATGTTGGTCAGGTCACTTAGAAATTATCTCTGAGGGTATTCCATCCCTATTGTGGGGCATGCCTAAGGAAGGAAAAATCGCATTTGAATGTGGACGGGAGACTGGGAACAATCCTGGTGGGTGTGCGCGCTTAGTTATGATCCCCTCTGACCAACCACACTGTTGCCATCGGCCACGTTTATGACTATACAAGATTACTCCACCGAACTTGAACCATAACATAATAATAATAATAATAATAATACTTTTTTATTTCTTTATTTGTTATGAGGGACTGTGGAAAATCTTCAAACGACACTTGTGAAGGGTCCGCACTCCACAGTAGTGTGGGATTCTTACCCACAAAAATCCCACATCCATTTTCCCACGATGCGTTCATCACCTCGGAACCGCTCTCGCATTACTTCAGGGTGATGTCGTGCTTACTTAGCCTTTCAGACTTCTTCTTTCTTCATTTCTTCTTAAGGACGTTCGTACGCTTCCAGATCCCGCTTTTTCTGGCGAAGGACATCCTCCACATACACTGCTACATGATCCGATTCCGTAACATCACAGAAATAATATTATCTGGTGTCAGTTCTCCCAATTCAGTTTCCACATATTCTCTCTTTATCATCCAATGGCCGCACACGATGAAGGTGTGAAGTACATCATCGATGTTGTCACATTATATGCATGTTGCACCACTCGCTCCGCCTACTCTATGCAGGAATTTCCGGAAATATCCGTGTCCTGTTAGAAGTTGTGTGAGGTAATAATTGACTTCACCATGGAATCTTTCGACCCGGTATCCTGGCGTGGTATCAGTCGCTTGGTCCATTTACCACGAGGGTCACTTTCCCATTCGAGTTGCCATCGCCTCATCCGTTGATTAAAGGCACGCTTCTTTACACATTTCTTTCCCAGCTCTCCTTGGGTAGGCTACGCCAGATTTCTTGCCGCCTCAATGCAAGTAGATCTATTGGGGCTATTGCTGCCACCGTGTGGATTGCAGGTTCAGAAACCGTGCGGTATGCACATGCAATACGTAAAGCTGCTCTCCGTTGTACGGCAGCTATCCTTCTCCGATACCATACAAATCTCAAGGATTCGGCCCAAACTTCAGAGCCATACAGGAGCACTAATAATAATAATAATAACAATATTGGTATTGGTTTACGTCCCTTTTAACTACTCTGGCTTTTAGGGACGCCGGGGTGCCGGAATTTTGCCCTGAAGGGGATCTTTAACGTGCCAGTAAATCTACTGACAGGGCTCCCTCACATTTGCGCACCCTCAAATGCCAGCTGACTGCGTCAGGATACGAACGTGCAACCTTGGGCCCAGCAAGTGAGAACGTTACCGCTTAGCCACGCAGCCAGCCTGGCGGAAACTCCTGAGATTAATTTTGCCATTATGAACACGGCCTACTGAATTCAAATGGGTTCTTTAACATGCCAACATCGTATGACATGCATATCGTGCTTTTTGTCACCTTTCAAAAAAATCTCTTACCACGGCCAGGAGCGAACCTGCAAGCTTTGCGTTGGCAGTCCAACACGATAACCACTCACCCACCGTGGTAAGCATTTTCGTATTTATAAGTAAGAAAAAAAGGTAAAATCCGAAGAATCCGGTGTCTAGTTATAATTTCCCTGGAGAACTGAGTCGCCCTGTACGATCGTCAATCCTCAGATTAACTGATGGATAACACGTCAAAGCCATCACATTGCCAGTCCGCAGAGTACATTCATGTTACCATACCGTCGCTATTGATCAGTTTCTCATTGTCAGGTTGGGAGAGAGAGCCTATTGAGTAGATGTGTGATAGTAACATGCAGTGGGGTCGTCCCGTGAGAATGTCGCTCAGCTTTACATCACTCAGTTAATTGGGTTTTGGTCACATGATCAGCCAATTCTAATGGATTGTTCGCCCTCGTCGCTAAGTGGGAAGGACGATAGCATTTGATCCGAAGGCCCCAGGTTCGATTTACGACCGGGTCATGGGATTTCATGGTAAATTTTCTGCCACCCTCTACTATTCTTTATACACGAGTAGCCGCGTGTACTGCTTACAATACCCTCTACATTTTTCATGTGCCAACCATGTGGCGTAGTGACTAACATTCTTGGCTGTAGCCACGGAGGTCCGTGTTCGTTTCCCAGTCTGCCAAGGAATTTAATTCTTGTCTGAGGTTTGGAACGGGGACCACTCAGCCTCATGAGGGAAAAATAAGAAGAGTTGGATTCGATTATCATAACAGCCATCCTAGAAGTGTTTCTCCGTGATTGGTTGGTTCTTAAGTTTAGGGGCAGCGACAACGCGGTCATGAAGCCCCGTGTACTTTGGGTGTGTGTAGAATCTGTCTGATAACCGGTGTTAATTGTGATGACTGTATTAGTGTGTGTTATCTGTTTTAGGTAGATTTCATTAGAAAGCTAACTATTGCAATGGGTCCCATGTTTCGACTTCCGGAAAATTTCGACATATCTTCGCGTTTCACATCCCCCAGTCCCCAAAACCACCGTCAGTTCAAAAGTTTATATATAATTTATGTATATATATATATATCAGTTTCTTGTGGACACGATAACTGCCGTAATTTTGCACCAATCAGGTTTTACCGAATATTTATACTAATAAAATCTCGGTCGAGTTCGTTACTGGGCTAAATCGGTAGAAGGGGGTGAAAATGGGGGGCTTTTTTTTTTCGAAAAAGTGAAATATTCCTATAACTCTCTTAATATGTGAAATATCGAATCCGTTCAACGTTCATAATATGTGTCGGATAAAGCCCAAAAATTTATGTTTGAAGAGTTTTTTTTATAGCACCAACCATTGACCAAAGGGGTGGGAAAAAGTGGATTTTTCTGGAAACATTAATCATATCTCTCTTAATAGGCACAATATCAAAACCGTACAAAATGGACAATATTCCCCTAATAATTACCTAAAACTTTTGTCTGAAAGAATTTTTGATATGACCCACCATTACGCCAAGGGATGAGAAAAATGATTTCGGAATTATAAGAAAATGCCAAGAGCTATCAGAGGTTGCCATGGCAACACTACTAAATTGATGAGGGATGAGCCATCAGACGTTGCCATGACAACGCACTT
This sequence comes from Meconema thalassinum, assembly GCA_946902985.2. Taxonomy (NCBI): domain Eukaryota; kingdom Metazoa; phylum Arthropoda; class Insecta; order Orthoptera; family Tettigoniidae; genus Meconema; species Meconema thalassinum. The sequence continues at coordinate 144,994,709 of OX336391.1, forward strand.
GCACGAGATCAGATTCAGTATTTCCATCTGACTAAGCCGGCCCCGTGGTGTTGGGGTAGCGCGCCTGCCTCTCACCCGGAGGCCCCGGGTTCGATCCCCGGCTCCATGAGGGATTTTAAAACTGACGTGAGGGTTGTAACGGGGTGCACTTAGCCTCGTGAGGACAATTGAGTAGCTGTCTGACAGTGAGGCAGCACCCTGATCACGAATACCAAGATTAACGGCCGTGGGGACCCGACGCGCTGATCACGCGTCACCCCAATATCTGCAGGCCAAATGGCTGGGCTGCGGTCGCTTGGTCGGCCTTAGCCCGTCATGGGCTGGATGGTGCCAGGGGTTGACTTTGACATATGACTAAGTGGGAAGCGGCTTCGGTGACGTAACTGGTAGCATGCAGAATGTCCATGCCCAAGGTCGCGGTTTCAAAGCCGGCCGAAGTCGTCGGATTTTCCAAGAGCGCTAAAATCCCTCAGTATGCTTTCCTTTGGAGAGGAAGTTCCAACGTTCGTTACGAGTTGCTGGTTGGGGTGGCATCTAGTAGCCAAGTTCACAGCTAGGTGTCATTGACGGTAGTGATGAACCCGAGGGGGTCATGCTGACTGGTATCGAACGTGGATCTCAGAGATTATGATCTCAGAATGAAGGTTCCACCAGGGAACGAACCCGAGATCTGTTGAGGGTGTTTCATTGTAAGAACCCCTAGAAGAAATTATATATTTAATCACTGGTGTGATATCAGTTGTTACTGACATTATTTAGTGAAATAATGCAGGAAAATAGTGGAAGATAGCATTATTTGGACTACATGAAGTAGGCTATGCTGGACTTGAAACACAGGAGTTTCAGAGTTTGACGTTTTGCAAATAGCCCCAGAATTGTGGGAGGAGACAATTGGCACCACGTCAATCTTGCTGACCCAGTTAAGTCGTCTGCAAGGGGTCGGGAGGTTGAATAATGACCAGGTTTTTCCCTTTTGAGAATAGATTTGAGAATGGAATGGGAAGATCCCAAGGAAAATCATTGATTACTCATGATTGGAGCAATGCAATGACAAGAGAGTTGCACACAGGTGAATCTTTAGCCAGGAGGCTAATTTTAGAGCCATAAAACGGCGAAATCATGGCATGTTTAATGCAGTGCGTAATGTTACAGGACTATGGATGTTCGCGACTGGATTCGAGGAGGTCGACAGGGATTCCCACAGAAACAGCGTCCCCACGCCATGGATAAGACAATTAATATTTATTAAGTGGCCGATCGATCCTCGAACACACATACATTTTTGTGACCAGCGAAGGAAAAGGAACAATATGGATATTATTCCAAGTCCAGAATCATCCTAAGAGAGGTGCTGATTTATCGCGGGAATTCTTGCCCTACTTTTTGTGTGAAACAGATATAAGAGGGTGGACCCAGTCGAAGCGTACAGTTTTTGACCCAGTCAGAGGGAGTGTTGTTTTGAAGCAGTCGCAATTTGACACAGTTGAAAAGGACAGTCGAAGAGTACAGTTGTGTTTGAAAGTTACGGAGCGCTCAGGCGCACACAAAGACTTCAACATTTACTGGTAATCAGCATGTTAGCTGTGCAACGTAACACACCTGTGAGAATATATTCATGCATGGTCATGAACTAAGAATGAAGTCGGTAATTAACAAACTTGATTATGCGAAATGCATATTACCGAAGTTAGGAGAGGATGCTCGGACTTCAATGTGGGAAGCCGTGCAGTAAGACTGTTATACTGGTTATTAAGTGCCGTGTGATATAATAGGCAGGACTGTTGAAAGTAATAATTCATGTAAATACAATGCACAATGTTGAGCGCAGTAAAGTATAGTGATTGGTTATACATATCTGGAGTATACCAGTAAGTAGCGTTCATGACGATATGTAAGCATATCGCTGCAATAGTAGGAAGGTTATCAAGGGATGATCGAGAGACTGTTGGTGAATCCATGAGCAGATGTTCGAGAGGTTCAATCAGGAAGGGGTAGGACCGAAGAAAGGACCGTCCACACCTGCACTTTCGATACATGCTAGGGAATGTCAACCAATCAGGAATATAAAGTGTAACGTGTGTTTGTGCAGCGATGTTATGTAAAATATCTCTTAAATTAATAATATAACCAGTGTTATATAGTGTTATGTGTTTTGGAAGCATTAGCTTCATTATAAAAATGGAAAAGTGTCGTGTGTTTATGAATCAGATGTCATATAAGATGTGTATTTGCAAGATGGCAATGTGTCACTAAGTAAGCCGATGGCAGGTGACACTGGAATATGGTGGTTGGAGCCACCTGGATAAGCCGACGTAAGTACCCCACAAATCATGTTACTATAGAAGTATAGCCACTGCATGTAATGTGATTTCGGAAGTATAAAATATGCCAGTAAGAATCAATATTAGGAGGCATACCCTCATATGTTTATTGTTTGATTTCAGTAAAGTTAAGATGTTGAATACATCAGAGAGTGGATTAATCATTACCACTATTAATGCTACTAATAAAATGGCAATTCAGTTATGTGAAACTTAACGTGACGAACGCGAATGTTCGATCATTGAAGCAGTTACGTTGTGTCGGAAGAATAATTTATGTCAGTAATAATAATAATAATAATAATAATAATAATAATAATTATAATAATGATAAACGGTATAATTGAATACATCAGGATGAAAGGTTTTAAGCAAGAAATATTTACGCTAATTGGATTATTTATCTAGCCAAGCAGTAGATTGCATTAAGGGAAGAGAAAAGAGTTAATGTTGAATATTGTATTAATGGGAATATAATTATGCAAGGGAATGTAGGAGCTTGACAGTGAATTGAATTTGTGGCTTGTGTAAGCTTGTAGAGTAACAATTAGAGTTATCTTTATTATAGGACGAGATCGTAGACAGGCAGGGGCCAGGTAATCTAATCGACGTGTGAAATCTCGTACAGCATGGGCGTACAGAGATAATAATTTATGCCGGAGCGTATTTAGTGTGTACCCTATCTCCGATGATGGATATAAAATGTTCCGGGTTCGAATCCTGTGGTAAGTGCGGAGAGAACATTGGACACCTCGACGCTATACCTGTTTGCCCGAGAACTCGTTATGGCATGATTCGGCTCCTGAAGCGAATTCATTGGCGGCAGCTGTTGACTGACCGTAATATTTTATTTAAGATACCAGCTAACCACTAGACCTGTGTTCTATGAATCTCGTGCCTTCATATTTTGATACGGACCTGTTGAGGCCGTTATTTAATGTCCTAAGGCTAGGATTAAATATTCAAGCTCACCCAGAACCATTGCATAATATTCAGTTCAGATCATATGGGATCACGTGGATCATTGTGACCACAATGTTGTATTCAAAGTCGTAACACTGCTTGGGGAGGTACAGTCCAGGAAAGGGAGACAAGGGACGATTTACAGCCGTGAACGACCCTACTCGGTTCCATTGTATGCAGGCAGCTCCAAGGGGCTGGGGTTGCTAAACAAACTGTGAAGGTTCGCGTTTTGAGCGGACAGATTTAAGACCTTGCTTGTAGTGAAAGGAAGAATTGTTTTAATGTGTAATGAATGTGTGTGGTTTAAAAACACATTGCTAATCATAGATTACCCTGATGATATAAAAATTTAGCAATCTAACGAATGGTTGGAAGTTGTATTTGTTACTGTCACTGACACCTAGTTGATGAAGTTGGTTACTCGATGCCACAGGCTACGCTCGCGAGGGTAGCGTAATAGTATACTATCTGACACAACGATAACAGAAGTTATTTAGTGAAATCACAATGACATGCAGTGTAACTATAAAAAGAGGGGAGTGGAGGGGTAGACTTACGTAATTGTGGTATTGCAAGTAGATTGTAGTGCAAACCATGAGTTGGCTAATGCATGAAAGCATCTGGTGGGAGAGAGAGATGTAACACAGATAGTACACGTGATGTAAGTTAAGATGTATTGTAGGATACAAGTAACTTTGTGAATATAAAGAAGTCACATCAGGTGACATGAATGTAATAGTTCAGTTTTTGTGAAACATTATATGTGCATCAGTGCACTTGAGTAAAGTTTAAAGTCCTCATAATGGTAAAAGATTGAATAGTGATATGGAGTTAATTTGTTCAACTATGTGAATAATTAGTGGATTGTGGGAGTAACTTTGTTTGTTTGTGTATTGGTTATGGGATTTGTGTTCTCATTATTTGTTTGAAGCCATGAGTTTTACTGAATTAAAGTCTTAAGAGTAGAGTTGTGCCTTATCATTTTAGAGTTGATACCTTTTAGCCTCAAATCCAAAATATGCAACTGCTCAATGGGAGAACGGTACACGCCCGGGTCCTGACGCTAGCTGGAGGCAGAAGCATATTTTCCATCGAGATTACTCACATGGGTACAGTACCTGGTAGGAACATTAGGAACTACTGCTTGAAATTGACCGTCTGCAGTCCTTACCTGAATTACAGACTAATACAGCCATTACAATTCACATCGTTTATCCGACAGATTCTACACTCACCCAAAGTAGACTGGTCTGGTGAGTCAGCTAGCTGTGGTCAAGCTCAGAGCGCTGCAAATAAATTCTTAAGGGAGGGGGGATTTTCCCAAGTAGTTGACTTCCCAACTAGAGACAATAATACCTTAGATGTTTATCTCGTAAGGCCTGTAGAGCTGTATATTAACTGTCTGAAAGTATCAGGAATTAGTGACCATTCTGGGGTTGAATTAAATATTAGATATGGTGACATTACAAAATTAGACTCTGATGTAGCAAAAAAGATCATATTCCAGTATCGCAGGGCGGATCAGGACAAGTTTCAGGGGTATTTGAATGAGCTATTTGTAGGATGGACATCGGAAGGAAATCACATTAATATCCTGTGGACTAACTTTTTGAAAATTTTAAATAGCGCTGTTGATAAATTTGTCCCATTTAAATTGCTGAAACAAAACCCAGACTCTGAGTATTACACACGAGAAATTAGGAGTCTAAAACAGAAAATTAGGAAATTATACAAAAAAAGACATGACAGTGGCAAGTATATGTTGAAATTTAAGTCCTTATCAAGAGAGCTCGTCTTAAAAAGAGGGCTGCTCATGACAGTTATATGCAAGGTTTACTTGGTTCGGGAGGTGGTGGGTGGAAAAATTTTTACAGTTATGTTAGGAGAAGAAAGGGAAATTCAAATAATTGGTCGATGATAATGTCCGGTGACGGTAAATTAATAACTGAGAAACAGGCCATTGCTAATGAATTAAATGTCTTTTACGGTAGTGTGTTCAATAAATCCAATAGCTGTGTGTTGGACCTTAACGACGAATTAGGGGCTCCCCTGTTCCAAATAAACCAGTCAGCAATTGTAAAGCTAATACAAAAACTACGTTTCAATGTATCAAAGGGTCCTGATAATATTGTTAGTGAAGTACTTAAACTAGGAGGTAGGGGCGTGGCACGATACTTGGAGGTGATGTTTAATGTGTCCATAAACAATACGCAAATTCCAGATGACTGGAAAAGAGCTACGGTAGTCCCAATATTTGAGGGAGGGAGCAGACTTGAATTGGGCAACTACAGGCCGGTTAGCCTTACGTCCATCGTTTGTAAACAGATGGGGCATCTCATTTGCGACTACTTGAGGGAACAGTGGGAAACATTATCATGGTTTAATGATAGGCAACATGGATTTCGGAAAGGTTACTCATGCGAGAGTCAGATGCTATCACTTTTTCAAGACATTGGCGAATCGTTAGACCATGGAGTTTCAGTCGACGCCGTGGTTATAGATTTTGCGAAGGCATTTGATGTCGTGCCGCATGACATGCTACTCCATAAATTAGCTTCGACGAAGATTGATAGAAGAGTAATTTTATGGATCCAAGAATTTTTGACGGGTCGTTCCCAGAAAGTGAAAGTCGAAGGCATATTCTCGGATGAAATTACCGTAACGTCGGGTATCCCTCAGGGCAGCGTAATCGGAACTTTGTTATTTTTGGAGTTTATAAATGACTTACCAAATGGAATTCGCAGTGACTGTCGATTGTTTGCGGATGATTGTGTAATATATCGAAAGATACATGACTCACAAGACAATGCAGTGCTTCAAGAGGACCTGAACCTGGTCTATAAGTGGGCGATTGTAAATAAAATGAAAATAAAACAAGAAAATATAGTCTCTTAGAAATAGGGAAAGTGCGAAGGCAGGATTTTCAATATAACATTGGCTCGGAAATACTTGTAGAAGAAGATTCTTGCAAATATTTGGGCGTTCACGTAAGGAATGATATGAAATGGAGTTGTCATGAAGGATGTGTAGTTTCAAAAACTTACAAATCCCTGCACTTTGTAATGAGGGTATTAAAAGGAAGTAGTACCTCTGCTAAAGAATTAGGCTATTTGTCACTTGTAAGACCTATTCTGGAATATGCCTCGGCGGTTTGGGATCCATATCAAGTAGGGCTCATCAATGAGTTGGAAATGGTACAAAGAAAGGCCGCTAGATTTGTGTTCAGTGACTTTAATCCCAGGAGCAGTGTGAGCCGTATGTTAAAGAAACTTGGGTGGGAATCACTGGAGGCTAGGAGGATGAAATCTAGACTCTGCGCTATGTACAACACGTATACAAATCAACCAGCATGGGGTGAGCTTAGCAAACGAATGGGAAAGCCCACTTACATTGGTAGGAGCGATCATCCTTTCAAAGTTAAGGGCCGACCACAGCGAACAAATTATGGTAAATATTCTTTTGTAAACCGTGCCATTGATAACTGGAACTCTCTACCTGCCGCAGTCTTAGAGCCTTTTCCCATACATATAGGTGTGTTTAAGAAAAGACTGACTATTTGTGTAAATATTCCAGTTTAATTGTTGTATAATTGTTATTGAATTGTTATGTATAATTATTTATTTGTTATGTATATCCAATTTGCCACCGGGGGACACACCCCCCATTGCAAATAAATGAGTGAATGAAAGAATGAATGAAAGTACACGGGGTTAGATGACCGCGTTGTCGCAGCCCCTAAACTGAGGAACCAACCAGAGGTAGATTTCATTAGAAAGCTAACTATTTCAATGGGTACCATTTTTCGACTTCCCGAAAATTTCGACATATCTTCGCGTTTCACATCCCCCAGACCCCAAAACCACCGTCAGTTCAAAAGTTTATATATAATTTATGTATATATATATATCAGTTTCTTGTGGACACGATAACTGCCGAAATTTTGCACCAATCACGTTTTACCGAATATGTATACCTATAAAATCTCGGTCGAGTTCGTTACTGGGCTAAATCGGTAGAAGGGGGTGAAAATGGGGGGCCTTTTTTTTTTTCGAAAAAAAAGAAATATTGCTATAACTCTCTTAATATGTGAAATATCGAATCCGTTCAACGTTCATAATACGTGTCGGATAAAGCCCAAAAATTTATGTTTAAAGAGTTTTTTTATAGCACCAACCATTGACCAAAGGGGTGGGAAAAAGTGGGTTTTTCGGGAAACATTAATCATATCTCTCTTAATAGGCACAATATCAAAACCGTACGAAATGAACAATATTCCCCTAATAATTACCTAAAACTTTTGTCTGAAAGAATGTTTGATATGACCCACCATTATGCCAAGGGATGAGAAAAATGATTTCGGAATTATAAGAAAATGCCAAGAGCTATCAGTGGTTGCCATGGCAACACTACCAAATTGATGAGGGATGAGCCATCAGACTTTGCCAATATAACGCACTTGCACGAGATCAGATTCAGTATTTCCATCTGACTAAGTGGGAAGCGGCTTCGGTGACGTAACTGGTAGCATGCAGAATGTCTATGTCCAAGGTCGCGGTTTCAAAGCCGGCCGAAGTCGTCGGATTTTCTAAGAGCGCTAAAATCCCTCAGTTTGCTTTCCTTTGGAGGGGAAGTTCCAACGTTCGTTGCGAGTTGCTGGTTGGGGTGGCATCTAGTAGCCAATTTCACAGCTAGGTGTCGTTGACGGTAGTACCTGGTAGCAACATTAGGAACTACTGCTTGAAATTGACCGTCTGCAGTCCTTACCTGAATTACAGACTAATACAGCCATCCCTAAGTACACGGGGTTACATGACCGCGTTGTCGCAGCCCCTAAACTGAGGAACCAACCAAAATCCCTGCGGGAGATATAATTTTACGTGAAGAAGTAACAGACCGTTACATAGTTACACATCAGTGTCGAAACCTTGCATAAGGACAGTGTGACCACAAGTATAACAAGAAGTTCCGTGACGAACTAAAGAGCCTACTTTTCATGCCAATGATTAATCTACAGTGAATGAACCTATCTACAATAATCACGAAATTCAGTTGGTAATATCGAAATGTCTATTTAGTTCGAAATAAACGTGGTATAATATAGCCTAATAGAGCACTACAGTTGGCAGCCCTGGTGACTGAATAGATTCTTAGTTCCATCTCTTAAGGTACAGAATAATAAATTAAGTTGAAGTCCAATGGACGTTACATTGGATCTATCAGCACGCGTAAAAGCATGTTGGCAACAATGTCATGCGTGTGCTGGTCAGACATAATCTGAAATACTATGATATCTTGTTGTGCCGATTTCGGATGAAATCCATTTATTAGTATAGAAGTTACATGTATTTTAAAACTGGACCTATCAGCAGGCATAGAATCATGTTGGTAGCACTGACTTATATTAATTACTCCAAATTAATCTAGAATGCCAGGTGCTATACGTGTGCAAAATATAAAGCTGTTGGCTTGCATTCTTTCTGATATATTGATATTAGGATAAAAAATATAGACAGCATTTATTAACAGTTGGCAGCCCCTATTGCACTTAAGAATACTTGTAGTCATATCTGGTATGTAACACATAGCACATACGAAATTTGGTTGAAATTCAACTGATAGTATAGAAGTTACATGTATTTAAAAATTGGTCCTATCAGCAGGCTTAGAATCATGTTGGTAGAACTGACGTACATAATTTACTCCAAATTAATCTAAAATGTCAGGTACTACACTTGTTCATAGTTTAACGCTGTCGGCTTGCATACTTTTTGATATATTAGTATTTGGATAGCAAATATAGAGAGCAATTATTAACAGTTGGCAGCCCTGGTGGCCCTTAAGAATACGCTCAGTCATTTCTGTTTATGAACACATATTACATACAAAATTTGGTTGAAATCCAATTGATAGTGTAGAAGTTATATGCAATTAAATAGTGGACCTATCAGAAGGCTTAAAATTATTTTGGCAACACTGTCATGTATGGCCTCCTGGAAATTAAACTGAAATAATATTGTCTACATATCTGCCAATTTTGGAAAAGCTCCCATGCATACCTTGCAAGATATCCAACATTGAGCTCAAATTTCTAGTGTGTCTTTTCAGCAGTTGGTAGCACTGACATCATTTTCAAATATGGACGTGAGATATTCCGGTATACATCTTTACTCCTACTTAATTTGGTTTCGATTGCTGCAGCCGTTTAGGAGTTGATAGGGGGGGGGGGGACGGCACACACACAGCCAGACAGCCAGACTGACAGACAGACAGACACACATTTTCCCGGATCGATCTCATAAGTCTACTTTTTCCTCATTTTTGCAAAATGTGAAAAGTAGGCTAAAAATGGACCCCAAATGACAAGAAGTTTACCGTTCCCATAAGACAATAAAATGTTTAAAATAAGCATAAAATGACGAAAAACAAAGTTAATTAAGCTCCAATTATAAAATACCTTCTCGGAATAAATGAGGTCTGATCCTTCTACGAAAACCTGCATATTCTGCCTATTTTCGCCTATCCCCAAGTTTGTCCGGTGAAATCTACCTCCGCCGTCCGGCGTGCCGTGAGGACTTTTTTTTTTAAATTTAAGTACTGCAACTTAGAATTTTTCAAATAGTTCCTACTTTTGCGGCTAAGCGCCACCGTTAACGACTACTAGGCCAAGTTCAGAACTTAGCTACTAGACGCCACCGCAGTCGGCTCTTGGCAACGAACGTAGAAACCTAAGAGCGTTGTTTACATTCTTAACCTATCCAATTTAGCTTCACACAGGTGCAATTAGTGGAAGGTTCTTTAACATGCCATAAATCTATGACATGGGACCGCCGGCTTTACTTCCCCTCCTAAGGAAGGCATACTGAGGGATTTTTAACGCTCTTAAAAAACCGACGGCTTTGGCCGGGTTTGAACCCGCTATCTTGGGCATAGAAACTCAGCATGCTACCGACTACGCCACCGAAGCCGCCAAAATGTTTCTCCGTTATTTCCCTACTTCTACTTCAGGCGATTGCCGGGATGGTACCTAAATTAAGACCACGGCCGCCTCCTATCCAGATCCTAATCTTAATTACAAATGCACACTAATACTGTCATCACAGTGAACAAGTTGAGAGATTTTTCAAATACCTGAGTACTCGGGGCTACATCACCACGATGTTGCAAAGCCCCTTAAGTGAATCAACAACAACTACTGTATATTTTCATTTGTTTCTCTATATATATGTTGATGGTCGTTTTCATTTTCGATTAATTGAATTAACTAATTAACTAAAACAAGTAGTTCCGTGAAGAACTATACAGCCTATTTTCATATATCCTACTTATGTTAACTGACACTATCAACGTTAAAAATCAGTTTGATTGCTGTAATAGATTCGTAGTTGTCGAGAACTGACTAAATATTGCGGATGGTCGCCATGTTGGATTTTTATATATGTAGGTCTTAGAGTTATGCATTGTTACATGAAGATTATTGTGTACGTGTAGTATTCAAATTTCAATCGCATGATTAGGACACAAGAAGTAACAACGATATTTTGAAATTTCGCACAGCTGCCATCTTGTGGTTATGGAAACAATTTTAAAAAATCAGATGCCAGTGGATTATCATTTGTATAAGGATTTACTGTACCAAGTGTCACTGCACTCGGATGGTTAAATTGCGTGAAACGACCATTTGATTATTTATATTTCGCGTCGCCGCCATGTTGGATTTGTGATCACCAGGTTATTGAAAGTCCTATAGGTGAACTTATGTTCATAGCCCCTATGAAAATTTAAAAAATCAGTTTGATTGCTGTAATAGATTTGTAGATATAGAGATCCATCTAAATATTTCGGATGGTCGCCATGTTGGATTGTTATATGTATAGCCCATAGAGTCATGTACCATTAAAGGAAAATTATTGCGAAGATTCATTATTCAAACTTGCACTTCGATCGCATGATTACGACACAAGAAATAAAAACTTAATTTTAAAATTCCCACAACCGCCATCTTGAGTTTATGTAAACAATTGAACTAAATTATATACCAGTGCATTACAATGTGTATAAATATTTCCTGTACCAAGTTTTATTGCGTTTGGATCATTAAATCGCGAGATTTAAAATTTTACAACTTCGCTTGGCTGCCATATTCGTTTTGTAGTTAACCGGTTTTGAAAAGTCTTATAGATGAACTTCCAGTAGAGCCCTTTATCTCCGTACAAAATTTCAGGGTGATACCGCTAATAGTTTTGGAGATATAGAATGCAGGTGAAATATTTCGCACAGCCGCCATCTTGAGGTTATGTAAACAATTGAACGAAATTGGATGTCGGCGCATTACAATATGTATAAACATATACTGTACCAAGTTATATTGGGTTTGGCTGGTTAAATCGCGAGAAACGTCTATTTAAATGTCGCAACTTCGCTTGGCCGCCATGTTGGTTTTATAGTTACCAGGTTTTCAAAAGTCACACAGGTGAACTTCTAGTAGTTCCCTTTATAACCGTAAAATATTCCAGGGTGATATCGGTAATAGTTTTGGAGATATTGAATGCTGGTGAAATATTTCGCATAGCCGCCATGTTGGATTGGTGAGACGTAACAAAATGTAAATGGCACGGTCCGGGTCATACGAAATATTTCTATGTACTTACCGAGTTTCATTGAAATCGCTGCAGCCGTTTAGAAGTTATTAGGGGGCACACACCATCACACACACACACACACACACACACCATCACACACGGACAAAAGGTGATCTCAAAAGCCTATTTTTTCAAAAATTTAAATAGGCTAATGACAACCAGCTGTCATCGCTTCAATGAATGATGGTACAGGGAATTGTACCACCAAATGGTGTAGGTCTGCCTCTTCCAGCATGCTGGTACACTCTCTGTACCACGTTGTGTTATGATGCTACTAGTTACTAGGTGGTACTTTCTAATTACTTCTTTCCCTCCATTTCGTGTTTAAGTGGCTATTTGTCTGATGACATGCGCACAGAGCTTATTGTGAATAAATAAATATCTTGTGCCTCAAGGGACAAAATTCCTGTCAAATTTATGTGCTTGAAATAGTTAACAAGTTATTCTTCTTTTAGGGACCTTGCCATATCGTGGTCATGTAGCCCCCATGTACGTGGATGTCTGTGGAATTTGTCTCATAACCAGTGTTATTGTGATGGCTGCCCTGGTGTGTGTATTGGTAATTCGGAAGAGGATTGGGAAGGAGGTGGCTGTGGGCTTAAGTTAGGATTCATCTGGACATTTACTTGGAGTAGAGGTGAGAAAACTTCCTCCATTATTGATACGTGCAAGGGCACGTCTCTACTATTTCAAACATGTATTTATTCATGGATGCTGTACTTGAAGTTTGAATCGTCCGCTTCGCCGCTCAGTACCGTCTGTGACCACAAGATGGTAGCTGCAGTCGGACTTTGGAAGGATCCAAGTAGTTCCTGCTTATTCACCAATATAGTGCGTTGGTGTTTCCTTTAAAACTCTACCAATTCGTGACATAAGTGAAAGTCAATTATGATTCTTCGTCTTCAAACAAATGCTAGTGCATTCATGATACCGCCAAAATTATGAACTTATTAATGACATTGTTATTTGATGTGTCTTTCTCTGATTGGACAATATTTATTTACATGAAGACAGTTCGATAAATGACGAGCGATTCTCCGCCAGCTTGGGGAGTTAACTGTCGGTCTTTTTGTAAACAAGAAGCCGGCCGCTGGTGTGAAGGAATATCTCTCTGTGTGCTAGGGGGCTTGCCCCCCTGGCTTTTACCAAATATGAATACAAATTCAACTAAGAAACGCCTGTGCTACATAAGAATTTAATTTCTTCCTTTCGCCTGGACGATGAAAGTGATGGAGAGTCGCAACTGGATGCGAACGAGTGCTGGTCATCTAAACAACGCATGTGCCGGGGTTTGCCATTTTTGTGAAGCACATGTAATAACATAAAATTATGTGTTAATTTGTTTATTGTTATTGTGTCTCCACGGAGAAGGATGTAAGGTACGTTTTTTTTTAAATTTAATTTATTTAATTATTTTATTTTGGGATATCCAAGTTTGGGCGTGTACGAATGTTGATCTTCGGTTGTGTTCACTTGTAGGCCTAAAATTTCCTTTACGTTTTAATAACGTTTCCTTATATATATTAAGTTTCTTATTTATTTTTTTGTTTACCTTCTGGAGACACATTTATTAAGTTATTTCACGTTTTAATTATTATTTATTTTCCTTTGGCAAGCTTGGGTTTGTGTTTTTTTTAAATTCATGTAAGATCCGTCCAGTTTTAAAACGACTTGCATTAATAGTTTGTGATGTAATTGTTTTTTTTCCACCGTTCTTTTCCTTCTACTAATGTTTAAATTTAATCTTATTTGTTGTTTGTCGTAATTTCGTTCCGGCATGTTTTTGGTGTAGCCATACCTTTGTTTACCGTGATGCATTGTGGTCTCGTTGTTAGTCCTTTTGGCGCGGGTCTCAATAGCAGACGTGTTGTGAATTAACTTAATCCTTTTTTTAGTGTAATCTCGTTAATGTTAATTTCGTGATTTTTGGTAATGTCCTTGTGTTTTCCGCCGGCGTGCATATCATTTATTTATTTATTTTCTATCCAATTTATTTTTTTTATTTTAAAGTTTAATTTAAATTCTATCCTTAATGTTTTGGCGTGGCCTCAACATCTGCATGTCGGATCGTGATTGCATTACCTTGCAATTCATCAAGCCCGTTCTGAGTATGTTATGCATGTAATATTTATTTTAACCTTTGGGCTGTTAAATTTTATTTTATTTTAAATTAAGTCTTACCTCTTCTTGGCTTTTGCAAGCAAGCATGTTAGGCGCTATCTGGCCTTCTTGGAAATTTTGTGTGGATTGATGCATGTGCAGTTTGGGTGAAGGTTCTTTAAATTTTTAATATTAAACCTATTATTTTTTTTTATTTCACTGTTGTGGCATTATTTCACCGACGGCAGTCCCGTTGGTTTTTGGGGGGTGTTTGTACGATAGCCTGTGTGTGTTGTCCCCTTCTCCATCTTCCTTCCACTCCTTTGGAGCTCTTCTGTTGGGACATGTCATCTGGAGGTGATGTTGTTGCGGAAGTGACCCGGACCCCTGAATACAGGTAAGTTGGCCCATCCACGTTTCCCGTACTCGTCCCATTCTGGTAAGCAAGCGTTGGTTATCGAGTAACCGACGTGCTGCTGGCCAGTGCCGTCCACCAATGCTGTGCTAGGGGGGGTAGCATTTTGGTAGCAGAGCATGGTTATGTTCACTTCCGTAACTATCCCCTCCCCAGTACCCACAGGCTGTTTTATGGACCCCTCTAATACTGATGGGTCAGTTGTTGGTGGGATTTTGTCAGGAAAATGTACTTAATGTTATGTTTTGCTAATCCTTGTCGTTATTGTGTTTCATGTTGCCTCTGGATATCCATGTGGTATGCTGGATGTAAGGTGTCCTGTTTTTAAACGAGGCGTTTACCCCTGTATTTTACCCTGTTTGTGTGCAACATCCCCAATGAAGATGAAGCCCGGTGAGTGTCTGATATGTGTTCTTGGCATGGGAAATGGGATTTCTTAATGTCTAATAGCCTATATGCTGCGTACGAAGGAATCCTGGAGCCCCGTCGGAAGCTGGTAGCCTGATTGTTTGTGCCTATTTTTGTGATTTAGCTCCATGTTCTCGAGCCAAGCAGGTGGTGACGTGTGCAGTTCTGGACAGCATGGTGCATAATTTGGTGTAGTAGGGTGGCTGTGTTTGAGTCTCAGCCTAATCTTTGGTGATGGTAATTGCTGGTTGTGGTACTGTTGTGAAAGTGTAAACTGTCCTTGTAATTCCTGAAATTTGTTTCCTTCTATATTGGTTGTCTGCATTCTGTGTTTTCCAAAATGGCCGACAACAATAGTGTTTTCAATTTAATCGACTTAAGCGATAACCTTGTGAATTTAGAGAGTTCTTCTGGGGTTGATCGTGAATCACCTCTGTTTACTAGGTCTGATGTTTTGGGATCGATTACCAGTAG
The DNA here is from genome assembly GCA_946902985.2 of Meconema thalassinum. NCBI lineage: Eukaryota > Metazoa > Arthropoda > Insecta > Orthoptera > Tettigoniidae > Meconema > Meconema thalassinum. The sequence goes on from OX336391.1 coordinate 145,010,029, forward strand.
TAGTTTGCCTGCCCCTCTGTTGCCTGTCGCTGGCTCGTCCATTCCACTTAATCCTGCATACGGTCATTCTTCTCATGTTAGGTCACCTAGTGATTTCCTGGGTCCTGCCGACCCATTGCATCCCAGTTCTTTCACTAGTAATATGAATGTTTTGTCGCCTGTAGAGGGTGTGCGAGCGGGCTACCCTGGTAACAATGTCTCTATTCCTAATGCTACGTTCTCACCTACCGTTAATTATGGGTCGATTCCTCATCCTATTTCTGGTTTCTTAACTAAATTAAAACATTTCAACCTTGATGACGTTACCCAAGTGGTACAATTTTTAAAGCAAGTGGTAGAGTTGGGTAACCATGCCTCGATTTTTGGGATGTCGGAAGTTCAGATTTTCCAACTTTTGTATCCAGTTGCATCCGGTATGCTGCGCGATAAGCTTGTTGAAGCTATCCACCTCCGCATGTCCTTGGCCATGTTTATTAGGGAAGTGTTGTGGTTTTTTGTCCCTGCGAGCGCCCTAAGTGCTCTCGAGCAAAGGTTCCTTTATCGTGTCCAAAGGCTGGACGAGTCCCTTAGCGACTATGTCAGTGACATTAAGGTGTATGCCCAGGTTTTTGCATCCCCTTTAACAGAGCGACAGTTGGTGTCATCAATTGTGAATGGGTTTTCGCCTCAATATAGGTCATACATGACTATGTGTACCAGGCCTTCGTCATTCGTCGAGCTGAAACAGGTCGTTATAGAGGCTATGGCGGTGAAGCATGCAGATTCCCTTCGTGTAGCTAATGTTCCTCCTCCTTCCTTGATGTCTTGTACCCCTACTTCTTTGATGTCTCGTCCCCCACCTAAGGTTATGTTTCATCCTCGACCCAACATTAAGTGCCACTCGTGCGGTGGAGTGGGACATGTCAAGAAGGTGTGTCCGAGTAACCAGGCTGTGTATCGCCAATGACGGAACGTTGAGGAGACCAATTCGGGTGTTACTTCCAAGGATATTTCTGTGTGTAAGAATTTGGGAAAACCCTGTGAAGTTTCTGGTCGCCCTACCAATGATAGTCTTGATAACTCTATGAAAGCTAATTCATCATGTGCTAATTCTGCTTATGTCACTGGCCTACCTAACCTGTCGGTGAGCAATGTCGTGGCAAGTCAGCCTAATTCTAAACGTTGTGTGAATCCTGTGGTGCGGGTGTCCTCGTCACCTAATTGTAATCGTGTTAGAGCGAGTAATGATTTTGGAATTTCTCCTGTGGCTAAAGGAATATCCCCGTTTATTGAAATTTGTGTTAATGACGAGCCCGTTTCTGCATTGCTTGATTCTGGTAGTGTCGCATCCTTTATAAGCGAGGACTGGTTTCTATCTATGAAAAGTGTTTGCAAATTTCCTGAGTTAGAGCCTAACAATGAATCCTTTATTTCGGCAAATTGTTCAAACTTAAATATTTTGGGTAGTATGACAGTCAAAATTCATATTCTAAATTTTTCTTGGAAATTTAAATTTTTGGTTGCCAGAAATCTTTCTTGTGCTGTGGTCATTGGAGCTAATTTCATGTCACACGTTGGTATGCTTCTTGATTTTGGTGCTCGCAACTTATGGTTTAAGTTTAATCCACAGAGTAAATTATCGTTTAACCCGCTTTTATCTTCTCCTGCTGTCAATTCTGTTACTGAACCTATGACTATTGAGGATCTCGATCTGGAAAATTTAACGAGTCTTCAAAGGGAGGCCATTAAGAGGTTATGTCAGGAATATGGCGATGTGTTTACTGACAAGTTGGGTGTAACCCATTTGATGGAGTACAAGATTGAGCTAACCGATTCTGTGCCGGTGCGTTCCAGCCCGTATCGCCTTGCCCCGCCCAAGATGGCTGAACTTCGTAAGATTATCGATAAGATGTTAGAAGAAGGTGTAATCCAACCCTCTATCTCTGCCTACTCATCCCCTGTATTTCTTGTGCCAAAACCTAACGGTGGTTTTCGGCCGGTGGTCGACTATAGGGCCCTTAATCAAAAGGTTGTTTTGCAGTCCATTCCTTTGCCGGACCTTCACACATGTTTTAGTTGGTTTCGCAACGCGAAGGTGTTCACGATCCTCGATTTAAATTCTTCCTACTTCCAAATTCCCCTCTCTCCTGAATCCAGGCATGTTACTGCTTTTTCCACTGACTGGAACCTGTTTGAGTATGCCCGTGTCCCGTTTGGCCTATCCACCGGAGCCGCTGTGTTGAGCAGACTTCTGGACAAGGTATTTTCAGAAATTCAATTCAAGTTTGTGTACCACTACCTTGACGATGTGGTGATCTATTCCGAGTCCTTCGAGGAACACGTTGATCATCTGAAAATTGTACTTGATCGGTTGCGTGACGCTGGACTTACCGTCAAATTGTCCAAGGTTTCATTTGCCAAGCCCAAAATTTCCTTCTTGGGACATATTGTTTCTGAATCTGGTATCTCAGTGGACCAGTCTCGCACGCAGGCCATCAGAGATTTTAAACCACCCAAGAACGCCAAGGGTGTTGCTCGTTACATTGGAATGGTCAACTTCTTTCGCAAGTTTATCAATAACTTTGCCGACCGGGCTGCTCCTCTAAATCAATTACGCAAAAAAGCTGTGAAGTTTGAGTGGGGTCCCTCTCAGCAAGCAGCCTTCGAAGATCTTAAGCTTGCGCTCTCTAACGCCCCTGTGTTAGCCATTCCGGATTTTGGGAAGCAGTTCATTGTGCAGACTGATGCGTCTGGACGTGGTGTTGGTTGTGTCCTTCTGCAGGAATCTGATCTGGGTCGGCAACCCATTGCATACGCTTCACGTACCTTAACGGACGCAGAGAGGAAGTATTCTATTTACGAACTTGAGGGCTTAGCTGTGTTGTTCGCTCTAGAAAAATTCCGTATGTATCTTGAGCACACCAAGTTTCTCCTTGAGACCGATAACCAAGCCTTGAGCTGGGTCTTAGGGAAACCCCGCAAAACTGGTAGAATTGCTAGGTGGGCAACTAGGATTCTGTCGTTCCAGTTCACTGTCCAACATATTCGTGGGTCCGAAAATGCGGTAGCTGATTCTTTAAGCCGCATGTACGAGGAAACAGCTGAAGAGGATGTTCAGGATTGTGAACCTGTAAACCTTGTATCTGCTGTAAATTGTGTCAATGCCGTTCTTAGCAATTCCCCTGTGCTTTTTGAGGATGTGAGACGATTCCAGAAGGAAGACCCCTCCTTGTCTAGCCTTATTGACCGAATCAATTCTGGTGAAGTGATCAAGCCCTACTCTCTGAAGGACGGTGTGTTGTGTTGTTCGTCTCGTCATGACCGCCTACCTAAAATTGTGCTCCCGTCAATCCTCATTCCGGAAATCTTTCGTTACTATCATGAATCTCCGATTGGTGGCCACCTAGGAGTATTCAAGACCCGAGCTAAAATCAGACAGTTTTTCATTTGGCCAGGTATGGATGGCGACATCAGGAGGCTCATCAGGAATTGTGCTGCATGCAGTATTAGCAAACCTCCGGTTTCTACTAAAGTTGGCCTGTTGTCATCTGAACCAGCATCTAGACCCTTGGAGAGGCTTTTTATCGACCATGTTGGACCGTTCCCTCGCTCTGGTCGGGGAAACCAATTTGCGCTTGTTTGCACTGACGGTTTCTCCCGGTTTAGTTGGATTTTCCCCACCAGACAGGCTACGACCAGTTCCGTCATAAAGTGTCTTAATTCCATCTTCTCGTCTTTTGGGCCGTGTCAGTATCTGGTGTCAGATAATGCCAAGTGCTTTGTATCTCATCAGTTCCGTCAATTCTTATTTGATTATGCTATTTCGCACGTAACCACCACTCCCTATTTTCCTAACCCGTCTCTTGCTGAGCGAGTCAATCGTAATCTCCGTTCTGCTCTGATTGCTTTCCACCACGACGACCATTCCAAGTGGGATTCTAATTTGCATTGGCTCAATTTTGCTTTCAACACCGCCGTGCATGAGAGCACGCAAGCTACCCCTTTTTCGTTAATGTTTTCCTTTATGGCTAATTCTCCGTTGTCTAATCTGTGGAACCTACACGATCTCCTTCCTGACAGTTTCACGCCCGAGGATATGAGGGCGAAATTCGACAAGGCTAGAGAGAATATTAAGGTATCCCATGACCAACTTGCCAGGCGACACAATGCCTGTCGCAAGCCAGCTGATTTGGAAATTGGTGATGTTGTGTACGTCCGCAATTTCGAGCCCAAGGGCGTCAGTAATCTTGTCTCAAGCAAGTTAACCCCTCGTTTTAAAGGCCCGTGCTATGTAGAGACATTCTTGACTCCTGTTACTCTTCTTGTTCGAAACCCTAAGGCCAACAAAATTTCTAGAGTGCATCTATCACACATTAAACGAGGTGGAGACGTTTCTAATGAGGAAATGCTACCGTAAATTTTGTAAAACAAATTTTGTAAACTGAATTTGTATAATGTAGAGTATCCCTAACCTTCATTTAAGCCTTCAAGCCTCTGTTCCTTGTGGAATTTTGAATTTAATTGGATTTGAAAACTCTGGTGGGATACAAACTGTATTGTTGGGAAGTTCCCATTGTAATGGTAAATTGTAAAAGTGTACCTAATTTTGATGTTTCATAGGAGATGCTAACATGTAAGTTGGGCTCGGTGGGAGACCTAACTCATGGTAACCTTGTATTCCTGTTCCCTTTGGGAATTGTAGTGGTCATTCCTCTACCGTAGTCCCTTCGAAATGTATAGTTGTCTAACTCATGTAATCTTGTAATGTACTTCGAATCTGTAAAAAGTGTAAACTTGTTAATGAAACCTTGTAAGCACGGATCTAGGGCCTAGTCAAAAATTTTCTTCATTTAAATTCAACTTGTTTCTCTTTGTAAAATGTAGTAAGATATTGTAAATTCTGTAATACCTTTTTGAAACTAGATTAACTTCTATTTTTGTAAATGGCTGCCCACGCGTCGAATCATATCTGGCACATTGCTTCCACCTACTTCGTCTAAAGCGAACTAAATTGGACTTATTGAAAATGTATCTAACGTGTCTCGAACTCTGAAAGCACTGCTGGTGCTGGTGTACTACGTTTCTGAAGATTTTTGGACACAGTGATGCTGTTGACTAAGTGGTTTGCGAGGTGATCAATTATCCCATCACTGATAATCTGACCCTGCATTCTTCCTAACCAAAACGATGCGGTTTCGCCCATCTATTGGAGTTAACTGGTGAACATTTTCTTCAGCAAACTTGCTTGGTGAATCGACAAGTTATGGAGTACTGTCTATGCCTTGGCATATTCGTGAACGGTGTTCACGCTTAAGGGAGGGAGACTGATACGTGCAAGGGCACGTCTCTACTATTTCAAACATGTATTTATTCATGGATGCTGTACTTGAAGTTTGAATCGTCCGCTTCGCCGCTCAGTACCGTCTGTGACCACAAGATGGTAGCTGCAGTCGGACTTTGGAAGGATCCAAGTAGTTCCTGCTTATTCACCAATAGAGTGCGTTGGTGTTTCCTTTAAAACTCTACCAATTCGTGACATAAGTGAAAGTCAATTATGATTCTTCGTCTTCAAACAAATGCTAGTGCATTCATGATACCGCCAAAATTATGAACTTATTAATGACATTGTTATTTGATGTGTCTTTCTCTGATTGGACAATATTTATTTACATGAAGACAGTTCGATAAATGACGAGCGATTCTCCGCCAGCTTGGGGAGTTAACTGTCGGTCTTTTTGTAAACAAGAAGCCGGCCGCTGGTGTGAAGGAATATCTCTCTGTGTGCTAGGGGGCTTGCCCCCCTGGCTTTTACCAAATATGAATACAAATTCAACTAAGAAACGCCTGTGCTACATAAGAATTTAATTTCTTCCTTTCGCCTGGACGATGAAAGTGATGGAGAGTCGCAACTGGATGCGAACGAGTGCTGGTCATCTAAACAACGCATGTGCCGGGGTTTGCCATTTTTGTGAAGCACATGTAATAACATAAAATTATGTGTTAATTTGTTTATTGTTATTGTGTCTCCACGGAGAAGGATGTAAGGTACGTTTTTTTTTTAATTTAATTTATTTAATTATTTTATTTTGGGATATCCAAGTTTGGGCGTGTACGAATGTTGATCTTCGGTTATGTTCACTTGTAGGCCTAAAATTTCCTTTACGTTTTAATAACGTTTCCTTATATATATTAAGTTTCTTATTTATTTTTTTGTTTACCTTCTGGAGACACATTTATTAAGTTATTTCACGTTTTAATTATTATTTATTTTCCTTTGGCAAGCTTGGGTTTGTCTTTTTTTTAAATCCATGTAAGATCCGTCCAGTTTTAAAACGACTTGCATTAATAGTTTGTGATGTAATTGTTTTTTTTTCCACCGTTCTTTTCCTTCTACTAATGTTTAAATTTAATCTTATTTGTTGTTTGTCGTAATTTCGTTCCGGCATGTTTTTGGTGTAGCCATACCTTTGTTTACCGTGATGCATTGTGGTCTCGTTGTCAGTCCTTTTGGCGCGGGTCTCAATAGCAGACGTGTTGTGAATTAACTTAATCCTTTTTTTAGTGTAATCTCGTTAATGTTAATTTCGTGATTTTTGTTAATGTCCTTGTGTTTTCCGCCGGCGTGCATATCATTTATTTATTTATTTTCTATCCAATTTTTTTTTTATTTTAAAGTTTAATTTAAATTCTATCCTTAATGTTTTGGCGTGGCCTCAACATCTGCATGTCGGATCGTGATTGCATTACCTTGCAATTCATCAAGCCCGTTCTGAGTATGTTATGCATGTAATATTTATTTTAACCTTTGGGCTGTTAAATTTTATTTTATTTTAAATTAAGTCTTACCTCTTCTTGGCTTTTGCAAGCAAGCATGTTAGGCGCTATCTGGCCTTCTTGGAAATTTTGTGTGGATTGATGCATGTGCAGTTTGGGTGAAGGTTCTTTAAATTTTTAATATTAAACCTATTATTTTTTTTTATTTCACTGTTGTGGCATTATTTCACCGACGGCAGTCCCGTTGGTTTTTGGGGGGTGTTTGTACGATAGCCTGTGTGTGTTGTCCCCTTCTCCATCTTCCTTCCACTCCTTTGGAGCTCTTCTGTTGGGACATGTCATCTGGAGGTGATGTTGTTGCGGAAGTGACCCGGACCCCTGAATACAGGTAAGTTGGCCCATCCACGTTTCCCGTACTCGTCCCATTCTGGTAAGCAAGCGTTGGTTATCGAGTAACCGACGTGCTGCTGGCCAGTGCCGTCCACCAATGCTGTGCTAGGGGGGGTAGCAATTATGGTTGAGGTGGGAAGCGAACCCTCCACTTCTCAGTTTTGCCAGACGAAGTTGAATGTACTCCATTCCAGCTGTCAGACCAGAATTAAATTTCTTGGCAGTGCCGGGAATCAATCCGCACCTCAGGGTCGTCAACCAAGAATGTTGGCCGGTGCCCCACGAGATGGTCAGATTCTCTCATGATGCGCCCTCTCATCACAGGTTCAATTTCAGAAGGTGGATTTATTGGAGACTCCTGTTATTTGTGTGCTTGCTATTTGGTCTCGGAAGAGAAAGAACGAGAGAAGTCTTATTAGGGGGACACACACACTCACGAATCACACACATACGCACACACAGACACACGGACAAAAGGTGATCTCAAAAGCCTATTTTTAGCCTATTTTCATCTTATGAAAAAATAGGCTTATGAGATCACATTTTGTCCGTGTGTCTGTGTGTGCGTGTGCGTGTGTGTGTGTGTGGGTGTGTGTCTAATAACTTCTAAACGGCTGGAGTGATTTCAATGAAACTCGGTAAGATTATAGCACCATTCTGGCCGACTCCGACCGTACCCTTCAAATTTTATTGTGTCGCACCAATCCAACTTGGCGGCAGTGCGAAATATTTCACCATCATTCAGTATCTCCGAAACTATTACTGATATCACCCTGAAATTTTGCACGATGATAAAGGGCACTACTAAAAGTGTACCTATGAGACGTTCAAAAACTTGATAACTACTAAACCAACATGGTGGCCAAACGAAGTTGAGACTTTTAAATAGACTTTCCTCGCGATTTAACCATCCAACCGTAATGAAACTTGGTACAGCAAGTGTTTATACACATTGTAATGCACTGACGTCTATCTTAGTTCAATTGTTTACATCAACTCAACATGGCGGCTGTACGAAATATTTCACTGGCATTATATATCTCCGAAACTATTACAGATATCACCCTAAAATTTTGTAGGGTGATAAAGGGCACTGCTACAAGTTTATCTATGTAACATTCAAAAATCTGTAAGGTACAAAACGAACATGGCAGCCAAGCGAATTTGAAACATTTTAATAGACTTTTCTCGTGATTTAACCATCTGAGCGCAGTGAAATGTGGTACAGTAAATGATTATACATATTGTAATGCACTGGCATCTAATTTTGTTCAATTGTTTGCATAACCTCAAGATTGCGACTGTGAGAAATTTTAAAATTAAGCTTTTATATCTTGTGCGGTAATAATGCTATCGAAGTGAAACTTTGGATGATGAAGCTATGCAATAATTTTCTTTTAATGGTACATAACCCTATGGCCTATGCATATAACAATCCAAAATAGCGAGCATCCGAAATATATTGAATCTAAGAATCTTTTACAGCAATCAAACTGAATTTTTTATGTTCATAGATGCTACGGACATAAGTTCACCTATAGTACTTTCAGTAACCTGGTGAGCACAAATCCCACATGGCGGGGACGCGAAGTATAAATATTTAAATGGACGTTTCTCGCGATTTAACCATGCACGTTAAATGCATATACAGATGTTAATCCACTGCCATCTAATTTATTTCAATTGTTTTCATAACCACAAGATGGCAGCTGTGCGAAATTTTAAAATCTTGTTTTTACTTCTTGTGTCCTAATCATGCGATTGCAGTTTGAATGCCACACGTACACAATAATCTTCATATAACAGTACGTAAATAAAATCCAACCTGGCGACCATCTGAAATGTTTAGACGGTTCTCAATATCTACAAATCTATCACAACAATAACATTCAATTTTTGTATGTTGATAGAGGCAATTGACGGGGCAAATGTTGGGAACTGTTCCAAGCGCCTGATTTAAGCAAGAAAAAGGAGCCCAATTTTAATTTGTCGAAAATAGGCAAGTTGAACTGTGAAGAAAAGTGTGGAGGGCAAGCTAATAATATATTTCTGTAATATTGTAGTGTAGGTGGATGTTCTTGGTTACACAGCCCCACCCTCTAGGGAACGCTAGGAGCCACACCCTCTTGACCTTACATGGAAACGTAAACCTGTGAAGTTGTATGATTCATCATGTACACTACCTTCTCATGTGTACCTAACAGTATTGTTCTGTCGATAAAATTGTTACATGTGTCCATTTTAAGAGTGTAGCGGTCCGAGGTTTGAATCCATATGCTGGCATTTTCCTCGCACATGTTATTTCATTCATTCCTTTCTGAAACATTACCTTATGAATACTCAATTTTCCTGAATTGTATTTTTTCACAGCAACTTCATCATAGTAGCACATTATGCAACGAGCCTTTAATGGCAATATTTGAGACACGAGTATGTTTATAAATCAAGCGTAGCGAGTTTTATAATTTCCATACGATTGTCTTAGTTACCATTATAGGCGAGTTGCATACGACTGTTCGACGATAATTATAACTCTATTGTTTGTTCTAACATATGTATTCATAAATACCTACCGATATTCTGTCAGCTGACTATAGTGAACAGAGCGCATGCACTGGGAACCCACTAAGGATCAAAGATCTTCCAAAGCTTTGTTCTTCTTCATCCTGGGAATTGTGTGGGTCCAGCATTTGCTCTCTACCCAATAACAAATTACAAAGCTTTGAAACATTGTTTATCCTGAACTAGCACCAACAAATAGCGCACAGGTACTATGTGGGATCATTTGTTAATTTGGTCAAATAACACACAATAGGCTGTTACAAAAGCTTTAATATTAAAATGTATCGTATTATCCACTAGTTATTCTTCAAATTCGATGCGTATAGAATGTCAACGGAAGGCAAATCAATGGAGTCCCATATAGAACAGTTATGACATCTGGCGGAAAAGTTTCGCACAAGAAATCCCTTGACTGAAGAGAGGTGGGTTATTGATTGATTTACGTGGATCTAATGTCGTATGATTTCTGCCTCCATGACATTCTGGTGTGTTTATATCAACAACGGCATTCACTAAAATTGTCGGCAAAATCGTAAGCAATGCCCTGTGTAGAAATTGGGGTCACGGATATTAAGGTACGGTGCTATTTCTTTGTTATATTCCCCAGTTTGTTTATGGATTGATCGGATATTCTTTACACTGTCAACTTTCAAACCATGTAATTCATGTCGGACATGTTGGATTTTGTTACGTTGATTTCTTGATGGTCAGTTTCAATTTCGATTAATTGAATTAACTTATAAACTAAAATGAACCAGCAGCTGTAATCGCTTCAATGCATGGTGGTCCAGGTAAATGCTGGGATGGTACCTAAATTAAGACTACGACCACCCCTATCCAATCCTAGTTTCAATCTCTACTACAGGCACTAGCACAACCATCAAAATAACACAGTTTATCAGACTGATTCCAAACACACCCAAGTACATGGGACAGCATGGCCATGTTGTCGAAAAGCCTCTCGTTGAATCAACAGCAATACCATTGATCCCTTCCTATATTATTATGCTAAGATCCCATTCCAGTATTGTACCGAAAATAAGGTCTCATTAAACCAATCTAAATATATGGAGTGCCTACAGGTTAAGCAAAACCCAATGCGTAAACGAAACGCACTCACTTACTCTTTAAATGCCTTACAATTAAATAAATACCTTAAAACATGTATATTTACAATGAAATAATGAAAGAATGCAACACGGTAACCATGGTAACAGAATCTCACAGTTCCATCTATTTCTGTAAGACGCAATGCAATTCCAATTATTACATTACTGTGAAAGTTTCCAGACGGTTATAAGTTATCACGGAACAAAATTAAGCTGTACAATTCATCAATACATCCAGTATAATGCGCTTAAGGGGGTCAATGGGCACTCTAGAATTTTTTCACGCAATTTTCACGTGTCAGTGTGGTACGAAATGTCTTTTTCACCCGACTATAATGGGTCTCCGAAAACCACATTTAAAGGCCCTTAAATTAACAGTGTCTGTGATATTCCCAGAAAACTAACATCGCTCTGACATACCTATGAAGGAATGACAAACCCCTAACCACCGCACAAGTAGCTGAATTGATAAAGTCTCATTATTCATACCGGCTGATTTTGAAAAAAGTATAATGATCCCTATACCAAAGAAAATGGCAGCAAAACATTTTGAACAATATCGCACTATCAGTTTAGTCGTGCATGCATCAAAAATTATCACCAACATAATATTAAGACGAATTGAAAAGAAAATTGAAGAATTTCAGACTGAACACCAATTTGGGTTTGTTTAAGGGTAGGGTACTAGAGAAGCTATATTGGCATTGAGACTTATACTTGAAAAAAGATTGGAAAAAGACCATAGAACTTATTTATGCTTTGTGGATATTGAAAAGGATATTGAAAATGTACAATGGATACAATTGTTTGAAATTCATATAAACATAGGAGTCCCATATAGAGATAGAAGAATAATCTGGAATTTGTACAAAAATGAAATTGCAGTAATTAAAATTGGAAATGAACAAGAGGAAGCCAAAATAGGGAAAGGAGTTAGACAAGGCTGTGCTTTGTCTCCCACAATTTTTAATGTCTACATCCAGGATGCATTGAATATGGTTCGAGGTGATTTGAATTTAGGAATAAGGATACAAGGTGAACAATTAAATATGATTACATTTGCAGATGACATTGCCATAGTTGCAGATAGTGAACAACATCTCAAACAAATAATAGTAAAAATGGAGGAAATCATGGGTAATGAATACAAGATGAAAATAAATAAGTCAAAGACGAATGTTATGGTCTGCGTTAAAAAGGCAGACTCAAGTATGAAATTAGTGGTGGACAACAAAACACTAGAAAATGTTCAAGAATTTAAATATGTCGGAAGCAAAATTACCAAAGATGGAAGAAGCAAGAAAGAAATCAAATTTAGAATTTTACAAGCCAAATTAGCATTTCACAAAAAGAAACGTTTATTCACTACAAATTCCATTAATCTTAAAACCAGAAAACGATTATTAAAAGCGTATGTTTGGAGTATTGCCCTTTATGGTTGCGAAACGTGGGCAGTTGGAAAAGAAGAAAAAAGGAGGATAAATTCTTTTTAACAATGGTGTTATAGAAGAATGCTAAAAATTAGCTGGACAGAAAAAATTACGAATGTATTTAAAAAGTTGGAGGAAAATTATACCTTATGGAAAAGCATAGAGAGGAGGAGGACTAGACTGATAGGACATATTTTGAGACACGATAGCCTGCTGAAAACGGTATTGGAGGGAATGGTTGAAGGCAAAAGATGTCGAGGAAGACCACGCCTGCAATATGCACAGCAAACCATGTCTGATGTAGGATGCAGAAACTATGAAGAGATGAAGAGGATAGCTATAAATAGAGCCGACTGGAGAACTGCCGGAGACCAATCCATGGATTGAATACTTAAGAAGAAGATTATTCATACCAAGGATAAATCAGTAATAACATTCATGATTGAGATTTTGCTAAGTGTACTCTTTACAACTAGAATATTCACGGGCGAAGCCGCGACGGGTAATGCTAGTCATTATATAATGCTTAAACTAAAATCATGCACGAGCTAGCAGAGAAATGACGTGGCGAACTGCTAGTGGGGCTTATTCTTGTTCTAAGGAGGCAGAATATCGAGATCATCTGCTCCAAACTATTGGCAGCTCGCGATCGACCGTTTGGTGACCACTGAATTGGTGTTGAAAAATAAATTTATCCATGAAATGTATTGCGAACTTCAATCAGGATCTCATTTTTCACATTAGATATCTGTTTCACGCAACAGAAACGGAGATAAGAATGACAGAAGTTCAATTTTAAAAATGCTGAACTTGGAAAGCTAGTTTGATCGCATCGCTTGTCTCCGTTTGACGAGCCCGGTCCAATGATACGTGCAGCAACTGCTGGCAGGGGGAGTAATGCATGAGAACAGATGGGAGTAGGCCCCCCTCTACTGCCATTAAAAGTCAATCGATTTCTGCTACAGTTTTAGAAAGAGCAACTTCGCCACTCAGTAATGTGCTCCTGACTTCATCCATCGATTCACATAACCAGTATCCAATTTAATTCGCCACGGACTTCTTCTGTAATAATAAAAATACTGATGGTATAATTACAAAATTCCGCGAGTCTTCGACATATTTTAAATCCTCCATTGAGGTTATGAAGCCACAGTCTAGGGATTTACATCCACCCCTCTCGTCCCCCAAAATGTTGAAGGACTACCCTTTTAGTAAACTATGAGGGTTGGAATCAAGGAGTAATAAGAAGGCTGTCAGCTCTCTAGCACACTATGAGTTGAACATTGGCCACGCCCCTGTAAGGGCTATAGCTGCTCGTACTTCTGTCTTTAGTGGCAAATAATACGATAGGTTTGGGTTATTGTAATGCCAGGGCGAATAAAGTAAAAATGCGGATTCCGGGCCAACCTAGATCAAAATATAACAAAATAATGAGAATACTAATTATAATAAAAATACTAATAATGCTTCGGTATTGGTTTTACGTCGCTATTAACTACTGCGGCTTTTAGAAACGCCGGGGTGCTGGAATTCCACCCCAAAGTGGATCTTTAACGTGCCTGTAAAACTACTAATACGGCTCCGTCGCATTTGCGCACCCTTAAATGCCCACTGAATGCACCAGGATTCGATCCTGCAGCCTTGGATACAGCAGACAAGAACTTTACCGTTTTGCCACGAAGCCAGCCTAGTCACAAAATACGTAACAATTAAGAAGTAGTTTTATTATTGACGCCAATTGACAGATCGAGGCAAGGAACTTGATTACTCAACGCTGGGGAACTTTTTGAAGATTCGCTGGGAGTGTTAATTATCGGTAGGGCAGGCAAGGTCTAAACATGCCTGACAAAGTGTTATACGCATGCGTTAAATATGGACAAGGACTATCTTGTTCGTATCAATGCTCACTCCAGGGCCAAGCACACTGAAGTTGAGTGCCTAGGCCAGCTCTGAGCTTGCCAGCCCTGCGAAGAGATCTTGTCGAGTTGTATTGAGTGGTTTGGCCATCAGTTTTAAAATGCGGGAACATATACAGTACAAAGTACTGAGACTGAACAGTTTTAAAGTACAAAATGTCTTTAAAAACACTATAATAGTAGCCTACACTATGCAACGAGTGTCTTAACCTAATTACCATTATAGGCGACTTGCATTCGACTGTTTATGTTGGACGATTATAACTTTATTTTATTTTATTTTATGTTCGAACAGAAATATTCATAAATATCTGTCGAGATTCAATCACTTGAATTTAGTGATCGGAGTGCAAGCGCTGGGTTTGCTGTCTGTGCTTTACAAATTCTCTGACCCACGCATGAGCTCTGTCTGCTTGGCAATGTCATATGTTTACACCCTGTCGATCTGCGCCAGCATTCACTCAGTCAGCGGAGTCGTTTGAAAGCAATGCCCTGTGTAGAAATTGGAGTTGGGGATATAAGGTGCAATGCTATTTCTTGTCTCATATTCACCAGTTTATTTACGCGAACACATGGGACGGTGCACTTTCCATGCCGGTAATTTATATAGAAGGATGCTGTGTTGCAATATTCTGGACGTAGATTCATACACTTAATGCATATGTCATAGTATTTTCTTGTTACCGTAAAGGTTCGTGCTGATTTTGTCTTTGTGTTTGGGTTTGTAACTACAATGGTTGATCCGATATCCAATTTGAACTTTCATATCATGTACTTCATGTCCGACGTGTTGGATTTTGAGTGCATGTGCGAAGCTATCCTTACCTAATTGGTCAATGAATGAGCTCTAATTGATTGGAGAAACTGATTCATATTGATAAATAGTACTATTTATTTATGTTCCGTGTCCGAATCAAATTAGATTTTGTCAGTAAGTAGCAACAGTTAAAGCAATAGCATTTGCAGCCAAAAGATCGTCTTTTGAACATATGTCCTCCATCAAGGAGCAAATCAGCAGGTGTTCTGGATCTTGTAACATGCTGCAGTCACAGAACTCATCATTGTTGACGAGCATGTTCCATTTCTTGAGATTGTTCTTGCAGAGTGAAACCCCCGTCCTCAGCCTGTTCAATGATTTCCAAATTCCATATGGCAAGTTGTGACCAGGTGCCATTTTTTCTGATAGAGGAATAGTTGGGCCTGTGATTTCTGTCGTCCATATCTTCACACTGGCAGCTTCTTGTGAGCGTTCGAGGGCTGTTACTCCCCTCAAAAAGCTGTTTCTGGATTCAGGTCTCTGTCGGGCTGGTTGTTGGCCGAAAAGTGGATGCCTTGAATCGGTTGCTTGCCGTTTCTTCTCAGATGCTGCTGCTACCATTCTTCGGACAGGAGGTGGAGAAATTCCTATAAGAGGGTAGATCTTCTGAAGTGGTGTTGGTCTAAGACAACCAGAAACAATCCTGGAAGTCTCATTCAGGGCTATATCCACCTCTTTGGAATGTGGAGAAGAAATCCCAACAGGTGCTGTATATTCAGCAGCTGAGAAGCTCAGTCCAAGGGCTGAAGTTCTGAGAGTGGTGGGGTGAGCACCCCATGTCCTTCCTGTTAGGCATCTCAGTAAGTTATTTCGTGCAGACACTTTACTTTTGGTGTTCAAGCAATGTTGCTTGAAAGACAGAGTTCGATCGAGGGTGACACCAAGATATTTTGTTGTAAAACAATGAATGATTGTTTCACCTTGCCACTTAATGTACTACAATGACAGTTTTCTGACATATAATATTTTCATTTCGACATGGTCGAACATAAATTCGATAATGTAATATATTTCACGGTTATAGGTCATAGTTCATTGAAATCGGAAAACTACACCTTCTAAGCTTACGCTCGTTAAACTGTTAAAGATGCCGGGCAAAGCCGGGGGCGGGTTGATAGTTAAATAAATAAATAAATAAATAAATACGTTAACATGACTCAAACCACATGCCCGTGGCCTGTATATTGTCGGTGAAATTTTGTTACCAGTTAGCTCTGCTGGCATTCAAACGTTTTATTGTGCTGCTAATGGTACTTAGGCATGGCTTGCCAAGTCGCGAACTCAATGCGCCGTGGCGCCATCTGCCCCCTCTGACAGATTTCACACGTACTTGAAGTAATTATCAATATGAGTTACGTCCTTTTCAAGGACTTCTTCTTGGCGTCTGAATTCCGTGTAACGTGGCTTTAATGTACAAACATATAAAGCACGGATTTCTCTCATTGAAGTTCATTCAAATGTCAACCAGTATGGCAGGGATTTGATCCCGTGAGCTGAGATGCAACAGGCGAGAGCCACACAGGTAGTCACGGTTGATCATCACGATATGTCTAGTCCACAAATTATACAACAACAGCTAATTAAATAGCGAAATTTAAATGCTATTTAGTCCGTCAACACGATTGTACTCAAATTGCAATGAGTGTTATACCTTCAACCTGGAAAACATTACATGAGGTGAATTAAAACACAATTAATCTCAATTGATCGCATGAAATTATTTCCAGGTTTAAGGAATAACACACATTTCAAGTTGATTAAAATCGTGTAGACCGACTGAAAAGCATTTAAATGTTATTAACTAAGGCAACACTGCTTCCAACATGCTATAAATTAAATTCTCTACAATATTGTAGAGCTAACCTGGTAGTGATATAGCCTGCTAAAGTTTTTATTTTCTACGTTCACTTTAATGACGCTACTCGAACTGAAAGCACGGCCAACGAGAAAGACAGGCCATGGCGCGTAAACCTAATCCTTTTGTGACGTAGGCAATGCAATGTAGTGCTTGATGGTGCTTGTACGTTTAAGTCGAGAGCAATTCATAATTAGCAGCAATGGGATATTTTATATCAATCTTCTTGAAATGGACCCAGTTTAGTTGTTCCGTGTGTTTTCAAGCACGATAAATTATACTGTATTGGTTTACAAAACTACGCCAGCTATAGATAACCTATTTACATGTTGAAGTTACTCGTAACAAAAATCCACTCGAACTAGGATTCAAGGGTTTGTTGTGTCTTTAATAGTTGCAACGAGTACAGTAAGTTGAGTCGTAGAGCCTGTGAACTTCATTGTGAGTAACATATGTGGACATGAGCAGTGACATGAGTATAATTAGATCAAAGAAATTTGCAGTGAAAGTATTACTTAGTTATTGTTGTTTTAAGGGCAGGAACATTAATTAATACGTTTATAGAAGAGATCTGCCGAATACACTCGCCACTGACTAACGACTCATACCAATACCTTCTATGAAGACCAGCGGTAAATGAATACCGGTACCAGCATTTATACAGATTCAATGATGCAGAGAAAATATGTATATATTTCAACTATAAATGTTATACGTGCATACATTATCCGGCAATATTCATAGCTTTTCATAACCTTCCTGAACGCTTTGTAACCGTCAAGTAATTCCAAGTAATTAACAAGCAACCGCCAGAGAAAGATAACATACTCCTGAAAATTATTACCTTGTGATCAACTACAACGATTAAAGATAGGTGATCTACTGACTCTACTTAGAGTAATGAATACATAAGTAAATTGTGGCGCTGCATTGGACCTCATAAGATTGATCAGTGTAAGACTTGAGTTGTAATTACCAAGTATGATTTGCCAGAAGCCATAATTGTGTTGGGTCAATGCTTTTTACAGCGTGTTTTCTGGTATGATACGGGTTAAGTACTCTGTGATTTCGCCGGCCCCGTGGTGTTGGGGTAGCGCGCCTGCCTCTCACCCGGAGGCCCCGGGTTCGATCCCCGGCTCCGTCAGGGATTTTAAAACTGACGTGAGGGTTGGAACGGGGTGCACTCAGCCTCGTGAGGACAATTGAGTAGCTGTCTGACAGTGAGACAGCGCCCCGATCACGAATACCAAGATTAACGGCCGAGGGGACCCGACGCGCTGATCACGCGTCACCCCAATATCTGCAGGCCAAATGGCTGGGCAGCGGTCGCTTGGTCGGCCTTAGCCGATAGTGCCAGGGGTTGTTGTTGACTCTGTGATTTCAGCATCTTGTAGACAATACGGTTTATATTCCCATCAAACATAACCCTACTGGAAGTGGTTCAACAGCACTACATTGCCGACGTCACGAAAGCGCACCAGGGCAGTATTTCTCGTTGGCCGTGAACTGAAAGATAAAGTAAAAAGTAATAACAATGACTGCGTAAGCTTACGTTTGTAGATAATTATTGTGTTTGTTCTAAATACAGGTTGTACACAAAAAACTATCGGAGTTTTAAGCAGTGGCCTGCAAGGAACCCCTATCTTTCTCCGTGTGATTTCATTTTGTGAGAGTAGGTTAGGAATCACGTGTTTGTACCATTTGTACCACCGCTACCTTCCAGCCTACCTGAGCTAAGATGTTAAGTTGCTCTAGCTGTCACGTACATTCCATGCTGACCAAATTGTGGGAAGAGATGGACTATCGGTTGGACGTATGTCGTGTAACTAAAGGTTCCCACATTGAGCACTTGCAGCGCGGTTACTCTTTCAGCCAATGTATGAATTATTCTTGTTTACAATACGTACGAGAAATTACACATGTTTAAAACCCCGATATTCTTTTGTGTACACATTGTACATTTAATAGTTCAAACATGCATTTATTTACGGATGTATGTAGCAAAAGAACTGATCCCCTTATTCGGAATACCCACAATTTTTTAAAATTTTCAAAATTTTGTTTTTGAACTATATTCATCTACAGACTTTTAGCTTTACAACAGTACCCAAAAACCTCGTTTTCCAGCCCCCATTAATCCGTATTTCCGGTTTATCCGGAGTATTTTTATTTGCTGTATTACTAGTTTTTCGTCGCGAAAATATGTGGGCCCTTCAAATAATACTGAACACATAACCATCAATTCCTAAAAGAAAGGTTCCTCCACTGTTAGCTCTTTGAACTGCGTTTCCAGATGTCACTATTGATACCTCCAACATGCAACAAAAGAAACTTACACACGATTTCAGTAAATAGAAGAGAATACAGCACATACTGTAATTGAGTTTGGTTGGTTGGGTCCTTAGTTTAGGGGCTGCGAAAACGCGGTCATGTAGCCCCGTGTACTTTGGGTGTGTGTAGAATCTGTCTGATAAACGGTGTTAATTGGGATGGCTGTATTAGTGTGTGTTATTTGTAATTCAGGTAAGGACTTCAGACGATTCATTTAAAGTAGTTCCTACTTTTGATACCAAATGCTAGCGTCAGCGACACCTATCTGTGAACTTGGCTACTAGATACCACCATACCCGGCACCTCACGGTAAAAGTTGGCACTAAAAGAGCGTTAATCAATTATAACCTACAAATTTAGCTTCACACAATTTTAGATAGTGGAAGGTTATTTTACCTGCCATGAATGTATGACATGGGACCACAGTCTTCACTTCCCCTCCGAAGGAAGGCATACTGAGGGGTAATTGAGTTTGTGTGCCAAAATAAAAGTTCTAGAAAATTCCTGTTAGCGTCAAAATGAGGGTTTGTATAGGCTATATTCGTATGGTATTGGTATGTTCTAAAAACCGGAAAAAAACTTTGATTCCAATTTATCGCTGAAATGTTTTTCTTCATAAGTGGTTTCCAAGTGGCGGCCCGCGGGCTGCGTGAAAAAGATCATGAAAGAATATATTTCTCGGATTGTTTTAAAGTACTATATATTTCTATTTGTCAAAAACGAACAAAGTAATTTGATAAAGAATTGATGGTGGACCGTTGTACAACGCGCCGCATCACACAGCAGGCCCCTGACCTACCTCCCATTTACTCACCGAATAATGTACCCATTTTTAACATTGATTCAAAGAAACTCATTACTACCAAATTTTCTCTTTATAAGTTAGTATTGTATTGATAACATTGTTAATTTCAGCGTTTCTTTAGTTTTTTGGCTCTGTTTGCCATTTTTATATTAATTCAAATAAACTTACAATGTTTAGTGTTCTTCACCAAAACTAAATTTTTCTTGGTATAATTAATTTCACTCCTTTATGGAATTGTATAATAGATTTTTGAGCAATAAAATTGAATCCTGCTGATGACTGGGATAGGATTTTCAGTTGAAAAATTCTGTGGTATCAGGAAGGGCAACCAGGCTTAAGTTTTATGCAAATTAGCCTATTATTAAAGTGTGACCCGCAACCATACCCGAAGCTCCCATTTTGTCCCTCAAGCCTTTACAAGTTGGGAAAAACTGAATTAGTATATTAAATTTTCCTTGTAACTTTCCATCACACAAAGCTGAAATTTTTAAAAATAATTGCTCGTTATGTGTGTTATAGTTTAACACGTCCCTTTTTTTAGCCTATTTTCAATTTTGAAAAAATAGGCTTATGAGATCACCTTTTGTCCGTGTGTGTGTGCGTGTGTGTGTGTGTGATTCGTGTGTGTGTCCCCCCCTAATAAAATCTAAACGGCAGGAGCGATTTCAATGAAACTCAGAAAGTTCATAGCACTATTCCCGGCGACCTCGACCGTGCCCTTCAAATTTTGTTACGACTCGCCAATCCAACATGGCGGGTGTGCGAAATATTTCACCAGCATTCAATATCTCCGAAACTATTACCGATATTACCCTGACATTTTCTATGGTGATAGAGGGAACTACTATAAGTTCACTTATGTGACTTTTGAAAACCTGGTAACTACAAAACGAACATGGCGGCCAAGCGAATTTGCGACTTTTAAATACACGTTTCTCGCGATTTGACCAACCAAACGCAATGAAACTTGGTACAGTATATGTTTATATACATTGCAATGCACCGACATCTAACTTCGTTCAATTGTTTACATAATCACAAGATGGCGGATGTGCGAATTATTTCACCGGCATTCTATATCTCTGAAACTATTAGCGGTGTCTCCCTAAAATTTTGTGCTGAGATAAAGGGTACTACTGGAAGTCCATCTATAAGATTTTCAAAAGCCGGTTAACTACAAAACGAACATGGCGTCCAAGCGAATTTGAACATTTTAAATAGACCTTTCTCGCTATTTAATGTTCCAAGCGCACTGAAACCTGGTACAGGAAATATTTATACACATTGTAATCCACTGGTATCTAATTTAGTTCAATTGTTTACATAACCTCAAGATGGCGGCAGTGCGAATTTTAAATTTAAGTTTTTATTTCTTGTGATGTAGTCATGCGATCGAAGTGAAAGTTTGAATAATGAACCTACGCAATAATTTTCCTTTAATGGTACATGACTATATGGCCTATACATTTAACAATCCAACATGGCGACCATCCGAAATATTTAGACGATACTGAATATCTACGAATCTATTTTAGCAATCAAACTGCATTTTTTAATGTTCATAGGGGCTATGAACTTATGTTCACCTATAGGACTTTAAATAACCTGGTGATCACAAATCCAACATGGCAGTGACGCGCATTATAAATATTCACATGGACGTTTCTCGCAATTTAACCATCCGCGTGCAGTGAAACTTGGTACAGTAAATCCTTATCCGAATGTTAATCCACTGGCATCTAATTTATTTCAATTGTTTCCATAACCTCAAGATGGCAGCTGTGAAAAATTTTTTAATCTCCTTGTTTTTTCGTGTGTCCTAATTATGCGATTGAAGTTTGAATACTACACGTTCACAATAATCTGCATGTAACAGTACATAACTCTAGGACCTACATATATAAAATCCAACATGGCGACCATCCGAAATATTTAGTCGGTTCTCAATATCTACGAATCTATTACAGCAATCAAACTGAAATTGTGTATGTTAAATAGTGGCAATTAACATAAGTAGGATATATGAAAATAGGCTGTATAGTTCTTCACGGAACTACTTGTTTTTATTAACTTTAGTTTAATCTTGCCAGATGGAAATGTTCACGAAACTGCTGTTAAAATTATACCATTTTAAAAAGATCCATGAAAATTGAAAATTACATTTATTTTCATAAAGATTGTGTCAATGTTTGAAGAGAGCCTTGAAGAATATCCTGAAAACAATCGAGTAGTTTCTGTTATTAGTTTCATGGAAACATGTAAATATAAATGTGGAAATTAGCCTGGGTAATATAGTACATTCGGGAATCCCCTAAAACAAACATCAATAACCACCACTTTACTCCATTGTTGTCACCCTCAGAGAACGAAATAAAAATCTTCCGGCGGGTTCGCCTTTGAAAACTCTCACGATTGGGTGCTGTAGCAAGTCCGGAGATCGGAGGTTTGAATCCCGACGTAGACACTGGTTATCTCGAGTGTAGTTTTCTCTTGGTTTTCCCACAGTCCCTCCAGGTAAATATCAGAATAATTCCTTATTCCCCACCCGAATCATTACATCTCCACCAAAGAACGGCAGATTATCAAACAGATTCAACCCACACCCAAGTGAATGGGGGTGACGACAAAGGATTACCCAAGTCCTTAATACGAATTAATAATAATAACAACAATAACAACAAAATATTGCACAAACTTCCTCAGTCACTCCGCTCTCAGTTGCTGTACAGTACAAAGCCGGACGTTTGTTTTAGACGATTGCCCTTGACCTTGAAGCTTGCGGGTGAGCCTGTACACAGTCACTCTCTAGCCCTCACGCTTCACATTTGTCAGCACCGGTCTGATGTACCTTCCAGACTTGATAACGTGACGACACCACCGTGCAGACAGTACAATCCACGTCGAAGTATTGTGTGACGCAGGAGTACACGTTATATAGTTACGAACTGAACGCCATTATATATGGCAATGACTGTACTTCATCAGCAGCGTGAGATAGTTTTGTCCATCATCTGACTGCATGGGGCAGCTGAAAACAACACAGATGCAGTAGTAACTCGCCTCCAGGCTTCCATTAAGAATTTTCACTCTTCTAAAACTTGTACTTGTATAAACTCAGCACGTAGGCGACTGTATTTCACGCGGCATTCCTCGTGCCCTTTAGAGATCGGAGGTCAATTAGCCTGGGTGGCAGCGTAGGATGTTCCAGCAATTCGTGTCGACACTCATGCGCTATCCTGCATTCTTTTAGAATATTCCTTCATTCGAACTAAGTGGCACACTCAACGACTTCCATGCTGTGAATCGGATTGCTAGTTGTAAATAAAATGACAGACTTAAACATATAAGACTTATGCTAAAAACTATACAACGAAAACAAAATGTCATATCTGATGAAGACAGGCCATTTAGGTCAGTCAGAATTAGGAGGGTTTGGGAGAGGGGGTAGATGATGACAGCTAAATTTCCTGTTAATTCTTATATTACCTAAATGTATTTGGTTTGATTTAAGTGCTGCAATGTGGGCATAAACGATGTAAATATTAATTAAATAAATATGTATATAAATACATGAATAATATCATAATCAAGATATTGCGGAACCTAATTGAATCAGTGTTTTTGAAAGGGCGTAGGTGAACCAAAGGAAATTGTTGGAAAACTAAATAACACTTCCCCAAAGGCTCAATTTTTAATTCAATTTTTATTTTAATGGATTTTGTGACTAACATGCTTTTATGGTACATGTTCCACTCTCTAAAATAATTTTATAAATTTTTGTCCGGAAGATATGCGCAAAAGAAAATCGTGCTACTACGCCCTTTCAAAAAAATCGAATAATTAGACATAAAAATGTTCATTAAATTGTTCGAAAATGCAATCTATTTGCTAGAGAAAGATTTTTACACAAATATATGGCAAATATGGACACAAAATATAATGGATCATTGTTAAATATCAGTTTAGGACTTATATTGGTTTTTTTTCTTCAATTTGTGAATTAGTGCAAATCTAAAGCACAGAAATTGTGTTCAGATTGAATGGATTTGCTACACACAAAAAATGCAACAAATCTGAAGCACAGGGAAACACTTAAAACATAAGAAAGTCATTGTTGGTTGGTTCCTTAGTTTTGGGGCTGCGACAACGTGGTCATGTTGTCCCGTGTACTTTGGGTGTGACGCACGTCCGCCCTTTCAAAAAAACTCAATATTTTTGAACATGAGTTTTATACGGAAAGAATGCTTGCACAAGCGTCCTCTCAACGTAAACAGATGGCTCTATCCAAAAGGAAAACAAAACGTTAAAAAAAAGTGTAAATGTTGATTACGTCCTTTCAAAATGCACCGATTCAAATGGGAAATAGGTTGTTGAAGGATGGTCCTTTTGTCCAGTAAAAGAATCCAACAAGTGGCACACTAGTCGGAAATGATTCGCATACTCCTTCCTAGATCACATGATCCTGTTATGAAGTTGTTTTATTTCGAAGCCTCTATGGAATACTATAATTTCTGCACAACCTTTTGAATTGTCTCGTATACAGTACTGCCACATGTGTGTCAAAGAACGCCGTGTATTTTGTGCTGATTCGGAGCACGCTATAAGTCTTCTCTTCCTCACGATCTATTGCCGCACTTAAATGTTAATTACAAGAGTTGAGCCCCCACGTAAGCTGAGTCTAGAGTTTATCAACTTCCTCTGTGAGATTCTCCACGAAGCTAATACATTATCTTGGAAAGCTGAAGGTGGGAATAAATCTCCCTCCCCGGCACAATGTTGTGAACAAAATCAATTTGATACTTGTTTTTGTTGTTGATTGATTTGGGGGTTTTGCGACAACGTGGTCATGTAGCCCCGTGTATTTTGTGTGTGTGTGTAATTTGTCTGATAACCTGTGTTATTGTGATGGTTGTATCAGAATTCAACTTTTTCCATAACATTCTCCTAGCTGTTCCTTCAGATTGACATCAATTATCATATGTACAAACCCCCGACAGGATATATTAAATACAGTACAGGGTGGGCACAAAGTCCCTTCAACCCCATCAACATTTGATTGATTTCTTTTTTCTAATTGAGGTATAAATAATAATGACTGATACAAGTGACTATACCCTTGAAAAACGGATTGTCACCAGTACTTGAGTTCACGAGCGGCCAAAAACAGGCAAGACGTTGGAACAGGTGCGTACGGACATCAAGCTCCGATTCGGACGATAACCACACTGTTGCGTTGGGAGCAGAAACTGTTTTCTGTCGGCAGTGTTAAGGAAAAACCACAAAATGGCAGACCATTAACGAGAGAGGAACAATGCAGTGACGTTGCGGAGGCAGTTGAAAGATCACCAACGAAGTCAACTCGCAAACGATCCGCGGTACTGGGTACAACTCGGTCAACTCTGCGCAAGCACATGAAAGTTGACTTATAATTACGTCCATATCGATCGAAATCTGTTGAAGAATTAAGTGACTTTGTGCCCATCCTGTACAGCAGCCGTTACCAACCTGGTGCTCGCTCCCCTGAGATCCATTCTTCAAATCAAATTCTGTTGCACGAACCGGAACAATAATGCTATCATAACAAGTTTTGGCAGTCAAAAATTTTATTATTTGGTGAAATAATGTTTTTAAATCGTCAGTAAAAATAATGGAAGCCTCCGTGGCTTAGGCGGTAGCACGCCGGCCTCTCACCGCTGGGTCCGTGGTTCAAATCCCGGTCACTCCATGTGAGATCTGTGCTGGACAAAACGGAGGCAGACAGGTTTTTCTCCGGGTACTCCCATTTTCCCTGTCAAAATTTCATTCCAGCAACACTCTCCACTATCATTTCATTTCATCTGTCATTCATTTAATCATTGCTCCAGAGGAGTGCGTCAGGCCTCGGCAGCCGGCACACTTCATATCCTCGCCGCTAGATGGGGGCTTCATTCATTTCATTCCTGACCCGGTCGGAGACTGGAAGCAGGCTGTGGATTTTCATTTCAGTAAAAATAATCGAACTTCCCTATTTTATGAGAACACTAGAACCTCGTTTATCCGGATTAAGTGGTAGCGGAACTGATCCGGATTAACAAAAATCCAGATAATCCGGAGAAAAAAAACTAAAAACAAATTCATGTTATATAATCTATTTACATAAGTTGTAATAGGCTACCGTTTTTCAACTGTTCAAAAAAATATTAGAACACTTTTCTTACATTTACGACTCTATTTTATGCACTAAAATAATGTGTGAGTTAATTCTGTTAGGTAGATTTCTTTAGAAAGCTAACTATTGCAATGGGTCCCATGTTTCGACTTCCGGAAAATTTCGACATATCTTCGCGTTTCACATCCCCCAGACCCCAAAACCACCGTCAGTTCAAAAGTTTATATATAATTTATGTATATATGTATCTATCTATCTATCTATCTATCTATATATATATATATATATATATATCAGTTTCTTGTGGACACGATAACTGCCGTAATTTTGCACCAATCACTTTGAATTTTTTACATAATATGTATCCCTATAAAATCTCGGTCGAGTTCGTTAATGGGAAAAATCGGTCAAAGGGGGTAAAAATGGGGGGCTTTTTTCGAAAAAGTGAAATATCGCTATAACTCTCTTAATACATGAAATATCGAATCCCTTCAAACTTCATAATATGTGTCGGATAAGTGCCAAAAATTTATGTCAAATAAGTTTTTTGATAGCACCAACCATTGACCAAAGGGGTGGGAAAAAGTGGGATTTTCGGGAAACATTAATCATATCTCTGTTAATAGGCACAATATCAAAACCGCACAAAATGGACAATATTCCTCCAATAATTACCTAAAACTTTTGTCTGAAAGAATTGTTGATATGACCCAACATTACGCCACGGGGTGAACAAAATGATTTAAATTATAAGAAAATGCCAAGTGCCAAGAGAGGTTGCCATGACAACTTTACTTTTAATTGATAAGGGATGACCATCAGCAGTTGCTATGACAACGCCACTGCACGAGATCACATTCAGTTTTCATATGTCAGTGGGAAGCGACTTCGGTATCGGAACTGGTAGCATGCTGAACTTCTATGCCCAAGGTCGCGGGTTCAAACCCGGCTGAAGTCGTCGGATTTACTAAGAGCGCTAAAAAAGCTGAGTTTGCTTTCCTTCGGAGGGGAAGTTCCAACGTTCGTTGCGAGTTGCTGATTGAGGTGGCATCTAGTAGCCAAGTTCACAGCTAGGCGTCGTTGACGGCAGTATTTTAGGTAGATTTCATTAGAAAGCTAACTATTGCAATGGGTACCATGTTTCGATTTCCGGAAAATTTCGACATATCTTCGCGTTTCACATCCCCCAGACCCCAAAACCACTGTCAGTTCAAAAGTTTATATATAATTTATGTAATATATGTATATATGTATATCAGTTTCTTGTGGACACGATAACTGCCGTAATATTGCACCAATCACTTTGAATTTTTTACCGAATATGTATACCCATAAAATCTCGGACGAGTTCGTTACTGGGCTAAATCGGTCGAAGGGGATGAAAATGGGGGGCTTTTTTTTTTCGAAAAAATGAAATATCGCTATAACTCTCTTAATATGTGAAATATCGAATCCGTTAAAAGTTCATACTATGTGTCGGATAAAGCTCAGAAATTTATGTTTGAAACGTTTTTTGATAGCACCAACCATTGACCAAAGGGGTGGGAAAAAGTGGTTTTTTCGGGAAACATTAATCATATCTCTGTTAATAGGCACAATATCAAAACCGTACAAAATGGACAATATTCCCCTAATAATTACCTAAAACGTTTGTCTGAAAGAATTTTTGATATGAGCCACCATTGCGCCAAGGGATGAGAAAAATGATTTCGGAATTATAAGAAAATGCCAAGAGCTATCAGTGGTTGACATGGCAACACTACTAAATTGATGAGGGATGAGCCATCAGACGTTGCCATGACAACGCACTTGTGCGAGATCAGATTCAGATTTCCATGTGACTAAGTGTGAAGCGGCTTTGGTGACGTAACTGGTAGCATGCTGAACTTCTATGCCCAAGGTCGCGGGTTCAAAGCCGGCCAAAGTCGTCGGATTTTCTAAGAGCGCTAAAAATCCCTCAGTAAGCTTTCCTTTGGAGGGGAAGTTCCAACGTTCGTTGCGAGTTGCTGATTGAGGTGGCATCCAGTAGCCAAGTTCACAGCTGGGTGGCGTTGACGTTAGTATCTGGTAGCAACATTAGGAACTACTGCTTGAAATTTAGCGTCTGCATTCCTTACCTGAATTACAGACTAATACAGCCATCACAATCCACACCGTTTATCAGACAGATTCTACACTCACCCAAAGTACACGGGGTTATATGACCGCGTTGTCGCAGCCCCTAAACTGAGGAACCAACCAACATCTCTGCGGGAGATATAATTTTGCGTGAAGAAGTAACAGACCGTTACATAGTTACACATCAGTGTCGAAACCTTGCATAAGGACAGTGTGACCACAAGTATAACAAGTAGTTCCGTGAAGAACTGTACAGCCTATTTTCATATATCCTGCTCATGTTAATTGCCTCTATCAACATACAAAATTTCAGTTTAATTGCTGTAACAGATTCGTAGATATTGAGAACCGTCTAAATATTTCAGACGGTCGCCAGGTTGGATTTTTATTTTTGTACTATTATATTAAGATTATTGTGCAAGTGTGGTATTCAAACTTCAATCGCATGATAAGAACACAAGAAGTAAAAACGAGATTTTAAAATTACGCACAGCAGCCATCTTGTGATTATGCAAACAATTGAAATAAATTTGATGCCAGTGGATCAACATTTGTGTAAGCATTTAAAACGTGCAACGTTTCACGGCACTCGGATAGTTAATTCGCGAGAAACGTCCATTTAAATATTTATACTTCGCGTCGCCGCCATGTTGGATTCGTGCTCACGAGGTTACTGAAAGTCCTATAGGTGAACATATGTTCATAGTCTCTATGAACATAAAAATTTCAGTTTGGTTGCTGTAAAAGATTCATATATATTCAGAACCGTCTAAATATTACGGAAGCTTGCCATTTAGGATTGTTATATGTATAGGCCATAGAGTTATGTACCATTCAAGGTCACTTATTGCCTAGGTTCATTATTCAAACTTTCACTTCGATCGCATGATTACGACACAAGAAATAAAAACTTAATTTTAAAATTTCGCACAGCCGCCATCTTGAGGTTATGTAAACAATTGAATTAAATTAGATGGCAGTACATTACAATCTGCAAAATCATTTACTGTACCACATTTCACTGCGCTCAGAGAGTTAACTCACGAGAAAAGTCTATTAAAATATTTCAAATTCGCTTGGTCGCCATGTTCGTTTTGTACTTTAGTGGTGTATGAATTATACATAGGTAAACTTGTATCAGTACCCTTTATCACCGTACAAAATTGCAGGGTGATATCTGTAATAGTTTCGGGGATATAGAATGTCAGTGAAATATTTCGCACAGGCGCCATTTTGAGGTTATGTAAACAATTGAACTAAATTAGATTCCAGTGCATTGCAATGTGTATAAATATTTGCTGTACCAAGTTTCATTACGTTTGGATAGTTAAATCGCGAGAAAAGTCTATTTAAAAGTCTCCACTTCGCTTGGCCGCCATGTTGGTTATGTAGTAACCAGGTTTTTGAAAGTTTCATAGGTGAACGTCTAGTAGTACCCTTTATCACCGTACACAATTTCAGGGCGATATCCGTTATAGTTTCGGAGATACTGAATGTTAGTGAAATATTTCGCACAGCCGCCATGTTGGATTGGTGAGACGTAACAAAATTCGATGGACACGGTCGACGTCGCCGGGAATAGTGCTATGAACTTACCGAGTTTCACTGAAATCGCTCCAGCCGTTTAGATTTTATTAGGGGGGGGACACACACCCACACCTCACACACACACACACACGCACACACGGACAAAATGTGATCTCATAAGCCTATTTTTTCAAAATTGAAAATAGGCTAAAAATGGACTCCAAATGACAAGAAGGTTACCGTCCCCGTAAGACAATAAAATGTTTAAAATATGTTTAAAATGAAGACAAACAAAGTTAATTAATCTCCAATTATAAAATACTTTCACGCGATAAATGAGGTCTGATCCTTCTACGAAAACCTGCATATTCTGCCTATTTTCGCCTATCTCCAAGTTTGTCCGGTGAAATCTACCTCCGCCTTCCGGCGTGCCGAGAGGACTTTTTTTATTTTTGTATAGCGATTACGCGCTGCTCGATCACGAAGACGTTTTACTAACATTAGTTCTGCCGGTGTGGTTAAGTCTGGGATTCTAAATAGTACATCAGTTTGTTCAGCTGCATTGTTGCCTCTCCATGAGTCATTGTTTCTGCTAATGGAGAGCCGGTTTCATTTTTGGATTCACCAACACTCTCTGTCGAGGAACAAGAGACAATAATTTCTTAATATTGAACCCATGTACCATAGGCTTCAAGAGGGGTCGAATCCATGTATTTTGTGAAAGGAATGAAAGAATCATACAGTCTCTAAGGGAACGGAGAGAGATTTCAAGCCAAGATTCTAGCCTAACATTGCGCAAGCTGCAGGACCAGGTGTTCATAAGATGAGATCATGCCTCTTGACATTTATAAGGAGCCAGTCATGGATATTAATAGAACTAGTGGAAAGTTTGGACTGTAAGACGAAGAAGCTCGACTCGGAAATTGCTCTTACGTTGCAGGAAAACGGCAACCTCGCTGCTGAGTCAGAACAAGAATAATTAAATTTAACCCGTTTACGAGTATAAAAATAAGTAAACGAATACAGTACGGTGAATCATTTCGGATTAAAGATTTTTGTGTAAAGAAAAACCCTTTAATAATTGCACACGAGGAAAGTGCAAATGCAGCAGACGTCATCGGGAATTCACCGGGACCCAAGGAGTGGGAGAATTAAAAATGAACAGCAACACCCACACAGTTGAAGACTAAAAATTAATTAATATCTCGGAAATGCACGATCGATTTCCATGCACAGGAAGATCATTTTACGTTTGGAAGACGAGCTTTCTGGAGATATCATTTTTATAATTGTACGACAATTAGTTCAAAAGTTGGTCACGAAAAGGACTAGGATTTTATCTTTTTTGACTAAAAGGTATAAAACCCCTGGCCTCACCAAGCCAATCATGCAGTTTACGATAGCCCAGGGAGGCGTCACGCTGTATCAGTACATGCAGTCTACAGCACACCGTGAGCGGAGGTGCTGCATCACATCGTATATGCAGTATTAGTCCGTCCAGAGGGGCGTTACGCTGTATCAGACATCAAAGGCAGTTTACCACTACTCCTTGAGGGGAGAAACGCTGTGTTACACCGCAGAATTAATATCCGATAGCCACGGGCGTCGCAGTATTAATAACTTGCGTGCCTCCGGAAGGAGTTGCAATGAAGAAATATTAAAGTATCGCCGTGTTGAAAAATTAGGAAAATCCTAGTTAAAGGATTTAGGTCCGACAGTGCAAAGTTTATCGTAAAAGTTCCTAAAATACAGTTAAAGCAGGCTGCGAACTTAGGATTCAGGCGATAGGTCTTTCAGTAAACGACCAAAAGTATCATAACGTACGGAAGTACCGGAACAGCGAGATAAACAGTTTATCAATTTTAAAGAACCCGAACAGGGAAAAACAGAGTAAGGTTCGCAACGTATTCCAGAAAATTATAAGTGCGAGAACCGAATAAACAAAGAAGAACGGAAACTATAGACATTGTCTCAAGAAAGCAGACGAACTATTCTAAAGCACTAAGACTCGAGAAGTATTGGTTGCTAAAAATCCATAGGTCATCGATAGGTTATCGAGGGGACCTCGATCAGAACAGACTTTAGCTAGGATCGATAAACCAGATCTAAAAGGGGAGCCGTTCAAGCTAGAGAAGTAGCCGATCATCAGGAACAAGATTCGAAGAATTGTTATTCCAGGGAATAAGTAGATGATTCGAGACTTTCGTATTCTGCAGGATAGGAAGCCGACATTGAATAAATTTCACCCTTGGAGACGGGAGATTAAGAGGTCACGTGTGATAGGCTAGTAAAAAGACGGCCTAGTGATCAAAAGTTGTGAAGTGTAAATATATCAAGATTGTGTGTGAAAAGTAATATATTTTTTAGTGTTTTTGTGTGTTCTAAACGGATACACCAGTGTATTAAAAATGTTGTCAGTGTTAAATATATTGAATATGTGTCAAGAAATGTTTGTACATGAGATGAATTTGTACAATATGGAGTAAGTCAAGAAGGTGGGCAAAAATGACACATCGAACGAGGATGAAGGTCAGAAAACGACCTTAGACATGTGAGTAAAGATTTTCATTATGTTTTGGTGTCGGGGAAATTTTTGTGTACAATTCCACCGGAGTTTTGAAAAAAGGGATGTTTTAAATAAATAATAACTAAATAAGAACGCGATCTGAACAAAAATAAAGTTTGAGAAATAATAAATAATTATGTGAAAGAATAAATCATGTAGAGGAAATGTATGGAATAAAATGTCAGTGTATTTGACAAATGTTATAAAAACAAGCGTAATAATAATGATTATAACAAAGATATTTACATAAAGGTAAATTTGAATTATATGAAAGAAATAGCTTTTGAGCTTTTGTAAGGAATGAAGACATGATGTGTATAATAATAATAATAACAAGGTAAAGAAATCTAAATAAAGATTAAATTGAATGATATAAAAAAATTAGAGCGTTGGAGCCTTAACAAATGTACAAGACATGATGTAATGCATGTTCTTAAAAATGGAGCGATTTATTGTCAACGGAAAAGATAAATATAAAAATTGAGATATGTATCAATTGTTACTATGAAATTTATCAGTTCTTTGGAAGACATTAGGCCGTAAAGTAATGTGTAGCGCAATGGAACGCAATTAAATAAAAAGTCACGCTAGGAATGCGTAGAATTTAAATGTACTTGGTAAATTACTTATGAGGGGTAGTTGATTGTATTGAATTGAGATATGTTGTAAGTCCTCTAATTGTGACGTAGATCACGAGGCCATGTGTGTGTTATTATATAAAAGGGAGCAAATGTATGGTATTATTGAGCGTATGTCATGTAGGCCACGGCCGACTTTAAATCGCGTCTTGTATAAGTCCTCCAATGTGGAAATGGTTCCCGAGGCATGTTAAGAGATTCGAACTTAGAATCTTCTTGTTGTTGAAGCCCCTTATTACTCGTCGTAGAATGTGTATTACTCTTCCCAATCAACGAGGACCCTTCATAATTAATAAATGCCAAGGTTACGAGAGTGGTTTATGAGCCAAAGAATATTGTTGAAAGTGAAAAGAGAAGTTAAAATGCCAGGTCTCTCCATAGAACTGAAAATAAAATGAAGGTTTGTTTTAACAGCATTGAAGAGAGCTCCAACCGTAGGCTAGACAGGGAGCCGCCCTCCCTGTCATAAATCACGCTCAAGAAATTGACCAGACCCTAGCCGCATGAGGGTTGGGGAAAAGGCTATTTGTAAGAAGTGCTAAATACACCGTGAGTGTTTAAAGTTGTTAATGACCCGGGCGTTGAACCGAGGTCCTTGTGATTGATATTATCGCTTGCTAGTTCAGATCGTAGTTTTCTTATGTGATAATGGTCTTATAAGACAAATGAATTAAATAGAAATCCCTATTGTAATGTTGTATGGAAATAAGGAATCCACGAGTTTTGTGAAGATAACTAGATTTCGGGAGTAATCATAGTTTTTGACTTTGTCAAGTAATCTTTATAACTCTGGAGTACACAAGTAGTTTCCCGATCACCGTAGTGAATTTGCAAAACTTGAGAGAGGTGGTAAATACTGAGTACATGTGAAATGCCCAAATATTGAAGTAGATAATTAACATGTAATTTTAAATGTAATTATATATTGTTTTGATGTTAAGAAAAGATAAAAATAGTTCTCGAGGTGTACAAAAGTATGACACCATTATTATGGAAAAGTATCGAGCCAAAGAAGCTCGTAGTTATATGGAACTTTAAGATAGGTACTTTATGGAAGTGAAAATAATCGTGAATTGTTGGTTTTAAAGAAAACCATGTGTTTAAAGAGAATATTTGTTTTATTCTTATGCTATTCCTTGTTCACTTTGAACAAGTAGAAAGATATTGGTCAGTAGTTTATTTGTTTTATTGTTTGTAGCGCCATAATTTTGATTAATTAAATGTTTTAAAATAGGAGTTGATTTTGTTGTTATTTTTGCAAGTGTATCCTCTATTTAATCCAAAATGTGTAAGTCACAGAGTGGGAGAACTTACCGCAGCCCCGAAAATCCCGAATTGAGCAATGCTGGCATACTCTGATTTGCATATTTCTTGCTGAAAGGGCACAATATGTCATTATGCCGTAGCCTGAATTACAGTCATTTTTCACCAGGCGGAAAAGACATTCAAGAAGAGTCGACCCCGTTAAAGAAATACTGTACAGAAAAAATATTTTTAGCCTACTTTTCACATTTTGCAAAAATGAGGAAAAAGTAGACTGAGATCTATCCGGGAAAATGTGTGTCTGTCCTTCTGTCTGTCTGTCTGTCTGTCTGTCTGTCTGTCTGTCCTTCTGTCTGTCTGTCTAGCTGTGTGTGTGACCCCCTATCAACTCCTAAACGGCTACAGCAATCGAAACCAAATTTAGTATGAGTAAAGATGTATACCGGAATATCTCAAGCCCATATATGAAAATGATGTCAGTGCTACCAACTGCTGAAAAAACGCATTAGAAATTTGAGCTCCATGTTGGATATCATGGAAGGTATGCATGGGAGCTATTCCAAAATTGGCAAACATGTAGATAATACTATTTCAGTTTAATTTCTAGGAGGCCATGCCATAACAGTGATGACAAAATAATTTAAAGCCTTCTGATAGGTCCGATTTTTAAATGCATATAACTTCTACGCAATTAATTGGATTTCAACCAAATGTTGTATGTAATAGCCTATGTGTACCTAAACAGATATGACTGAGTGTATTCTTAAGAGACACCAGGGCTGCCTACTAATAATAATTGCTCTCTCTATTTTCTTCATCCAAATACCAATATATCTCAAAGTATGCAAGCCGACAGCTTTACACTATACACACGTTGAGTACCTGACATTTTAGATTATTTTGGAGTAACTTATATACTTCAGTTCTAGCAACATGATTCTGAGCCTGCTGATAGGACCAATTTTTAAATACATGTAACTCCTATACTATTAGTTGGATTTCAACTAAATTTCGTATGTGCTATGTGTAATATAACAGATATAACTATAACTATATTTAAGAGTAATCTGGGCTGCCAACTGTTAATAAATGATGTCTATATTTCTTTACCCTAATATCAATATATCAGAAAGTATGCAAGCCAACAGCCCTATACTTTGCACACGTATAGCACCCGACACTCTAGATTAATTTGGAGTAATTAATATAAGTCAGCGCTGCCAACATGATTCTATGCTTGCTGATAGGTCCAATTTTAAAATACATGTAACTTCTATACTAACAAATGGATTTCATCCAAAATTGGCACAACAAGATATCATAATGTTTCCGATTCTTTCTAACCAGCACACTCATGACATTGTTGCCAACATGCTTTTATGTGTGCTGATAGATCCAATGTATAACTCTATGTAACGTCCATTGGACTTCAACCAAATTTTGTATTCTGTACCTTAAGAGATGGAACTAAGAATATATTCAGTCACCAGGGCTGCCAACTGTAGTGCTCTATTGGGCTACATTATACCAGGAATATTTCGAACTAATTGGACATTTCGATATTACCAACATAATTTCGTCAGTATTCTAGATAGGTCCATATACTGTAGAATAATCATTGGCATGAAAAGTAGGCTCTTTAGTTCGTCACGGAACTTCTTGTTTAAATTATGTTTGATGCGGATAACCCGATCCGGGCTAATGAGGGCCAGAATAACGAGGTTCTTGTGTTCTCTAATAAGAAAGATGCTGCTTCGACTCGACTGTCCACACATGAGTCACGCAAGTTGTTGCAACATGCTTGGTGAACGGTGAATCCCTAGCTATTTCAGCACTTCATAGGAAGAGAGAGAGAGATAGGGAAAGTAGGTGGGGAGAGCTCCCTTGTATTATTATTATTATTATCATTATTATTATTATTATTACAATTATTATATCCTCGTCAATGTTAGGGAAGTATTCAGCCTGTTCCACGCACCACTCTAACCCCTATCCCACCACTGAGCTCTCACGGTAAAGTGCAGAGCTAAACACCGGTAACAGTACACGCTTACGAACACGGAAGCAGGTAGGATATTGCTCATGTCTATCTAAAACCAGTAGTAGTTAAAAGGGATGCAAAATCCATATCATTATTATTATTATTATTAGATTTAAACTATGCACCAACACTGCCTTGTTCATTTTGGCGATTATATTTATATATTTTTATCTCCTCTAGACTGTTACCAGAGCCTTTGTAACTACTCCCGTTGTTCACATTACCAGTAGTAAAATTTTCACGGAGTTTACTTGCCACATCTTCCTGATTTCTTCTGCCTACTGTGCATAGGCCTATTTGTTGATTTTATTGTGCCTGAGTGGGCTTCAGGTTTTGGCTTAGTGGTACCGCAATGTTTATCAAATAAACCTCTTGGTGTAGCCTATAATAATAATAATAAAGTAACTAGTATCACAATATTTCTTCCTGTATCCAAATGTAAGCGATCGTAGAGATAGTAGCAACATCGGAATCAGTGTCCCAGTGTTTTAGTCTTGACTAGTCTGTACCATTTGCAGTAATTACGGGATAGTTTATGCAGCCGATATTTAAGCAAGCAGCTCAGCTCAGTCGGAAGCACGTTCAGTTAATCCGAGGATTACTGCGCTATATGCTACTGCAATCGGAGCGGATATGGGATTCACGGGTCATGTGATGGGTCTGAAATGTTAAATATCTTTGGCTTCGTCTTCAAAAAACTTTAGTTAGTTAGTTATTGTTGTTTTAAGGTGAGGAACTACGAGGTCATCTTCCCCTTCAAAAAAACTTTCCGAGGCTTATGGCTTATTGTTTTGTTTCAGTCTTCAGTCTTTCAACCGTTTGAACATCTCTCCAATGTCCCCTGTCCTACAATAATGGCTTCATATCTACATGGCTATTACAGTCTATATCCGACATAATCCGTTTAACATTCTAATCATGGCATTCTCTTAGTGTTCTTGTCCTCCGCCCATTCCTCCATACCTACATAAGTTATTCCTAGGTGCCTGTATCTGTGCCCTTCCGGCCTAGCTCTTCTTTTCAATAGCACTCGTCAAAATCATCACCCTTGCCCACTCATCTTAATAAATCATTTCTATCTATCCATCTAATCGTCCTCATTCTCCTGTAACACCACATTCCAAATGCTCTAGTATCCTTTTCTGCTGAACCAACAGTACAAGATTTTCACCCATAGAGCGCCACGGCTTATTCCAATTATATGGGGTAATCGGAGTCAACCTGACTTATTTTGGTTTTACCCGGGGATTTAAGGCCGAATACCTTTCCTAAGGATGGGCTGTGTAGCTCAGTGGGTATAGGCGCGATGCTCCTAACTGGAAGGGAGTGGGTTCAATCCCCACCCAAGTAGTGGGATTTAGAAGCAATACTACCAGAAAAACAAATCGCCCTCAGTCTACAACAGAAATTAGTACCAGAGTAATTTCTAGGAGCAACTACATCTCATCTAGTGCCGATGTCACGAAGAGTGGAAGTTTCTACCTTTCACTACTGCATGCGCCTCTATGTCAACGCAACGTGATTTATCAGGTCATAAAATAATTTATCCCTGCTATCACTGGGATCCAAACCCCAACGTTCGTATGAAAAGCAA
The DNA here is from genome assembly GCA_946902985.2 of Meconema thalassinum. NCBI lineage: Eukaryota > Metazoa > Arthropoda > Insecta > Orthoptera > Tettigoniidae > Meconema > Meconema thalassinum. Next base: position 145,047,892 of record OX336391.1, read on the forward strand.
ACGTCTTTACCACTGCACACCCTTGGTACGGTCTTCAGAATTTAAGATTTTATCAATAATACAGTTCCATTGTGTCTTCAAATAGACAGAACGTTTTCCTTGGTTTTCAAGATGGATGTACAATAGCTTCAAAACACAATGCAATACCACGTCATTTTCGAATATTCCACCAGGGCCGAAGCCGGAATTCAAAGACGTACAGCGACGGTTGTTCGGGACCACAGGAGTAGACCATGTACCTACTAATTCAGTGGGCGTTCTAATTCACCAACAGCCAAGTTATATTATTGATTGATTTGGAGCCTTTGCGACGCCATGGTCATGTAGCCCCGTGTACTTGGATGTGTGTGTGTGGAATGTGTCTGATAACCTGTGTTATTGTGATGACTGTATTAGTGTGTGGAATTGTAATTCAGATGGGGATTGGGAAGGAGGCTGCCACGGCCTTAAGTTAGGAGTAGAAGTGGGAAACCTCGGAAAAACACTTCCAAGATGGCTGAGGTTGGAATCCAACCCTCTTCTTCTCAGTTTTGCCTCACGAGGCTGAGTGTACCCTGTTCCGACCCTCACATCAGAATTGAAATTTCTTGGTAGAGCCGACCTTCAGGGTGCTGAAGAAATTACGCGTGATAAATTATGATTAATATTTGCACAGATTGCAGCGAGAAGGAATAACATGTTTCCTTCGTCAAGCGAACATCTTCAGAGCAAGTCTATCAAATGAATCATATACATAAAACCTACGAAGCCAATTAAAATTGTCGCGGCCCTCCAACAGCAACACATAATACTGGCTGCGTTGGTACAGTGGTAATGTTCCCGCCTAATAACAGTGCCCAAGATTACGGGATGAAATCCCGGTGCAGTCATTTGACATTGAGGGTGTTTAAATACGGGAGCCGTATCATAAGATTAAGATCTTCAGGGAAATATTCTGGCTCCCCAGTGTCTCTAAAAGCCTCAGTAGTTGAAAGGGACGTAAAAACAATATCGGTATTATATACAGGGTGTCTTTTATATACCATTGGAGAATGATAGGTCGTGTAGGGGACGGGTATTGAAGTAATTTGAGATAGGGAACTTGTGTTCGGAGCGGCCTCCTTAACCCCTAAAATAAGGTTTGATTCAGGCCCTCCACCCTGTAAGTTAGGCAACCGACCCAAGCCTTTAATACCTTTCTCAATCATTTAACTCTTGGCAAGATTAATTTCACCACGTGGCGCTGGCAGGGACTACCGGTCTTTCGCACCACAATGCTATCCATTACGCCAGCTCCACATGGCGAGATGAATCTTGCCAAGAGTAAAATTATTTAGAAGGTAATAGAGGCTTGGGTCGGTTGCCTAAATTACAGGGTGGAGGTCCTGAATCAACCCTTATTTTAAGGGTTAAGGAGGCCGCTCCGACCTCAAGTTCCCTATCTCAAATTAATTCAATACCCGTCCCCTATACGACCTATCGTTCTCCAAAGGTACATAAAAGACACCCTGTATATACAGTATAATTCGATGAGGCCATCTAGGACCACGTTAAGTCTTGCTACACTTTGGCAATTTGTTTCGCTTTCCTCTGAGCCCAGAATTCCCTCATTCTTCGAGAGTGAGCCATCTTGCGCTCCGCTGTCCAGGTCGTACCGTGTCTTCCTTTCGGGTTCGGTGTCTCGTCTCGGGTAAGCCCATTAGTCAGTATCTTTTTGCGGAAGAGATCTCTATTGAAGGCGTCGCCGGGTTTTGGATGCAGCATTGGTATTGATAAACCAGGGCATTGCAGTTTTGGGTTTGGAGTCAAAGAAATTACGGTATTATTAATATTATTTTATACATCGTTATGCCTGTAGAACGAACGCGATTGAACCTATCAACTGATCTTGCTTTCTTGTATTCTAAAAATCTCTTAATCTTCTCGCTATGGCTCTTTCGGCGCTCCACCGTCCAGGACATTTTGATAATGATCATAATTGTGGTTATAAGGGGCCTAACATCTGGGTTATCGACCCCTAATGGTTTGGGTGATTGTAAAAATGTAAATGAAATGACACTAAAACTAAAACTAACTACATACTTACAAACTAGAAGAGAAAATGGAAAACAAATATAAGAATAAGGGGAACAAAAGTCAGGAGGAAAGGAAATGCCCTCAACCCTCAAACAATGAGAATTAAGGGACTTGGAAGAAAGGAGAGCCAGGAAAGGTGAAGAGAAGAGGGACCGCCCCAAACGCAATGGAAGAAGGAGAAAAACCGGACCCAGCTAGGTGGCACAGCGGTCAAGCTGTTGGCTTCTCACCACGGCGGACCGGGTTCGATTCCCGGTCAATGCATGTGAGATTTTCAAAATGAAATGCCATGTCCTGTGGTTCGGATTCCACGTAAAAAGGAGGTCCCGTGGCTCATGATCTCCAGATTAACGGTCACGTAAAACTACAATCTTCCTTTCAATTAAGGCGGGAAAGTGAAAGACTCCCTAGGCCTAGGATAGACTAATATCGTCGGGGTCGGAAAAGAACAAGAGTTGATCAAGGGAGGTCGAGAGGAAAGATAACAGTGAGGAGCCCAGCACAAGTAAGTCGAAGCAATGTCGGACTCAGCTGGGGTCCTGTGGTCGCCAACCCGCGTCCCACAAATTGTGAGCCCCTGTTCTTTTGGATGCAATGTTTGGGTGATCTGAAATTTGATGATTGTCAACTAATTCTCTGAATTCTGATCTGTCCAATACCATAGCACTTCAGATGTCTATTTCCTGATGGTATTTTTAGCCTATTTTCAATTTTGAAAATATAGGCTTATGAGATCACCTTTTGTCCGTGTGTGTGTGCGTGTGTGTGTGTGTGTGTGTGTGATTCGTGTGTGTGTCCCCCCCTAATAAAATCTAAACGGTCGGAGCGATTTCAATGAAACTCGGAAAGTTCAAAGCACTATTCCCGGCGACCTCGACCGTGCCCTTCAAATTTTGTTACGACTCACCAATCCAACATGGCGGCTGTGCTAAATATTTCACCAGCATTCAATATCTCCGAAACTATTACCAATATTACCCTGACATTTTCTATGGTGATAGAGGGAACTACTATAAGTTCACTTATGTGACTTTTGAAAACCTGGTAACTACAAAACCAACATGGCGGCCAAGCGAATTTGCGACTTATAAATAGACGTTTCTCGCGATTTGACGAACCAAACGCAATGAAACATGGTACAGTATATGTTTATATACATTGTAATGCACCGACATCTAACTTCGTTCAATTGTTTACATAATCACAAGATGGCGGATGTGCGAAATATTTCACCGGCATTCTATATCTCTGAAACTATTAGCGGTATCTCCCTAAAATTTTGTACGGAGATAAAGGGCACTACTGGAAGTCCATCAATAAGATTTTCAAAAACCGGTTAACTACAAAACGAACATGGCGGCCAAGCGAATTTGAACATTTTAAATAGACCTTTCTCGCGATTTAATGGTCCAAGCGCACTGAAACCTGGTACAGGAAATATTTATACACATTGTAATCCACTGGTATCTAATTTAGTTCAATTGTTTACATAACCTCAAGATGGCGGCAGTGCGAATTTTAAAATTAAGTTTTTATTTCTTGTGATGTAGTCATGCGATCGAAGTGAAAGTTTGAATAATGAACCTACGCAATAATTTTCCTAAAATGGTACATGACTCTATGGCCTATACATTTAACAATCCAACATGGCGACCATCCGAAATATTTAGACGATACTGAATATCTACGAATCTATTTTAGCAATCAAACTGCTTTTTTTAATGTTCATAGGGGCTATGAACTTAAGTTCACCTATAGGACTTTAAATAACCTGGTGATCACAAATCCAACATGGCGGTGACGCGAAGTATAAATATTCACATGGACGTTTCTCGCAATTTAACCATCCGCGTGCAGTGAAACTGGGTACAGTAAATCTTTATCCGAATGTTAATCCACTGGCATCTAATTTATTTCAATTGTTTCCATAACCTCAAGATGGCAGCTGTGAAAAATTTTTAAATCTCCTTGTTTTTTCTTGTGTCCTAATTATGCGATTGAAGTTTGAATACTTCACGTTCACAATAATCTGCATGTAACAGTACATAACTCTAGGACCTACATATATAAAATCCAACATGGCGACCATCCGAAATATTTAGTCGGTTCTCAATATCTACGAATCTATTACAGCAATCAAACTGAAATTGTGTATGTTGATAGTGGCAATTAACATAAGTAGGATATATGAAAATAGGCTGTATAGTTCTTCACGGAACTACTTGTTTCAACTTTCAACCAGGCTGTTGTTCTTAGCTTTCTTTGAGAGAGTAAGATTTAGAATTTTTTAGTCAGCCTGTGGTCACTCATTCTACGAATATGCCCATAAAATAATTGCAAACGTCTTTTCCTGAATGTGTCCGAGGTTTTCTCCGAATGCTGTTCAAGCACCTATTCCCGGCGACCTCGATCGTGCCCTTCAAATTTTGTTACGTCTCACCAATCCAACATGGCGGCTGTGCGAAATATTTCACTAGCATTCAATTATCTCCGAAACTATTACCGATATCGCCCTGAAACTGTGTACGGTGATAAAGGGTACTACTAGAAGTTCACCTATGAGACTTTCAAAAACCTGGCGACTATAAAACCAACATGGCGGCCAAGCGAAGTTGAGACTTTTAAATAGACTTTTCTCGCGATTCAATTATCCAAACGTAATGAAACTTGATACAGCAAATGTTTATACACATTGCAATGCACTGGAGTCTAATATAGTTCAATTGTTTACATAAACTCAAAATGGCGGCTGTGCGAAATATTTCACTGACATTCTATATCTCCGAAACTATTACAGATATCACCCGGCAATTTTGTACGGTGATAAAGGGTACTGATACAAGTTTACCTATGTATTCATAAACCTGTAAAGTACAAAACGAACATGGCGACCAAGCGAATTTGAAATATTATAATAGACTTTTCTCGTGAGTTTACTGTCTGAGCGCAGTGAAATGTGGTACAGTAAATGATTTTGCAGATTGTAATGTACTGCCATCTAATTTAATTCAATTGTTTACATAACCTCAAGATGGCGGCTGTGCGAAATTTTAAAATTAAGTTTTTATTTCTTGTGTCGTAATCATGCGATCGAAGTGAAAGTTTGAATAATGAAGCTAGGCAATAATTGTCCTTGAATGGTACATAACTCTATGGCCTATACATATAACAATCCTAAATGGCGAGCTTCCGAAATATTTAGACGGTTCTCAATATCTATGAATCTTTTACAGCAACCAAACTGAAATTTTTATGTTCATAGAGACTATGAACATATGTTCACCTATAGGACTTTCAGTAACCTGGTGAGCACGAATCCAACATGGCGGCGACGCGAAGTATAAATATTTAAATGGACGTTTCTCGCGAATTAACTATCCAAGTGCCGTGAAACGTTGCACGTTAAATGCTTACACAAATGTTGATCCACTGGCATCCAATTTATTTCAATTGTTTGCATAATCACAAGATGGCTGCTGTGCGTAATTTTAAAATCTCGTTTTTACTTCTTGTGTTCTAATCATGCGATTGAAGTTTGAATACCACACGTACACAATAATCTTAATATAATAGTACAAAAATAAAAATCCAACCTGGCGACCATATGAAATATTTAGACGGTTCTCAATATCTACGAACCTGTTACAGCAATTAAACTGAAATTTTGTATGTTGATAGAGGCAAATAACATGATCAGGATATATGAAAATAGGCTGTATAGTTCTTCACGGAACTACTTGTTGTATATCTTTAATAAGCGATCTGCCCTAAGTATCAGTGTTTCCGGAGCGTATAGTGCCTCGGGTTTGATTTCTGTGTTGTAATGTAGTAGTTTTGCTTTGCAGGTGACGGATTTTTATCATTTCAAATGATCTCGTCGACTTCGTCGTTTTGCTTTGGGTCCGACGTTACGCGAGACGGAGACGGAGACTGTGACGTCATGCAGCCGCGCGGGAAGCAAGTGCGTGACGTCATGCAGCTACGCGGGAAGCCTAAGTTAGTGGTTAATGGAGTCTGTTGAAAGAGTCCTGGGGCGTCGAGCTACCTGGGGCTTCGAGCGAAGCGAAAAGAATACAGGGTGACTCCTAAAGATATATAAAAGACGCCAGATAAGAATACAAGGTGGCTCTTAAAGATGTGTACAAGACGGCAGAGAAGAATACAGGGTGACTCCTAAAGAGGTGCACAAGATGGCAGACAAGAATACAGGGTGACTCCTAAAGAGATATAAAAGACGCCAGATAAGAATACAAGGTGACTCTTAAGGATATGTACAAGACGGCAGAGAAGAATACAGGGTGACTTCTAAAGAGGTGCACAAGATGGCAGACAAGAATACAGGGTGACTCCTAAAGAGGTGTACAAGATGTCACACAAGCATACAGGGTGACTTCTAAAGAGATATACACGATGCCAGATAAGAATACAGGGTGCCTCCTAAAGAGGTGTGCAGGATGTCAGAGCAAAATACAGGGTGACACTTAACGAGGTGTACAGTATGTTACATTCAATTCAAATACAGGGTGACCCTTAAAGAGGTTTGCGAGATATCAGATTCGAATAATGGGTGACTCTTAAAGAGTTGTAAAAGATGTCAGACTCAAATACAGGGTGACCCTTAAAGAGGTGGGCAAGATGTCAGATTGAAACCTTTAACCCCTTATTGGATGGAACTAATTGTTGACATATTTTGTTCTAAGTTCGTAATGGAGTCTGTTGAAAGAGTCCTGGGGCTTCGAGCGAAGCGAGAAGCCCTCCTTCCTTTCTAACATGTGTAGCATTTGTAGCATGCGTTATTTGAAAGGATATAATGTCTAGTCTTTCAGACTGACTGTAATTTTTGTTAGTATACCTGTTCTATGTGATTCTGTAGGCTTTTTGCAATTTATTGTTATTAATCTATACTAATATAATAAAGTTGAAGAGTTTGTTTGTTTGTGTGTTTAAACGCGTTTATCTCTGAAACTACCAGTCGGATTCGAAAAATTATTTTCGTATATCATAGCCAGATTCAAGAGGAGTAGTTTAGGCTATGTAGCATTAGGCTACACCTCTCAGGTAACCTCAAATGTTGATATTTGTTCAGTAAGTCGGAAGAACAAGCGCTCCTGAACAGCTTCAATAATACCTAAGTCTATTGTTGCCTGGCAATGCGGGCTGGATCACGCCGCCCCTACCAGTGTTCTGGTGCAGAATTGCGAGCTGCTTATAAATTGCAGTCACGGGGAGTAATTAGTGCAAAAAGATTTCTTAGGCCCCTTAAAACAGTTAGGCTATCAACATGACAATAGTATGTCTCTGTATAAGGGCGATGGTGTTGGTGCAGTATACTGAGGTTATCAGCTGCAATAAGCGTTGGTGCTTTCCGATCCTTATCCTTGAGCGCTCCAGTTCTGTAGTAGTAGTCGTCATTATCATTCATAAAACATATAAATTCACCGGACGAAGCCGGGCACTACTGCTAATATTATTAATATAATTGAAGCCAATGCCCTGGCCATGTTGAGACGCCGGATCCCATGAGATCTCCGCAGTTAAGCAGCATTGGGCGTGGTCTAAACTTGGATTGCCGGGGGACCACATGCTGTTGGCGGGGGAGGAGTGGAAAGAACATGGCCACCCTACTGCACGTAAACTCCTGCTAAGGATAGCCTCTACAGAGGCACGGACCTGCCTTCGGGCAGGATACACAAAAAAGATAAAATATCACTGGGAATAATCAAAGGGCACGCAGCAAGATGGCAGGCGATCATACCTAGTCTATATAGTTAGAGCCCTGAGCGGATAAACTAAACATTATCCGTATCTGCACCCCATCCACACGACCGTTATCCGCATCCGCCCCGCATCCGCACGTTTGTTATCCGAATCTACTGACATTTCAATAATATTTTAATTAGATAAAGCATTAAAGCAACACATTTACACATTTGAGGAGGAATTCGTTCCTTTAGGTTTTGTATGTCAAGTGCTATGTTTAAAATGAATATTACACAGCCAGAATTGCAACCCTGTACAATTCGGAGTGTTAATTGTGCTTAATGGCATAATTTGAATGAGTTAGCGTAAATCATCATCTTATATTTGTCATGAAAAGAAAAAAATTAGCATAACTGAAAAATATGTTATAAACATCCGGGTCTTATTTATTTATTTATTTATTTATTTATCGTATGGCCTTTAGTGCCGTGAGTGTCCTCGGACATGTTCGGCTCGCCAGAGGCTGTAGCTGCGTCAAGTGGACACCCATAGGGTGAGCTACAAGTTCCGTTCAATTTCAAGTAGTTCCAACTTTCGCTACCAGATGTCACTGATACCTAGTGGTGAACGTTGGAACTTTGATAGAGCGTTCCAACGAAATCTAACCTAGAAATTTAGCTTCACACAAGTTTAGTTAGTGGAAGGATCTTTTACATGCCATACATCAATGACATAAGACCGCCGGCTTTACTTCCCCTCCGAAGGAAGGCATACTGATGATTTTTAACGCTCTTGAAAAATCCGACGACTTTGACCGGATTTGACCCCGCGATCTTGGGCATAGAAGCTCAGCATGCTACCAACTACGCCACCGAAGCCGCTCGGGTCTTAGTAATGATATTCAACAACTTCGGATTTTATTATAAAACGTATCCGCAAATTTATTTCAAACATTATCCGCAGCTTATCCGCTATCCGCACAGACATGTACTGTGCGAGTCCAAGCTCTATGAACTTGCGGGGTGAGGAGAAAGAGCAGGGAAGGGTCAGGCGAGAAGGGAAGGGCCTGTCAACTGCCCGCAGTGTTACATGACATGCCCGTCTATTCCAATACTGCTAACATTGGGTCTTGTCTGAAACCAGTGTAGTGTTACGAATGAGTCAGTGAGTCACCGGCCAATGTAATTGGTTCGGTACTACGCACGGACCGAGAAACCTCATCACTCGTCAACAACGTTTCTCATAGTCGGCGATGCACATTCCTCTCAGGTTCACGCAGCTTAGACTCGAGCAGTAAACTATATCCGCATGGCGAAAGCTTTTGCGGATATCCGCATCCGCGCAAGGCATTATATAGTGTCCAGCTAGAGACTAAGACGTGCGGCTGTTATCAGTGCATCCTCCCATTGACGTCACGGCCAGCTGGAGATTTGAATGAGCCCATGTTTAAGCTGCTCTGCTAGTCTGTAGCTTTGTCTTCAGTTCCTCGGGCAACCAGTTACCAGGTCAATAAACAGTTTATTTTAGCTCAACAGAGCCATGTGGTTTGTTTTAATAAGCCACTGTGTCATCAGGCTTATAAAGCACCTCCAAACATCCCATTGTTGCTAGCTTTAGCGACGAGTCTGACTGCCTGGTGAAGCGGTAACGTTCTCGTCTGCTGGCCCAAGGTTGTGGGATGAAATCCCGTCACGGTCACTTGGCGTTTGAGAATGCTTAAATGTAAGAGATCCGTTAAATATCCCCCTCGGGGCATAATCCCGACACCCCGTTGTTTCTAAAGCCACAGTAGTTAAATGACACGTAAAACTTATAGCCTACTACAGTGAGTCTCTCTCACGACTCGGCTGGCCGGCGCGCCCAGCTTATCTGCCTTTCCTGGAAAATTTCTCCACCTACATCCTCACATTTCTGGCATCGTCTTAGGAAACTCCGATTCAAACGCGAAGTTTTCCGTAATTGAGGCTATTTCTCTCCGGATATGTTCTGCGATTTCATTTACTTTATCCTCGTTAAGTACACGATTTTGAACACTTCGCTTCTTATCGAGTAGAGAACCAGTTCCCCTCAATTTGTTTACGAGCTTCGGCACGGTCTCTCCATGTGGAGGGCGCACACCTGGAAAATGAGTTATGAAACGTTTAATGACTTCCCTGCAAGACTCTGTTTTCACATAATTATCGTACATAAATACCCTTTCCTCTACCGTGTACAAACGTGGAGGCATTATGAGAATTATACCCAAAACTCGAGAATAGTTGGAGCTACAGATTAACACTAAATACTCGTTATAAGCATGGACCAGAACTGCGAAGTGCGCGCTGTGTAACAGGAAGTGATCAGTCAACGGGTGGCAGATAAGCTTGGTGCGCTGGCCGGCCGAGTCGTGAAAAAGACTCACTGTACTTTACTATAATCACTTACCCCCCAGCTTCACCCACAGACTCTGTGTGGGATCATTTCTCTACCGTCGCAATGACGGTGTCTGGGAGACGGTGACAGGCGGTTCGCCTAGGCGACCGCTAACTTGGGTCTAATTAAGGAAGGATCAGGGAAGGGATATTGGAAGGAAGTCAGCCGTGGACCTGTTGAAAGCAACCGTCCCAGCATTTGCCTGGTGGTGAAAATAGGAATCCAATTTCAGGATAGCCGAGGTGGGATTCGAACCCACGCTTCCCCGATGCCAGCGAGGCACGAGCTAGTGCTCTCGGTCACGGTGGCCGGTATAATAATACTACTATTAATAATAATAATAATAAAACAAGAATAAATAAACAAATTTGTTGATAAAATATGCAATCTGAAGGGCCAAGGGGGTTACACCAAGCAGATGAAGAAAGAACACCGGAGGCTAGGAATTACCGATGACGACTGTCGAGACAGAACACAATTCAGGGAAACACTTTCTAACAATAAGGGTTCTTGTGGGAAAAAGAGAGAACGCGGGGGAGGAAGATCGACAGCAGAGAGAAAGGCGCAACACTAAAATAATGAAGGAAGTGTGGAGTAAGAGAAAGGATGAAGGAACTATGATATAATATTAATAATGTTATTTGTTTTACGTCCCTTTTAAATATTCCGGGGTCCCCAAATTTTGCCCCGAAGGGGATTTTTAACATGACAGTAAATCTACTGACACGGTTCCCTCACATTTGCGCACCCTCAAATGCCAGCTGACTGCGCCAGGATACGAACCTGCAACCTAGAGCCCAGCAAGTGAGAGAACTATGAGAAGGAAATGAAATGATATCTGTGTGGTCCATAGTCTTGGCCGGTTCGCATAATGTATTGTAATGTAATAAAACATTACACAAGTGGAAAATTTAGAAACGAATGTCTCCAAGCAACAGACGTAAAAACACCACACTTGCATGGGGCATTGTCGGAGGGAAGTCAAGACACTGTTTCAAAGCTCCGAGCTGTAGACTGAGTGTGAACCACGTACTGAGCATGCGCCCATAACAAGTGCATTCGACAACAATACGTTGGCCTGTTGTTTTGAGCACCGTGTAATGTGAATACACATTGAAGGCATGCCAAGATTGTGTCAACGAACAACATTAAATGAATTTTAACGAGGCCGTATTGTTGGCCTGCAAGAGGCCGGATGGTCCTTCCTAAGAATTGCCTAACATGTTAGACGAGAGGGTTCGGCTGATAATTGTTATTCGTGCCCTCGGAAGGTGCACGTGTTTATTATCTTGGTTCCGGACGGCAGACTTTGCTAATTCCGCTGTACTTGAAATATCCTTTTATTGCAGAGATAGCCCAGCGCAAGAGACGAGCTCATCGCGTGGACATTAACCTGAAGTCTTTCACCTTTAATCAATTAAATATGTTACCTCCCAAATTATATTGGCGTAATCTTAGTACTCGCCATTCCTTGTTGCATGGTGTTGGTGTATTTGTTTCCGCCAGTGCGTTCAGGTTGGACCATTGTTACAGGGTGTTCATTTTTCACTAGACTAGTCATCACTTAACGTCTGGTTAGTGATCCCTTGACGGAGCGAAGGGCTCTAATTCAGGTCGCCTACGTCCCTCGAGGGATTCTAGAGTTTTATATAGAACGCCAAGGAGTATGTTATTAAACCAGAGGGAGTTAAAAGGTGCGGTTTGTGTCAAAATCTTCCAAATCGTCTCAATAGTACAAGAAGAATCTTGATTTCTTGAATTGTCAATAGAAATATATTTATTTGTTTATAAAATGAGTTTAAACAAATAAGCACGAAGATATCCCCTGTGAGAACTGTAAGGTGTCGAGTGTGCATAACAAATGAGCATTCAAAATAAAGAGAATTACCCGCACCAGTCACGAATTACGCACTGATTTCATAAAAATATCGACAATTTGTTTAAAAAGTGCGATCAAACAAATAAACAAGACTGTAGCCCCTGCCAGCACTGTGTCACGTCCAGCCCGCATAACAGTAAAGCCGGGCGGATGGTTTAGCATTCAGCACCTTACGGAATAGCCGTGCACGACTGCGGTAAAGAACTGCAGCAATTCAAGAGATTGGAGGTTCGAATCCCGGTGCTGATAGGGAGTTTTACCACAATCCCTTCAGGCAAAACCCGGGATATTATCTTATTTCAAGTCCCGGGGCACTTACCTTGTTCCCGACCCTTTAAGTCCCAACAGATACACAGGTTATCGGACAAATTGAACACACGGCCAAATACACGGGGCTGTCACCATGGAGGCCTGGTTTCGACTCTCGGAACTGCCAATAAATGTAATTCTGGTCTGAGGGCAGGAACGAGGTATACTCTGCCTCGTGACCCAAAACTGAGAAGAAGTGGGTTCGGTTCCTACCTCAGTTATCCTGGAAGTGGTTTTCCGTCGTTTTCCAAGTTCTACTCCAGGCAAAAGCCGCGATGGTACCTAACTTAAGCCACGGTAACTTCCTAACCAAATCCTACCTCGTTTACAAGTACGCACACTGGTACAGACATAACAATGAAACAGGTTATCAGACAGCTTCTACACACACCCAAGTATAAGGGGCTACATGACCACGATGGCAATAAGCCCCTAAAGAAACAACAACTAAAAACAGCAAAGATGTCCCATGCCCCTAATTGAAGCACCAACAGTAACAGCATGTTAAAGCAGTATACGAGTTCCGGTCATCTAATATTACCCTGTGCATGTGTGTCAAGTTTGGCGAGAGTCGATAAGGGGCTATCGATCTGACGACATGCGATAAGGCAGCCCGCCCTGGGAAGAGTCAGGTGAAGTGTGGTTATCTTGATGACGGTCTCGTTACCGTGTTATAAACCAAGGGAACACTCCTGTATCTCCAGCGTGCTCGTGATCGAGTGTTCGCCTCATTCAAGCTAAGCTGCTAGCCTTGTGCTCATGCAGGCCGGGTTCAAATACCTGTTAATACAAATGAGATCTCCGAAATTAAATGTGACAACCCCACCCAGGGGCTTATACATACTGGGCTTGGCGACCACGGGACCCCAGCTGAGTCAAACATTGCTTCAACTTGGTACTTCACCTTTCCAATCAACCTGCCTTGGTCAACTTTTATTCTCCTCCGACACCGACGGTATTAGGATATCCGAGGTCTAGGGTGTCTATCATTTCCCGCCTTACTTGGCCCTTGTCTCATCTTTCCCGATACTCTCATTCTTGTAAATTTTTGATGCCATTCTTTTAGTGTTGCCCATTCAAACTGTTATTTGAGGCTCTTCAGTCGGTCAACAACAATTTGCCCAATGCCTGGGTGGGGTACAATGAAAATAATATATAAATAACACTCTTGGAAAAAATTACTTGTATTAGTTTATTATTATTATTATCATCTTCTTCTTCTTCTTCTTCTTCGTTTGAGCCTACTGAGGACCACGGGGCTCGTATTTCCTCGTCACTTTGTCTTTTCTCTTCTTCCAGTAATTTTTAACCTATTTTCATTTATGAAACAAGTAGTTCTGTGTAGAACTGTACAGCCTATTTTCATATATCCTACTTATGTTAATTGTCTCTATCAACATGCAAAATTTCAGTTTAATTGCTGTAACAGATTCGTAGATATTGAGAACCGTCTAAATATTTCAGATGGTCGCCAGGTTGGATTTTTATTTTTGTACTATTACATTAAGATTATTGTGTGCGTGTGGTATTCAAACTTCAATCGCATGATTAGAACACAAGAAGTAAAAACGAGATTTTAAAATTACGCACAGCAGCTATCTTGTGATTATGCAAACAATTGAAATAAATTAGATGCCAGTGGATCAACATTTGTATAAGCATTTAACGTGCAACGTTTCACGGCACTCGGATAGTTAATTCGCGAGAAACGTCCATTTAAATATTTATACTTCGCGTCGCCGCCATGTTGGATTTGTGCTCACCAGGTTACTCAAAGTCCTATAGGTGAACATATGTTCATAGTCTCTATGAACATAAAAAAATCAGTTAGGTTGCTGTAAAAGATTCATAGATATTGAGAACCGTCTAAATATTTCGGAAACTCGCCATTTAGGATTGTTGTAGGTATAGGCCATAGAGTTATGTACCATTCAAGGACAATTATTGCCTAGGTTCATTATTCAAACTTTCACTTCGATCGCATGATTACGACACACGAAATAAAAACATAATTAAAAAATTTCGCACAGCCGCCATCTTGAGGTTATGTAAACAATTGAATTAAATTAGATGGCAGTGCAGTATAATCTGCAAAATCATTTACTGTACCACATTTCACTGCGCTCAGAGAGTTAAATCACGAGAAAAGTCTATTAAAATATTTCAAATTCGCTTGGTCGCCATGTTCGTTTTGTACTTTACAGGTTTATGAATTATACATAGGTAAACTTGTATCAGTACCCTTTATCACCGTACAAAATTGCAGGGTGATATCTGTAATAGTTTCGGAGATATAGAATGTCAGTGAAATATTGCGCACAGCCGCCATTTTGGGTTATGTAAACAATTGAACTAAATTAGACTCCAGTGCTTTACAATGTGTATAAACAATTGCTGTACCCTGTTTCATTACGTTTGGGTAGTTAAATTGCGAGAAAAGTCTATTTAAAAGTCTCAATTTCGCTTGGCCGCCATGTTGGTTTTGTAGTCACCAGGTTTTTGAAAGTCTCATAGGTGAACTTCTAGTAGTGCCCTTTATCACCATACACAATTTTAGGGCGATATCGGTAATAGTTTCGGAGATATTGAATGCTAGTGAAATATTTTGCACAGCCGCCATGTTGGATTGGTGAGACGTAAAAAAATTTGAAGGGCACGGTCGAGGTCGCCGGGAATAGCGTCATGAACTTAACGAGTTTCATTGATATCGCTCCAGCCGTTTAGATTTTATTAGGGGGGGGGGGACACACACACACCTCACACACACACACACACACGGACAAAAGGTGATCTCATAAGCCTATTTTTTTCAAAATTGAAAATAGGCTAAAAATAGGCTTATGAGATCACCTTTTGTCCGTGTGTCTGTCTGTGTGTGCGTGTGTGATGGTGTATGTGATGGTGTGTCCCCCCCCCTAATAACGACTAAACGGCTGGAGCGATTTCAGTGAAACTCGGTAAGTTCATAGCACTATCCCGTGCGACCCCGACCGTGCCCTTCAAATTTTGTTACGTCTCACCAATCCAACATGGCGGATGTGCGAAATATTTCACCAGCATTCAATATCTCCGAAACTATTACCGATATCATCTTGAAATAATTTACGGTGATAAAGGAAACTACTAGAAGTTCACCTATGTGACTTTTGAAAACCTGGTAACTACAAAACCAACATGGCGGCCAAGCGAATTTGCGACTTTTAAATCAACTTTTCTCGCGATTTAACCAACCAAACGCAATAAAACTTGGGACAGTATATGTTTATACACAGTGTAATGCACCGACATATAATTTCGTTCATTTGTTTACATAACCTCAAGATGGCGGACGTGCGAAATATTTCAACAGCATTCTATATCTCTCTCACCCTGAAATTTTGTACGGAGATAAAGGGCAATACTGGAAGTTCATCTATAAGACATTCAGAAACCGGTTAACTACAAAACGAATATGGTAGTCAAGCGAAGTTGAAAATTTTAAATAGACCTTTCTCGCGATTTATTGATCCAAACGCAATGAAACTTGGTACAGGAAATGTTTATACACATTGTAATATACTGGTATCTAATTTAGTTCAATTGTTTACATAACCTTAAGATGGCGGCTGTGCGAATTTTTATCTTCCTTCCTTTCTTTCTTCCTCTCTCCCTTCTTATCTTCATTCCTATATTTTTTCCTTCTTATCTTTCTTTCTTCTTTTCTTTCTTCCTCCTTACCTTCCTTCCTTTCTTCCTTCCTTCTTTTCTTCATTCCTATCTCTATTTCTTCTTATCTTCCTTCCTATCTTCCGTCCTTCCTCTCTTGCTTCTTAACTTCCTTCCTTTCTTCCTTCTTATCTTCCTTCCTATCCTTTCTTTCTTCCTTTCTTTCTTCTTCATGTTTCCGAGATCGTACGTTCAATTCGGTGGTACTCCAAGTTGTAATGCTGAATTTGTTCCATAGCCACGCTCTTAAGCACGAGTTATTAAGAAAGGAAGCGGAAAGGAAGCTTGTAGTTTAACGTGACCGTTAATCTTGAGATCATGAGCCACGGGACCTCCTTTTTACGTGGAAACCGAACCACAGGACATGGCATTTCACTTCGAAAATCTCACATGCATTGACCGGGAATCGAACCCGGACCGCCTTGGTGAGAGAGTTATTAATAAAATAATATATATGATGAAAAATAGTATATTGTTTATTGCATCACTAATTTTACAGATCTTTGGAGTTGGGGCCGTTGAGGCGATCTATTTTCCAATTTCTTCGTTCTGCCAGAACACTGCTGGGGGAACCTGCGGCTGAAATTTAGTTAATTTAAATGTGATACGAAAGATAATTTACTGGCCGACATCGTAGGACTCGAAGTGGCCTGGATTTTTGCCGCCTTTTAAAATTCTGACTTCCTCTGCCGAGAATCGAACCCGTGATTTTGTGAACATGAGGCCCACACTACTTTGACCCAACGTGGGTGGTTTTTTGGTGTTAGAAAATAGAACAGGATTCAGGCTAGTGTTACTTAGCCACCATAAGGAACATACTGTGGTCTTGTAGAGCCCGTGGAAATCCAAGCCGAGTGTTATATTATCATCATACTTTCTTTCCTTTAAACATGGGTCACCTTGGTTGGATCACTGGAAGTTGAAACTTCCAATTTTGTTACTACATGCTTCTCTTTCACACTTCCACATTTTAACCAGTCTGTGAACAAAACGATTCTGATAGACAACTAATAACTGAATTTGCCGCCAGATCATCCAGAAGTAGGCTATTGTTGAAAGAAAAATATAAGAGAATTACTGCAATATGTAGGATGCCACTGCATTATTGGACATGTACATGTGCAGTGGTTATTTTTCTTATTGGGAAACAGAATTTATGAATGTTGACTTCTGTAGTATAATATACTTTATATTATTTTATTGTATAATTATTATATTTTATTTTATTGTTTTTTATTTTTGTATTTCAATACTATTGTTGGCATCTCTTTCATTTAAATTCGATATGTAGCACCTGCATGCTGTAATACGGTGTGTCTGCATAGTCTCTCCGCAGCGCGTGTCTCGCCTTGCAGGATGTGTTGTTAAGTAATGCAATTATATACACGGTACTCACCACTATCACACTATGCTCCGATAAGTTTCCTCCAGCACGGAAAACCTCTTCCACTAAATACACACGTTCTTCAGTTGTAAGCATTCCCACTAGACTTGGCTTGACAAGAACACAACTTACAGCGTCAACACGTCACGCACAGGCACTCACTGTCGGCAATAATGGACGGTATTCCTCACCCTATCACTCCAGTTGAAGGTCAACAAGGAGCAAGTGCATGCTTATGCCAACCGGTGTGGTGAAACTTTGCTTATATTGCGACATGAATGTACTGCCATCCTTACACGTCCCGCAAGGCAAGACCCGTGTAGCTCTCCGCTGCGGAGAGACTTTGCGAACGCTCTGTACAATATATCCCACATATAATTGGAGTGGAATCGTGGGATATGGCCTATTGCCATTGGAGTAAATGTTCTCACTTATAGAATAAACTAAATTAAATTTGAAAAATGTTAAATTAAATTATTATTATTATACTATATTAGAGAGCCTCCGTGGCTTAGGCGGCAGCACGCCGGCCTCTCACCGCTGGGTCCGTGGTTCAAATCCCGGTCACTCCATGTGAGATCTATGCTGGACAAAACGGAGGCACACAGGTTTTTCTCTGCGTACTCCGGTTTTCCCTGTCAACATTTCATTCCAGCAACACTCTCCACTATCATTTCATTTCATCTGTCATTCATTTAATCATTGCCCCAGAGGAGTGCGTCAGGCCTCGGCAGCCGGCACAGTTCATATCCTCGCCGCTAGATGGGGGCTTCATTCATTCCATTCCTGACCCGGTCGGAGACTGGAAGCAGGCTGTGGATTTTCATTTCATTATACTATATTAGACGATTATCACACTATTATTATTATTAAATGATTATGATCATGATAATTATCATACTATTTTATTATTATTTTTATAATTAACGATTACCATATTATTATTATTAAAAGATTATCATTATTTTTCGACGATTGTCATACTATTGTTATTATTAGACGATTATCATATTATTGTTATTATTACCGACAGGTGTTCGATAATTGGATGTCGACTCTTTTAAAATGTCATGTGCATCTTGTCGGAGTGAAATAGTGTACACTGTCCAATACATATTCGTTTCTAGATATAAGTCTGTTTCATTTGAAGAACAACTCTTAGAATTATTTAACGCCTCTTTTTTCCTTTTTGGTAGCTTATTTATGACACTTTCTTTGAGTATTTCAGACTTGTTGTTTGAAGCTAGGAGCTTGTATACAATGACTCATCCTACACTGTTATTTTCTAGAGATGTGCCGGGGGTTAAATTGAGAGTAAACCTACCGGATAAAAGGGTAATATATATTGTTTGAAACCTGTTCAAAATACTAAATTGTAACGAGTTAATTATTTCGAAACATTAATTATTAACACGTTTAATATTTAATATTACAGCACGAATCTTAGCTTAGCGTAGTTTACCAATCAGAAGACGTGGTGTAGGCCTGCTGAATATTTTCGTGCTCGTCAACATTTTAAATTTTAAGTTCGGAAGCGACCTTCATTCGACGTACAAAAGTGGATACGAGCATTTATCATGAGGAAACTTGAAATAAGAAAACAAGAGACAGACAGTACCATAACATTTCATAAGCACAACATTCTGAGCTACAGCATGACACAAGCATCTGTACACTAATGCCATTGGCCTCAGGGCAGCTCTCTTATCCTGCTAACAAGTGGGCCCTCGATAACAAATGTCGTTTGTAAACAATAGAAGGTCATTCATTAATGAAAGGTATAATAATATTGACTGCCTTGAAATTATACTACATTTGCGTACTTGTTATGGTAATTGTAGTGGCAGTTGGCAGCACTGGAAGCCTGGAGAAGATCTGCAGGTGTTCAGTGGCATGGGCTGTCGGCACATTTAATGAGCCCATCAGCTCTCTTCAACCGCAGTCACGTGTTTCCTTAATTAATTAATTAATTCATTCATCAACTCTGCCAGCTTCAGCACTCATCAAAAAGGAAACTTGACACATGCACGTAGGTCGTGAAACCTTTCAAGTCAGCTCTGGATTAGGTGTCAAGTTATCTGTTTTATTCGTGCTCTAGCTTCCCAGGGTACGGGTATTTGACAGATTGAACTCCACCTCTCCTCACGACACAGGCGGGAATAAATAATAATAATAATAATAATAATAATAATAATAATAATAATAATAATAATAATAATAATAATGTTTGTATGTATGTCTACCCCTTATTATTCCCGTTTTTCCAACGGGGTCGGGGATGAGATGCGATGGAAGTCTTTGTGGCGATGGTTTTTACGGCCGGATGCCCTTCCTGACGCCAACCTCATGAGAGGATTTAATGAGAGATGAAATGAATGATGGCGAATGAAACTGGGCAAGGATGTGGAAGGAAGCGGCCGTGGCCTGTCAGAAGGTACCGTCCCAGCATTTGCCTGGTGTTGAAAATGGGAAACCACGGAAAACCATTTCAAGGACAGCCGACGGTGGGGCTCGAACCCACGCGTCTACCGAGTCAGCAGAGAGCTTGGCCCCATGACCTAATGCTGCGCGTTAGCCAGCGTAGCCACTACTGTCGGTTATAATAATAATAATAATAATAATAATAATAATAATAATAATAATAATAAATGGTATAGCCTCCGGGGCGTGGTGGCTCATCGGTCTAGCTGTATGCCTCTCACCAAGGCGGTCCGGGTTCAATTCCCGGTCAATGCATGTGAGATTTTCGAAGTGAAATGCCATGTCCTGTGGTTTGGATTCCACGTAAAAAGGAGGTCCCGTGGCTCATGATCTCAAGATTAACGGTCACGTTAAACTACAAGCTTCCTTCCTTTTCCTTTGGTATAGCCTCCGACTTGAGGAAGGGATTCATGATGAAAAACAATAAATGTAAAACAAAGAGGAATGGCGAAAGAAATCAGAAACCCCTCTGGATGTCAAAAAGGCAGCTGAAAAGCTAAAGGAACTAGGAAACTTCTGCTAGTCAGGAAGCAAAATAACCAGTGATGGACGAAGCAAAGAGGTTATAAAAAGTAGGTCAGCATTTCTACATAAAGGGAATCTGTGTACATCGAATATAGATTTAGGTATTAGGAAGTCATTTTTGAAAGCCTTTGTCTGGAGCGTGGGGCTATATGGTAGTGAAACTTGGACTGCTGGCGCAGCAAAAATTGGAGAATATAAGCATTTGAAATGTGGTGTTCCAGGAGAATGATGAAGAACAGATGGGTAGATAGAGTCACAAATGAAGAGTTATTAAGACGAGTGGGAGAGGGGAGATGTTTCTGGTGACTGCTTAAGAAGAGAGGAGATAGGTTGGCAGGACACATACTAAGACACCCAGGAATAGCAAACTTAGTCATCGATGAAAGGGTAGAGGACAAGAAGTGTAGTGGTAGACCAAGGTTACAATACAGTATGTTCATCAGATTGTCTCGGATGTAAAGTGCGGTAGCTATGTAGAGATGGAACGTTTAGCTCGGGATTGGGAGCAATGGAGCGCTGCATCAAACCACAGTGACACAGGTTATTAGAAACATTCTAGACATACCCAAGTACACGGGACTACATGACCACGATGACGCAGAGCCCCTAAATAATCAAAAACAATGTATTAAATCGTTCACCACAACTGCGACGACCCACCTCGAAGGTTGCCACCGCGGAGACCCGGGATCCTAGCCACTGCGTCACGTGGTGGACTATTGTTATTACTATTATTGAAAAATGAAAATCCACAGCCTGCTTCCAGTCTCCGACCGGGTCAGGAATGGAATGAATGAAGCCCCCATCGAGCGGAGAGAATATGGACTGTGCCGACTGCCGAGGCCTGACGCACTCCTCTGGGGCAATGATTAAATGAATGATAGATGAAATGAAATGATAGTGGAGAGTGTTGCTGGAATGAAATTTTTGACAGGGAAAACCGGAGTACCCGGAGAAAACCTGTCTGCCTCCGCTTTGTCCAGCACAGATCTCACATGGAGTGACCGGGATTTGAACCACGGATCCAGCGGTGAGAGGCCGGCGTGCTGCCGCCTAAGCCACGGAGGCTTGTTATTACTATTATTACTACTACTAACTAAAGTTAATCCCGGTTTACCGCGTTGAACCTTGTTATAAATTCGGTGTTTTAAAAGACACGGAAAGTCAGTCTGAAAGACTGGACTTTATATCATTTTAAATGCTAGCAGCCGAGTACCAAGAAGGCAGTGCGAGAACAGAGTTTCAAGAAGGCAGTGCGACAACAAAGTTTCAAGATTCTATTTTGTTTCTTCACTGCCTACTTGATTGTTCTCGCACTGCCTTCTTGAAACTTTGTTCTCGTACTGCCTTCTTGGTACTGGGCAGCTACATCGTAGTATGACGACACACACTTCAGTGCATTCTCGGTACATTTCGTCCCGTCACCGTAACGTAACGCCAGACCTCAGCGTAACGACGAAGTCGACAAGATCATTTAAAATGATAAAATAGATCTCTCCCTCTCTTCTTCTTCTTTATCTTTAGCGTTTGTCCCACCTTGTGGCAGGGTCCGCTATGTGGGATCGTAGTCTCCATTTCCCTCGGTCATGGGCCATGTCTCTGACACATGAAATATTGCATGACAAGACCCCATTATATGCACCAATGCATTCTATTCATAATCGTGAAAATAGATACAGAAAATTAACACTCCAGATTCCTATCCATCGACCCATGAAGTTCAATAAATCTTTTGTTTGCACCGCGTCACGCCTCTTCAACACCTTCGATATTATATAAGTTCATCAACATTGCGAGCACTGCAGCTCTCAAAAGTCGTCTTTCATCCTGCTTCTGGGAGCAGTATACCTCTCGCATCTGATTACTGCATTATTTTGAATTGCTATTTTTATGTTCAATAGCTGACAACCTACAGTACCTACCTTAAGATCTTCTCTTGTATATGGTGTTTGTTTTCAGGCTGATACTGTGTCAATATGCACTTTTTTGTATACATCTTTTCCATTATTATTATTATTGTTATTTTATTATTACACTGAAGAAAATGGAAATTGCAAATATCTATGTACATTTGACTTCCAATCAAAAAGATTGAAATTATTCAAAATAAATAATTTGAATTGGTGCTACATTGCTGCAATTGAACATGCAGGACGACTGTTCGGTTGTAATTCGATGATTACACTTTCAGGTCCCTCTGACCGCAAGTTTGGACAACAATCAATACAGGATGTGCCCACCACGAGCTGCAATACATTGATGAATTCGGCGAGGCATGGAGTCAATAAGGCCCTGGATCGCTTCCTGAGGAATTGTGGCCCATGCTTGCTGCACTGCACGGGTCAGTTGTTCCAGAGTTGTGGGTGGCTGAGGACGGTTGGCCAGTTGACGACCCATCATGTCCCACACATGCTCAATAGGACAGAGGTCCGGGGATCTGACGGGCCATTCTAAGGTTGTGATGTCGTGGAGAGCTTCTCTGGAGATGCGTGCAGTGTGAACCCGGGCATTGTCCTGCTGAAACATCCCATTAACAATGTTTGCCATCATAGGGACAACAACTGGATTGAGTACCCTACTGTCGAGCAGTCATAGTGCCCTCAACAAGCATTAATTGAGATTTCACATTAAAGCCAATAGCTCCCCAGACCATAATGCTTGGTGTTGACCCTGTGTGCCTCTCGACAATAAGGTTTCGGCGGCCCCTCTCCCCGGTACGTCGGCGCACACGATTCTGGCAATCACTGCGGGCAAGACAGAAGCGCGATCATCACTAAAGACGACCCTATGCCATTCGTCGACCCACGTCGATCATTCTCGACACCAGGCCAGCCTTACACGTCGCTGTTGTGGGGTCAATGGAACACCTTCTGCAGGGACACGGGATCGTAAGCCAGCTGCACGCAGGCGATTACCAACTGTTTGTTGTGTAACGTGGGGTGCCACAGCTGCTCGAATTTGCGCTGCTGTTGCATGGGGTTCCATCCGGGCCATCCGAATGATGCGGCGATCCTCTCTCACAGTTTTCAGTCGCGCTGGGCCTGTGCCAGGTCTACGAGTGTGGGTACCTTCATTTGACCACTGCTGCCATACACGTTGTACCGTAGATGCCTGTCGGCCAACACGTGCAGCGACAGTCCTTAGCGATAATCCATCCGCACACAGCCCAATTATCCGAGCCCTGTCAAACAGCGACAGTTGTTGAGAGCGTGCTCTTCTCTGTCGTCGAGGCATGTTTGACGGGAAACACTTCACTGCACAGACTGCAAGTCAACTACGCTACACCAGAGACCGTATACTGGAGTTGATTCCTCCGCGACCAATCACGTGGGGAGACCTGTAGCAACAATCCAATGGGTCTGAAACTTTGATCGTTTACATACCTACAAGGCATCGTTCCATATCTTGAATAATAATAATATCGTATGGCCTCGGGTGCCTGGTGCAAGCTTTGCTATTTGACACCCAGAGGGTAGCTTGCATGTCGAATTTCGTAGTTCCTTGACTATGAAAGTCAAGGAGGTTAGATGTTAGATATCTAATCTCCTTGAACACAATAGCGCTTTCTAGTAGAGAAATGAGGAACTTTGTGCTGGCGGAAACTCCCGAGATTAATTTTGCCATTATGAACTCGGCCTACTGAATTCAAATGGGTTCTTTGACATGCCAACATCGTATGACATGCGTATCGTATTTTTGCCGCCTTTCAAAAATCACTTACCACGGTCAGGGGCGAACCTGCAATCTTGGGGTTAGTAGACCGACACGCTATCCACTCACCCACCGTTCCATATCTTGAAAATCAACACAGACGACCACTGCATTCATGATGTTGCAATTTCCATTTTCTGCAGTGTATTATAATTATTACTGTGTTGTTGTTACTATTATTGTTAGACTATTATTATTTGTATAGTGAATGTTAGCGAAATATTTTACTTTAGTAAGCTCTAATCTTATTGTATCTAGGGCGATACTGTAATGGAGCTCGTAAGCTCTAAGTATAGCCATGGACATAAATAAATCAAAATAAATCAAATCTCTAGTTCTAAAAATAACAATCAACCAACCAATGAGCCTCGTCGCCGATAAATTTGTCCAGTGCTTTCAATGGCGAGTGAAACCATTCAAGTTGAAATAAAGGAAGGGAAAACTGCATGACGACATACATAAAACTCACCCAATCTCAGGTAATTACGACCATCATAAAGTATATATATAGCCTAACTCTCACCACACCCACACATCAGTTAACAGTCAAATATAATTTTGGGTTTACTACCACCTTCCATACTGAAACCATTACGACTTCCTTTAAGTTACGGCGTACCGTATTACAGAAATTGCGTATTCATGTCACGGCCTCAGAAGCGAACTACGGATCACTTGTAAGGAATAATATTGATGAGACAGTAACGGGAGCAAAAATAAACCAAAATGTAGTAATGACGTACGTATATTTTCAGTATAGCTAGAAACTGGAAATTTGCTCTGTAGGCCTAGAAAGTTATTCCTTTTCAGAAAATTAGAAAATTACTGAGCATTTCCCTTTATTCATTGACCACCTTGTGATGCAGTGGATAACATTCTTGGCTGTCTTCCATGAGGTCCGGGTTTGATCTTCGGCTCAGCCAAGAAATGTAATGCTGGGCCGAGGATTAAATTGGGATACTATCAGCCGCGTGAGGAAGCCGTTCCTCGCGAAATTTATTTAGCACTAACTAGCAACTCGCCCCGGGGGTATCTTTAACGGTTTACCCAGCGTAAGCTTAGAAGGTGCACCGTCGGCAGGTCCCTGACGCAATTTAGAAAAGCCGAGGTGAACAGCGAAACTCCATACACATATAATATACTCTTTTCTGAGTGGCTGGCTGCGTGGCTCAGAGGTAAGGTTCTCGCTTACTGAGCCCAAGGTTGCAGGATTGAATCCTAGTGCAGTCAGCTGGCATTTGAGGGTGCGCAAATGTGAGGGAGCCGCGTCAGTAGATATACTGGCACGTTCAAGATCCCTTCAGAGCAAAATTCTGACACCCCGGCGTCTTCAAAAGCCGCAGTAGTTAAAAGGGACGTAGACCCACAACATTATCATTATTATTTTCTCTGAAGTCTTAACTCGACCCGATGCTGGCCGCTCGCTCGCTAGCTCGTAATCTCACTCCGAAGCTAGAGTAGTAATTTAAAATTTCCATTGAATGGAGATTGTTGGAAGAAATGAACGGGCGATGTATTTAAGATAGAGATATGCTCTTGCAGCTTTTTTGGTAGAACGTTTCATGCTGTACAATTCTTAAACTCATAGGTATATTTTTAACGGTTTACCCAGCCTAAGCTTAAAATGTGCACCGACGGCAGGATTTTCTTCAACTCGATTCACTGAAATTGTTACTGTTTTTCTACAGAAACCTTGCTCAAAAAATTCATTACAGAATCGTGAAAACTGCATCAAAATCCATCCAGTGGTTCTTGAGATTACCCGTTACATCCAAGAATCGGGGACTGCATTTTATACTATGTAGAAGATATGCCAAATTTTGGTGTTCTTTTTTCAAAAATTTTGAATTATAGGCCAATTACTTTTGCTTATATCGTAAAAGATGTCAATTTGTTGGGTCTTAGGAAACTAAACCTACGTAACTGGTGTTTACAGATGTTTTGTTTTTTTGTTTTTCTGGTTGCGTGGCGCAACGTTGGCGTTCTCGCCTGATGTACCCAAGGTTTAGGGATCCAATACTGGCACAGTTGGTTGGCAATTATTCTTTTAGAATTAGAATACCCTCTGTTCCGAATTTCGGATTGTGTGAGATTGGGGCGAGAGTGTTGTTTATTAAAACCATCGATTGATACATGTGATTACTAATTACAGTAATTCCCTAATAGCCTAGGATAAAAACACTTTATGTTTTCAGAAGGTAATAAAGAAGAAGAAGAAGAAGAAGAAAAGATCAACATCATTTGCTAAATGAGTTTTCTCGCTCTGTTAGATGGGCATAACGATGTGAAGAAAAGAAAAAATAATAAGAAGAATCTGTCAAAAAATCTCTGTAACAAATGATGTATTTAAAACCAAACCACGTGGCACTAAAGCTCATGAAGAGGCTTACCAAGTCATTTGCCCATCATATTATGGGGTGACGCGTGGTCAGCGGGTCGGGTCTCCTCGGTCGTTAATCTTGGCCTCCATGCCTCACTGTCAGGCAGCTACTCAAATTGTCCTCTCGAGGGTGAGTTTACCCCGTTCCAACCCTCACGTCTGTTTCTAAAATCCCTGATGGAGTCGGGAATCAAACCGGGGGGGCTCCGGGTGCGAGGCAGGTGCGTTATCCCAACACCACGGGGCCGACAAAATGCAAAAATCAAATATTACTGCACTGTCATCCGGCCAGAAGCTTTTATGCAACGGGAGGTTTCGCCACGAACGAGAAAGTGATGAAGGAGGAATTGGAAACCAAGGGTAGAAATATTTTGAGGAAAATCGTCGAGTTCAGTCAAAGAGAATGGTGAACTTGGAAGACTGCATAACCAGCATGTGAAGAAAATTACTGCCGTGGATTACTCTTTAAAGGGCACGTGACTCGAAAGACCTCAACACGATTACACAACCGCATTTTTGTTTTTCACCAAGAGAAAAAGCCAAAGGGAATCTGGTTCAGTGGGATACAGATATATCTGCAGGAGATTGGGATCTCATGTGAAGATATCCTGGAGCGTGCCCAGCTGAAGATAAAATCCTTGGACGTCAGAGTTTCCAACCAAAGTCAACGCTGAAAAACTGGACAGGCGTCGACGAAAAAGAGACAGGAACAACGCCGTCTACGAATGAAGGAATACTGGACCAACATTAAAGCTCAAAGGAAACTGTTAAGGGACAACATACAGCTTAAGGAACCAATAAAATAACGATTATAATATTATAACTGTGAATGTCATAGATCTTGTACAATTAGTCTATATATTATTTGTATCGATTTTTCAAAATTTGGTTCTTGCTTTGTGCTCATCTTCACTGTTTCCGTCATATCTCCCATGTTTGTAGGAATGATTAAGAGTTTTGCTTTTTTAGCCTACTTTTCACATTTTTCAAAAATGAGGAAAAAGTAGACTTATGAGATCGATCCGGGAAAAAGTGTGTGTGTCTGTCTGTCTGTCTGTCTGTCTGTCTGTCTGTCTGTCTGTCTGTCTGGCTGTCTGGCTGTGTGTGCGTGTCCCGCCCCGCTATCCACTCCTAAACGGCTGCAGCAATCGAAACCAAATTTAGTATGAGTATAGATGTATACCGGAATATATCAAGCCCATATTTGAAAATGACGTCAGTGCTACCAACTGCTGAAAAAACGCACTAGAAATTTGAGCACCATGTTGGATATCTTGGAAGGTATGCATTGGAGCTATTCCAAAATTTTCGGGGCAAAATTCCGGCACCCCGGCGTCTCTAAAAGCCAGTGTAGTTAAAAGGGACGTAAAACCAATAACATTATTATTATTATTCCAAAATTGGCACACATGTAGATAATACTATTTCAGTTTAATTTCCAGGAGGCCATACAAGACAGTGTTGCCAAAATAATTTTAAGCCTTCTGATAGGTCCAATTTTTAAATACATATAACTTCTACACTATCAATTGGATTTCAACCAAATTTTGTATGCAATATGTGTAAATAAGCAGATATGACTGAGCGTATTCTTAAGAGCTGCCAGGGCTGCCAACTGTTAATAATTCCTCTCTCTATTTTTTAATCCAAATAGCAAATACCAATATATCAGAAAGTATGTAAGCCGACAGCTTTAAACTATGTACACGTATAGTACCTGACATTATTCAGTCACCAGGGCCGCCAACTGTAGTGCTCTATTAGGTAACATTATACCAGGTATATTTCGAACTAATTAGACATTTCGATATTACCAACTTTATTTCGGCATTATTCTAGATAGGTTCATATACTACAGATTAATCATTGGCATGAATCTTAATTTTAAGAAAAGTAGGCTCTTTAGTTCGTCACGGAACTTCTTGTTTAATGTGGGTTTTAAACCTTCAGCTATAAAATGATCCTCACTCAAAACCGTTGTGACTTAATTAGTCTTTCTATGAAACGTTAT
Organism: Meconema thalassinum; assembly: GCA_946902985.2. Classification (NCBI taxonomy): domain Eukaryota; kingdom Metazoa; phylum Arthropoda; class Insecta; order Orthoptera; family Tettigoniidae; genus Meconema; species Meconema thalassinum. The sequence continues at coordinate 145,076,444 of OX336391.1, forward strand.
ATATATATTTTTTTTAGTTTGCTCAGAACAAAATGGAAATAATGACGCTTAACCAATTAATAATGTGAAAATATGTGAGATTGATTTTGTAACTGAAGGTTTAACACCGACTTAAAAGAAAAGCACAAGTCCAAAAAATCCTATAAACATGAGATGTATGAGGGAAACGAAAAAGATCATCACAAAAATAGAATCAAATTTTGAAAAATGGATAAAAATAGTACTTTTTTAATTTTAGAAAATTTTTAGTCGCCTCCGTAGCGTAGCATGGTTAGCTGCCGCTCCGGAGGTCCTGGGTTCGATTCCCGGCTCTGCCGCGACATTTGAAAAGTGGTATGACGACTGGAACGGGGTCTACTCAGCCTCGGGTGTTCCAAATGAGTAGAGGGGGTTCGATTCCTACCTCAGCCATCCTCGAAGTGGTTTTCCGTGGTTTCCCACTTCGTCTTCGGGCAAATGCCGGGATGGTACCTTCTTCAAGGCCACGGCCGCCTCCTTCCCTCTTCCTTGCCTATCCATCCTGACCATCCATTACCTTCCCTAATGAGGCCCCTGTTCGCTTTGCAGGTGAGGCCGCCTGGGCGAGGTGCCAATCCCACCTCACCAGTTGTATCCACTCCGATTAGATGTTCCCAGCTCTAGGACACTGCACGTAGAGGCGGTAGTGGTGAGTTCCCTCGCTGAGTCCGTGGGTTCCACCAACCTGGAGGGTAAACGACTAAGAAAGAAAGAAAGAAAGAAAGAAAGAAAGAAAGAAAATTTTTAACTTTGCTTCTAATAGTAAGATGTGTGTGTATCCTTGGAAATGTATATAATTGTTGTACAAGATTAGTGACAGGCACAATTATATTACTAATATAGTTATTGTTTTGGCTCCTTAAGCTGTATGTCCCCTTAAAATGACTTAATCTTTAGTTCGCCGAAACGAAACAAAGCTTTCAAAAATAACTTCCTAATAACTAAATCTATATTCGAAGTCAACAGATTCCTTTGCTGTAGAAATGCTATCCTTGCCTGATCCAATCTACTTTTAATATCATCTTTCCTTCGTCCATCACTGGCACATTTTGCTTTCTAACAAAAGTCTCCTACTTCTGTATGGATTTTCACATGCTAATTAGACGTCCGTCGGGGTTTCTGATTTATTTCGGCTGCATTGCATTATTTGTGTGTTAGATTTATTGATTTTTATCATGAATTATTTCCTCAAGACGGAGTCCCTGCTATTCGCTCTTGTTTGAGTAAAAGGATAAGACAAAGAAAATCAAAACTGAGATCATGCAATTGTTTAGTGGGGAATTGTCATAATATTATTGGTGCAAATGATTTTAAGGGATATTCAGAAGATTACATTATTTAAATGACTCATGGTGGTTCCGTATTGATATGCTAGAATAGTTCTTAATAAGAATTGTACATCCGCCTGAAACAATACTATAAAGACATTTATTATTTAACTTGTTTTTAGTACATGTTTCGAGGTTTAATAACGTATTTTATTACTGTGCTACGTTTTATTTTGTTCTTTCAATATGTTTGTTAGCTGTTGAAGGGGATAAAATGTAATTAATCCTCGAAACATGTACTAAAAACATTATATAATTATATAATTAATTTTCTTTATAGTATTGATTCAGGCGGGTGTACACTAAGCAGAATCGGCCTTACTAACCTACTAATCATGAAGATCAGATTAGGGTTACAAACGAAGATGTATTAAGACGAGTGGGCTAGGAGAGATGTTTCTGCCGACTGCTAAAGAAGAAAAGAGAAAGGTTGGTAGGACACATACTAAGACACCCAGGAATAGGAAGGAAGTGTCGAGGTCAAGACCTGTAGGGGCAGACCAAGGTTAGAATATGTTAAACAGATTGCCTCGGATGTAAGGTGTGGTAGCCGGCCCCGTGGTGTTGGGGTAGCGCGCCTGCCTCTCACCCGGAGGCCCCGGGTTGGATCCCCGTCTCCGTCAGGGATTTTAAAACTGACGTGAGGGCTGGAACGGGGTGCAATCAGCCTCGTGAGGACAATTGAGTAGCTGTCTGACAGTGAGACAGCACCCCGATCACGAATACCAAGATTAACGGCCGAGGGGACCCGACGCGCTGATCACGCGTCACCCCAATATCTGCAGGCTGAATGGCTGGGCAGCGGTCGCTTGGTCGGCCTTAGCCCGTCATGGGCAGGATAGTGCCAGGGGTTGACTTTTTTTTTGTATCTTAACTATTGCCATTATAGGCTCGTTGCATAATCTATATTGTACCCATGTGAGTAATCTCGATGGAAAATATGCTTCCGCCTCCAGCTAGCGTCAGGACTCGAGCGTTTACCGTTCCCCCGTTGAGCAGTTGCATATTTTGGATTTGAGGCTATAAGGTATCAACTCTACAATGATAAGGCACAACTCTACTCTAAAACTTTAATTCAGTAATAAAATCATGGCTTCAAACAAACAAAACAATCCCCACAACCTTAAAAACAAAAGCAAACAAAATTTACTTCCACAATCCACTGATATTAACATAATATTATCATAATAAAATCATATCATAACACAAACCTTTACCCTTATATCAACTTCACAACAATGATACTCTAGTGCGCTGATGCACATACAACTTCAGAAACAAACTGTACATTAATTCTACTGTCATCCAATGTGACTTCTTTAATTCACAAAATTACTTATTCCTTAAACCTCGTCTTAATTTGACAATTATGTGTACCGTGTGTGCTTTGATCTTTCTCTTCCCACCAAATGCTTTACATGCATTAGCCTATTCTGGTGTTGCACAGCAATCTACGTGCAACTCCATAATTATGTAAGCTACCCCTACACTTCCTCTATTTATATAGTTCCACTGCATGCCGTTTGTGATTTCATCTTAAAAACGTTAGTTATTGCTGTGTCGGATGGTACAATTAAACTACCTTGCGCGCGTAGACTGTGGCGTCGAGTAACCAACTTCTGAAAAAGTTGTCAGTGACAGTACAAATGCAACGTCTAACCATTCGTTAGATAGCTAAAATCATGAACCATCAGGGTGATCTATAATTATCAATGTGTTCTTAAACCACATGGCTTCATTACTCAATATAACAATATTTCATTTCATGTCATTAACAGGGTCTAAAATCTGCCCTTCTTAAACCTTCTTTCCTTCACGGTTCGCTTGACGGCCCAACCCTCTTCAGAGCGGCCTGTACACAATAGAAGCGGAGTGAGGTTCCAACATTATCTCGACCCTCACTTCCTGTCTCAAGTCTTTATCCCCTAAGCAGTATAAGATTTTACAAGACAAATACTGTGGTCCCAGTGACACACATATCCCAATGGATTTAAACTGAATATTATGCAAATAGGTACTGGATGAGCTTTAACATTTATTCCTACCCTGAGGATAATAATAACTGGCACCAAATAGGCCCATTTCAACATGAAGGTACGAGGTTCATAAAACATTGGTCTAGTAGGTAACCGGTATCTTAAATAAATGCAGCGGTCAGCTCATGCTGCCGTCATGAGATTCGCTTCAACGAGCCGAATCACTCAACAATAAGTTCTCGGGGAATCAGATAGAGTGCAGAGGTGTCCATCGTTTGCCTCTCACCTATCACGGGATTCGAACCCGGAACATTCCATATCCATCATCAGAGTTAGGGTCCAGACACTAATTACACTCTGGCACAAAGCATATCTCCCAGTATGCCCACGGCATACGAGATTTCATACGTCGAATAGACCACCTGGTTCCTTACCTAATGTTATGACCTTCGTCCTATAATTATTAAGAGAAATCTATCAATTACTCTATAAGCTTTTCCATAAGCTGCAAATTCAATTCACTGGAAAGCTCTTCCATTCCCTGGCATAATTACATTCCCATTAATACAATATATTCTGATATAAAACTCTTTTCTTAATCCCGTAACGTAATCTTACTGTATAATCTTACTGCTTAGGTCGATAAGTCTTGCCCTTTAGCGTAACTATTTCTTGCTTACAACATTTTACCTGATGCATTCATTCATACCTTTTATTATACATTATTATTATTATTATTATTATTATTATACTCACTGACATAAATTACCAAAATCCGACACAACTAATCATCTTTAAATTCGATCAACCGTGTTCGTTTCATTTACATAACTGATTTGCCATTTTTAATTAATAGTGGTAACGATTAATCCACTCACTGATGCAAAATAACATCTCAACTCTATAAAATCAACACAATAATGATTAAACCTGGAGAGTCTATCTCCTACTACTGATTCTTACTGGCATCTTTATAACTCTGAAATCACATTACATGCAGTGGCCTATACTTCTACTTATACATAATTTGTGGGGTACTCACATATCGGCTCATCATGGTGGCTCGAACCACTCATATCCTTCCGGGTCGCCTGCCATATGCAGATTTAGTGCGACATTTGCATCTCGAATACACACATTTTATGATACATTTCTTCCGTTAACCACACGACACTTTGCATTTCTATAACGAAGCTATTGCTCCCAAAACACATGACACTTTATAACACTTATTAAACCATTAATTTAAAAGATATTTCACATATGATTTATACATAACACACGTCACTCTTTACACTTTTCATTGGTTGAAATTCCCTAGCAAAGATATCAAAATTGCAGGTGTCGACGGCATCTTCCGTGCTCCTACCAACTCCTGATTGAAAGTCTGGTTCAACTGCCCCCGGAATTCACCAACAGTTTATCCATACTCCTACGGTAAGCTTCCTGCTTTGCATAAATATGCTTACTTCCGTCCTGAGCGTTACTATTTGGTATTCTTAAGACATTACCAAATGCTTCGTAAAGTTTCTCCCAGCGCATTCCAGCGTAATTAGACATGTTTGATCAGTCAATATATTAAACACTGCGCTTAACATTTTACATAATTTTTACACAGATTATTATATACAATAGTTCTGCAACTTATCTCACACGGTGCTTCCTAAGTGAACACAAACCATTGTTCGTACTGCAGACTACACCTGCAGCACGACTATTATTAATAAAAGCCTTCTAAATGTTCTACTGCACGGCTTCCCAAGTCGAAGTCCGGGCCTCCTCCCTTGCCTTCGGTAATACACATTTCACACAATAAAGTTCGTTGATTACCGTACTTCTTATTAATTTCTGACTATACATTATTATCTTCTCACTTGGTGCATTACGATGTGCTGTGAATATAATGGTTCACTCAAATGTACAAGTCTTTGTTTGAGCGTCCTCCCATGAGCCGGACCGACATACGTTCCGCCTCAACAACTTGCTTGACAACTGTGTTCTGACTGTCTGACAAAAACTGTGTAGCGACGACTGTCCTCTGCCAAGGGTCGACTCCCTTTATATTGGTTTCACACAAAAAGTAGAGCTAAAATTTCCCGCGTTATCTCGACTCCTCTCCCAGCATGATTCTGGTCTCGAAACCATGCTCATCGGGTTCCTTTTTTCTTCACTGATCCCAGAACTATCTGCGTGCTGAAGGATCGCTCGGCCAATTAATTAATATTAATTCCTTTCTCCATAGCGTGGGGACGCTGTTTCACTGGGAATCCCTGGCGACCTCGTCAAACCCAGCCGCGAACAACCATAGTCTTATGTCCTTCCGCACTCCATTAAATATGCGTCAATTTCGCAGATTAAAGGCTCTAAAATTAGCCTCCTGGCTAAAGATTCACCTTTGTGCACCTCTCATGTCATTGCGTTACTCCAATCACGAGTGATCAATGATTTTCCTTGGGATCTCTCCCCACTCTTCTTCGTCCTATTCTCAGTCGGGAAAAACTGGGTCATTATTCAAGCCCCCAACCTCTTCCAGACGACTTAACTAGGTCAGCAAGATTGACGTGGCTCCAAGGGTCACCTCCCACAATTCTGGACCTATTAGTAAAACGTCAAACTCTGCACTTTCTGTGCTCCAAGTCCAGCATAGCCTACTCCAAGTAGTCTAATAATGCTGTATTCCGCTCAATTTCCCTGCATTATTTTAATAAATAATGTCATAATCAACTGAAATCACACCAGTGATTAAATATATACTTTTCTCTAGGTTTTTTTTACAATGAAACTCCCTCAACAGACCTCGGGTTCGTTCCCTGGTGGAACCTTTATACCGAGATCACAGTCTCTGAGATCCACGTTCGATATCAGTCAGCATGACCCCCTCGGGTTCATATTCCTCTGGCAAAACTTATATAAGTCAATTACAAGTGACTCTCTGTATGTAACCAGCTGACTGTCTATCACTGTCTGTGTTTACATCTGGGGTCCTTCACCTCGTCTGGCTGCGAGTAGGTTAGTCCAGCTCCCCCTTCCACACTGCGCTGAGCTCTAAGCTGTTCATTCTCTTGACGGAGGGCTTCATTTATGGCCTCGACTTCCCTCGCCGCTTCGACCATTTCTTTGTAAAGTTCTCGCAGGCACTGGCATTCTTGCTGTTTGTCCCTTCCACTGGGCAAGCTGTCGGCTTCTCGTTCCGTCTCGCCGCGTGAACTTTCAGGTCTGACTGCCTGGCTGACTTCGCAATCCACGTTCAGTTGGTTGTGCGCTGTTAATACTTCTTCTTGTTCGTCAAATTCTTCTGGCGAATAATAAACTTTAAAATTGGCTGCATTCATAACGACCTCGTTTCCAGTTTCTAAATGCTTTATCCTGTATGCATTGTTTTGTAGGTCTCTAATCACCTCGAACGGGCCGTGATAAGCAAAAATGAACTTCTTATACTTCCGTGCTTCTGGATCTGAACTGGCGGGTTTCCGCACTAACACTTTCTCTCCGACGAGAAGCGGTCAATGATACCTCTTCGCACGATTTCTCCTCTGACGTCTCTCCGCCTGTGCTTTGAGATATTCGAAGGTTCGTTGGATCCTCAATTCTCGTCCTGGCTGTGCGTCTACTGGTAATGGAATGACACCAGTCCACGGTCTCTCATCCAAATGTAGAGTCACGGGAACCTGACCTGTCGCCTCATGTACGGTATTATTTATACAGTATTCATTTACTTCTAGGAATTCAATCCAACGCCAATTCTCTTCAGAGCAATAGATCTTCATGTATTTCTGGATCTCTCTCATTACTCTTTCAACTGGACTTGCCTCAGGATGGCGAATGGTAGATAAAATCTGCCTAATTCCTAGATTCTCCAGTTCTCGACGAAATTCTGCACTTGTGAAGCAACTTCCGTGGTCCGAGAGGATGTTATCCGGCTTCCCAAGAATCGGAATAACTCTCTCTTTCAGGCGTTTCAATACCTGCTTTGAACTTGTCTTCTGTATGGGGCATAATACAACCATTTTTGAAAATACATCCATGGCTACAAAAATGTGTCTATTGCCTCTACGTGCTCTAGGCAGTGGTCCAAAGTTGTCTATGCTCAATAGCTGCCTTGGCTTCTCCGGTAACATCGGGATAGGTCGTTGCCTTATTAAAAAGGGATTTGGCTTTACCCTTTGGCACAGATCACATGTCCTAATAGCATTTCTCACCGTATCTCTCAACTTTGGCCAAGTAAATGCTTCTTTCAACAGAGCACAAATTTTGTCTATTCCGGGATGTCCAAATGCTCTGTGTGCTAGCCACACCAATCTCCTCTGCAAAGATGCAGGAATCACAATCCTTTGACGTGTATGATCTACATCATCCCACTTGTGTAGTATCTGATTATACCATACATAATCTGTTGCCAATGCCTCTGCCTCTCTGTATATTGCAGTTCCCCTTGCTAAACGTCCCTCGAAGTAATCGATCATCATCTTCAACCACGGGTCTTCACGTTGTAGGTTGGTAAGATTCCTCAAGTCATCCAACGTCTTCTGACCTCGATTCTCAATCTGGACAGCTAGCGCTTCCTCTTCTCTAGGGTAACGGCTTAATATGTCCGGTATTACATTCTCTTTCCCTGGACAGTATTCTATTTCCACGTTGAATTGCTGAATATACAGGGACCATCTTGTCAATCTCTGGCTAGACAAGTCTGTCTTTAACAAAAATGTTAAAGCTTTATGGTCTGTTCTGAGGACTATTTGAAAGCCATACACGAGGTTATGCCAAGATTGCAACGCGTACAAAATTGCGAGCAACTCTATCTCTGTAATCGTGTAGTTTTTCTCATGGGCTTTCAACCTCCTACTTATAGAGGCAATAAAAATTTTCCTTTCAGGCTGGTCAACATTTTCCTGGAATAGCATCGCTCCTACACCAATAAGTGATGCATCCGTCTGTATGATGAACTTCTGGGTATAATCCGGGTATCCCAGTTTCACATATTCCAAAAGCATTTGTTTTGACCTCACGAATGCTTCCTGACATTGCTCCGTCCAATTCCATCTGCCGCCTTTCTTCAATAGGTCCTGCAGGGGTGCTACTGTTGTAGTATAGTTTGGGCAGTGGATCGAGGAGAATCCAATTACTCCCAGATACTGTCGGACGTGCTTAACTTTCGTGGGTCGAGGGAAATTTCGAATTACCTCCAATTTATCTGGATTAGGCTTAACTCCATTTGCATCAATAACATGCCCTAGGAATTTGACTTCCCTCTGACAGAAGTGCGATTTCTTGATATTAACCTTAAAGTTAGCTTCTCGAAGGTCATCTAGCAACTTCTTCAGGTCTCTCATGTGCTCCTCCAGAGATTCTGACGTGAGTAGAATGTCGTCTACATATCTGATGGTACTCTCTTTCACATCATCTGATAGATTGCGATCTAACGCTCTTATCAGTGCTGAACCAGCTGTTTTCAAACCAAAAGGTAGCCTTAAAAACGTGTATGTGTGTTGATCAAACATGAATCCTGTCAACAGACTAGTTTTCTTCTCTAATTCAAGATGGTGGAAACTGGAAGTGATGTCCAAGTTTGTGAATACGGTCTTCCCTTTGAACTTCCTGAGGATCTCTTTAATAGGTGGCACTTGGTCAAACTCCGGAATAACCTTCAAATTTAAATGTCTCAGGTCCAGACATACTCTGACAGTCCCGTCTGTCTTAGGTACGATTACCAATGGACTTACATAAGGCGTAGGTGTCTTCTCAATAATACCGGCCTCCAACATCTCCTGAATTGCCTCTTTCACCTTGGCATAATGCTTTTCAGCTATAGGGTAGGGTTTCTGCCTAAATGGTGTCCAATCACTGACTTGAAAAGCATAAGTGAAGTTCTTTATACGACCAGGTCTCGAATCAAAGACTTCCTTCTGTTCCAGTAATAATTGCTTTAAATTTTCCTTCTCTTTTAGCCCAATTTTCGCTTCTTCTAGCTTTTCCGAAATATATTCTTCCAGTTCGGGTTCCAGATCTTTTTCCAAGTCTGTGGCTAGTGCTTTCAGTTCTTCTTCTAACTGCTCCATAGCTAACACTTCTTCCTCAGCCACGTTTCTGTATGTATGCCATACTTGTTCACTTGACCCTGGTTCAATCTCATTGAGTGCGACCTCCAAGCCTTCGGCTTCCTCATTCACATGGAACATAACCCTGTCCTGTGCTAGGTCTATTATCACTCTGTATTCCCTTATAAATTCTGCCCCAATAAGTAGGTTATAAGGCAGTTTGTTTACTAATAGAAAACTCTGTGAGAAAATAGAACCTCCTATCTGTAAATCTAGGAATACCTGATATTTACATATCATCGTTCTGTCTGGAATTACCCCTTTTATTTTGACACTAGAGATCGGTATTTTCAAAATATTCTCTCTCTGGGCTATTTCATTATATAAAGCTTGTGTCATAAGGCACACTGTTGAACCCGTGTCTAACAGACTTCTTATTTTCAATCCTGCCACTCTTACTATTATAATAGGCAATTCTCTCTTGACCATGACCTGTGATCCTCCTGTATCCTCGATTAGCTCTTCTGGTTTGGCTATCCAATTGATGATGTTAACAGACTTCCATCCATCAGTCTCGAACTCTTCTAATTTTGGCGTTTTTTTTTCTTCAGCGCCCGTCCCCTTGGAGTTTCTTCTCTCTTGTTCGCTGCGCTGTAGTTCCAAACTCTTAGCTCCATCTCCATATCTGTCTGGCGATGTCCTGTTCTGCATAACTTCTTGCCAGCGGACTTGTTGTTTCTGGGGCTCATCTCCTCTTTCCTCGAGGTATCGCAATGAAGCGTGATATCGTTCCTCTACCTCGTCATCGAAGTTACTTCTTTTTCTTGGGGTCTCCAATTTCTATTGTTGCCTTCTTGGCCATTGTTACCTCCATTGTTTTGGTACGGTCTACCCCTGGTATTCTGCTTATTCCACGAATTTCGGCCTCTTCCTCCTCTACTAGCATTCCCTTTGTACTTCTGGGTTCCTGTTCCCATTGCCGTCCGTAGGAATCTAATGTTTCAGTGCTCGTAGCTTTATTGTTCCTTGGAGCTTGATGTTGGTCAGTCTGCGTGTTGGTCACGTGTACCTGTTCCACTGTTCGACTCTGACGCATCGTATTGGCTGTTGTGAGGTCCAGTTTTCTAAGAACTGTCTCCATTTCTATAGCAGTTTTCGCATTAGCCGAGATTAGCAGCCTTTGGATCTCGTATGGAAGCTGCTTGGCAATTGCAATACATAATTCCAGCTCGCTCGGTTTTTGATCCAGTCCTTTGAACCGCGACATCTGCGATATAAAAAATTCTGCATACTTCGCTTGGTTGTTGGTGCTGTATCTTTTTGAATACAAATCCAACCTCAAATTGTGCTGTGCTGCTGGATCCCAGTACCGTTTCAAAAATGCCTCTCGAAACTCCTCAACAGTATCGAAAGTATACCGGAAACTGCGAAACCATAATGCACATTCTCCCTCTGTTAGTTTCTCAATGGCTCGTAGCCTGCGCTCTGGCGGTATCCGCGCATCATTCAGATATTCAGACACTTCCTTCAACCAATATTTTGGTGTCATATTACAGTGGCTACCTGAGAATTTCTTTGGTTTCTCTTCGCTTGCCCTGATTACGTTTATCACCTGGGTGTGCATAGCATTTTCATGTGGCGTTGATGCTGCAGCTGGTGCACCTGGCGTCATATAAGGACTTTCGCCTGGGCCTGTAGCATTCCTGATTATAGGTTGGGTTTCTAAGTCTGCCCACCTTGTTTTCCTCATATCTTCCATGCTGCCTTCACTTGACTTAGGATCTTTCAGAAGGGTTTCCTCCTGTGCGATTATCCTAGTCTCCATTTGATTGTGGCGCATCTCCGCTCTTTCCAGTCGAGTAATTACCTCCTTCTCGATTCTGGTAAGCCTATCCCGATTTTCCTCGGCCACTTGAAATATTTTCTTCTTGTCTTCTTTCAGGCTTTGTTTGATATGGGAGATTTCATCCTCTACATCTTCCTTAATTTGAGCAAGGGTCTTGTCGCTTGCCTCTGTCTTCTGGCCTTCTCTTACTTCGAGTTCTTCTCTCAGCCCTTTAATTTCCTCTTGAATGTGTCCATTGACTTTTGACAATTCATTCCGGACCTTGATGATCTCACCTCTATTCTCCTCTTGCCTTTTGTTAACTACAACAATGTCACTTTGAACTTGGTCCAGTTCTTGATGAACTTTGCCCATCTGACCTTTCACGTTGCTTACCAGCTCTTTACTTTCATTAGCGATAGCCTTAATCTCGCTTATTTCCTGACATTGATCTAATATGTTCTGATCCTGTTTCATGAGATCACCGTTAATTGCTCTAGCATAGCTTTTCAATCTCTGGTCCCATTTAGAGTCGTTCTCTTCTAACCTCTGATCTACCGTTCTCGTAAATTCTGAAAATTGTTTCGCTTGTCGTTCGAGATTCGCCTCATTTTGGATTTGAATATCCTTAATGTCATTCGACAGCGCATCTAACCTACTGTTGGTTTTATCCTGAGCATGCTTACACGCTTGTAAATTACTTTCGAGCTTGGCTTCTATAGCCTCGAAACGTTTATCTGTTTTGACCTGCATTTCTGATACAATGCTTACAACAGTTTCTGTTACTTCGGTCTTAATTACCTCTTGCATTTGACCTAACTTATCATTTAATTCAACCTGGTTGTCATTAATTGTCCGCTGATTGGTATCTAACCGATTATTCAATTCACTCTGATTATCATCTAACCGAGCGTTTATTCCATCCTGGAAAGTCTTAGCTTCCAGCTTATTTTGCTCGTTAACAGCATCAAAATGCAGTCTTAACCCTGCAATAACCTGCAAAATCTCCTCTGTGCCAGCCATTCTTACAATAATATACTTTGATATGCAGGCAGGCTTCCTGGAAAAATGTGTGGTTATGTTTTGAAGAGAAACATCAAACACTGTACACATATTGTAAAATCGTACAAAACCTGTCAATATTATGATAAATTGTGGATCTGGTATGTAGCGCTCGTACCCTTGGGTAATACTCTTCTCAATAGAGAGATTCTGCGTTACATCAAAAGCCTACTGAACTCAAAAATCACTCAAACACAGTTTGAGGCAAAACAACAATTACTATGGTTTTCCCCATGAAATACCATAAAAATCTATGGGTTTTCCCTAAATCCCATAAGCCCCACGTTGGGTGCCATGATAAATAGAATACCATGGGAGGTGGTCCACGTTAAGACATCGCAGCAACCCTCCAAGGTCTCGGTTGTACTGTCGAATGCCCCACTTGGGTCTCGCCATGATAAATAGAATAAGGTTATCAAAATTTATATTGTTCGTATCGGAGCTTAGCTAGGGTTAGGCGCGGTCATTCCCAACTTCATGTTAATTGTTACTTTAATAGAGTTGTGTGCATTAGATCTAGACCGACTTTAGTTGTACCTATAGCTCAAATCACTGTACAGGACATCAATTTCCATGTACCCATGTGAGCAATCTCGATGGAAAATATGCTTCCGCCTCCAGCTAGCGTCAGGACTCGAGCGTGTACCGTTCCCCCATTGAGCAGTTGCATATTTTGGATTTGAGGCTATAAGGTATCAACTCTACAATGATAAGGCACAACTCTACTCTAAAACTTTAATTCAGTAACAAAATCAAGGCTTCAAACAAACAAAACAATCCCCACAACCTTAAAAACAAAAGCAAACAAAATTTACTTCCACAATCCACTGATATTAACATAATATTATCATAATAAAATCATATCATAACACAGACCTTTACCCTTATATCAACTTCACAACAATGATACTCTAGTGCGCTCATGCACATACAACTTCAGAAACAAACTGTACATTAATTCTACTGTCATCCAATGTGACTTCTTTAATTCACAAAATTACTTATTCCTTAAACCTCGTCTTAATTTGACAATTATGTGTACCGTGTGTGCTTTGATCTTTCTCTTCCCACCAAATGCTTTACATGCATTAGTCTATTCTGGTGTTGCACAGCAATCTACGTGCAACTCCATAATTATGTAAGCTACCCCTACACTTCCTCTATATATATAGTTCCACTGCATGCCGTTTGCGATTTCATCTTAAAAACGTTAGTTATTGCTGTGTCGGATGGTACAATTAAACTACCTTGCGCGCGTAGCCTGTGGCGTCGAGTAACCAACTTCTGAAAAAGTTGTCAGTGACAGTACAAATGCAACGTCTAACCATTCGTTAGATAGCTAAAATCATGAACCATCAGGGTGATCTATAATTATCAATGTGTTCTTAAACCACATGGCTTCATTACTCAATATAACAATATTTCATTTCATGTCATTAACAGGGTCTAAAATCTGCCCTTCTTAAACCTTCTTTCCTTCACGGTTCGCTTGACGGCCCAACCCTCTTCAGAGCGGCCTGTACACAATTGAAGTGGAGTGATGTTCCAACATTACCTCGACCCTCGCTTCCTGTCTCAAGTCTTTATCCCCTAAGCAGTATAAGATTTTACAAGACAAATACTGTGGTCCCAGTGACACACATATCCCAATGGATTTAAACTGAATATTATGCAAACAGGTACTGGATGAGCTTTAACATTTATTCCTACCCTGAGGATAATAATAACTGGCACCAAATAGGCCCATTTCAACATGAAGGTGCGAGGTTCATAAAACATTGGTCTAGTAGGTAACCGGTATCTTAAATAAATGCAGCGGTCAGCTCATGCTGCCGTCATGAGATTCGCTTCAACGAGCCGAATCACTCAACAATAAGTTCTCGGGGAATCAGATAGAGTGCAGAGGTGTCCATCGTTTGCCTCTCACCTATCACGGGATTCGAACCCGGAACATTCCATATCCATCATCAGAGTTAGGGTCCAAACACTAATTACACTCTGGCACAAAGCATATCTCCCAGTATGCCCACGACATACGAGATTTCATACGTCGAATAGACTACCTGGTTCCTTACCTAATGTTATGACCTTCGTCCTATAATTATTAAGAGAAATCTATCAATTACTCTATAAGCTTTTCCATAAGCTGCAAATTCAATTCACTGGAAAGCTCTTCCATTCCCTGGCATAATTACATTCCCATTAATACAATATATTCTGATATAAAACTCTTTTCTTAATCCCGTAACGTAATCTTACTGTATAATCTTACTGCTTAGATCGATAAGTCTTGCCCTTTAGCGTAACTATTTCTTGCTTACAACATTTTACCTGATGCATTCATTCATACCTTTTATTATACATTATTATTATTATTATTATTATTATACTCACTGACATAAATTACCAAAATCCGACACAACTAATCATCTTAAAATTCGATCAACCGTGTTCGTTTCATTTACATAACTGATTTGCCATTTTTAATTAATAGTGGTAACGATTAATCCACTCACTGATGCAAAATAACATCTCAACTCTATAAAATCAACACAATAATGATTAAACCTGGAGAGTCTATCTCCTACTACTGATTCTTACTGGCATCTTTTTAACTCTGAAATCACATTACATGCAGTGGCCTATACTTCTACTTAAACATAATTTGTGGGGTACTCACATATCGGCTCATCATGGTGGCTCCAACCACTCATATCCTTCCGGGTCGCCTGCCATATGCAGATTTAGTGCGACATTTGCATCTCGAATACACACATTTTATGATACATTTCTTCCGTTAACCTCACGTTGTTGTTGTTTGAGTCTTCAGTCTTTTGACTGGTTTGATGCAGCTCTCCATGCCTCCCTGTCCTGAGCTAATCGTTTCATCTCTACATAGCTACCACACCCTACATCCGAGGCAATCTGTTTAACATATTCTAACCTTGGTCTACCCCTACAGTTCTTGTCCTCGACCCTTCCTTCCATAACTAAGCTTGCTATTCCTGGGTGTCTTAGTATGTGTCCTACCAACCTATCTCTTCTCTTTATTAGCAGTCGCCAGAAACATCTCTCCTCTCCCACTCGTCTTAATACCTCATTGTTTGTAACCCTATCTACCCATCTGATCTTCATCATTCTCCTGTAACACCACATTTCAAATGCTTCAATTCTCCTCTTTTCTGCTACACCAATAGTCCAAGTTTCACTTCCATAGAGCGCCACGCTCCAGACAAAGGCTTTCAAAAATGACTTCCTAATACCTAAATCTATATTCGATGTCAGCAGATTCCTTTTTTGTAGAAATGCTTTCTTTGCCTGAGCCAACCTACTTTTTATATCCTCTTTGCTTCGTCCATCACTGGTTATTCTGCTTCCTAAGTAACAGAAGTCTCCTACTTCCTTCAGCTTTTCACCTGCCAATTTGATATCCATAGAGGTTTCTGATTTATTTCGGCTGCATTCCAGTATTTTTGTTTTACATTTATTAATTTTCATCATGAATTCTTTCCGTAAGACGGAGTCCATACCATTCAAAAACTCATTCAAATCCTCAGGCTTGTCGGCCAAGATGACTATGTCATCAGCAAATCTCAGAGTTGAAATTATTTCTCCTTGAATCTTCACTCCCACTTTACATTTTTCTCTAATTTCCTTCGTTGCTTGTTCAATGTAAAGATTGAAAAGTATGGGTGATAAGTTGCAGCCTTGCCTTACACCTTGCCTTACACCTTTCTGAATACCAGCTTCTCTCTCATGTCCTTCAACTCGAATGACTGCTGTCTCGTTTCTGTATAGATTGTATATCACCCTCCTATCCCTGTACTTTATTCCAATCGATTTCAAAATGTCAAACAATTTAGTCCAATCAACGTTATCAAAAGCCTTTTCTAAGTCTACAAAAGCCATGAACGTTCTCTTATCTTTCCTTATTCTACCTTCCAAAATCAGCCTAAGACTTAGTACAGCTTCCCTTGTTCCTATGTTTCTCCTGAAACCAAACTGGTCTTCACCCAACTCCGTTTCTATCTGGCTTTCAATCCTCTTGTAAATTATTCTAGATAGGATCTTTGAAGCATGAGTAATCAAGCTGATTGTACGGTAATCTTCACATCTGTCAGCTCCCACTTTCTTTGGTATAGGGATGATTACATTCTTCTTGAAATCAGGGGGTACCTCACCTGTCTCATAAATCCTACACACCAAGTGAAATAACCTGATCAGACCTTCATCTCCTATGCAGCGTAGCAACTCAATCGGTATATCATCTATGCCTGGTGCTTTGTTCCTGCTTAAGTCTTCCAAAGCTCTATCAAATTCTGATCTCAATATTAAATCTCCTTTCGTATCCTCATCAATTTCCTCCTCCCTTTCCATTACATGATTCTCAATCTCCTTTCCCTGATACAAACTCTCTATGTAAGCTTTCCATCTCTCAACCTTTTCTTCCCTATCTGATAGAGGCTTTCCATTTGTGTCCTTAATATTACAGCACTTAGTCTTCTTTTCCCCAAAAGTATTCTTAATCCTTCGATAAGCTGTGTCTACTTTTCCTAATTTCAGACAATTTTCTATACCTGCACATTTATCTTTCAACCATTCTTCTTTCGCTTCCTTGCACTTCTTGTTAACCTCATTTCTCAGATGTCTGTATTCTGCTTTCCCCTTTTCATCTCTTACATTCTTGTGTTTCCGCCTTTCATCCATCAATTCTAGTATATCCTGAGTGATCCACGGTTTTCTACCTATTCTTTCTTTCCTTCCAATGTTTTCTTCTGCGGATTTTGTTATTTCATTCTTCAAAAGTGCCCATTCGTCTGCAATTGAAGTTTGTTTAGGGATTTTCATTAGTCCTTCCTTTATACTCTTCTTGAATCTTTCGTTTACATCCTTCTCTTTCAGTCTGTCTATTGCCCACCTTTTTGGCTTTTGACTTTTTTTTTCAGTTTCTTCGACTTAAATCTGCATTTCATTACAACCAGATTGTGGTCAGAGTTTATGTCAGCACCAGGATATGTTTTACAATCCAAAATCTGGTTTCGAAACCTCTGCTTGACCATAATGAAGTCGATTTGGTAACGCCCTGTATCTCCTGGTCTCATCCATGTGTATATTCTTCTATTGTGGTTATTGAATAAGGTGTTAGCTACGACCAACTCATGCTCGGTGCAGAATTCTACCAGCCTGCTTCCTCGATCATTCCTTTCACCTAATCCGAAATCTCCTACTATCTTCCCTTCTCTCCCATTTCCTACCACAGCATTCCAATCCCCCATTACTATAACATTTTCATCACCCTAGATATACCTCAGAATTTCGTCTATTTCTTCGTAGACCTTTTCAACATCCTCATCATCAGCTTGACTGGTAGGCATATAGACTTGCACCACTGTGGTGCAGGTAGGTTTAGTATTGATTTTTTCTACAATAATCCGTTCACTATATTGCTCATAATATTCCACCCGCTGTCCAAGTTTCCTACTCAATATGAGGCCAACCCCTGCTTGGCCATTGTTTGATTTACTGCTAATGACCCTATAGTCTCCTGACCAAAAGTCCTGTTCTTCCTGCCAGCGCATTTCACTAATCCCAACCAAATCCAACCTCAACCTATCCATTTCCCTTTCTAAGTTTTCTAACCTTCCACTTCCTAGCAGACTTCTAACATTCCACGCTCCGATCCGTAGAATGTCAGATTTCCTCTTTGTCACTTCTGTGATGTTAACCCCCTCTCAAGTAGTCCCCACCCGGAGATCCGAACGGGGGACTAGTTTACCTCCGGATTGAAATTTTACAAGGGAGGAGGCCATCATCACATGTAATTATGCATAGAGAGGTGCATATCCTCGGGAATAGCATACGGCTGTAGTTTCCCGTTGCTTTCAGCCGTGCAGCAGGACGCAGTGTAGCCATTATTTGGCTTAAATTATCAATATCTTAACCGTCTATAAGACTAGTAAAGAATTGATTTATTCTGAAAGGCTGCTACTCCCTTTCAGAATAAGTAAAGAGCAATTCTACTAACAAAAATACTAACCTTCTACCGTACTAACAATTAAATACCACAATTCTACTAACGAAAAAAATACTAAAGTTCCACCAACAACAAATACTACCACTAAAACAGTCTGTCACCAGGCACACTCACATGCACCCTCACACATCACAGTCTAATGAAACAATGAACTATAACTAATAAACAATGCAACTGCTACCAGACACACACACCACAGTCTAATAGAACAATGACATATCTAATAGACATATCTAGCGACGCATAGAAAAAGTCCGCTAGAGACAGTCTGCTCCGCCCACTCGTTCAGGCTGATCTATCAACTGTCAGCTTGCCTCGAATTCTCCCTCCTTGGCTAAAATCCTGCATGTTGCAATGGTATCCATACATCCTTTAAGTACAAAATTGCTTGTAATTCCTTAATTATGAACGGAATCAGGCTGAAATTCCCTCAGTAATTTTATTTCATGTGGGTCTTGGGTTCCATTCAGTTATCTCTCCTCAGAGACCTCAGGTTCGATACTCTATAAAATCATTGGTATGATTTCTCCTTCATAGAGTATCAGGTTCGAGGCCAGTCAGCACTAGTCCCGTAGGGTACAATATATTATTATTATTATTATTATTATTATTATTATTATTATTATATAATGAAACGGATGTCGCTGATGGATGCTATGGGATGTTGTTTCCAGCCATGCGTAAATTTTTTGAAGTCATCTAACCTTATAAAGAGTCCTGATGAAATATATTTGTGGTTACAATATGTTGTTTCCAGATGGTCGAACACCGTAAATATGTTGTATAAATGATAAAACCATATAACTAACCTCGAATAAAACCAGAGGATCCTACTTCTAGGTTAGCTTTGTACAACTAGCAGTTCAAACGGGTGATTTATTTCATATCATAATTCAATTTGCCAAGTATATTTATAGGCTGAATGAAATACTTGGACATTGATGGGCCAAAATATATGGATAAGTCGAGAATAAACTCAACTAAGTATCTTCAAAAAACAGTGTGCACCAACAAGGAATATGCAAATGAAATGTAATGCAATGCGACAATAATAATATAAAAAACAAACACACACACACACACACACATACACACACACACACACACACACACACACACACGCACGCACGCACGCACGCACACACACACACACACACACACACACGGTTGTTATATGAAATATTAGTAGAATGAGTATTTTGGTTAGTTATACAGGAGGTACATTTAAACACAATTCCCCACCACCATGATCGTTTCACTTTGATCCCCCAATTTACACATTTACAGACATTAAGAAATCACCTTGTGGTAAAGGTTATTTTTATTCTCTTAAGACTTAAACGATGTGTCATAAAGTGTCTTTATTCAATTTTGTTCTTATACCAGTACTGTAACGTAATCTTGACTACGGTACAAATTATTATTATTGTTATTATTATTGAAATATCAAAGTTATATCGTTTTATTCACCCATTAAATCAAGGGAGGGGCCATACCATATTCACGTCATTACCATAATCATATATAACATTGTCAAGTGTTTAGATTTAGAAACAGGGTTTTTATAGAGGTCTAGGGCTGTTTTATTAGTTAAATTGTAAAGACAGGACGGGCATGGTTGGAAGAAGTTACGGACGGTGAAGCAACATATTGCAAGAAAATGTATTTCTGGAACGAAGCCACGCTGACTGGAGACAAGGGCTTGGAGAAAGATTTGGGCGGAATATATATATGCGCAACGAGAGGAATAGCGGGTTCTGAGTGGAATATTTGAAGTACGCGGGCCTGTATTCCCGCTCGGAGAAGTTTCAGCGTCAATTGAGGACTGAGAAATGCTTTGCTATAATTGGTCTGATGGGTCGCGGGCAAATTTATGCCGCGAAACATCGGGACCATTCAGAGTGTATAAAAGCCCAGCGCGACTTCAGCACTGGCTATTCAATTCTATAGATTCTATTCTGTTGTTCACTTATTCGATCACGCACTCACTCATTGACTTTGTGAGTCGTAGACTCTGTCAGTCCCTCAGTAAGATGGGACTTAGTGAATTCAATTAGCCTGGTTTGTTCAAATTTGCTTACCATGGTGATCAAACTCAGAAACAAGCAGCAGCAGCAACAACAACAACAACCACAACAACTAGACAAAGTACAGTTAGCAAAGTGAAAACATATGTTATCAAAGGTCAATAAACGCGTGTTGGCGTAAGATCTCAAATTAGCCTACAAGCAGACCAACGAGATGGACTTTGAACCACAAGGCACCAGGTATGTGGACCGAGTTATTATCAACACAGAAGATCAGCGCTAGCGAGAAGACAGTCAATATTGCCTAGCAATTAGGGAATATTAATGCACATATTGTACACAGCTCGAAACCTCAGATCAAATGTTATTAATAATTTTGTTGTAAATAAACCCGTATTAGTTAAAATGTCTTGTTCATTGGGAGTTGAATATATAGGATAGTTGGAATGCAAAGAGTATCTCATGGAGCAAGTTTATTGCCCTACGCTCCGATGATAGATCTTGGCTCAAGGAAGGGAGCGGCCGTGGCTAAATAAAATTTTAACGTGTTATCTCTACGATAACTGGCGCCCAGTAAATCTAAATTAATAAAGTGTATGTCGTCTGTCTAGACAGGCCAATGCTAAATAAGAACGATGAGGTGGTTTTAAGGAGTCCTGAGTGTAATATCTGTAGAAACGTTATAAATGATCGCCCAACTTGTAGAGCGATATCCAACAACAAAGGTAGCCGTTACAAATGGCACAACCAATGTGGGGCTACGAAATATCGTACTGTAGTGAATGGATATTATGTATAAATCCAGTTTATTTCAAGTATGTTAAAGTTTAAAGTTGTTTTCAAGTACGATATAAACGAGTACTCTTTGCATTCATTCCGAGTTTTTCAATAAACAGGCATATATCAAGTTAGGGAACTACGGTTATAAATTAGTAGTGTTCTTTTGATGACACTTTGCATTTCTATAACGAAGCTATTGCTCCCAAAACACATGACACTTTATAACACTTATTAAACCATTAATTTAAAAGATATTTCACATATGATTTATACATAACACACGTCACTCTTTACACTTTTCATTGGTTGAAATTCCCTAGCAAAGATATCAAAATTGCAGGTGTCGACGGCATCTTCCGTGCTCCTACCAACTCCTGATTGAAAGTCTGGTTCAACTGCCCCCGGAATTCACCAACAGTTTATCCATACTCCTACGGTAAGCTTCCTGCTTTGCATAAATATGCTTACTTCCGTCCTGAGCGTTACTATTTGGTATTCATAAGACATTACCAAATGCTTCGTAAAGTTTCTCCCAGCGCATTTCAGCGTAATTAGACATGTATGATCAGTCAATATATTATACACTGCGCTTAACATTTTACATAATTTTTACACAGATTATTATATACAATAGTTCTGCAACTTATCTCACACGGTGCTTCCTAAGTGAACACAAACCATTGTTCGTACTGCTGACTACACCTGCAGCACGACTATTATTAATAAAAGCCTTCTAAATGTTCTACTGCACGGCTTCCCAAGTCGAAGTCCGGGCCTCCTCCCTTGCCTTCGGTAATACACATTTCACACAATAAAGTTCGTTGATTACCGTACTTCTTATTAATTTCTGACTATACATTATTATCTTCTCACTTGGTGCATTACGATGTGCTGTGAATATAATGGTTCACTCAAATGTACAAGTCTTTGTTTGAGCGTCCTCCCATGAGCCGGACCGACATACGTTCCGCCTCAACAACTTGCTTGACAACTGTGTTCTGACTGTCTGACAAAAACTGTGTAGCGACGACTGTCCTCTGCCAAGGGTCGACTCCCTTTATATTGGTTTCACACAAAAAGTAGAGCTAAAATTTCCCGCGTTATCTCGACTCCTCTCCCAGCATGATTCTGGTCTCGAAACCATGCTCATCGGGTTCCTTTTTCTTCACTGATCCCAGAACTATCTGCGTGCTGAAGGATCGCTCGGCCAATTAATTAATATTAATTCCTTTCTCCATAGCGTGGGGACGCTGTTTCACTGGGAATCCCTGGCGACCTCGTCAAACCCAGCCGCGAACAACCATAGTCTTATGTCCTTCCGCACTCCATTAAATATGCGTCAATTTCGCAGATTAAAGGCTCTAAAATTAGCCTCCTGGCTAAAGATTCACCTGAGTGCACCTCTCATGTCATTGCGTTACTCCAATCACGAGTGATCAATGATTTTCCTTGGGAACTCTCCCCACTCTTCTTCGTCCTATTCTCAGTCGGGGAAAAACTGGGTCATTATTCAAGCCACCAACCTCTTCCAGACGACTTAACTAGGTCAGCAAGATTGACGTGGCTCCAAGGGTCACCTCCCACAATTCTGGACCTATTAGTAAAACGTCAAACTCTGCACTTTCTGTGCTCCAAGTCCAGCATAGCCTACTCCAAGTAGTCTAATAATGCTGTATTCCGCTCAATTTCCCTGCATTAATTTAATAAATAATGTCATTATCAACTGAAATCACACCAGTGATTAAATATATACTTTTCTCTAGGGGTTTTTTACAATTAAACACCCTCAACAGACCTCGGGTTCGTTCCCTGGTGGAACCTTTATACTGAGATCACAGTCTCTGAGATCCACGTTAGATATCAGTCAGCATGACCCCCTCGGGTTCAATATATATATATATATATATATATATATAAACGGAATGCTTTTCGTTAGTCTCGCTAAAACTCGAAAACGGCTGGACCAATTTGGCTTATTTTGGTCTTGAATTATTTGTGGAAGTCCAGAGAAGGTTTAAAAGGGGCATAAATATGAAAATTGTAGCGCACGAGTAGATTCAACAAATGAGTGACGGCACGCGAATCGCATAAACAAAGTCCCGTATGCGTTCATATACCATTCATCCGATTGCTATGAAACATTGGCTGTAATGTTGTGTACACTCCAGGAAAGGTTTCTGACTTAGTAAATCCTTTTTACAATAGGTAGCGCACGAGTAGATTCAACAAATGAGCCACGACGCGCGAAGCGTTTCAACAAAGTCCCGTATGCCTTCATATACTATTCGTCTGATAGTGATGAAACTTGGGTGAGATGTTGTGTACACCTCAGGGAAGGTTTCTGGTTTAGTAAATCGACTTAACAATAGGTAGCGCACGATTGGATTCAACAAATGAGCGACGATGGCCGAAGCGTGTCAACAAAGTCCTGTATGCATTCACATACCATTCGTCCGATAGCGATGAAACTTGGGTGAGAGGTTGTGTACACTACAGGCAAGGTTTCGGGCTTAGTAAATCCATGTTATAATAGGTAGCGCACGAGTTGATTCAACAAATGAGCGACGACGAGCGAAGCGTTTCAACTAAGTCCCGTATGCGTTCATATACTATTCGTCTGATAGTGATGAAACTTGGGTGAGGTGTTGTGTACACTTCATGGAAGGTTCCCGGCTTAGTAAATCCACTTAACAAAAGGAAGCGCACGAGTAGATTCAACAAATGTGCGACAACGGGCGAAGCGTTTCAAGAAAGTCCTGTATGCGTTCACATACCATTCGTCCGATAGCGATGAAACTTGGGTGAGAGGTTGTGTACACTACAGGCAAGGTGTCTGGCTTAGTAAATCCATGTTATAATAGGTAGCGCACGAGTAGATTCAACAAATGAGCGACGACGAGCGAAGCGTTTCGACAAAGTCCCGTATGCCTTCATATACTATTCGCCTGATAGTGATGAAACTGGGCTTAGATGTTGCGTGGACCTCAGGGAAGGTTTCTGGCTAGTAAATCGACTTCACAATAGGTAGCGCTCGATTAGATTCAACAAATCAGTGACGACGGGCGATGCATTTCAACAAAGTCCTGTATGCATTCACATACCATTCGTCCGAGAGCGATGAAACTTGGATGAGAGGTTGTGTACACTACAGGCAAGGTTTCTGTCTTGGTAAATACATGTCATGATAGGTAGCGCACGAGTAGATTCAACAAATGAGCGACGACGCGCGAAGTGTTTCAACATAGTCCCGTATACGTTCATATACCATTCGTCTGGTAGCGACAAAACTTGGGTGAGTTGTTGTGTACACTCCAAGGAACGTTTCAGGCTTAATTAATCCATTTTACAATAGGTAGCGCTCAAGTAGATTCAACATATGAGCAAAGGCGCGCGAAGCGTTTCAACAAAGTCCCGTATGCGTTCATATACCATTTGTCCGAAAGCGATGAAACTTGGGTGAGATGTTGCGTACACTTCAGGGAAGGTTTCTGGCTTAGTAAATCCACTTTACAATAGGTATCGTACAAGTAGATTCAACAAATGAGCGACGGCACGTGAATCGTTAAAACAATGTTCCGTATGCGTTCATATACCAGTCATCCGATTGCAATGAAATTTGGAGAAATATTGTTTCCACTCCCGAAAAGATTTCTGATTTAGTAAATACAATTTACAATTGGTAGCGCACGATTAGATTCAATTAATGGACGACTGCGCGTGTATCGTTTCAACCAAGTCCCGTATGCGTTCATATAACATTCATCCGATTATCATAAAACTTTGGGGAGTTGAGCACAGTCCTGCGAAGGTATATGAATTAGTAAATCCGTTTTTCAATGGGTGGCGCACAAGTAGATTAAACAAATGAGTGTCGTCACGCGAATCGTTTAAGCAAAAACCCGTATGCGTTCATGTGCCATTCATCCGATTGCGATGAAACTTCCATGAGTTGTTGTGTACACGCCAGGGAAGGTTTTCACTTAGTAAACCCCTCTTACAGTAGGTAGCGCACGAGTAGATTCAACGAATGTGCGACGACGGGCGAACCGTTTCAACCAAGTCCTGTATGCGTTCACATACCATTCCTCCGATAGCGATGAAACTTGGGTGAGAGGTTGTGTACACTACAGGCAAGGTTTCTGGCTTAGTAAATCCATGTTATAACAGGTAGCGCACGATTAGATTCAACAAATGAGCGACGACGAGCGAAGCGTTTAAACAAAGTCCCGTATGCCTTCAAATACTATTCGTCTGATAGTGATGAAACTTGGGTTAGATGTTGTGTACACCTCAGGGAAGGTTTCTGGTTTACTAAAACGACTTAACAATAGGTAGCGCACGATTAGATTCAACAAATGAGCGACGACGGCCGAAGCGTTTCAACAAAGTCCTGTATGCGTTCACATATCGATGAAACTTAGGTGAGAGGTTGTGTACACTATAGGCAAGGTTTTTGGGCTTCGTAAATCCATGTTATAATAGGTAGCGCACGAGTAGATTCAACAAATGAGCGACGACGAGCAAAGCGTTTCAACAAAGTCCTGTATGCGTTCACATACCATTCGTCCAATAGCGATGAAACTTGGGTGAGAGGTTGTGTACACTACAGGCAAGGTTTTTGACTTCGTAAATCCATGTTATAATAGGTAGCGCACGAGTAGATTCAACAAATGAGCGACGACGAGCGAAGCGTTTCAACAAAGTTCTGTATGCGTTCACATACCATTCGTCTGATAGCGATGAAACTTGGGTGAGATGTTGTGTACACTTCAGGGAAGGTTTCTGGCTTAGTACATCCGCTTTACAATAGGAATCACACAAGTAGATTCGACAAATGTGTAACGGCGTGCGTATCGTTTAAAAAGAATTCCGTATGCGTTCCTATACCATTCATGCGATTGCATTGAAATTTGGAGAAATGTTGTTTCCACTCCCGCAAAGATTTCTGATTTAGTAAATCCATTTTACAATTGGTAGCGCACGATTAGATTCAATTAATGGGCGACAGCGGGTGAATCGTTTCAACCAAGTCCCGTATGCGTTCATATAACATTCATCCGATTATCATAAAACTTTGGGGAGTTGAGCACAGTCCTGCGTAGGTGTGTGAATTAGTGAATCCGTTTTTCAATGGGTGGCGCACAAGTAGATTCAACAAATGAGTGTCGTCGCGCGAATCTTTTAAGCCAAAACCCGTATGCGTTCATACGTCATTCATCCGATTGCGATGAAACTTTCATGAGATGTTGTGTACACGCCAGGGAAGGTTTTCACTTGGTAAATCCATTTTACAATAGGTAGCGTACGAGTATATCCAACAAATGGGTGACGGCGCTCGAATCGTTTCAACAAAGTCCCGTATGCGTTCATATACCATTCATTTCATTGCGATGAAAATTTGGTGAGTTGTTGAGCACGCTCCCATGATTTTTTTGTGATAGCAAATCAATTTTACAATAGTTTAGAGGTGGTTAACGGAAAAATAAAAACAATATTGGGAATCCAAAAGCACTTCAACATACAAAGTTACAATGCCAACACTTTCTTTGATTGGCATTGCAACGCATGCCGGGTACAGCTAGTGTACTATAAATACTGACAAATAATAGTTAGGCTATTGTAAATACAATTCCTTTGACAAGCCGTGGTAAAAAAGCAATTATCTCCTTGCTTAATTCCTCCTCTCCGATATAGAATCTTTAAAGTGACAGATTTTTCAAATAGAACATTGTTTATGAGATTCTTTCTCCGAGAAGGAACCTACTGAATATGAAATTACCATTACCACAAGTGATTAGGAAATGAAGAAATCCATTTGAATTGTTTCAGGATAATCATCCCCATTTAGGACCAGAATCTACGATATTTCACACTCTTCAAGGATATCCACCAGGTTTACAGGCGAAGACAGACGTTTTTCTTGAAGACGACAGTGCCACGAGTGGGTGGATCCATATCAAGCTGTGCTGTTATTTTAGAGACTGTCATAATAAGCGTGAGGGGTTTCTCTAATCGCCTGGAGCAGAATCTGGCAGCAACTGGTCTCCTTGCCGGGTTCATGATGTAGGTTAACTGCATTCAGTTCACGACTTGATCCTGGAGACCGCGAGATAAATTCAGCTGACTTGTCACTGGGTCCTGCGAGCACTAATCACATTAGCAAGTCAACTGTACCTCTAACGAGAACCCTACACACAGCCTAGCCACGCACCACGAATTTTAATAAGTCTTTTATCGAAGGTTGGGAAGCCTGGCGCTGATAGAGCTCATTCCCCCAGGGGCTCATACCTAGTGGAACTGGACCCCTTTGTCGGAAGAATTTAGACAGTTCGGAATGCAGGGAAAGGTTAAGCATGGTAAGAAATAACGAGACCGCACAGGAAATTCCTTCCAGTTGGAGGATGGTAGGAATACTTTGAAAACCTACTAAATGTAAATGGAAACCTATCTGGCAATGTGACAGATTTTGAGATTATACAGGAGGAGAATGAGGACAGCTACAGGATCATGGCTGAGGAAGTTGAGAGGGTGGCAAATAAACTACAATGTCACAAAGCGGCAAGGGTAGATGAAATTCAACCAGAGATGGTAAAGTATAGTGGGAAAGCAGGGCTGAAATGGTTGCATAGGATAATCGAATTGGCAAGGGTTTTACAAAATGTACCCTCTGGCTGGACAAAATCAGTAATCGCCCCAATTTATAAGCAAGGCAACAGGAAAGATTGCAATTTATTATAGAGGCATTTCTTTGATAAGTGTCCTGGACAAAGCGTACGCAGGGATCGTAGAAAGAAGAGTTCGATCATTGGCCGAAAGTAAGATGGATGAAAACCAGCGATTCTTTAGACCACGACGAGGATGTCAGGATCAAATTTTTAGTATGCGCTCAGTTATTGAGGAATGCTACGAGAGAAATTGTGTTTGTATTTTGTAGATCTAGAGAAGGCGTACGATAGAGTGCTCAGGGATGATATGTTTAGCATCCTGTGGGATTATGGTATCGAGGGATGGCTGCTACAGGCAATCAAAAGTACTTGTTGATAATAACTAAGATTCGGATGTTTAGGACCTAAAGAAACGAGAAATATGCAGGCAAATAAGCCCTAAAAATACTGAAATATGACCAAAATAGGGTACAATATGACCTAATATATTTACATGATTTCTAAAAACAAGTGAAAATAATGTAGTGAAATGTTATTTTTATTGCTAATTCTACATTCAAACCTAAAAAAAAACAAGAAATTCCGAGACGAACTAAAGAGCCTACTTTAAAAAAAATTAAGATTCATGCCAATGATTAATCTACAGTATATGAACTTATCTAGAATATTAGGTTAAAAAAATATAGACAGCATTTATAACAGTTGTCAGCCCTGATTGCTCTTAAGAATACTTATAGTCATATCTGTTATGTTACACATAGCACATACGAAAAATTGGATGACATCCAACTGATAGTATAGAAGTTACATTGGTCCTATCAGCAGGCTTAGAGTCATGTTGGTAGAACTGACGTATATAAGTTACTCCAAATTAATCTAAAATGTCAGGTACTATACGTGTGCATAGTTTAAAGCTGTCGGCTTGCATTCTTATTGCATTATTAACAGTTGGCAGCCCTGGTGGCTCTTAAGATTACGCCCGGTCATATATGTCTATCTACACATAGTACATACGAAGTTTGGTTGAAATCCAATGGTTAGTGTAGAAGTTATATGCATTTAAACATTGGACCTATCAGAAGTCTTAAAATTATTTTGGCAACACTTTCATGCATGTCCTCCTGGAAATTAAACTGAAATAGTATTATCTACATGTGTGCCAATTTTGGTATAGCTCCCATGCATACCTTGCAAGATATCCAACATGGAGCTCAAATTTCTAGTGCGTTTTTTCAGCAGTTGGTGGCACTGACATCATTTTCAAATATGGGCTTGAGATATTCCGGTATACATCTTTACTCATACTAAATTTGGTTTCGATTTCTGCAGCCGTTTAGGAGTTGATGGGCGGGGAGGGGGGGGACACACACACACAGCCAGACAGACAGACAGACAGAAGGACAGACAGACAGACAGAAGGACAGACAAGCAGACACACATTTTCCCGTATCGATCTCATAAGTCTAATTTTTCCTCATTTTTGTAAAATGTGAAAAGTAGGTTAAAAATCGACGCTGATTTCATGAATAGGCCTGTATATAAATGTTTTCCTCGAATTTTTATCGCAGAATGTTTCATGAGACTCGCAGAAAGCAGCATATTCTTCACCTTTTCTCGCGTTAAAAACTGCGACACAAATCACATTTCCTGTAAATGAGAAAGAAAATGCCCTAAGTTAAAAATACTATCAAGTTTACTTACAGTTAAATACTTTCTCATAGTCTGCAACAATTGGCAAGTTTTTAAATTTTTAGCGCTACTGACGCACTGAAACCTTGCAGCGGCCAGCGGATGCCATATTTTAAGTCTACCACCTACCTCTAAAATATTACTTAAATATGGCCTTAAAACATTGATATTGATGAAATATGACAATAACTATGAAAATGACCCAAACATGCATTTATATTCTCGATAAAATCCACCTACGGAGAATAAGGAACATTGAACTCCTGTTTAATTGCAATTTTTAATGAAAATGCAGTCAAGGAAAAAAATATGACATTTCCTGAACATCCGAACCTTAATAATCAGGCAGCAGTGAGAGTTGATGGAAGGATGGGTTCTTTGTTCAAGGTTGTTACAGAATCCACTACTGTTTATTTTATTTAAAGACCTTCTGCTGTTAGACATAATCTGGCTGGGTGGGATTTAATTAGGTGAAACCAGGTAAGCAGTCTGGCCTATGCTGATGACCTGGATGTAGGTAATGACAGACCCCATCGAAATCTTAAAACGCTAACATGTCAGATCTTGAACAGAAATGTAGGGAATATTGCATGAAAAATGAACGTATTGTCGGTAGAGAAGAAATGAAAATAAAATAAAATAATAGAATGCTAGATAGGAGGAACTAAATTGGAGCAAGTGAAATATTATCATTTCAAATGATCTTGTCGACTTCATTGTTATGATTTGGTCTACCGTTATGCGTTACGGTTATGGCGTGTATGACGTCATCATGTTGTTCAGTGCATATGCACCGAGTTTGAGTTTACTCCTGGGGTCTGGCGTTAAGCGATACAGAGACGGCGAGTGCGTGACGTCATGCAGCAGAGTGCACCTCCCGCTCTCCGTTCGCCGCGCGGGAAGCATAAGTTAAAGGGTAATGGAGTCTGTTGAGTCTGAGTTTACACCTGGGGTCTGGCGTTATGCGATACGGAGACGGTGAGTGCTTGACGTCATGCAGCAGAGTGCACGTCCCGCTCTCCGTTCCTCGCGCGGAAGCCTAAGTTAATGGGTAATGGAGTATGTTTAAAGAGTCCTGGGGCTTCGAGCGAAGCTGGAAGCACTCCTGAGCCTTTCTAACACGTGTAGCATTTGTAGCATGCGTCATTTGAAATGATATAAAGTCTAGTCTCTCAGACTGACTGTATCTTTTTTTTTAAGTAGGCTACTTTGGTTGTGTATGCTCTCAGGATACTAGTATGGGGAAATAAATAGATTCGAGGTGCAGAAAAGGTAAAGCAGTTGCAATCTACAGTATTCTGCAAAATAAGAGTTACTGTAGCGACGAAACTCTCCCTACATCGCTCAGTATTTAGACCGACCTTGCTTTATGGAAGTCGCTTGAGGCCACGCGTGCACGTCACGTGACGATACAAAGCGAGCAGCAGCATGCATCAATCGTCCAACGCTGCCAGTCGCATTGCAAACAGTGACATGGAGGCGTCAACCTAAGAGAAAAGAGGTGTTGTTCGGTTTCTGACAGCGGAAAGAGTAGGGGGAACGGGCATTCATCGCCGAATGTCCCAAGTGTACGGCGAACACTGCATGTCCCTTGCAAGAGTTAAGGCGTAGCACAAGCGCTTCAGGGAAGGACGGGTGTCGTTAGCCGGTGATGTCCGGTCTGGGACACCCCCCTGCATTATCGATGACAACGTCCAGCTGGTTGATGCACTCATTACCCAGGACCGCCGAGTGACAGTGAACGCCATAGCGGCCGTGGTCGCTCCACGACAATGCACGACCTCATACGGCCAACACAGTCGCGGCACTCCTGCAGAAATTCAAATGGGAGGTTCTCGGCCACCCTCCATACAGTCCGGACCTCTCTCCCTGTGATTACGCCATGTTTGGTCCCCTGAAAAGGGCTCTGTGGGGCCAACGATTCACCTCGGACGCGACGTCCAGCTGTACGTGCGGAACTGGTTCACATCGCAGCCCAGGGAATTTAATGAGACAGCCATTCACTGCCTCGTGTCACAGTAGGACAAGTGCCTCAACAGCCTGGGCCAATACTTCTAACATACAGGTACTGGTTTCTGTAATTATGCCTCCGGCTCGTTACGTTTTGAACGCAACTTATACTTAAAACTAAATATATTTTTAAGTTCTTAAAATGGAGTCAAAAGCAAGTTTAGAGTCTTCCACGGTTGCAATCTTATTGGACCTACGGTTATATTTGGAATCTAAATCCATGAACGTGACGTTCCATTCAGAAAATCTCACATGACTTGACTGTGCGAGATCAAACTGCGAGACGGACGGAATGCCATATGGCTATCATCTAATCATACTGCGTCGTCAATGAGTTAAACACATGACAGGGCTGCAGCTGCAAGCTTTAAAGTTACCGGCGAATATTTTTAACATGTCCCACCTGACAGACGGTGCGGTGTGCCCCTCGCCAAGTGGCAGGCGTCCCACTGGCCCGGTCGGGCCAGAGATCACAGTGGCCAAGGCCGCTCCACCCCCGCAACGCGCTATTGACTTCCTCAAGAGGGGAGGGACAGCACCGCACAAGTAGCGTGGAAGTGCACATACAGGGCAGATAATTATTATTAATCGTATGGCATACAGTAATATTACATATCACAGTAGAACTACATATTCACAACATATTTACGAATTAATGTTCAAGTTCCTCAAATAATCCACTGAATCTGGAGTCACATGCACAGCGGGCGCCTGGATATGCCCTCAGAGAACAATCACGTACTAAATGGGAGATAGCCTGTCTCTCTTCACCACAATCACAGTATTTCAGTATTTTTAATGCTCCGTAGTTTATTAGCCTATTTTCAATTTTGAAAACAATAGGCTTATGAGATCACCTTTTGTCCGTGTGTGTGTGCGTGTGTGTGATTCGTGTGTGTGTCCCCCCCTAATAAAATCTAAACGACAGGAGCGATTTCAATGAAACTCGGAAAGTTCATAGCACAATTCCGGACGACCTCGACCGTGCCCTTCAAATTGTGTTACGACTCACCAATCCAACATGGCGGCTGTGCGAAATATTTCACCAGCATTCAATATCTCCGAAACTATTACCGATATTACCCTGACATTTTCTATGGTGATAGAGGGAACTACTATAAGTTCACTTATGTGACTTTTGAAAACCTGGTAACTACAAAACCAACATGGCGGCCAAGCGAATTTTCGACTTTTAAATAGACGTTTCTCGCGATTTGACCAACCAAACGCAATGAAACTTGGTAAAGTATATGTTTATATACATTGTAATGCACCGACATCTAACTTCGTTCAATTGTTTACATAATCACAAGATGACGGATGTGCGAAAGATTTCACCGGCGTTCTATATCTCTGAAACTATTAGCGGTATCTCCCTAAAATTTTGTACGGAGATAAAGGGCACTACTGGAATTCCATCTATAAGACATTCAAAAACCGGTTAACTACAAAACGAACATGGCGGCCACTCAAATTTGAAAATTTTAAATAGGCCTTTCTCGCGATTTAATGTTCCAAGCGCACTGAAACCTGGTACAGGAAATATTTATACACATTGTAATCCACTGGTATCTAATTTAGTTCAATTGTTTACATAACCTCAAGATGGCGGCAGTGCGAATTTTAAAATTATGTTTTTATTTCTTGTGATGTAGTCATGCGATCGAAGTGAAAGTTTGAATAATGAACCTACGCAATAATTTTCCTTTAATGGTACATGAATCTATGGCCTACACATTTAACAATCCAACATGGCGACCATCCGAAATACTTAGACGATACTGAATATCTACGAATCTATTTTAGCAATCAAACTGCATTTTTAATGTTCATAGGGGCTATGAACTTAAGTTCACCTATAGGACTTTAAATAACCTGGTGATCACAAATCCAACATGGCGGCGACGCGAATTATAAATATTCACATGGACGTTTCTCGCAATTTAACCATCCGCGTGCAGTGAAACTTGGTACAGTAAATCCTTATACGAATGTTAATCCACTGGCATCTAATTTATTTCAATTGTTTCCATAACCTCAAGATGGCAGCTGAGAAAAATTTTAAAATCTCCTTGTTACTTTTTGTGTCCTAATTATGCGATTGAAGTTTGAATACTACACGTTCACAATAATCTGAACGTAACAGTACATAACTCTAGGACCTACATATATAAAATCCAACATGGCGACCATCCAAAATATTTAGTCGGTTCTCAATATCTACGAATCTATTACAGCAATCAAACTGAAATTGTGTATGTTGATAGTGGCAATTAACATAAGTAGGATATATGAAAATAGGCTGTATAGTTCTTCAAGGAACTACTTGTTTTTTACTCCTTTTCTATGGCAGAAATGTAGGTTACGTTCCCCTATGTTCACCGCAGAGCATGCCCAATTTATGGTTGACGAAGTTGCGTATGGTTGAGTTTTGTACAAAGCACGTTCTTTCAATTGTTGCCGCTTTCTCTTCTAACCGCAAGTTTCATTACAAAGTACATTATCGCGGCACTTTTCATCACAGAGCACATTGTGGCGCCAGTTTAGTTACAGCCAGCACATCGTCGCGCCAGTTTAGTTACAGACAGCACATTGTGGCGCCAGTTTAGTTACAGCCAGCACATTGTCGCGCCAGTTTGGTTACAGCCAGCACATTGTGGCGCCAGTTTAGTTACAGCCAGCACATTGTCGCGCCAGTTTAGTTACAGCCAGCACATCGTCGCACCAGTTTAGTTACAGCCAGCACATTGTGGCGCCAGTTTAGTTACAGCCAGCACATTGTCGCGCCAGTTTAGTTACAGCCAGTACATCGTCGCGCCAGTTTAGTTACAGACAGCACATTGTGGCGCCAGTTTAGTTACAGCCAGCACATCGTCGCGCCAGTTTAGTTACAGACAGCACATTGTGGCGCCAGTTTAGTTACAGACAGCACATTGTCGCACCAGTTTAGTTACAGACAGCACATTGTGGCGCCAGTTTAGTTACAGACAGCACATTGTGGCGCCAGTTTAGTTACAGACAGCACATTGTCGCACCAGTTTAGTTACAGACAGCACATTGTGGCGCCAGTTTAGTTACAGACAGCACATTGTGGCGCCAGTTTAGTTACAGACAGCACATTGTGGCGCCAGTTTAGTTACAGACAGCACATTGTGGCGCCAGTTTAGTTACAGACAGCACATTGTCGCACCAGTTTAGTTACAGACAGCACATTGTCGCGCCAGTTTAGTTACAGCCAGCACATCGTCGCGCCAGTTTAGTTACAGCCAGCACATCGTCGCGCCAGTTTAGTTACAGCCAGCACATTGTGGCGCCAGTTTAGCTACAGCCAGCACATTGTCGCACCAGTTTAGTTACAGCCAGCACATCGTCGCGCCAGTTTAGTTACAGCTAGCACATCGTCGCACCAGTTTAGCTACAGCCAGCACATTGTCGCGCCAGTTTAGTTACAGACAGTACATTGTCGCGCCAGTTTAGTTACAGCCAGCACATCGTCGCGCCAGTTTAGTTACAGCCAGCACATCGTCGCGCCAGTTTAGATACAGACAGTACATCGTCGCGCCAGTTTAGCTACAGCTAGCACATCGTCGCGCCAGTTTAGTTACAGACAGTACATCGTCGCGCCAGTTTAGTTACAGACAGTACATCGTCGCGCCAGTTTAGTTACAGCCAGAGCATTGTCGCGCCAGTTTAGTTACAGCCAGCACATTGTCGCGCCAGTTTAGTTACAGCCAGTACATTGTCGCGCCAGTTTAGTTACAGCCAGCACATTGTCGCGCCAGTTTAGTTACAGCCAGTACATTGTCGCGCCAGTTTAGTTACAGCCAGAGCATTGTCGCGCCAGTTTAGTTACAGCTAGCACATCGTCGCACCAGTTTAGTTACAGCCAGCACATCGTCGCGCCAGTTTAGATACAGCCAGCACCTTGTCGCGCCAGTTTAGTTACAGACAGTACATTGTCGCGCCAGTTTAGTTACAGCCAGCACCTTGTCGCGCCAGTTTAGTTACAGACAGTACATCGTCGCGCCAGTTTAGTTACAGCCAGCACATCGTCGCGCCAGTTTAGATACAGCCAGCACCTTGTCGCGCCAGTTTCGTTACAGACAGTACCTCGTCGCGCCAGTTTAGTTACAGCCAGCACATCGTCGCGCCAGTTTAGTTACAGCCAGCACATCGTCGCGCCAGTTTAGATACAGCCAGCACATCGTCGCGCCAGTTTAGTTACAGACAGTACATCGTCGCGCCAGTTTAGTTACAGCCAGCACATCGTCGCGCCAGTTTAGATACAGCCAGCACATCGTCGCACCAGTTTAGCTACAGCTAGCACATCGTCGCGCCAGTTTAGTTACAGACAGTACATCGTCGCGCCAGTTTAGTTACAGCCAGCACATCGTCGCGCCAGTTTAGATACAGCCAGCCCATCGTCGCACCAGTTTAGCTACAGCTAGCACATCGTCGCGCCAGTTTAGCTACAGCTAGCACATCGTCGCACCAGTTTAGTTACAGCCAGCACATCGTCGCGCCAGTTTAGTTACAGCCAGCACATCGTCGCGCCAGTTTAGTTACAGCTAGCACATCGTCGCACCAGTTTAGCTACAGCCAGCACATTGTCGCGCCAGTTTAGTTACAGACAGTACATTGTCGCGCCAGTTTAGTTACAGCCAGAGCATTGTCGCGCCAGTTTAGTTACAGCCAGCACATTGTCGCGCCAGTTTAGTTACAGACAGTACATTGTCGCGCCAGTTTAGTTACAGCCAGCACATTGTCGCGCCAGTTTAGTTACAGCCAGTACATTGTCGCGCCAGTTTAGTTACAGCCAGAGCATTGTCGCGCCAGTTTAGTTACAGCTAGCACATCGTCGCACCAGTTTAGTTACAGCCAGCACATCGTCGCGCCAGTTTAGATACAGCCAGCACCTTGTCGCGCCAGTTTAGTTACAGACAGTACATTGTCGCGCCAGTTTAGTTACAGCCAGAGCATTGTCGCGCCAGTTTAGTTACAGCCAGCACATTGTCGCGCCAGTTTAGTTACAGACAGTACATTGTCGCGCCAGTTTATTTACAGCGCGCCAGTTTAGTTACATCCAGCACATTGTGGCGCCAGTTTAGTTACAGACAGTACATTGTCGCGCCAGTTTAGTTACAGCCAGAGCATTGTCGCGCCAGTTTAGTTACAGCCAGCACATTGTCGCGCCAGTTTAGTTACAGACAGTACATTGTCGCGCCAGTTTATTTACAGCGCGCCAGTTTAGTTACATCCAGCACCTTGTCGCGCCAGTTTAGTTACAGACAGTACATTGTCGCGCCAGTTTAGTTACAGCCAGAGCATTGTCGCGCCAGTTTAGTTACAGCTAGCACATCGTCGCACCAGTTTAGTTACAGCCAGCACATCGTCGCGCCAGTTTAGATACAGCCAGCACCTTGTCGCGCCAGTTTAGTTACAGACAGTACATTGTCGCGCCAGTTTAGTTACAGCCAGAGCATTGTCGCGCCAGTTTAGTTACAGCCAGCACATTGTCGCGCCAGTTTAGTTACAGACAGTACATTGTCGCGCCAGTTTATTTACAGCGCGCCAGTTTAGTTACATCCAGCACATTATGGCGCCAGTTTAGTTATGGCCAGCACATTGTCGCGCCAGTTTAGTTGCAGCCAGCACATTGTCACGCCAGTTTAGTTACAGCCAGCACATTGTCAGGCCAGTTTAGTTACAGCCAGCACATTGTCGCGACAGTTTAGCTACAGCCTGCACATTGTCGCGCCAGTTTAGTTACAGCAAGTACATTGTCGCGCCAGTTTAGTTACAGCCAGCACATTGTCGAGCCAGTTTAGATACAGCCAGCACATTGTCGCGCCAGTTTAGTTACAGCCAGCACATTGTCGCGCCAGTTTAGTTACAGACAGCACATTGTCGCGCCAGTTTAGTTACAGACAGCACATTGTCGCGCCAGTTTAGTTACAGCCAGCACATTGTCACGCCAGTTTAGTTACAGCCAGCACATTGTCACGCCAGTTTAGCTACAGCCAGCACATTGTCACGCCAGTTTAGCTACAGCCAGCACATTGTCGCACCAGTTTAGTTACAGCCAGCACCTTGTGGCACCAGTTTAGTTACAGCCAGCACATTGTCGCGCCAGTTTAGTTACAGTCAGCACATTGTCGCGCCAGTTTAGTTACAGCCAGCACATTGTCGCGCCAGTTTAGTTACATCCAGCACATTGTCGCGCCAGTTTAGTTACAGCCAGCAGATTGTCGCGCTAGTTTAGTTACAGCCAGCACATTGTCGCGCCAGTTAAGTTACAGCCAGAAGATTGTCGCGCTAGTTTAGTTACAGCCAGCACATTGTCACGCCAGTTTAGTTACAGCCAGCACATTGTCGCACCAGTTTAGTTATAGCCAGCAGATTGTCGCGCTAGTTTAGTTACAGCCAGCATATTGTGGCGCCAGTTTAGTTACAGCCAGCACATTGTCACGCCAGTTTAGCTACAGCCAGCACATTGTCACGCCAGTTTAGTTACAGCCAGCACATTGTCGCGCCAGTTTAGTTACAGCCAGCACATTGTCGAGCCAGTTTAGTTACAGCCAGCACATTGTCGTGCCAGTTTAGTTACAGCCAGCACATTGTCGCACCAGTTTAGTTACAGACAGCACATTGTCGCGCCAGTTTAGTTACAGACAGCACATTGTCGCGCCAGTTTAGTTTCAGCCAGCACATTGTCACGCCAGTTTAGTTACAGCCAGCACATTGTCACGCCAGTTTAGCTACAGCCAGCACATTGTCACGCCAATTTAGCTACAGCCAGCACATTGTCGCACCAGTTTAGTTACAGCCAGCACATTGTGGCACCAGTTTAGTTACAGCCAGCACATTGTTGCGCCAGTTTAGTTACAGTCATCACATTGTCGCGCCAGTTTAGTTACAGCCAGGACATTGACGCGCCAGTTTAGTTACAGCCAGCACATTGTCGCGCCAGTTTAGTTACAGCCAGCAGATTGTCGCGCTAGTTTAGTTACAGCCAGCACATTGTCGCGCCAGTTTAGTTACAGCCAGCAGATTGTCGCGCTAGTTTAGTTGCAGCCAGCACATTGTCACGCCAGTTTAGTTACAGCCAGCACATTGTCGCGCCAGTTTAGTTACAGCCAGCAGATTGTCGCGCTAGTTTAGTTACAGCCAGCATATTGTGGCGCCAATTTAGTTACAGCCAGCACATTGTCACGCCAGTTTAGCTACAGCCAGCACATTGTCGCGCCAGTTTGGTTACAGCCAGCACATTGTCGCGCCAGTTTAGTTACAGCCAGCACATTATCGCGCCAGTTTAGTTACAGCCAGCACATTGTCGCGCCAGCTTACTTATGGCAGCACATTATCGCGCCAGTCTAGTTACAGCCAGCACATTATCGCGCCAGTTTAGTTACAGCCAGCACATTGTCACGCCAGTTAAGTTACATCCAGCACATTGTCGCGCCTGTTTAGTTGCTGCCTGCACATTGTCGTGCCAGTTTAGTAACAGCCAGCACATTATCGCGCCAGTTTAGTTACAGCCAGCACATTGTCGCACCAGTTTAGTTACAGCCAGCACATTGTCGCGCCAGTTTAGTTACAGCCAGCACATTGTCGCGCCAGTTAAGTTACAGCCAGCACATTATCGCGCCAATTTAGTTACAGCCAGCACATTATCGCGCCAGCTTATTTACAGCCAGCACATTGTCGCGCCAGTTTACTAATGGGAGTACATTGTCGCGTTTAAACGTCGCAGGAAGCACATTGACTTTTGCGACCAGTGTATCACTAATAGGCTATAACATTTTCTAACGTATCTCCATAACTCAATTTTTTCAAAAAGTCAAATTTATTTTGACATCGCCTAATGTTTTAAGGTTCGGCTGTATATTGTACCCACTTTCTTACTTACTTACTTACTTACTTACTTACTTACTTACTTACTTCCTTACCGTACTTTGTTACTTACTTAGTTACTTACTCATTCTGCGCGCAGCCTATGTAAGGCCAGGCCTTGTCAACCACCTGTCTCCTCCAGTCGTCTCTCAATTTCACCAACCTTCTCCAATTCCTCACTTCTAATCTTCTCATATCCGCCTCTAGGTCATCCTGGCGGCACCTCGTCCCAAGGAGCGACTGCCCTCTGGTTTTGTCCCTAGCACCTTCCTTGATACCCTCTGATCATCCATTCTCTGTACATGTCCCAACCACCGCAACCTCCTCGCCTTAATATCCATAGTGATTGATGGGTTCTTATAGAGTTCATATAGTTCTGCATTTGTTCGGATTCTCCACATGCCATTTTCACACATTGCACCATATAGGCTATCATCCTCAGCACTTTGCGTTCCCATGTACCAAATATATTTCTGACTTGTTGTGTTGTGGTCCATGCTTCAGACCCATACATTACAACAGGTTTTATAACCGTTTTGTTCACTGTTAACTTCAGCTGCCTTGAGCCATTTGAGGAGCGCAGAAAGCTAAGAAAACTGTAATAACACCTGTTGGCAGCAGCTATTCTTGCCCAATCATATTGAGAACATTTGTGTTAATATACAGTATAATAATTATATTGTATGGTCTCGGATGCCGGGTGCAAGCTTTGTTAAATGACGCCCAGAGGGCAACTTGTATCTCGAATTTTATCGCTCCTTGAAGCATTATGAAAGTCAAGGAGGTTACATATCTAAGCTCCTTGTCACTATAGCGCATTCTAGTAGAGAAATGAGGTACTTTGTGTTGGCGGAAAATTCCGAGATTAATTTTGCCGTTATGAACATGGCGTACTGAATTCAAATGGGTTCTTTAATAATCCAACATCGTATGACATACGTATCGTGATTTTCGTCGCCTTTCAAAAATCACTTACCGCGGCCAGGAGCGAACCCGCAAGCTTGGGGTTGGCAGTCAAACACGTTAACCACTCACCCACCATGTTGACCTTCTGAAGAGTTTCAATTGATGGTTGTACAGCAACACTGAAAAATGGATTCAATACTTCCATACACACAAAACGGGAAAGTACGTAATTTCAATGCACGTTCTGGGTTACCCTGTTTAGCCTGCCTCTCAATGCTAATGCACTCATTGCATCGTCCACAGATTGCGATCACCATTCACTTTCGTAAATGGAAGTACAAAGGCTGGTTTCCATGTTTCCATTAACTGATTAGGCTCGTTATATCAGCACGCGTGATTCATCAACCTGCCCAATAAGGCACCGCTACAGCGAATGAACTGTCATCGTAAGTCAGGATCTTCGTTCGTAAACTCTCAAATGTCGTGATGAAACCCACTTCGTCGCAATTGCGGAGAAAGCTACTAGGCAAATGTTAAAACCTATGTAACATTTCCCTGTTTTAGCGAACGTTGGAGATTTCTGTTCGTATATTCAGTCTCCTTAGAACTGACCGGTTTAGCTACGTGTGCTAAGGTAGGCTACAAGACCACAGGGTTATGTTATCTTCTGATACGGAGGACGAGCGTGCCATTCTTCATATGGTTGTCCGTAGTTATTGATTTGTGACGTTACCTTCTAACTCGACTTGTTTCGTTTATCTTCATCTCTAATAAACTCATCTGATGGCATTGGCGTTAGGAAAGGCGTATAACCGTAAAAATACATATGTCACATAGAAAACTGATCTGACCCAATTCCGATCCGTAGAAACGGAAATAACAACAGGTAACAAGAAGTTCCGTAACGAACTAAAGAGCCTACTTGTCTTAAAATTAAGATTCATGCCAATGATTAATCTATAGTATATGAACCTATCTAGAATAATGACGACATTAAGTTGGTAATATCGAAATATTTAATTAGTTAGAAATATACCTGGTATAATGTAGCCTAACACAGCACTACAGTTGGCAGTCCTGATGACTGAATATATTCTTAGTTCCATCTCTTAAGGTACAGAATGCAGAATTTGGTTGAAGTCCAATGGACGTTACATGCAGTTAGACATTGGATATATCAGCACGCGTAAAAGAATGTTGGCAACAATGTCATGCGTGTGCTGGTCAGAAATAATCTGAAATATTATGATATCATGTTGTGCCAATTTTGGATGAAATGCATTTGTTGGTATAGAAGTTACATGCATTTTAAAATTGGACATATCAGCAGGCATAGAATCATGTTGGCTGCACTGACTTACATGAATTACTCCAAATTAATCTAAAATGTCAGGTACTATGCGTGTGCATAGTTCAAATCTGTCGGCTTGCATACTTTCTGATATATTGGTATTTGGATTTATAAAGAGAGAGCAATTATCAACAGTTGGCAGGCCTGGTGGCTCTTAAGAATACGCTCAGTCATATCTGCTTATGTACACATAGCACATACAAAATTTGGTTGAAATCCAATTGATAGTGTCGAAGTTATATGCATTTAGAAATTGGACTTATCAGAAGTCTTAAAATTATTTTGGCAACACTGTCATGTATGTCATCCTGGAAATTAAACTGAAATAGTATTATCTACATGTGTGCCAATTTTGGAATAGTACCCATGCATACCTTCCAAGATATCCAACATGGAGCTCAAATTTCTAGTCCGTTTTCTCAGCAGTTGGTAGCACTGACATCATTTTCAAATATGGGCTTGAGCTATTGGCAACTCAAACTAACACTTGGGGCGCTGCGGTCGGTCTGGATAAGTAGGGTTTAAAATACTCAATAACACGCGTTTGATATGGAACACTTTTTATTTTTCGGTTATAATCAGTAAATGTGGTCTCTAAAGTAATGACAGTGTTATTTTTAATTGTATATATGTATGACTGTGCGATACACGTGATCTAATTTGTGTGTTCCACTGGATTTTTTGGTGTCATTCGCATATTATCAAGCATCAGTTTTTATGGTTGATGTAGATCAGCTGATTCAAATTTACACAGGGCTACACTTCGGACATTATTTCGGTACTATTATGCGCAATATAATGTAAATGTCGATCCTGAGTCAACGCCGAGGACATTCAAATAGAGAAATACGGTACATAAACAAATAAATAACACACCGAAGCTGTGCTACTTTTATCATTCCGAGACTACCATCCACGCAAACCAGACGCCACTGTTCCAAGCTCCGACTTTTATCGTGAATTGATGTCAAACTGATGATCCGCCAGCCTTTCCGCCAAGCCTACACCTCGTAATCGCTAAGTTCTTCGATATTCGAGCTATTCCACTACGAGTCATATAGGCCTAATTTGCCTCCCCGTGGGCACTGTAGAATGAGTGATTCCGCTACCATCCAAATATTCAACACCAAACCCACCTTTTAACCATCCAAATCAAGCAATTCCTGTCGCCCCACGAGTTTTAATACAAGTTAAACTCATCCCTTCTCCCTACCAAGCAGCCAATAATTAATTAATTATTCAAGTAACTTCAATCTTACCAGCGCGCCCATCGTAACAGCTGTTTTTAAACTGAATAACCTTCGCTGGCTTTACGTCGCAGGTCTTCTGTCTGTCTACCTCGACAAGTGTTAGATCCTTCCCGGGGTGGAAAGGTATTATTATTAGGTATTAGGTATTATTAGGTATCATCACATTTCGACTATTGCTATTTGCATCTTTTGGAAAGTGATGAAAACGTATATCCGCAGCCCTCTTATACATCGACTTACAGCCGTAAACTGAGCAATACACTTTGCTTTTAATCATTTTTCACTCTATCAACGAGTAAAACTTATTACTTATGTATAAAGACACGAACAATTTACCACGATCTGTTTACCAATACAAGAAACCATATACAAACAGTCACCACGTGACAAATGTACCCTACTTGGTAAGTTTCTCATTTTTACCGCTAGATGTCATATCAGATAGCTGGAGTTGCCAATTCCGGTACACATCTTTACTCATACTAAATTTGGTTTCGATTGCTGCAGCCGTTTAGGAGTTGATAGGGGGGGGGGACTCATACAGCCAGCCAGACAAACAGACAGACAGGCAGAAGGACAGAGAGAAAGACAGACACACATTTTCCCGGATCGATCTCATGTCTACTTTTTCCTCATTTTTGCAAAATGTGAAAAGTAGGCTAAAAATACATACAGGAGGCCTACAGACATACTACCCGGAAAGAATTTGAGTTAGCATGGTAACGTAAGCGTACGGAAATACCGTACAAACTGGTTCAGTTAAGGCCTAGTTGTCAACAGGGTCACGTAGCATTTAATGTTTTCCACTCTGCCAAGAACTTTGATTCTGGTGTGAGGGCTGTAACGGGGTACACTCAGCCTCGTGAGGCAAAATCGAGAAGGAGTGGATTCGATTCTCACGTCAGCCAGCCTGAAGTGGCTTTTCAAGGTTTCCCACTTTTACTCCAGGCAAATGCCGGGATGGTTCCTAACTTACGGCGACGGCCGCCTCCTTCCCAATCCTCAGCCGAATTACAAATTAACACACTGCTAGTCACCACAATAACACAGGTTATCAGGATTTTGTTTTTGTATTTAGCGTATGGCTTTTAGTGCCGGGAGTGTCCGAGGACATGTTCGACTCGCCAGAAATGGTAGCTGCTGCTATACGGACACCCATGGGGATAGCTACACGTACCGTCGCGTGTGGAGTGTTGTCTGGGGAGGAAAGTGTGATTGTAAGGACGAGGAATTGGAAGGTAGCGGCTGTGGCCTATAGTTAGAGACCAACCCCGTCATTTGCCTGGAAGGAAGGTGGGAAACCACAGAAGACCATCGTCAAGGTTGCCGGCGGGGGGATTCGAACCTCATCGCCTCCCGGATGTCAGCGACTGCCTGCAGCCACGCTGTAACGACCACGGCTAACTCACCCGGTGTTATCAGGCTGATTATATGTACATATACACACCCAAGTACATGGGGCGAAATGACCCCGATGTTCAAGCCCCTCAAATGAAACAAC
Source organism: Meconema thalassinum (assembly GCA_946902985.2). Taxonomy (NCBI): domain Eukaryota; kingdom Metazoa; phylum Arthropoda; class Insecta; order Orthoptera; family Tettigoniidae; genus Meconema; species Meconema thalassinum. Next base: position 145,120,794 of record OX336391.1, read on the forward strand.
AACTCCTCTTCTGTTGATTCGTTTCTTCAGCAATACCATGCCAATAAGTATGCTAAATATTTTTCGAAGCCATGAGCAAGTGGCGTGCAGGAGAGATCAGAGGGATACTTAAACATGTCATCGAGACCTTGAAATTTGCGCCAAGAAGCCGATGATGGGCTTTTAAACTCAGGGGAATGAAATTTACTTTATAACTTACTGAAAATAAAAAATAAAAATTTTCATTAATATTTCTCCAAAATTCCGTCACGTAAAACTACGAGGTAGCTTGCTTGTTTCACGATGGTATTACTGGTTCTACTCTGAATTTGGTATTCAATACGTTGGAGTTTGAATGTCCTTGATTGGTGTATGTGCTCAGTGTTGCTGTAGTAAAGGTAAATGGGCGAATTTCAAAGAGAATATCATGCGTAACTCCAATATTTGACTGGTGAGCTATCAAATTATTCGACAGATTGAATCTTTAGGTCTCAATGATTTCAACACAGGCTCGCTAATATCCATGTATGCGTATCAATTTTTGAACGGCTGAATTGAGCTAGGCCTATGTCAATATTTGTTGTGTGATAGCTACTAGTCTATACTTTGAGTTTCACCAATGGGAATCTGTGAAATATTAGGTGGTACAGTGGAGTCTCGTTAAACTGAACCCCGATAATCCGAAAGTTAGGTTAAACTGAACTAGAATTTGTGAACAATATTTTATTTTGAATTAGTTATTATTCATACCACAAACAAATTTTGCATCACTAATACCAGGGATTGGACCTGAATTAATGCCAAGTCCACCTCCTGTTCAAATCCTAGCCACAATAACTTATACACGCCCAAGTACACGGAGATACATGACATCAATGTCGCAGATATCCTAACTGAATCATCAACAACAAAATAAGCGTAGCCGAGCGCGTCGAATCATGTTCGAAGATTGCAGTGCAAGCAGCAGCATGTTCGGAGATTTGAAATTCGAATCCTGGCTAAATTTAGGTCTGACCAAGAATTATCCGTACTCTCTCCAGGAAATATTAGCTTTTTGGAAGCTATTTTTAGCCTATTTTCATTTTTGAAAAAAAAAATAGGCTTATGAGATCACCTTTTGTCCGTGTGTCTGTCTGTGTGTGCGTGTGTGTGTGATGGTGTGTGTCCCCACCTAATAACTTCTAAACGGCTGAAGCGATTTCAATGAAACTCGGTAAGTTCATAACACTATTCCGAGCAACCCGGACCGTTCCCTTCAAATTTTGTTACCTCTCACCAATCCAACATGGCGGCTGTGCGAAGTATTTCACCAGCATTCAATATCTCCGAAACTATTACCGATATCACCCTGGAATTTTGTACGGTGACAAAGGGAACTACTAGAAGTTCACCTAAGTGACTTTTGAAAATCTGGTAACTACAAAACCAACATGGCGGCGAAGCGAATTTGCGACTTTTAAATAGACGTTTCTCGCGATTTAACCAACCAATCGCAATGAAACTTGGTACAGTATATGTTTGTACAAATTGTAATGCACCGACATCTAACTTCGTTCAATTGTTTCATAACCTCAATATGGCGGCTGTGCGAAATATTTCACCGGCATTCTATATCTCTGAAACTATTACCGGTATCACCATGAAATTTTGTACGGAGATAAAGGGCACTACTGGAAGTTAATCTGTGAGGCTTTCAAAATCCGGTTAACTACAATACGAACATGGCTGCTAAGCGAATTTGAATGTTTTTAATAGACTTTTCTCGCGATTTATTGATTCATACGCAATGAAACTTCGTACAGGAAATGTTTATACACATTGTAATGCACTGGTATCTAATTTAGTTCAATTGTTTACGTAACCTCATGATGACGGCTGTGCGAATTTCGAAAATTAAGTTTTTATTTCTTGTGTTCTAATCATGGGATCGAAATCAACATTTGCATAATGAACGTACACAATAATCATCATCTAATAGTACATAACTCTATGGCCTACATATATTAAAATCGAACATGGCGACCATCCGAAATATTTAGACGGTTCTCAATATCTATTAATCTACTACAGCAATCAAACTGAAATTTTGTAAGTGTATAGAGGCTATAAGCATAAGTTCACCTATGGGACGTTCAATAACCTGGCGAGCACAAATCCAACATGGCGACTACGCGAAATTTAAATATTCAAATGGACGTTTTTTTGCGTTTTAACCATCCGAGCGCAGAGAAACTTGATACGATATATGCTTATACAAATTATAATCGACTGGCATCTAATTCATTTAAATTTATTTCATAACCACAAGATGGCGGCTGAGCGAAATTTTAAAATCCCGCCTTTATTTCTTGTGTCGTAATCATGCGATTGAAATTTGAATAAAACACCTACACAATAATCTTCATGTAATAGTACTTAAATCTAAGGCCTAGAATATAAAATCCAACATGGTGACCATCCAAAATATTTAGACGGTTCTCAATATTTACGAATCTATTACAGCAATCAAACTGACAATTTGTATGTTGATAGGGGCAATTATTATTAGTAGGATATATGAAAGTAGGCTGTTTAGTTCTTCAGGGAACTACTTGTTTAGTGTTGCCTTAGTAATCGAAATTTAATGTTTTTCAGTCGACCAACACGATTGTACCCAGTTGTAATGGGTGTGTCCCTAATCCTGAAATAAATTTACATGAGATTAATAAATGCACTTGAATAGCCTAATTCTTTTTTCAGGATTAGGGAAGCACCCGTTACAATTGGATACAATTGTGGCCACCGACTGAAAAACATCAAATTTCGTCTTCTGGAAAATACTGATTATATCTTATTCCAAGTCCCAATTCTATTTACTTGCCAATTAATGGCCCTTCGGAGCGTGGCAATTGGAAAAGAGAAAGCTTCAAGAGCTTCAAAATTCCTCCACGTCTAACTTAATGCTTTCTGGCCAGTCTTCTTTTCTCTTCCCAAAACTTCTTCATTCGTTCACTCCTTAATTTTCTGCGCCCCTCAGATATTAGGGGATTGTGCCTGTTATTCAGTTGCTCTTTGTGAAAATTGTGACCATCTGTTTGAGTTCAGAACTTCTTTCTGTTGAGGATCAATTCAGATGTAATTTTAATTTCATCTGTGTCCTTCTTAACCTCCTCCACTCATTCCGGCGTCCTCCTATATCCAATTTTATATTTAAAAATCATTTAGCCAATCGTTTGCCAGGTGCTGGCTGCGATGGTATCTAGCAGCCAAGTCCGCAGCTAGGTATCGTGGACGGTAGCATTTGGTAGCAAAAGTTGAACTACTTGAAATTGGTCGTCTGCAATCCTTACATGAATTAGAGATAACACACACCATTACAGACATCGCAATTAACACCGGTTATCAGATCGATTCATTTTCATCTTCACGAACACCCAAACCATCAGGGGCCGATATCCTAGATGTTAGGCCCCATAAAACAACAATTATCATCATCATCATATTTAACGGTCGATCGGTCGACCAATTAAGCGATTAATCTTTTTCGATTAAATTCAAGTTATTTGATTAATCGATTATTAATCGATTTACCGCTTTTTGCTTATTAAAAGCTCAATATTCTATTTACGTCACTACAGAACCTCACAATCATGTCCATGCTTCTCTGTATTTAAGCATAACAGAGTAGCATATCAGTTAAGTTATAGTAGTTTCCTTGTACACTCATCTGATCGTGGTGGGTGTGAAATACAAATGGACTGGACAATATCCATTGCGCCCGAGTAATGGCTACCACCATCTGCAGCGGCAGGCACAAGTGGTGATGTTTATTTTACGCCCTCGACTCGCCGAGCAGTCCGGAGCAATTTCACAATATTTTCTCTGGAGGCATCGATCCATAGCCTGCTATCTCGAGTGAAGCGGGGCGAAATGAGTTACACACCATTACAGACATCACAATTAACACCGGTTATCAGATCGATTCTAAACACACCCAAAGTAAACAAGAGTTTAGTGCTTTTCAGTCGGTCAACACGAATGTACCCAAAAGAGATGGGTTATGCCCTAATCCTGAAATAAATTACATGAGATTAATAAAACACTAGGATGACCAGTTTCGATCGTCAAGCGATCATCATCAGATCCAATACACTTAGGCTATAAAATCTATGTTTGAAATACAGGTGAAAATATTTACAATATGTACAATTATTTAGTTGCAGTATTGATCATGCAACTGTTAGTGTATGCTAATGCAACTGGATCTGATGATGATCGCTTCAAACACCACAACACCCAAAGTACATAACCGCGTTGTCGCAGCCCACAAACTGAGGAACCAACCTACTGTATCATACTGAAACATGAACTACAGAATAATGAGTCTCCATAAGATCAAGTTTTCCGGCATATAATATTTATATTTTGGCTTGGTCGAACATGAAATATATTGTATCATATATTTTAAATAAAGTACCATCTTTGTGAGAACTAGGCTATAACAAAGTAAAACCTGAAGGTTCCAGTCCAAAATTGTGAACATCGAACAAAAAATCAAAATCTTTCCCGAAAACTCTTCGTTTTTATTTCGAAACCCATCTTAATTTGATTGATGTTTCTCCTTCCACTGTCACTGACTCTTATTTGGTTATTGTTAACATAAACAAGGAAGGTCACTTTGTATATTTAGACAAAAGATAACTTTTATAGAATTCTATACATCATTTCTAAAATAAGCGGTCAAGTTGTTTGCCTCCCACCACGGTGGACCGGATTTGATTACCGGTCAATGCATGTGAGATTTTAAAAGTGAAATGCCATGTCTTGTGGTTTGGATTCCACGTAAAACAGAGGTTCCGTGACTTATGATTGCAATATCAACGGTCATATAAATCCACAATCTTCTTTCCTTAAAATAAGCGTAACTCAAATTAAGTCTTAACGTCGCATTTAAATGACTGAGCTAGGATTATATCTAGGATACTATAGAAACGTATTTGACATTGTAATTATTATTATTATTATTATTATTATTATTATTATTATTATTATTATTATTATTATTGTTATAATTATTTTATTATTATCATCAATCATGTGTCTTTTTCATTAATATTAATATTAGCATAATTAATTTACTCCTTATTTGTCATCATAACTGTTTTTTGTGTTTCCAAAATTGTCTCATATGTACTGGTACCATATTGCGTGGTTAAGTGTAAGAGGGAGCCATGAGCCCCAACTTCGCCACTACTGAAGACATAAAATAAATTAAATAAATACATAATCTTCTTTCCTTATGTCGTGTACACTAATCAATTAGTTGATTCCTCGGTTAGCCTAAGATTCTTCGGTAAGCCGATTATTCAATTATTCCATTAGTCAATTGACCTATTTAACGGTTTGCGGGACGTGGGTTGGCGACCACGGGGCCCCAGCTGAGTCCGGCATTGCTTCCACTTACTTGTGCCGGCCTCCACTCTGTCTTCTTTCCTTTCGACCTCACTTGGTCAACTCTTGTTCTCTTCCGACCCCAACAGTATTAGGGTATCCGAGGCCTAGTGAGTCTCTTCATTTCCCGCCTTAATTGGCCCTTGTCTTATCTTTTCTGATTCCCTCCTTCTGCGAGGGGTCAGCCTTCTTTTTCTTTTCATGTTATCTCCTGCCTTCTGCACAAGGTCCTCAAGGAGGTCGGGTGTACGTAGCCCCACCACTTTTGGTGCACCCTAGATATTGCTACACCCTCAGGGACTCACGGCTGGTGAGTTCGGGAGTTGGCGACCCCGAGGGATTCCTGAGCTGGGTCCGTTTTCCCCTTTTGTCCCTTACCTTTGGGGCGGACCCTCTCCTCTTTCACTTTCCTATCTGCCTTTCATGGCTCTCCTTCCTTCCAAGTCCCTCAATCCACATTCTTCGAGGATTGAGGGCATTTCTTTTCCTTCTGTCCTTTATTTGCCTTATTCTCCTTTAGTTTTCAATTTCTTCTTCTAGTATGTAGGTCAGTAGTTTTAGTTTTAAGTTTGCATTTCATTTTCATCTTCACGATCACCCAAACCATCAGGGGCCGATATCCTAGATGTTAGGCCCCATAAAACAGCAATTATCATCATCATCATATTTAACGGTCGATCGGTCGACCAATTAAGCGATTAATCTTTTTCGATTAAATTCAAGTTATTTGTTTAATCGATTATTAATCGATTTACCGCTTTTTGCTTATTAAAAGCTCAATATTCAATTTACGTCACTACGGAACCTCACAATCATGTCCATGCTTCTCTGTATTTAAGCATAACAGAGTAGCATATCAGTAAAGTTATAGTAGTTTCCTTGTACACTCATCTGATCGTGGTGGGTGTGAAATACAAATGGACTGGACAATATCCATTGCGCCCGAGTAATGGCCACCACCATCTGCAGCGGCAGACACAAGTGGTGATGTTTATTTTACGCCCTCGACTCGCCGAGCAGTCCGGAGCAATTTCACAATATTTTCTCTGGAGCCATCGATCCATAGCCTGCTATCTCGAGTGGAGCGGGGCGAAATGAGTTATCTCTCACTTCTATTCCAACAAGAAAGTTATTATTCAGTAAATTGACTTAATCTCCTTATTTGCTTCCGTCCTCCACACTGCAGCGAGATCATTTAAATTGAGTTCTATTGGTGTCTGCGTGGTCGCATAATCCAGATAATCTGCGTTGAGAAGAGGCCTGTCAGATGCTTAACTAGTTGCGTGGTATTCATAGTTAAAGTGCGAACAGATCCCTGAACTCAATGGCGGATCCAGGCCTTGCGGGGCCCTGGGCGATATGATAAAGTTGGGCCCACAACAATAGGAAATAAAAAAATATCAAATCAAATGGAAAGTAGTTTTGTTATATTAAATAAAGAATAGTTACAACATTTTGAATACACTACAGTACATTTTTTTAATAATATGAAAGAAACCTTCAAGTCCCCTTGGAGAAGATTATGTAAACTATGAAGTATTAAAATATTACTTTGCGACTATCTTTCCGGCTAATAATTTCACTGAAATCTAAACTTGCTAAACAGTCAAGGGAGGTCATTGCTGCACTGTAGGAAAAAAAAAGAATGATAAATTAGTTTCGGAAGTTGAAAAGCATAATTAATTAATTAAATTTAAAAAACCATGGTACGGGGCCCCCGGACCGCGGGGTCCTGGGTGGTCGACCCCCTCGCCCTCCCCTAGATCTGACTACTTGCACTACCGGCGCTAGGTTCGCCTGCGAGCTGATGAGCACGTATATATATGCCGAAAACAATTGTGTGGTAAACAATAGTGATTCCACGTGAAAGAATTTGATACGTGATGAACTAAAAAGCTTAATTATCTTAACATTACGAATTCATTCTTATGGTGTTTGAAGCCATATTTCAGTGTTGCTATAGTAAACAGAAGTTTAATGCTTTTCAGTCGGTCAACACGATTGAACTCAAATGAGATGGGTTATTCCCTAATCCTGAAAAAACAAGAAGTTCCGTGAAGAACTATACAGCCTACTTTTCATGCCAATGATTAATCTACAGTATATGAACCTATCTAGAATAATGACGAAATTAAGTTGGTAATATCGAAATATCTAATTAGATGAAAATATACCTGGTATAATGTAGCCTAATGGAGCACTACAGTTGGCAGCCCTAGTGACTGAATATATTCTTAGTTCCATCTCTTAAGGTACAGAATACAAAATTTGGTTAAAGTCCAATGGACGTTACATGCAGTTAATCACTGGATCTATCAGCGCGCGTAAAAGCATGTTGCCAACAATACCATGCGTGTGCTGGTCAGAAATAATCTGAAATATTATGATATCTTGTTGTGCCAATTTTGGATGAAATCCATTTGTTACTATAGAAGTTACATGTATTTTAAAATTGGACAAATCAGCAGGCATAGAATCATGTTGGCAGCACTGCCTTGTATTAATTACTCCAAATTCATCTAGAATGTCAGGTGCTATACGTGTGCAAAGTATAGAGCTGTTGGCTTGCATACTTTCTGGTATATTGATATTAGGGTAAAAAATATATATACAGCATTTATTAACAGTTGGCAACCCTGATTGCTCTTAACAATACCTATAGTCATATCTGTTATGGTACACATAGCACATACGAAATTTGGTTGAAATCCAACTGATAGTATAGTTACATGTGCTTAAAAATTTGGTACTATCAGCAGGCTTATAATTATGTTGGTAGAACTGACGTATAAAAGTTACTCAAAATTAATCTAAAATGTAAGAATATAAGTGTGAATAGTTTAAAGCTGTTGGCTTGCATACTTTCTGATATATTGGTATTTGGATAAAAAAATAGAGAGAGTGCAATTATTAACAGTTGGCAGCCCTGTTGGCTCTTAAGAATACGCTCAGTCATATATGTTTATGTACAGATATTACATACAAAATTTGGTTGAAATCCAATTAATAGTATAGAAGTTATATGCATTTAAACATTGGAGCTATCAGAAGGCTTAAAATTATTTTGGCAACACTGTCATTGTTGGCCTCCTGGAAATTAAACTGAAATAGTATTATCTGCATGTGTGCCAATTTTGGAATAGCTCCCATGCATACCTTGCAAGATATCCAACATGGAGCTCAAATTTCTAGTGCGTTTTTTCAGCAGTTGGTAGCACTGACATCATTTTCAAATATGGACGTGAGATATTCCGGTGCACATCTTTACTCATACTAAATTTTGTTTTGATTGCTGCAGCCGTTTAGGAGTTGATAGGGGGGGACACACACACAGCCAGACAGACAGACACACATTTTCCCGTATCGATCTCATAAGTCTACTTTTTCCTCATTTTTGCAAAATGTGAAAGTAGGCTAAAAATACATGAGCTTATTAAATACACTTGGATAACCAGTATCGATCGTTAAGAGATCATCATCAGATCAATTACACTTCTATATATATAAAGCTCAATGTTTGTCTGTCTGTCTGTCTGTCTGTCTGTCTGTTATGTATACAAATCCACACCGTTTCACCGATCCGAACCAAAATTTGTATACTTACCCTTCGGAACCCTGCGGGTAACCCTGTCCACTTGAAATTTCCGACAGACCACCCCATTCCCTGCATTTAGGCCCTTTGGCCCAAATCTACACCGTTTCACCGATCTCAACCAAAATTTGTATACTTACCCTGTGTAACCCTGTAAATAACACTGTCCACTTAAAATTTCGGACAGACCACCCCATTTCCTACATTTAGGCCCTTTGGCAAAAATCTACATCGTTTCACCGATCCTAACCAAAATTTGTATACTTACCCTTTGCAACCCTGCGGGTAACCCTGTCCACTTGAAATTTCGGACAGACCACCCCATTCTCTGCATTTAGGCCCTTTGGCCCAAATCTACACCGTTTCACCGATCAGAACCAAAATGTGTATACTTACCCTTTGGTACCCTGCGAGTAACACTGTCTGCTTGAAATCGCGGACAGACCACTCCATTCCCTGTATTTAGGCCCTTTGGCCCAAATCTGCACCGTTTCACAGATCTCAACCAAAATTTGTTATTTACCGTCTGGAACCCTGCGAGTAACACTGTCTGCTTGAAATTTCGGACAGACCACTCCATTCCCTGCATTTAGGCCCTTTGGCACAAATCTACACCGTTTCACCGATCAGAACCAAAATTTGTTTACTTACCCTTTGGTACCCTCCGAGTAACACTGTCTGCTTGAAATTGCGGACAGACCACTCCATTCCCGGAAAGAGGACAGGGTCCGTCAGAAAGGCAATGGAAAAAAGGGGTAAAACCGGACCCGCTCAGTAAACCCTCAGGGTTGCCAGCTCCCGAACTCACCAGCCATGAGCCCTTGAGGATGTAGCACTATCCAGGGTGCACCAGAAGTGGTGGGGCTACACACACCCTGCCTCCTTGAGGGTCCTGAGCAGAAGACATGAGATATTAAGAAAGGAAAAAGAAGGCTGACACCTCGAAGAATGAGGCTATCAGGAATGATTAGTTAGGGCCAATTAAGGCGGGAAAGTGAAAGAGTCGCTAGGCCTCGGATACCCTGATACTATCGGGGTCGGAAGAGAACAAGAGTTTGACCAAGGGGACTGACAGGAAAGAGAACTGAAAGGAGCCCGGCACCAGTAAGTAGAAGCAATGCCGGACTCAGCTGGGGTCCCGTGGTCGCAAACCCATGTCCCACAAGTTTTGAGACCTTGGTGGGTGGAGGGGGGAGGAGGGGGCAGGTGTGAGAATAGCTTGCTGATTCATCGCGAGGTGACATGAGAGAAATGTCCAGACCCCGCCGTGTTACCTGGTATTGCTGACTATGCTGATGTTCATACAGGGTCTTTGCTCAAACCACTGTAGTGTTATGAAACAATGAGTGATTCACCGGTCAATGTGAATAGGACCGGGAACCCCCCCGAACGTCTGTCATCATATATCGTCACCATCTGCGATATTCTCAGGTTCGTGCAGCTTGGACCCTAGCAGTACTCGATAAGCTCTTTCACTACACGCATCGAGTATAGGCCAAGCCAGAAAATAACGTTCAGACTTTGGAAGACATCGAAGGTAGAAATCTGAATTACCTATATCAGATTTAAAATTACACCATGTTCGTTTAGTAGTAATTTTTCATTACCTTATTATTATCATAAGGGCAAATGACCTAGATGTTACGCCCATTATACCACTAATCACCAACACATAAAGTCTTCTACGACTGAGATGTCACGAATTCTGGGACCGCTAATGACTCGACTCGGACTGAAGACAAATATCATGAGAATGTTCATTATTTTACAGAGCCTTCCCATAATGACTTAAGTATAAACATTGTCACTGGGTTTGATAATGTAAGAAATGAATACATAAATAAATATAATTTATGACGTTGAGTGTTAAGGAGACTGAAATATTATCATCATTCCACCGGGCGAAGCCGGGTACTACTGCTAGTAGGCTATAAAATCTATGTCTGAAAATATGGGTGAAAATATTTACAGTATATACACTTATTTAGTTGCAGTATTAGTTAAGATAATGCAACTCGTCAAGATTTGTTAGTTGTGATCTATGTGATGATTTGTTGAGATACTTGGAAGTGGTGATTGACCTCCGGAATTTGCCTGTTTGGAGCGAATATGTGGTTGTTGTAAATGGTCAATTCAGATTGTATTGTACAGGCTACTTATCTGGTTGAGTCTTGCGCTGTCCTTTTGAGAGCAGTTAACTTGGTCACTGAGTGCATCATATTGACTGTTTGCATACAGTGACCAAGTTAACTGCCAATGATGATTGTGCCGGTTTAACCAGTCGACCAACGATATTTTCCTTCAGCCCATAGCTAAACCCGAGGTTAAGTGCACCAGATATGGCCATAGACCCTAATATCACCGATAATAAATAAATTTAAAACAAGATGTTCAGTAAAGAACATATAGCCTACTTTCTCCTAAATGCATGGGTGTTGTTATAACACTTTGTCCTTTTCAAGGAGTATAATTGAATGTTGGTTGTAGAAGCTTGTTGAAATACAACGTGCTATAGGGATATTAAACATGAATATGAGGTGTCCTTTGCTAGTGCTACCTCTGTAAGAAAATCCATTCAATTCGGTTTCACCGTGTTTGAATTGATATGGGGAATCGATTTGCACACATACATGGCCGCTATTTGCAAACTATTGGGCTTATGACCTTGTAGTCAGTTATAAGATGCTTTCCACAAGAAGGCATGTTGTTGCAAAATCTGGTAGAGTTCAAATTATTAAGATGGTCGTAATTTGAATTAAGCTTTTAACATTTGGGTGGCCGTCATTCCGTTTCCGTCAAGATGGCGGCGATATAAAACATGACACTGAGGTGCCCTTTGCTAGTGCTACCTCTGTACCAACTTTCGTTCAATTCGGTTTCACCGTGTTTGAATTGATAGGGGGATCGATTTGCACACATACTTGGCCAACATCTGCAAACTAGTGGGCTGATGATCTTGCAGTTTGGTCAGAATATGCTTCCCACATAAAGATATGTTGTTGCAAAATTTGGTTGAGACTAGATTATTAGGTTGGTCGTAATTACATTTTAGCTTTTAACATTTGGGTGGACGCTATTACGTTTCCGTCAAGATGGCGGTGATATAAAACATGACACGGAGGTGCCCTTTGCTAGTGCTAGCTCTGTAACAAATTTCGTTCCATTCGGTTTCACCGTGCTCGAATTGATAGGGGGAATCGATTTTCACACAAAGGTGGCCGCCATCCGCAAAATATTAGGCTAATGATCTATTAGTTTAGTCAAAGAATGCTCCCTCCATAAAGGTATGTTGTTGCAAAATTTGGTAGAGATCGGATGATTAGGTTAATCGTAATTTGATTTACGCTTTGAACATTTGTGTGGCCGCCATTATGTTTCTGTCAAGACGGCGGCGATATAAAACACGACACTGAGGTACCCTTTGCTAGTACTACCTCTGTACCAAATTTCGTTCCTTTCGGTTTCACCGTGCTCGAATTAATAGGGGGAATCGATTTTCACACAAAGATGGCCGCCATCCGTAAACTATTAGGCTGATGACCTATTAGTTTGGTCAAAGGATGCTCCCCCCATAAAGGTATGTTGTTGCGAAATTTTGTAGAGATCGGATGATTAGGTTAGTCGTAATTTGATTTAAGCTTTGAACATTTGTGTGGCCGCCATTACGTTTCCGTCAAGATAGCGGTGATATAAAACGTGACATTGAGGTGCCCTTTGCTAGTGCTACCTCTGTACCAAATTTCGTTCAATTCGGTTTCACCGTGTTTGAATTGATAGGGGGATCGATTTGCACACATACTTGGCCACCATCTGCAAACTAGTGGGCTGATGATCTTTCAGTTTGGTCAGAATATGCTTCCCACATAAAGATATGTTGTTGCAAAATTTGGTTGAGACTAGATTATTAGGTTGGTCGTAATTACATTTTAGCTTTTAACATTTGGGTGGCCGCTATTACGTTTCCGTCAAGATGGCGGTGATATAAAACATGACACGGAGGTGCCCTTTGCTAGTGCTAGCTCTGTAACAAATTTCGTTCCATTCGGTTTCACCGTGCTTGAATTGATAGGGGGAATCGATTTTCACACAAAGATGGCCGCCATCCGCAAAATATTAGGCTAATGATCTATTAGTTTGGTCAAAGAATGCTCCCTCCATAAAGGTATGTTGTTGCAAAATTTGGTAGAGATCGGATGATTAGGTTAATCGTAATTTGATTTACGCTTTGAACATTTGTGTGGCCGCCATCATGTTTCTGTCAAGATGGCGGCGATATAAAACACGACACTGAGGTACCCTTTGCTAGTACTACCTCTGTACCAAATTTCGTTCCTTTCGGTTTCACCGTGCTCGAATTAATGGGGGGAATCGATTTTCACACATAGATGGCCGCCATCCGTAAACTATTAGGCTGATGACCTATTAGTTTGGTCAAAAGATGCTCCCCCCATAAAGGTATGTTGTTGCGAAATTTTGTAGAGATCGGATGATTAGGTTAGTCGTAATTTGATTTAAGCTTTGAACATTTGTGTGGCCGCCATTACGTTTCCGTCAAAATGGCGGTGATATAAAACGTGACATTTAGGTGTCCTTTGCTAGTGCTACCTTTGTAGCAAATTTCGTTCAATTCGCGTTCACCGTGTTCAAATTGATAGGGGGGACAGACATTCAGAGTACACACACTCACACACACACACACACACACACACACACACACACACAGAGTCACACACACACATACACACACACACACACACACACTTTTTCGCCCTGTGTTGATCTCATAAGTCTACTTTCATTTTTTGCAAAAATCGAAAGTAGACTAAAAATAGTAATACAAGTATAAAATAATAAATAAAAAATATAAATTAATAAAAAAATAAAAAAAATACAAAAAAAGTGTAAGAATTATAATAAATGAAAATTATTGAAAATAAATAAACACGAAAATAAAAGGTAACATAATAAATAAATCCAAAGCGTTACTCAACATAGCCTACTGTATTTCCGGTGTTAGGCTTTCATGCACATAAACTTTCATACGTATAAGAAACATTATTCCTTAATGTATTAATTTCAATTTTAGACAGGTATGATAACTGAAATAATTTTAAAAAAAGAGCATGTTCACATATCCATAAATAAACTCACCGATAGATGAATAAATTTGTGTTTAAATCCCGACTACACTAGGCAAAATTAATTTAAAAAGATCAACGTGCCTGCTCGTACAGAAATATTTCTGTTCAATAACTTGCCTTTCAGAGCTATGTATTTGAAAGTATGATGTATTTTCAATAACCGGTATTTGTGATGCTTACATCTCCTTTCCATAACGTCACTCCCGAAGTTCTGTCATGAATTATTCACCGGAGTGACCTAATTTTAAAGCGGAGCCGGAAGCTCGAGCACCATTAAAGTTGTATACGACTTGAGGTTGGCTGAGATGAGTCGTGTGTCGTGTGTCCTGTCCTATTAGCATACAGTGTGCTGGCACGTGTGGTGAGTTATTCATATTTTAATTGTACGCTGGTGATTACAAGACCCACCCGTAAAGAGTGTTGCCAACACTTCACCCTCAAAGTCACTAGTTACATTCTGTGGGCAAAGTGAATGCATTATTGATCATTTTTGTCACCCCAAGTAGTCTTCCTTTCAGTACATAATAAAATTCTAAGTAGAACAAAGCGGCTTCGGTGGCGTAGTTGGTAGCATGCTGAGCTTCTATGCCCAAGATCGCGGGTTCAAACCCGGCCGAAGTCGTTGGATTTTTTAAGAACGTTAAAATCCCTCAGTATGCCTTCCTTCGGAGGGGAAGTAAAGCCGTCAGTCCCATGTCATAGATTTTTGGCACGTTAAAGAACCTTCCACTAATTACGCCTGTGTGAAGCTAAATTATATACAGGGTGTCATTTATGTACTTGAGTATCCTTAAGGGGCGTGTAGGGGATGGGTATAGAATCAATTTGAGATAGGGAACCTGGGGTCGGAATGGCTTCCTAACCCCAGAAAACATGTTTGTTTCAGGCCCTCCGCCCCTGTAAAGTAGTGAAGCGTGCCATGTGTTACTCTGAGATCAGGCACTCTTTCGTTGTCAACGGTCCTGGCGCGACCACCGCTCAACGCTGCGTTAGCCGAGGGGAATAGCGGCCAGGCGCGGTGCCACGGTGGTCCCGGGTTCGTTTCTCCTGGGGTGCCATGCCTTCATTTTTTTCTTTTTCATTATTTTTTAGAGGGGAAGGAGGGGGCTTAGTGTTTATTCTGTGCTGATACTTTTAAACTATCGTTGATTCTGTAAATTAATTGCCTTTTGATTATTAGTATCAACGAGTTACGTGTGTTTCTGTATTAGTTAAAGACTACGGAACTATCAATTGGCAAGAGGAATGCAGCTCTCGGCTAACGCTGCGTTGAGCGGTGGTCTCGCCAAGACCGTTGACAGCGAAAGAGTGCCTGAACTCAGACTGAAACATGGCGCGCTTCACTACTTAACAGGGGCGGAGGGCCTGAAACAAACCTGTTTTCTGGGGTTAGGAGACCATTCTGACCCCAGGTTCCCTATCTCAAATTGATCCTATACACATCCCCTACACGCCCCTTAAGGGAACTCAAGTACATAAATGACACCCAAATAGGTTAAACATTTGACTAGCGTTCTTAGGTTCCTACGTTCGTTGTCAGGAACGGACTGCGGTGGCATCTGGTAACTAAGTTCTGAACCAGTTGGTCGTTGACGGTGGCATCTGGCGGCAAAAGTAGGAACTACTTGAAAAAATTGAACGTCTGCAATCCTTACTTGAATTAAAACAGATACACACACTAATACAGCCATCACAACTAACACCGGTTATCAGACAGATTCTACACACACCCAAAGTACACGGGGCTACATGACCGCGTTGTCGCAACCCCTAAACTAAGGAACCAACCAACCAACCAACCAACCTACAGTAAGTAGAACAAGGTACTGGGCTCAAATTGCGAAGCCATAACTGTTGTTGGTTTAGGGGCTTTGCGACATCGTGGTCATGTAGCTCAGTGAATTTGTGTGTATGTATAAGGTACGTTCAAAAAGTAACGAGCCGGAGGCCGTAATGCGCAAACCGGTGATGATATCGGCTAATATTGGCGTGTGTTACGAGGTGTGGTTCCTACCAGGGCGTGGAATGTCACAGCCCGACGCTAGAGGGCACGCGTGCACGTCACGTGACGATACAAAGCGAGCAGCAGCATGCATCAATCGTCCAACGCTGACAGTCGGATTGCAAACAGTGACAAGGAGGCGTCAAACGAAGAGCAAAGAGGTGTCGTTCAGTTTTTGACAGCGAAAGGAGTAGGGGGAACGGACATTCATTGCCGAATGTCACAAGTGTACGGCGAACACTGCATGTCCCTTGCAAGGGTCAAGGCGTGGCACAGGCGCTTCAGGGAAGGACGGGTGTCGTTAGCCGATGATGCCCGGTCTGGGGCACCCCCTGCATTACCGATGACAACGTCCAGCTGGTTGATGCACTCATTACCCAGGACCGCCGAGTGACAGTGAACGCCATAGCCACCGTGATCGGATTGAGCGTTGGAAGTGTGCCCACCATCATGAAGGAACGACTGCACTTGCGGAAAGTGTGTGCCCAATGGGTGCCCTACAGTCTTCAACCTCGCCGGGATGTATGTCGAATGACCTACTGTCTTGGTCATGGTTGGATGATTGATGCATGCTGCTGCTCGCTTTGTATCGTCACGTGAGAGGCAAGCGTGCCCTCTAGTGACGGGCTGTGACCTTCCACGCTCTGGTCGGAACCACACCTCGTTACACACGCCACGATTAGCCGATGTCGTCACCGGTTTGCGCATTACAGCCTCCGGCTCGTTACTTTTTGAGCGCACCTTATATGTATGTATGTATGTATGCATGCATGCATGTATGTATGTATGATAACCTGTGTTATTGTAATTGATGTATTAGTGTGTGTATTTGTAGTTCTGATGAGGGTTCGGAAGGAGGTGGCCGTGGCCTTAAGTTTGGAACTATCCCAGCATTAACCTGGAGCAGAAGTGGCAAACCACCGAAAAGCACATCCAAGATGGCTGAGTTGGGAAGTGAACCCTCCTCTTCTCAGTTTTGCCTCACGAGGCTGAGCCCTCAGACCAAAATTAATATTTCTTAGAATCGAACCCGGACCTCCGGGAGAGCCAAGAATGCTAGCCACTACACCACGAGGAGATTTCTAGCCACACCCAAGATAACCCTTGTCACCAATCTCCCGGACGTTATTTCTTTTGTTACTCTTAGAACACCAACGGCGGAATAAATACGAAGATTTATCCTAAAATTCAAAATGTTCCAACAGAAAGTTTACTTTGTTTATGTAGTACAATTTTGCCTATTTGGTACCATATTGGATATCGAGAGATTGGCACCATGCCACCTCCCACTCCATATGTCAGTGCTCTGAGTTCTCCACAAGCTCAGCGTGTGTCTGAGCGTGACCGTGTTAAATGTTACTTGCACAATAATATTCACCTTTACCGAGCAACATTCCTTCTTATTTTTCTGCTGTCGATACACAATCGTCAGGCGCAGGCCTTGTAGGGGATAAGTAAGATGTTATATGCGTGTCATCGTGACTGCGGTCATAGCTCCTAGCGGTAATGCTATTAATGCCAGGCATGTCCACTCTTATTGCACTGAAGGCTTTTGTTCAATGGGACATTTTCATTAGCGGGTGATACGCATGCAGAGAATAACCTGTGAATGATTACCTGCCTTATACGACAGTCTTCCTCTCCGACAGCCGTCAAGTTTCTCTCCCTGGTCTCACCTTTCAGCTGCAGTAGCTGGAGTCTTGTTCATTAAGAGGCTTCATATAATATATAGCAAGCACATTCCTCACAAAGTAATCAAAATCCCTACAATTATTTGAATTAGTATTCGAATTTTGGCCAAATGTACACATTTTTGGGACGTTTTGTGTAGCAAAAAAGAATCTACAGTTGTAGCTCTTCTGACAAGCAACTCAATGTTAAAAACATCCTTTATGTTCGACGATGTCGAAATGTAAATATTATATGTCAGAAAACTGTATCATAATGAGAGTCATTATAGTACTACTTTTCATTATGATACAGTTTCTCAACCAATCAGAGCTCATTCATCGACCAATTAGGTAAGGATAGCTTCGCACGTGCACTCAAAATCCAACATGTCGGAGATGAATTACATGATTTGAAAGTTGTCAATGTAGCCTATATTGGATCAACCATCATAGTTACAATGCCAAGCACAAATACAACATCAGCAGAAACCTCTACGATAACAGGAAAATACTATGATATATGCAAGAAATTTAGGAATCTATGTCCAGAAGTCTGCAACACCATCCTTCTAGCCATTACCGACATGGAAAGTGTGCAGTCCCTAATGTTTGCATACACAAACTGGGCAATATTGCAACAGAAATAGCACTGTACTCTAATATCCGCAACTCCAATTTCTACACAGGTAAACATTCGTAAGATTTCGCTGATAATTTTAGTGAATGCTATTGTTGACATAAACACACTAGAACGTCATGGAGGAAGCAAATATATGACATTAGTTATACGGAAATTATAAACCAGCTTTCTGTTCAGTAAATGGATTTCTTTCGCGAAACTTTTCCGCCAAATGTCATAACTGTTCTATTTGGGACTCAATTCATGCTGAAAGTATTGTCATTGTGTTCGAAGACAGACTTCAACACGTCTACACATATTGTCGAACACTTTCACTAAAGTTTCTTGCGTAATGGACTGCACATAATCAATGATATTCACTTTAAGTTCATCAACCGTTTTTGGATTAGTTTGTGAGTCGATCACACGAAATTTACTGATCAAATCCCGAACGGTATCTCGGATTGGACACTATGCATCAAAAGGTTCATTCTGGTTCCGTATTGATAAACTAATTAGTATAAACAGGTTAAAAGTTCCGCCTGATCAATACTTTTATTAATTAAGATCACTGTGTGGTCATTAATGGGACATGTTTCAAGGTCTAATTAATATTATTGGCCCCTTCATCAGCCGATATGACAGAATGATACAAGAATATTTTTTGCGTAGCACTTAAAATTCCCTCAAAATTGAATCTTGTATGGTGCACCATAAAGAGAGATTGAAACATTTACGCCTAATATGAGTTACGGTATGTCAAAAGTCTTATGAACTAGGTCTATAAACACTATCAATGGACGCCTCACGGTGGTATTTGAGATGTTATTGAAGACACAAATGTATGGTACCGGTTCGGGACGACAGCAACAGTTCCGAACACCTTTGTTGGAATCAGCAGTAGGAACACTTAATTCCTCAATACTTCACCAGCAATATAAAGATAATAAAACCAATAAAGTCACTGCGCTGAAATCATATCTTGCCGAATATAGAGCTTACAAAGTGCATAACTTCAGCACATGCCATGGCAGAGATTGGCCTCTAATCCGTCTAGTTAGAGCAATGATTAATAACCAAACTTATTATATTGGCAAATAGCAAGAGGAGTCTTCAATAACATCTCAAGTACCACCGTGAGGCGTCCATTGGTATGTTTATAGACCTAGTTCATAAGACTTTTGACATACCGTAATTCATATTAGGCGTAAATGTTTCAATCTCTCTTTTTGGTGCACCATACAAGATTCAGTTTTAAGGGAATTTTAAGTGCTAAACAAATATATATATTCTTGTATCGTTCTGTCATATCGGCTGATGAAGGGGCCAATAATATTATTTAGGCCTCGAAACATGTCCCATTAATGACCACACAGTGATCTTAATTAATAAAAGTATTGATCAGGCGGAACTTTTGACCTGTTTATACTATGAATTAGGAAACCACTACTGAAATTTAAGTTTTACATTTTCTGTTAACCGATTGCCTTCGCGATAACCGTACAGTATTCCACCAAGAAAGCTCTCTCTTCAGTAGTAAACATTACAGTCTGTTGCACTCTTCCAATCTGAACGCTCGCTTACTGCAATACACACTGACGATTTCGACAGCCCACAGCCCATACGTGTGGCTTTCGCTGTAACGCTACCCTGTCCAGGACACTGTGCTGCCAACTAAACTACTGACGCTACCTCTGGCAGCAGCATGTAGCCGCTGCGGAGAACATTTCCTGGCGCTCTGTATTTCGAACAATAGGAAGATACAATTCTAGCAAATTGACATACAACTGTTCTCTATATCAAGAGCGAGTAGAATATTCAGCACGGTGCCGTACAGATCATTATGTTCGACGAAGTCGAAATGTAAACATTATTTGTCGGAAAACTGTATCATAATGAGGCTCATTATAACACTATTTCTCATTATGAAACAGTTTCTCCCACCAATCAGAACTCAAGAAACAGTTGTGTGGCCAATTAGATAAGGATATCTTCGCGCATGCGCTCAAAATCCAACATATTTCTGTTTTGTCAAGCAAAGTGAATGGTCTCTGCTTCCGGAGTGCCTTGACCACGCATGCGCTTTGTTCAGTCACCACAGATATTTATGAATATTTATGTTAAAACATGTAATAAAGTTATAATTATCGTCGAACATAAACATAAACTCGCCTATAATGGTAATTAAGACACTCGTGTGGAAATTATAAAACTCGCATACGCTCATTTTATAAACATACTCGTGTCTTAATTATATGCATTATAGGCTCGTTGCATAATGTACTATTATGTTCGACCCTGGCGAAATGTAAATATTATATGTCAGAAAACTGAACTATAATAAGGCTCATTATAGCACAAGTTTTCATTATAATACAGTTTCTCCCACCAATCAGAGCTCAAGAAACAGTTGTGTGACCAATTAGGTGAGGATAGCATCGCACCTGCGCTCACTTCCATGGTCCCCTATTTAAAATTTCACTGCGTGGTGAGTGTCATAGTGAGGTATTCCATGAGGCCATGGTCAAATACAAGGTATTCTCTGCGTCCCATGCGCTCTGTTCAGTACATAAAACTGGTGAAATCTCGACAGATATTTATGAATATTTATGTTCGAACATAAAATAGTTATCGAACATAAACAGTCGTATGCAACTCGCCTATAATGGTAATTAAGACACTTGTATGGAAATTATAACACGAGCGTAGCGAGTTTTATAAACATACTCGTGTCTTAATTATTGTTATTATAGGCTCGTTGTATAATATACTATTTCGATCGTATCGTAAAGTAGGCTGTTTCAAAATTGAACAACAAATAAATCATGGCATTGAAAAGTGGGTCGTCGCTAAATTGAAAGTGTAGTATTATACAATTTTCTCGGGAGAAGCCGCGACAGGCAATGTTAGTACTATATAAAAGTGAGGCTCTCACCACTTTAGTACTGGTACTGGTAAGTTATGGCTCGTTCGCTTGTAATAGGACGGCAAGCCGCCAAACACACTGCACCACTTGGCGAAAACAAACAGCCGCCTGACAAGGTATGAGATATTGGAATGATGTGACTAACGTTGATTGAAAACATACGTGTATTATACAGTAGTCTACTGTGTCTTGGAACCTCTTCCGAAGGTCAGCTAATTATAATATGTCTACTTGAAAGAATTTGCCCCAAGATAAATACCGAATGGACTTAACATTAAGATAGTGACATTTTTATTCTTAAATTCCTTGAGGCTAATTATAAGGCTGTTTATGTTAACCCGCTTCAGATGCTTGGGACAAATTGGTTATCAGGCCCGTGTACTTGAATCAATATTCAATTTATGGAAAGGACAAGCGCCCGGGACCTGAATAAGGTACTATCCCGGCATTTGTTAGAGGGAGTGAAAGAATGAAAAACTGCACTCAAAATAGTCGCTGTCAGTGCCGGGATTCGAACCTACGATGTCCTGACTTGCTGCGGCTCCCCAAGACGGTCGTGGGGAGCGATTTAACGCGCACGGTCACGCCGCGGGGTGTTCACAATGCATTCTAATAATAATAACAAGAATAGCTTCCTCGAATTTCAAAATTCTTCTCAACTTTTCGTCTACTGCGTTTCTCTCCGCGCTGTTCCAAATGAAAACGTCTCTACATAACTTTCAGATCTTTTTCCATAGTCAACAATACATCAGATCTCTCTATCAAAGTTCCAACGATCACCACTAGGTATGATTGATATCTGGCAGCGAAAGTTGGAACTACTTGACATTGAACGGAACTTGTAGCTCACCCTAAGGGTGTCCGCTGGAAGCAGCTACAGACTCAGGCGAGCCGAACATGTCCCCGGACACTCCCGGCACTAAAGCTATGCGATAAATAGATAAATAATACATCGCTTCCCCTTCTTACGAGGTAGACTACAGTATATCACATATCTGCACGATCGCTACACATATTCCTTAAAGCTATTGACACGACACAAACCAAATAGATTCAAGAGGTCTATTAAGCTGGGCCTTGAAAGCCCAGTCAAAAGGGAATATATCTCTTTGCCCGAAACGTCACTTGGACGGAGGACTATATTTGTATTCCGAGAACTGGCGCTGTCTCGCTGGAATACTAAACTCTAAGTGCCACCATCGTCTGCAACGAAGCTTCTAATGGCCGATAATTGCCTCCGTTATCGATCACGTGACCAGAATCTGGAATTTCCATTCCCTGCTCTGATGGGCAGACATAGAATATTTAATGTAACCATCTATTACTCCGCACGAGAAGCCGAGGATTGTCACTCTAATATCAGTCAGGAAAATAATTTCATCCAGAGCGTTGCTATTGTAAGAGGTTATTATTATTGTCAATAATAATAATAATAATAATAATAATAATAATCTAGTTTTATCGTCCTTTATAACTAACGAAGCTTTAGAGTCGTTGCACCGGGTTTCCAAAATTTTGTCCTAATGGTAATCTCACATAACGTGCCAGTAATGTAACGTAGGCTAAACGTGTTTCTCACACCCTCAAATGCCAACCGACTGCGTGAAATTTCGTTCTTGAACCTAGGAGACTGTACTCAAGAATAGTCTCGACCTTGCAATACTGCTAGCTAATTGATTAGACGTTGTGATTGGCTCCGAATAGATAAAGATTGTATAGAATTAATCTCAACAATTATCACTGAGACTTAATTAAGTCAAATGCCTAGCAAGACTTTTATTTCAGATATTTGTTTGAAGTTTGGAGAATTTAATGTAACGGCTACTAACTTGAATCACCCTTTAAATTATGCTAACGTTCATAGACCCATGCATTTCCTTTCTGTAAGAGGCATATGACCTCGTAGTTCCGCCCCTTAAAACAACAATGCCTAACTCACTTCCTTTCTGTCACCTCAATGCTGAGATACATATAAAGGAAGAATATGAACTACCACGTCTGGAAGAAAAATAGAATAGGTACCTTGCCTGTGAAGACTGGGTTACGGTACATCCATCTATGCTTGGTTCGTGGATGTGACGTGGCGCGACGTTTATAAGTTACTGTATTAATAGGTACCAACAAGATGAAGAGGGAGGAGATAGAGGGAAGAAACTCTACTACAAATTAAAGTAAAGCCGAGGAAAATAAAATAAACTAATATTTACTTGGCTTGGTTCTTTTCCTGGAAACTCAGGTGTTCCTTTAGTTTCATCTTAAGGGGCGTACGCATCTGTATATCATTGTATTCCCACGTACTTTAAATCCTTTTCAACCTCTGTAGACCACGCTCCCTTGGTTTTCTAACCCTAATTTACGTCAACGGACGCCTCCTACCCTAACAACAATTGCAAATTCTGTATTTTTTTATTTAATTTCTTTCTTTCTTTCTTTCTTTCTTTCTTTCTTTCTTTCTTCGTTTTGCCCACTTAGGGAGCGCGCTTGAACTTGTTGACTCGGGTTGATGGAGCTTTCCTCTTCTTCTCCTCCCAAAATCTCCTCATGAACTCGCTATGCCCCTTCTTACGTTCCTCCGTCCATTTTTTCCAGTGGTCTTTTTAGCTTTTTCGGCGAAAGAGTGATTTGTAACTCGGGTTCCAAAAGTCTTGCGATTCATGATGCTATCTTCTGTAATGTTTATTTCCTTTAAGTCCTGTTTGATTTCTTCCAACCAACTGATTTTGACCTTCTTTGAATTAATTATATCAAGCAGATTTTTGCATATCTGGTGTTGTCCATTCGGCAGATGTGACCATAAAATTTCAATCGTCTCTTACGCACGGTATCAGTGAACTTATTGATTACTGTATACAAGTCTGTGGTTTTCCTTTTAATCCATATACCATTAACATAAACGGGGCCATATATTTTCCTGAGAATTTTACGTTCCTGGATTTCGATTTTTATTTAATTTATTATTATTAGTATTATTATTAGTATTATTATTATTATTATTATTATTATTATTATTATTATTATTATTATTATTATTATCGTTTCGGTCGTCTATGGACCACAAGCCAATTTCAATGCCTTGTCGTTCGCTGTTCCTTCTTCTTCCTCCAGTATCCCTTCATAATCTCACTATGTTTCCTCTTCCTTTCCTCGGACTATTTCGAGCCGGTTTTCTTTCCTTCCCACCCTTGGAATCCTTCGGTTTGTAGCACTTTTTGCCTAAAAATATCTCTCTGTGGTATATCTTCTTCTCTGGTATTATTTCTTTCCAAATCTTTTTTGACTTCTTGTACCCAGGTTGTTGTTGAATTCTTATTCCACTGAAATGTGAAGATCTGCTTGGTTAACCTACTGTCATCCATCTTGTACAAATGTCTAAAAAGTAGCAATCTCCTCTTCCTTATTGTTTCTGATATGTTTTCTATTTTTCGATATACTGTATTTCATCA
The DNA here is from genome assembly GCA_946902985.2 of Meconema thalassinum. Taxonomy (NCBI): domain Eukaryota; kingdom Metazoa; phylum Arthropoda; class Insecta; order Orthoptera; family Tettigoniidae; genus Meconema; species Meconema thalassinum. The sequence continues at coordinate 145,145,596 of OX336391.1, forward strand.
TTACTTCTTAATTTCCAGAATTCTGCAGTTTTTAAAGGACCGAGTATTTGGCGTATAATTCTTCTTTCTACTACTTCTAATTTATCCAATTTGTAGTTCTGTACGAGACATTCACTCGCATACAGGCATTCCGGTTTGACTACAGTGTTGTAGGTATTCCTAGTTATGCCATACGCTCTTCCCATCTTTCGTATTATTTCTTCTACAGCAGATTTTTCCAACCCATTTTCTTTAATAATTTCCCCCAAATATTTGAAGTTGCTTACCCTCTTTATTTTATTATTATTTATTTATTTGTTTAATATTTATTTATTTCCTTTGTATTTATTTATTTATTTATTTATTGTAGATGCGCTTGCACATTCTTAGCATATTTTATGAAAAGTAATTATTCTGATTGCCAGCGTGGCTCAGCGGTAACGTTCTCGCCTGCATGTTCAGCCGGCGATTGAGGGTGCGCAAATGTGAGGGAGCCGTGTCAGTAGATTTACTGGCACGTTAATGATCCCATTCGGGACAAAATTACAGCACCCCTCCGTCTCTAAAAGCCGCAGTAGTTAAGAGGGACGCAAAACCAATAACTTTATTATTCAAGAGTTTAGTGCTTTTCAGTCGGTCAACACGAAAGTACCCAAAAGAGCTGGGTTATGCCCTAATCCTGAAATAAATTACGTAAGATTTTATTAATTTTAATAATCTCATGTAATTTATTTCAGGATTAGGGCATAACCCAGCTCTTTTGGGTACTTTCTTGTTGACCGACTGAAAAGCACTAAACTCTTGTTTACTAAGGCAACACTGAAAAATGGCTTCAAACCCCACAATTTTATTATTAGTAATTATTCTTTTCATTGTTTCATTGAGGGCTTTGCGACATCGTAGTCCCATGGACGTGTGTGTTGAATATTTTTGATAACCTGTATTACTGTGATGGCTGTACTAGTGTATGTATTTGTAATTGTGGCTAGAATTTGTGTAGGAGACGTCCGTGGTCCTAAATTTGATACCATTCCTGCATTCTCCTGGAGAAGAAGTGGGAAACCACGGAATACTACTTCCAGGATGGCCGAGGTCTGAATCGAACATGGACCACCACGATAACAGCCAGGAATGCTAGCCACTACGCCAAGAAGTGGACTTGCTGGATAGAAAACATTGACAATCCCAGATATTAAATATAGGCTGTTATAAATCTTCAATCTGTCACTGAATGTATTCTGTATGATAATTAGTCTACTCTTCTTCTTGATCTCCTTCTAATGAGGATTATTATTATTATTATTATTACCGGGTGAGTTAGCCGTGGTCGTTACGGCATGACTGTTGGCAGTCACTGACATCCGGGAGGTGAGGAGGTTCGAATCCCCCTTCCGGCAACCTTGAAGATGGTCTTCTGTGGTTTCCCATCTTCCTTCCAGGCAAATGCCGGGGTTGGTCCCTAACTATAAGCCACAGCCGCTACCTTCCAACTCCTCGTCCTTACATTCCCACTTTCCTCCCCAGCGGTACTTGTATCTCACCCATTGGGTGTCCGTCTCGAAGCAGCTACAACACTGGCGAGCCGAACATGTCCTCGGACACTCCCGGCACTAAAAGCCATACGCTAAAAAAAAAATATATATTATTATTATTATTATTATTATTATTATTATTATTGGTATATTGGCCTTCACGTCCGTGTCTTGTGTGGGGTTTCGCCTAGGACACCAAGCTAGCTCATCAGCGGCCGTGAAAGCCAATATACCATCTTTTTGGAAGACTTCATAGGGAGGTGAAAGGATGTTTGAGCTTGTAGCTCTCACAGTTAAGAGGTGCAGGTGCGCTTCATAAGAAGGGAGGTAGTGAACAGTTCACTACTCCTGTGGGGTCCGGGTGCGGACACCAGGAGGCCGCTGATGAACTAGCTTGGTGTTCCTAGGCGAAGCCTCCACACAAGACATGGCAAAAACCTTGAAAAATTGCTGAGTTTCAATTATTATTATTATTATTATTATTACTAGCAAGCCTCCGTGGCTTACGCGGCAGCACGCCGGCCTCTCACCGCTAGGTCCGTGGTTCAAATCCCGGTCACTCCACGTGAGATCTGTGCTGGACAAAACGGAGGCAGACAGGTTTTTCTCCGGGTACTCGGGTTTTCCCTGTCAAAATTTCATTCCAGCAACACTCTCCACTGTCATTTCATTTCATCTGTCATTCATTTAATCATTGCCCCAGAGGAGTGCGTCAGGCCTCGGCAGCCGGCACAGTTCATATCCTCGCCGCTAGATGGGGGCTTCATTCCTTCCATTCCTGACCCGGTCGGAGACTGGAAGCAGGCTGTGGATTTTCATTTCATTATTATTATTACTAGCAGACCCATGCGAGAACTCACACATAATGAGCACCCCATGTGTACAGATTACCCGCCCGGATTTTGTGCTATGCGGGCTATACGCGACACAGTTCTTCCAGGGGCTATTGTCTTGTTTATTTGTTTAAAATCACTTTATAAACAAATACATATTTGCGTTGACGTATCAACAAATGCTAGATTTTTCCTGCACTATTGAGATGATTTGGAAGATTTTGGTACAAACAACACCTTTTAACTCCCTCTGGTTTAGGAGGTTGAGTTTTGTGAAACATACATCTTAGCGTGCTATATAATAAGATTATTATGGTGACCCCTTGAGTATGTTTTTCCCCTCAAAGCGAGGTGTTTATACTCACCTGTCATGTGCCACACGATACAGGAACGCAGCTCCGAGCCAGCGCGACAGGTGAGCATTGCCAATTGTAGTGCGACATGCACTCATACAAGGGAACCGCAATGCGATGCTTTCCTTTTCCATCTCCTGCCTCTGATGTTTTTGCCAAACTGCTGCAGAGATGAAAGAGAAATACATTAATCAGACGTACAGACTAGACTCTACACCTGAGGCTTGTGACTTACTGGCGTGCCTTTGCGCGCACTTCTCACTGAGAGAAATAATATATGCTGCCTCATCCCGTAGGTGGCATTATCTGTCAGCCTTCAGAATTACTGTAAGATACTACAGTAACATAATATTCATTACTTGTGAAAAAATGTGTATATTGGATAATAATAATAATAATAATAATAATAATAATGATAATAATAATAATAACAATGTATGTCTACCCCTTATTATTCCCGTTTTCCAATGCGGTCGGGGATGAGATGCGATGGAAGTCTTTGTGGCGATGATTTTTACGGCCGGATGCCCTTCCTGACGCCAACCTCGTGATAGGAGTTAATGAGAGATGAAATGAATGGCGGTGAATGAAACAGGGCAAGAATGTGGAAGGAAGCCGCCGTGGCCTGTCAGAAGGTACCGCCCTAGCATTTGCCTGGTGTTGAAAATGGGAAACCACGGAAATCCATTTCAAGGACGGCCGACGGTGGGGCTCGAACTCACGCGTCTACCGAGTCAGCAGAGAGCTTGGCCCCATGACCTAATGCTGCTCTTTAGCCAGCGTAGCCACTACTGTCAGTAATAATAATAATAATAATAATAATAATAATAATAATAACAATAATAATAATAATAATATGTGGCGACCCCATCGCCCAGTGGGAAACCACTGCAATCAGCCACCCGAGTATTGGCGGGAAAACCATAACTATTCGGGTTAGGAGGAAATGCCTGCCCACCGCCGGATAACATCTTGAGGCCCTCCAAGGCTAACAACCTTGGTTGCATTCATTATGAGCAATTTGCTCCAAGCTAAACTAAAGCTTCTTAAGCATGATGGTAAAACAAATACAGGAGATTAATACCCCAGGTGGCAACTTTTCGAAGAAATCCACCGTCGCCCACGAGCACGCATGCATCCCATTCGGACTCTGGGGGGGATGAAACGTCATGCTAAAGACGAGTCGGAGCGTCTTGGAAATCCTGAACAGTCACGAAAGCTGAAACCCAAATCTAAGAGTTTTTTGGCAACGTTCAACATCAACTCTCTAATACAAACTGGTAAGATGAAACAGCTGACCCTTGCCCTTCACGAAAACAAAATCGCAATAATGGCCTTGCGAGAAACTCGCTTCACTGACCAAGATACGTTTGAGTCTGATGGGTATCGGTTCTTCAAGAGCAAATCCCGTAAAAGGGTAATGAAGAACACCCCTATATTCGGTACAGCCTTTGCTGTCAACACCAGAATCCTTAGGTCAGTCTCGAATTTTGAAGCTGTTAACGATAGCTTATGCCTTCTATCTCTGCGCTGTGCAAACAAAACATACACGCTAGTCAATGTACATGCTCCAACTAATGAACAAAACAAAAAAGAGTTGGAATACACTGATAGATTTTGGAACCTCTTGGATGCTAGATTGGCAAAAATCCCGAAACACCACGTCAAGATCCTAATGGGTGATTTCAACGCACAGGTAGGACTTGAACGGAAATACAGGAATGTCGTTGGGCTCTATCTAGCACACAATAGAACTAACAAGAATGGAGAACGCCTCATTGAACTATGTAATAACCATAACCTCCAGCTGATGTCAACACACTTTCGTCACCTACCTAGAAAACAGACTACATGGAGATGCCCGAACAAAACATTAGGAGAGTTCCAAATAGACCATGTTGCGATATCTCGAAGATCTAGTCCGGAAATCATGAACGTTACCGTAAAAAAGGGAATGAACATAGACTCAGATCACTATGTATCGGTAATAAAGTTCCGGCCCATTCCACTAAACAAAAAGACACAAACATGCTCAGAGATAGGGAGAATGAATTCAAAGAACTTGCCCAACCAGTGGCAAAAGACTTCAACAGCACGAGAAAGCAGATGATAAACGCTGCAAAAGAAGTAGCAGAAACCAAGAAGAGGAAGAAACACACATGGTGGAACAATAACTGCGAGAAGACCTTAAAGGATCGTCTAAATGCTTGGAAAAAGTACTACACCACCAAAGAGGAAGAAGATTGGAACATCTATAGAGACCAAGGAGCACAAACAGCAAAAATAATACGCAGCGAGAAACGCAAGTATGAAAAAGAACAAATGGACAAAATTGAACAAAACTTTCACAGAAATGAGACCCGTGAATACTACAGGGATTTATAAAAGAAGATACAAGGATACAAGGCACCTTCTCTTTGTTTTCTAAGAAAAGATGGAACTCTAGCAACATCCAACGAGGAAAACTGCGAAATTTTAGCCGGGTATTTTAACGACCTCCTAAATTGTGACAAGCCATCCAACCCCATCAGAACAAACAAACAAATGAACCACAATTTGCCATCTTCTCCACCAAATCGCGATGAAATAAAACGCCACATAAAGATGTTGAGAAATAACAAGGCTCCTGGTGAAGACTCCATGATTGCAGAACTGTGGAAACATGCACCAGAAGAAGCAATTGACATCCTACACCAAACCATTGTAGATATATGGGAGACAGAACAACTCCCAGAGGACTGGAAGATAGCTTTGATCCATCCTTCACACAAGAAAGGAAATATAAGAGATGTGAACAACTACCGTGGTATTTCTCTTCTGTCAGTAGCTTACAAGATCCTGTCACTTTCCATCCTTGAAAGACTGGAACAGCAAGTTGAACACAAACTCGGAGAATACCAAGGGGTTTTTAGGAAAGGCCGATCGACTGCAGAACAAATCTTTAACCTAAAAACCATAATTAGGTACTATGTGTTGAGAGGTCGAACGTATGTATCGACATTTGTAGACTTTAAGAAAGCGTACGACTGCATCGACCGTGATGTGTTGATTAACTTATTGCAGAAATGGGAGTCGATATGAAACTGCTGGCGATAATAAGGGCAACCCTAATTAATACCACATCCAAAGTCAAATTCCAAGGATGTATCTCTGAACCCTTTGAAATCAAGACAGGTGTTCGACAGGGAGATAGCCTGTCACCTCTGTTGTTCAACTGCGTGCTTGAAAAGGTAATACAGAATTGGCGACAGAAGTTAAAAGAAGGAGGCCTTTACAAACCTTTAAGGATCGGGACGAAGAAAAACGGAGTGGAAATAGATTGCTTAGCATTCGCTGATGATATAGCCCTGATGACAGAAGATTTCGAAAGTGCAACAGAACAGGTCAATATATTGAAGGAAGTAGCAGAACAAACAGGATTACAAATTTCCTTTCAAAAGACAGAAGTAATGTCGAACATCAAGGATGATACAGCACAACTAAACACCAAATATGGAACGATAAACCGTGTTAATAAATTTAAATATCTTGGGGAATGGATCCAGCAAAATGGCCTTGACAAGAAAGCCATAGAAGCAAGAATCAAGAAAATGGAAGTCGCTTTTCAAACCACCCGCAACATATATAACAAAAAGTGCTTTTCTATGAACACAAAAATTCGTCACTACAACACTGTCATCAAACCAGTACCGCTATATGCATCTGAATGCCTTATCCTATCCGAGAAATGTTTGCTCGCGAAGTTAGAGAGAAAAGAAAGAAAGATCCTACACATTATACTTGGCCCAGACTACAAAAATGGCATCTACATCAGAAAATCCAGGCAAGAAATTTACTCGAGGATAGAGAAGATCACAGACACAATGCGAAAACGCAGAGTTTGCTTCTACGGTCATATGCGACGGATGATCGATTCCCGATGGACGAAACGTATCTTCAGTATATTCGACTCAAAACCAAAAACGACAATGCCATGGTATGTTAACGTCCAGAAAGATCTGAAAGAAATGGGGATACGAGCAGAAGATGCACAAGACCGAAATCTTTATAGAGCAGCCATCAAGACGTTTGGGACTTTCCGGGACGAGAAACGGACAACTGGTGCGAAATGGACAGAGGAACGTCGTGCTAAACACAGTGAGCTCATGAAGGCAATGCGGATCAAGCAAAAAATGAGCAAATGCCAGAATGTAAAATGAGGCTTATCGTGGTCCCTAGTTGGTCGATTAGCGAAATTGAATGAATGAATAATATTAATAATAATAATAATAATAATAATAATAATAATACAATAGTCAAGCCTGAAGCCCTATACGCTGTGGAAACGCTGTCAATAACTACATATGGTCGAGCTTCTATGCCCAAGATCGCGGGTTCAAACCCGGCCGAAGTCGTCGGATTTTTAAGAGCGTTATAAATCCCTCAGTATGGCTTCCTTTGGAGGGAAAGTAAAGCTGGCGGCCCCATGTCATATATTTATGGCATGTAAAAGAACCTTCCACTAACTAAACGTGTGTGAAGCAAAATTTCTAGGTAAGGTTTGATTAATGCTCTTAAGTTCCAAAGTTCGTCACCAGGCACTGGTTGCGAAGACATCTAGTAGTAGCCAAGTTCACAGCTAGGTGTCGTGGACGGTAGCAATTGGTAGTGAAAGTAGGAACTACTTGAAATTATCGTCTGCAGTCCTTACTTGAATTAAAAGAGATAACACACACTAATATTGTAAGGTACCTAAGAGGGTAGCCTGTACAAAGAATTAACCTAAGGGATGAAATAAGTGTTTTAAGGGGAAAAGCTTGGCAATTACGTGTAAGAGGTTGTGATTAGTTAGTGGCTTGAGATCGTCAGTATGAACTGCAAGGAGAACTCCCCAATTTACTGCTTAGCGGGGTAGTTCAGGGTGTGAGTGTGTAAGGATGAGTAATTTAATTAGTACTCAATGCACGATAACGGTGCCCAGCGGTCTAATGTAAGTCGTAAGCAGGCGAGCTAGTAGTGAGCCTGCTAGTGTCAGCGCTGTGCTGTGACGCTCTGCTGACGTCACGAAGCAATTAAATAATAGTGCTAATGCTAGACCCTACCTATCGGGGAAGCTAAGAGGGTGGGATCTTACCAGCTAATTAAATAAAGGAGAAGACCAGTGACTTCTATTATGTTTGAATTTAATGAGTACTTCGAGTTTGAAGTATTCTGGCAAATAGCAGTGCAGTTAATAAAAATAAATAATTATTACAATCCAAGCACAGGGGGATGGGAGTGTAGTATGACTGTGTGTGTAGTGACCGCTTGAGACACTTACCCTTCGGCTTCCAGCAGCGATTCGGCACGTAGGCAACACTGAGACAGACTGATCCGGAGGCCTGACCTCCCGGAGTTCTTATAGAAGCGTCGCCCTGTGTTTGCGGAATTCGCTCATTTCTTCCATGTCATAGCCCTCTCTGGGGTCGTTGGCTGGGACACGAGGCTACCTGAGTTCATGGAGGTGATAATTTATTAGATGTATAACTCTGTAAATGTATTTGTAGGTTTTTGAAGTAGGTGTATGTCGTTTGGCTTTTTCGGGGGTTTTAGTGTTAGGGGATGATGGTGGCGTACCCTAGGGGTACAACAACCCCCTTTGTTGGTTTAGTTATCGTCCTCGATAACTGGACGAAGACGTGGGGGTGGTTTTTGAAAAATAGGGCATCTTCTTCTTTCTTGTAAGTCTTCTTTCTTCTTTTCTTCTCTTCTTTGATTTCTGTCCGGAAAAGTGTTGGTGGCGTCGTCGGGGGTGTGTGGGTAGCCTCGTGGTAGATAGGGGTGAGTAATAGGGTAGATATAGAATGTGTTTTATGGAAGTGATCGTTGAAGGTTGTGGATGCGTAGAAGTACCTTGTATAGTGTGTGTCTCCGGGTAGTGTCCAGCGATCATGTGTAGGTGTATAAGGTGAGGAGAACAATATTTCTTTACAATGTGGTGTCAAAAAAAGGAAACATTAGGGTGTGAAGCTTAATATGTATACACTGTCAATAGTCATTCTGGTGATAATATGAGTGTACTCTCGGGAGACAACATGTATCCCTATGTCAACGTAGAACAAAATATAAAATACATACATAAATAATCAAAACATCAAAAACATTATAAACATTAAACATTGCCAATTCATTTGAAGGGGTGCAGAAACACAACGAGAGGAAAAAAAACATCCTAGGGGTGGGGGGAGGATATACAATCAACATACCTCCGGTGCGGATGAAAAACTGCCCTCGTGTGCCCTGCACGTGTATAAAAGAGATAGGGTGGAGAGAAAGAAACAAAGAAATGTCGCAGGGTGTAATTTAAGGGTATATATTTGTAAATGTGGGGAAGAAATGCGACATTTGTACAACGGGGAGTTTAAAAGAACAGAAAGGAAAAACAATGTGTATTCATTCAATTCTAACAATCTCCTACTTTCGCAACAATAACATTACCATAATATCATATTTACTCAATTAGAACACTATCATACTCTATTAACGAAAACAAGGCTATAACAATACCATATTTACTCAATTGCAACACTATCATGCTCTCTTAACTATAACAATATCCCAACAATACCAAATTTTTCTCAACGATGATAATATTATACGCTCTCATCTACAAAACCATACTCTGTCAACTAAAATACTATCGTGAGTGCACTCTTATTTAATATCTATATCTGAACTACTACTTAAGACCTGCAGGTTATCTAGCTACATGTCTATGGTATGACTCGCTCCCTGTGGGAAAGCGATGTCATCTTGGCAGCACAACTCGTCCTTCACAAAAATAGGCGCGAGTTGTGTGGCCGTAGTGCACCTCTCATTGCAGTTGTCAAATTGTTATCGTTGATCCGACCTCCAGTGGGGGGATATCCCACAGGTGTATCTCCACCGTGGTTCGGATGTACACATGGAAACATATATCATGTGTGGGGGGGAATCGTGTATGGGTCGTGTGAGTGTGAAATGTGGGGGAGGGAAATTTGTGTATGAAAAGATACATATATTAGTGGATATATAATGTTGCCATCTGTTGGGAGAAAAATACACATAAAATCGCAATATAGGGTGTTTACCCTCGGCATCTGCGGGGTGCACCTGTGGATGTATACAAAAAATGTTAGCATGGAAATATACCATGTTAATTCACTGTAATTGGGTACCTCGGCGAGTGCCCAAAATGGAGCTACTCCCGATGCATATGCGCAAATTATGCACCACTATGGGCGCTGTGTCGAGATTTGGCGCCTCAGGTTTGCAACCTGCGCTGAAAAATTAAGGCATAACTATAAGTATAAAATATAGACTTAAAATTAATTCTGGCCATTCGTTACTTTATGATTTCATATACCTTCATGTTTGTTTATTCATTAATCCTTATTTCCTATACCTTCACGCTTCTCTTTATTCTTATTCATCATGTTCCTATATCCTTGTGCTATTTCATTCTTTATTCATTATTGCATATACCTTTGTATTTCTTTATTCCTTACTCATTATTTCCTATATCTTTGTGCTACTTCATTCTTTATTCATCATCGCCTATACCTTTGTATTTCTTTATTCCTTAAACATTACTTCCTATGCCTTCGCTTTACTTTATTCTTATTCATCATGTTCCTATATCTTTGTGCTACTTCATTCTTTATTCAGTAGTGCCTATACCTTTGTATTTCTTTATTCCTTGATCATTATTTCCTATCCATTTGCGTTACTTTATTTTTATTCATCATGTTCCTATAGCTTTGTGCTACTTCATCCTTTATTCATTATTGGCTATACCTTTGTGTTTCTTTATTCTTCACTCGTTATCCACCTGTGTGTGTGTGTGTGTGCACAGGACTTGCTCCCGCTATGAGACTATTACGTGTATTTACATACTAAGGTGTGTCGTGAATTGGAAATCGTAGGTGATACCCTCCGGGGGCATGAACAGAGGAGATCATCGTTGTTACATACCTCGGCCCGGGAGATCATATATTCATTATTTCTTCGTGTGTGTTTATTCTTCTTTCTTCGTGTTTGTTTAGTCTTCTTTCTTCGTGCTTCTATATTCTTGATTCGTTATTCACCTGCGTTTGTGTTCAGGACTTGCTTCCGTTATAAAGCTGTTACGTGTGCTTATACAGGGTGTTACAAAAAGGTACGGCCAAACTTTCAAGAAACATTACTCACACACAAAGAAATAAAATATGTTATGTGGACATGTGTCCGGAAACGCCTAATTTCCATGTTAGAGCTCATTTTAGTTTCGTTAGTATGTACTGTACTTCCTCGATTCACCGCCAGTTGGCCCATTTGAAGGAAGGTAATGTTGACGTCAGTGCTTGTGTTGACATGCGACTCATTGCTCTACAGTACGAGCATCAAGCACAAAAGTACGTAGCATCAACTGGTTAGTGTTCATCACGAACGTGGTTTTGCAGTCAGTGCAATGTTTACAAATGCGGAGTTGGCAGATGCCCATTTGATGTATGGATTAGCACGAGGCAATAGCCGTGGCGCGGTACGTTTGTATCGAGACAGATTTCCAGAACGAAGGTGTCCCGACAGGAAGACGTTCGAAGCAATTGATCGGCGTCTTAGGGAGCACGGAACATTCCAGCCTATGACTCGCGACTGGGGAAGACCTAGAACGACGAGGACACCTGGAATGGACGAGGCAATTCTTCGTGCAGTTGACGATAACCCTCATGTCAGCGTCAGAGAAGTTGCTGCTGTACAAGGTAACGTTGACCACGTCACTGTATGGAGAGTGCTACGGGAGAACCTGTTGTTCCCGTACCATGTACAGCGTGTGCAGGCACTATCAGCAGCTGATTGGCCTCCACGGGTCCACTTCTGCGAATGGTTCATCCAACAATGTGTCAATCCTCATTTCAGTGCAAATGTTCTCTTTACGGATGAGGCGTCATTCCAACGTGATCAAATTGTAAATTTTCACAATCAACATATGTGGGCTGAAGAGAATCCGCACGCAATTGTGCAATCACGTCATCAACACAGATTTTCTGTGAACATTTGGGCAGGAATTGTTGGTGATGTCTTGATTGGGCCCCATGTTCTTCCACCTACGCTCAATGGAGCACATTATCATGATTTCATACGGGATACTCTACCTGTGCAGCTAGAACATGTGCCTTTACAGGTACGACACAACATGTGGTTCATGCACGATGGAGCTTCTGCACATTTCAGTCGAAGTGTTCGTACGCTTCTCAACAACAGATTCGGTGACCGATGGATTGGTAGAGGCGGACCAATTCCATGGCCTCCACGCTCTCCTGACCTCAACCCTCTTGACTTTCATTTATGGGGGCATTTGAAAGCTCTTGTCTACGCAACCCCGGTACCAAATGTAGAGACTCCTCGTGCTCGTATTGTGGACGGCTGTGAATACGCCATTCTCCAGGGCTGCATCAGCGCATCAGGGATTCTATGCGACGGAGGGTGGATGCATGTATCCTCGCTAACGGAGGACATTTTGAAGATTTCCTGTAACAAAGTGTTTGAAGTCACGCTGGTACGTTCTGTTGCTGTGTGTTTCCATTCCATGATTAATGTGATTTGAATAGAAGTAATAAAATGAGCTCTAACATGGAAATTAAGCGTTTCCGGACACATGTCCACATATCATATTTTCTTTCTTTGTGTGTGAGGAATGTTTCCTGAAAGTTTGGCCGTACCTTTTTGTAACCACCTGTATACTAACTAACGTCAAGTCAAGTGAGTCGTCTTGGGAAGGAGGATGTATCCTGTCCGACGCGGGGGTAGTTAATTCTCTCATCGAACCATCAAGCCTCCATCCGCAGGTATAGTTTAGACGACGTTAGGGCATAAAAAATGGGTATAACAGACTCCGTGCTGTGGGAGACAGGCTAGGTACATCCTCTAGCACGGGCGCTTGCCCACCCTAACACGTCACTGCTATGACCTCTCGTCGGTCGTCAACGTCGAAGTCATATCATGTCAGGTCCTGGGCTATGCTTGCCCTCTGTCCTGGTTACAACTTACCAATTCCTATTTTCCCCAGGAAAATAGGGTCACATCTATCATAGTGCACCTTCGTGCACAAACCATTAAAATATAGTGTCAAGCGGTATTGTGTTGTGTGGGGTGTTATAGTTATACGGGGGGATGACTGTGGTGGCACAGTGCACTTTCGTTGCGCCTGGCTGTCGGATATCTAGCTAATGTTAGCTGCGTACAATCCCCTATCACATGTTAGGGGGTAAGTTAAGGATGTGGAAGGGTGTTCCCGTGTTATCGGGCAGCTGTAAGTATGTTAGAATTTGTAAGTAGGGGGTAAATGGATGGTGAGATAGGTCCAAGGAAACGTGGTCCTATGGGGATGTCGGGAAACGTTAAATGGCAGGATCTCTCGACCGGTGTGGGTGAGGATTTTATTGGTTATGAACTGGGTGTTCAGTGTGGTTGTTAGATACCGTACTGAAGGAGGTAGGGTGGCATTTATGCTCTAAGGTGGCATGCAGGGTAAAATACTGGTTAAAAAATAAAACAATTCATGCACTGGTGTTAGCAGGTGATGTCTGGGACGCTAAGCTGTTAGCTTTAAAGTTACGAATGTTTATTAACATTTAACCATGAGCGATATAGCATGTTGTACACCCTGGTAATTGCATGATTACCAAGTGCCGTGCATTAATAGGGAACAAGTGTATAAATGTGTAACTGTGGAGTGTTAATAATGTTTGGTGAGAGGGAGATGTGCTTTTAAGCTTGGATGCACTAGTCGCAATATATGGCATCTGTGGCCATACTAATAATAGACTGCTGTCTGCACTCGTATAATATATACTCTAGACTTATATACTAGGAAGCCTATATTCTAAAACTGGTCATCTAGGATCATTAAATAATTTAATCCCTGAAGCTAGAGATTCTGTCTTACAGATATATATATATATATATATATATATATATTCTAAAGCAGGTTACATCTCTGTGCGTGAGATGTGTGGCCTAAGTCCTTCATATAGGGGGGGCTTATTGCTGTAAAAATACCCTATCCGCCCTGCGGAAATGTGGGGGATCCATAAGTGTGTATTACCATACTAGTATTTGGGGGGATGGTATGTTTACCATGTGGTAAACGGGGCTAGAAATTCCACTAAATGTGGTGTTTTAATTGTGAGGTTCAAGAGGGGTAAAATGCGCGGGGGGGGGGATATTAATGCGCTATCGCTGTAGATGAGTTTGATCGTCCGATTCTGGAAGAGAATATTTTGTCCAATATCGCTGTACCGCGAATAAAATAAATTAAAACCTCCTAAGTGGGAAGTAGATTTATTTATGTGTATGGTCACGGAGAAGTGCCCGTGTTTTCATATGTCGGAGGGTGTGTCTATATAAGGGTGTATTCGAGGGCAAATGTTTACTGAAGCCCGCTGAAAGACGAGGCGCTGTTTGTATATCACCGATAACAATGGCTCCTTGCCGTGAAATATGCTGTCCAGGTGTTAAGTAGTGGGGGATGAAGGGGCTGAACTGAAAGAAAAATGTTTGGTTACCCTGGTGGGTATGGTATACTCCGAGAATCCTATGTCTCGACCATATTGTCATTTGAATTCAGCGCGCGAGAGTGTGAACAGTTAGTATAAATAATGGCTGCCTGCGAGTTACTTGTCACGTGAGAGGTGTGCCTTGTGATAACGTGTGTGTACGGAAGATATCAGATATCGGCTACTGCAAGGCGGGACCTAAAGTGCTTATTGGCTAGCTTACTGCTGTAGGTCATGTTTATCGGCGCGCTACGCTGATTGGACCTGAGCGCTAGGAGTGGGTTTAAAGCATGGCGCTTTGTTGCTATACAGTAAATGAACTGTCAAAAGCACGTGTTGGGCATTGAGTGGAGTGGTTGTCATGTATGCATTGTTACATGCTATATAGCCTGTGTATTATATAATCTGGGTGTAATTTAGTGACTCTTCGTCTGCGTATCGGGAAACAAAGCATGTCCCTCTGGTGGGGAACATTGGTGGGATTACGCTGTCATCATTGCGTACTCAAATGGGGCAAATGATATATATAAAATACTGTGCTTCTTGTATACAATTTATGGAGTATATTAGTGTGTATTGTGAATGTATGGTAGCATATGGCGACTCCTTGTGGGTGTAAAAATGCTGGGTGTCACTCTGTAGAAAAGTGTGTCTGTGGTTTGATCCCACTTACTTCGGGAAAATGCAAAAATAATGTGGGGCGCAGTAATATGCTGGGTGTTAATCTGTAGACAAGTGTTTCTGTGGTTTACTTCCACTCACTCCAGGAAAATGAAAAAATAATGCGGGGTGCAGTAATATGTATATCCCTAGTGAATATTGTATTCCGCAATGTTGTACTGTCCGTGGAGTAGCATAATGGGCTACATTTACTGGGCATTCTGTGGTATGGAATTGGGATCTATATATATTGTAGTCCCATAACTGAATGTGTTGGTGTGGAGATGATGTATTCCTATTGCGTATCTTATGTTGGTGGAATCAAGTGGATATTTAGTGTTTATATGAAATAAAATCATTGGGCCTTTGTTAATCGTTATCTGTAAAACTCGGCATGCCTATGTCCATGGTCGATACTTATCCTTTACCGTGAACCTAGGAGGGTAGGACTTAACCTGCTCTGGACTTATTTCGCCTTAGGTACACGCAGAACAGCTATGGACCATCAACGTATTGGGTGCCGAATATATTTATATCTATGCGCTCATGGCTGATATGCTTCCTAGAGTGTTGACCTAGGAAGGTAGGACTGAACCTGCCCTGTGCATAACACGCCTAAGTCTACTTTAGGACATTTATGGGCCATGGCGTTAATGTGATACTAATGGGCAAATATATTGATGTGCCATGTCGTGTCACGTTGCCTCAAAACGAAAATATGTTATTTTAATGTGGCCAACTTATGACTTTAACGATACGTGTGTATCTACTGTGTAGATGTGAAGTAAAGGGGATCTATATAAGGACTTGTGGTCCCATTGGAGCCTTGTGGCACTTATGAAATTATTTCGTGAATTTATTATCGAATATCATGTCGGCATATAGCAGATCATTATGAACAGTTTGTACTTAGCGGAAGGATGATAAATGGTTCCCTACGTTGACTGTTAGAGGTATAGCCCCAATCCCCTAGAGAATCCTAGGAGTCCAGTCGGTCGTCGGCTTGGATGACATGATTATAATTATAATTGCAATTTGAATGAATTCCCTACTCCGTCGGCTAATGTTGAAGTCGCCTCGTGGGAAAACTGCTCATTCTGTCTGTCTTTATGACGGTACTGGGTGGTCAATGCCACTGTTAACTAGAAATAAAAGTTAAAGATCCCCTGTGAGGAGAAAATAATATATGAAAAGGAGTATGTGATAACAGCATGAGTGCTGTACATAACGTGTGAGTCCTGGAGTTCCGGCGTCTCGTATGTCGAGATGCTGTGTGGGCAGTCCTCGCTTCCAGCTTTGGGTGCGGAGCGCGACTCACTGTCTATGAGCAGTTTGCAGTACTGAGTGTGAGAAGTGATTGATATGTATTAAAGAATTTCTCTTGGATTACAGTGTATGGGATTTGTAATTTACGTAAGTATCAGTTATCCTAATTCCAAGTGTCTCCTAATTGTTTGTTTAGCTGACCTATAGAGTCTGATGCTGGGACGGTATGATAACCTGTGTAATTGTATCAAATCCTGCTGGCCGTATTGGTAGTAATCAATCTGTGTAATAGTGCGATTGTGTGCGGAATTATATCGAATGTCGCTACACCATGTCATGAGTGTTAATGCGCTTTGGTCTGTAGGGAAAGCCGCTAACCTTTGTTATTGTATGTCTGGGCCTCTGCGAAATGTCGCTAATCTGCGTTAGTGTATGAATATTTCGTTGGATTGGCGAAAGGCCGCTAACCTGTGTTATTGTATATGCTAAGCCATTGTATGTACGCAATGCTGCTAACCTGTGTTATTGTGTTGACTGCACGAGCCTATGTTGGTGCTGAAATATGGTAAGATATAAAGATCTGTCGTTCTGGACTGTTCGGCGATAGTGATTGTACTAGGCTGCTATCAGTGGCCTAGAATATAGTGTGAATCGTTTATGGACGATGAGAGTAATAATAGAAGATCGTACTCGTGTTAGGCAGTTTAAAGGACGTGCTTAGGTCCAAAGACCTATGAGAGTAGTAACAGAAGAGTGAATTCGTGTTAGGCAGTTTAAAGGACGTGCTTAGGTCCAAAGACCTGTGTTATTGTGGTGTCTGTGACCCTGTATTTGCTTCCGCTACTGCTGGAGTAATGGCTTTCGCTAGATAAATTGTATTGTATGTTCAGTAATGTATTATGCTTGGCCATATGTATAAAATTAGTGGTCTACTCGGTGATAATGTATCGGATCGGGCTGTCATCTCGCCTTAACATGGGGTGACTGTTGGAATCCGTGCACTTTCTAAAGTTGTGCAAGTAAAAAAATTTGTGTACTAATTTCCTAAATGTGGGCATCAACCATGGGACTGTTAATCCCTCTAGTGTTGTGTGAGATGTATGCGTTCGCCTATCACTTAATACATCTGGTTATTATGTTCGAATTTGTCATCGGTCGCTACCAAATGTATATATTTAACTAATTAAGTTATGTATCGGTGCTTATCAACTGTGTGGTGTGACTACCGCTGTATGGGAAGGGTGCGTTAATGATGTATCGTCCCTTGTGAAAGGTGATTTGATCTTTAGTCGGTCGCCTAATGCTCGTGACCGTGTATTGAAATCGGCGTGCGATTAAGTTGGTTAAAAGATGCGTTCTGTATGAGATTGTAGGAATATTACATGTTTAGATAGCCTCCTATGGTAAAGGAATCTTTCCCTGGTTTGCTATGTGCACTCCAGTTGTGTAAATGACCCGTCTTACGCATGGCTATGTAGGCGCGTGGCTGTCTACGTGACTTGTCGCAAAGAGTTGTTACTATGGAGGGTTCGTGTATTGCTGACTGAGCGTGACGGCTCTCGTTACTTCCGTGTGTCGCAGGAGAGGATTGACCTCGCTTGCTGATTAATGTGTTTAACATATGTAAGGCCTTGTCTACAATATATCACATGTAAAGGCATATATGCACTGTATATATTATAAGTGTGGAACTATTATTAATAACGTTAAATTGGCATTTCCTAATTGGTATCCTGCAACTTAAGCCTATTTATGGTGTGGGGCCAAACCAGGATTGGTGTTGACATCTGTTCCAGACTGTGGTTACTAGATGCCATAATGCAATTGGCACTATTGCCAATGCTTATCTGGCGTATCGTGTTCATGGGGACTTAAAGGGAATATGAGGCATATGTAACTACTAAATGTATATTTAGCCTCGACCTTTCTTAAATTAGCGTGTGCAAACAGACTTCATGATCCTAGAAAGACATGAGACATAAAAATATAACCTGGTATACATTATTACATTGGTTACAACGAAACATGCAATCTTATAATTAGGAGTCGTATCTATGCCCTGAGGGGAATTGTCGGTGACCGATAGTTGTGAGTATGGCTACTATAAGCCATAGTGCATAGGGTGCTTGTTTGACTCATATGGTGCTGGGGTTGATCGCTTGTGCCTCGTGGCTCTGGGGACTGGGTAAACGTGGAGATACGTGGGGCTGCTGCAGGCGCAGCGTACCTCGACATTTCTTGTTCTCTACTTATACCTAAATGTTGTGTGTGAAAGGAAAATTGGCTTTGGGGGCGAGTAATATGATGCGTAAAGCTATCTCGTGGTCTGGTTTAATGGTATTAGGATTTAGTGTGCCTCTAATCATTTAAAAATAAAAATGAATGACGTGTGGGTCCTATATTGGCAATTTCGAATCCCATCTAATGCAAATAATGGCACCGTCTCCTTCGGATTGCCAAGGCGGCTTTAGCACCTGGTATCCACTCAAGGGATGCATTGTCCGTGCGGGGCGTTTGGAGAAGGGTGATTTTAGGCTTGTGTTGTCTACCTTCTACTTTCGGGAGTGTTACCGGAATGGGCCGGTAAATTAATATGGCTTTTCGGCGTGCCTTAGGACTGTTGCTGGCTGGATTAGGCGCTAAGGTCCTAGGGCATAATGGAAGCGTGGGGATGGAAATGCCATTACGTGGCGGAGGGACTGTGTTTACGTGGGTCTTGTTCCCCATGGCGGGCTGCGGATGTGGCATGGCCACGGCAGTCCCCTTCCTATTAGGAATGGGCATTAGGGGAATGGATGTGTTGGCCATTTTTGGTGAAATGCCTGTACTGACCGCTTCCACTGGGGTAAGTGGATGTGTTAATAATTCAAATGAAATAAAATGTGCCTGGAGCTGACGGAAACGTTGCCATATTTCGGCGTGTTGCAGGGTGAATGCCCTGGCCTGTTCCGTTACTGTCGTGGTGGCAGTATTCACTTTGAGGTGTGATTGGGGGCAGTATAGCTGCGTGGATTTAACTATTTGGCCAAGGGGGCGCAAATGTACGCAGCTATGGGTTTATGATGAGCACGCTATAGTGCGTGGCAAAAATTTTACTGACTATGCCAGCTGTAGTTCCTATTGGGATGGAATTTGGTAGATTTGTATCAACTGGGCGCTCAGCCGCCTATATTTGGCAATGAGCTGTGCGAAATGGTGCTCCAACCTCGCATATTGCGCCCTAATGTGTTGGAGGGTTGCGGTATGATTGAGGTGACCATAGACCCTATCCATTTTGTTATGGATTCTCAGTGTTTTTGTGTGTTTTTCCTGTAGTGCCCTGTGTATCGTGTGTAAATGTCGGTGCGACCGGGCGAGGATTGTTTTACGCCTATCGGTGGGGGTGCGGATCTACCTATTCTGTGCCGCATTTACCCTTGCCTGCATTGCCTGTATGCGCCATTGCACTTTTAGCATTCGGCGCTGTCGGCTTCGTAAGAGAAAAAAGAACAGTTCAGAATCCCTATTTGTGTGACTATGGTGCACCCTCCCTTGTGAATTAGGTGTTTCGGCATGAGGTGCCATGGTGTAAAAGGACCTATCAACTGGTTGTAAACGTTCAATGGGATCGTAAAAGGCTAGTGTAAAATAATTGTTCCTATTTTTGCAATGATATGGATTCCTATGGGCTGTATAAGCTGGTGGGGTAGTATTATATCTAAATGAGTGTAACCTTCTCCCTATTCTATGGGGGTAGTAAATAAAATATTATTATTGCAATGCTATATAAGGTATCGGGGACCGAACTGGGTGGGCAACTAAATAATGTGACCCCTATTAATTATATGGTGTGGGCGTAGCAAATATGGGGGTCCTGGCTGGCTGATTATTATTTAAGGGTGGCGTTTAAAAATGTGGTATCTATCGGGGCGGGCTTGGGTGGGTACAAAAATACTATTGGACCCTTACTTCAAAAATTTTTCCCAATTTTGGGTGGCGTTTGCTTGGCTAGAAAGAGGTTAAGTTCTAGGGATCTTTTCCACGGAATACGTTGTATGTACTCCTTTAGGCGTTGTCTTATGACAACGTCACGGTACCTAGCGTCTCCACCATTTGTAAGGTACCTAAGAGGGTAGCCTGTACAAAGAATTAACCTAAGGGATGAAATAAGTGATTTAAGGAGGAAAGCTTGGCAATTACGTGTAAGAGGTTGTGATTAGTTAGTGGCTTGAGATCGTCAGTACGACCTGCAAGGAGAACTCCCCAATGTACTGCTTAGCGGGGTAGTTCAGGGTGTGAGTGTGTAAGGAAGGGTAATTTAATTAGTACTCAATGCGCGATAACGGTGCCCAGCGGTCTAATGTAAGTCGTAAGCAGGCGAGCTAGTAGTGAGGCTGCTAGTGTCAGCGCTGTGCTGTGACGCTCTGCTGACGTCACGAAGCAATTAAATAATAGTGCTAATGCTAGACCCTACGTATCGGGGAAGCTAAGAGGGTAGGAATTTATCAGCTAATTAAATAAAGGAGAAGACCAGTGACTTCTATTATGTTTGAATTTAATGAGTACTTCGAGTTTGAAGTACTCTGGCAAATAGCAGTGCAGTTAATAAAAATAAATAATGATTACAATCCAAGCACAGGGAGATGGGAGTGTAGTATGACTGTGTGTGTAGTGATCGCTTGAGACACTTACCCTTCGGCTTCCAGCAGCGATTCGGCACGTAGGCAACACTGAGACAGACTGATCCGGAGGCCTGACCTCCCGGAGTTCGTATAGAAGCGTCGCGCTGTGTTTGCGGAATTCGCACATTTCTTCCATGTCATAGCCCTCTCTGGGGTCGTTGGCAGGGACACGAGGCTACCTGAGTTCATGGAGGTGATAATTTATTAGATGTATAACTCTGTAAATGTATTTGTAGGTTTTTGAAGTAGGTGTATGTCGTTTGGCTTTTTCGGGGGTTTTAGTGTTAGGGGATGATGGTGACGTACCCTAGGGGTACAACAATATAGCCGTCACAATTAGCACCAGTTATCAGACAGATTCTACACACACCCCATTTACACGGGGCTACATGACCGGGTTGTCGTAACCCCTAAACTAAGCAACCAACCAAACAACTAACATAAATGGTCCAATGGAAAAGTTGGAGATAAAGGAAAGCAAAATACTACAAAAAATTCTAGGTCCCATATTTCGTAATAACGAACTCTTGCACATCAGCAATGAAACCGTGTGTAGGAGAAACGAAAAGATTAGTGACTCGATAAGGAAAAGAAGGATTGACTTCTATTGCCACATCCTAAGAATGGACCCGAAAAGCCAAGCTGAACTGGTTTAAGGAGACTGAGAAGGACCTTCGAGAGTTCCAAATTACAGACGTCATGCTTGCAGATGGATCTGCGATGAATATAACCAAGGATAAAATGAAGAGGTTCCAGGACAGGGTGAAGACCAAACGACTATACAGAGTTTCTGAAGAAGAGAGGACGGCAATATTTGAAAGGATGAAAAAATACTGGGAGGAAAGGAAAACATGGCCCACTAAACACTGATTGATATATTGTACTCCAAAGTGGGTGAAACAGACAAGAAGAAGAAGATTAATACAACTGACCAAGGATAGCCTACTTTTAAGAAGAAGAATCTCTCCACACAACTAAAATCAGGCACTACAACATAGTATTAAAACCATAGAGAAAAACAGCAATTATCAAACAAATTAAGACCATACCATTACAGTTGAGCTACTTCAAGCTACCACAGCATCAAATGGCAAGCAAGGAAAGCATGTAGACTGAAAGTGAGCACTGTCCAAATCTACCAACGTGATACAAAATAGATCAAAATAAAACAAATGCTTAAAATAAAACTAAGTATTGTTCCCTTCAAACCTGGGTCTTCTAGGAAAGGACTCTATTTTCGGGAGCGCTCAGTCCACTAGCTTAACAGTTATGAATATCTCAAGCAATACCTTTCGAGATCATAGGGCTCTAAATAACTTCATCACACAAGGGCATCATTAACAAAACAATTTATTCACTCAGAAAATATCCTAATAAGTGACTTAATGTCCGGCTCCGTGGCTAAATGGTTAGCGTGCTAGGCTTTGGCCCGATGTGACCCGGGTTCGATTCCCAGCCGAGCCATCAGGGATTTTAATATCCTGGGGTTAATTCCCGTGGCTCGGGGACTTGGTGTATATGACGTCTTCATCATCACTTCATCCTCATTACGATGCGCATGTTGCCCACGGGCGTCAACTAGAAAGACCTGCACTCGGCCTCTACAGTGGCCACACGATCATTCATTCAGTGACTTTAATGTAATTAGTCCCTTTATTTGGAAATGGATTGCAAAGTTAAAATGATCCCACATATACATCACCAGGAATACGCCCTCATAAAGTCGCAACTCTGACGAAATGACACAAATGAATGTCAACTGACACAATAAAAATGGTTAACCTACTTGTCCATCCAAAACAAAATTAAAGTGCATGACTCGAATGCAAATTCTGACAGTTGAACACAGTTAATGTCTAAATAATATAACTATCAACTTCTTACATTACATCATCTCTTGGTGTGGTGAATTACGTTTCTATGGGCTGAACTGAACACCCATGTATGCCAAGTCCATCTCCCGTCAAAACAAATAACTGGATAATAAATAATATTGTTATAGGTTTGACGTCCCTGCTGAGGCATTTAGAGAGAAGCTGGGGTGCTGGAATTTTGCCCCGAATGGGTTGTTTAACGTGCCAGTAAATCTACTGACACGGCTCCCTCGCATTTGCGCACCCTCAAATACTAGCTTCTCTCTCTCTATTCGTTTAGCCGATTCCGACTCTCCGTGACCCCATGTACTAAACTACGCCAATTTCTTCTGTCCTGCACTGCCTCCCGAAGATTTTCCAAGCTGGAATTTAGTGCTTCTGTGATGCCATCCATCCATCTCATTCTTTGCCTCCCTCTTCTTCTTGTGCCTTCTATCTTCCCCAGCATTAAGGTCTTCTCTAATGAATCATGTCTTCTCATGATGTGTCCAAAGTAGCCCAGTTCTTGTTTCAGGATTAAGCCCTCCAAGGAACACACTGGTTTAATTTGCTGTAAAACTGACTTATTGGTTCTCTTCGCAGTCCATGGAACTCTAAGAACTTTTCTCCAACACCATAATTCAAAGGAATCTATTCTACGGCGTTCAGCTTTTCTTATGGTCCAGGTCTCACATCCGTACATCACAACTGGAAAAACCATAGCCCTTACTATACGGATCTTAGTTGTTAAGGTTAGGTCTCTACTCCTTAAGACATTGTCCAGATTTGAAAATGCCTGTCTACCAAGTAGCAATCGTCTTTTGATCTCATGACTGCAGTCACCGTCGGCAGAAATCTGTGAGCCAAGATAGTTAAAAACAGAGACTATCTCCATTTTTCTCCTCCTACTTGCCATGAATTGACAGTTGTAGTTGTCATAATTTTTGTTTTCTTGACATTCATTTCTTGACTAGCTTACTGTGCCAGAATTCAATCCTGCAACCATGGGCTTGTGTTATGAGATTGGAGGATAATAAAGCAAAACCAAATCAAATAACACTTGACGTGCCCTACACTTAATCTACCTAGTAAATGACATGATATGAATAATATTCACCCTGCAACTCCGTGAATACCAGATGCATATTCACGTGAGGGTGTACCCAAAAGGAAATGAACCAGCATCTATGTCCGTCACCTCCAGTGACAAACCGAAATAAATCATGTGTTCTTGGTTCAATACAAGCTTGTTTACGAGACACTTTAGCAAACAACAGCGACGATAGGCGCACTGATACATTAACTCCACAAAAATTATTTATTTAGCGTATGGCTTTTAGTGCCGTGAGTGTCCGAGGATATGTTGGGCTCACCAGAGTTTGTAGCTGCTTCTACAAAACTGAGGAGGTGGGTTCGATTTCCATCTCAGCCATCCTGGAAGTGGTTTTCCAGTTCTACTCCAGGCGACTGCCGGAGTGGTTCCAAAATGGCCACGACCGCCTCCTTCCCAATCCTCATCTGAATTACAAATATACATACAAGTACAGCCATTACAGTAGCATAGGTTATCAGACAAATTCCACACACACCCAAGCACATGGGGCTACTTGACCACGTTGTCGCAAATCCCCTGTCAACAACAATTTGTACCGACCGGCTGTGTGGCGGTGCGGTAACGTCCTCGCCTGCTGTGTCCAAAGTTGCTGGATCAAATCCTGGCGCAGTCAGTTGGCGTTTGGGGGTGTGCAAATACGAGGGAGTCGTGCCAGTAGATTTAATTATACGTTAAAGATCCCCTTTGGGGCGAACGTCCGGCACCCTGGCGACTCAAAAAGTCTCAGTCATTAAAAGGGACGGAAAACCAATAAAATTATTATTATTATCAATTTGTACCTAGTATTACCATTTTGAACAAACAGGAAATCACTCAAAAGTAATAGTATTGTAAATCGAGACAGAACAGGAGGCATTCTGGCCTCACACTTGGCTCGTGAAGTCAGTAGATAACTGCTCTCGGTGTGGCTCCTTATAGACCTCTGTTTGAAATTCCTTGTAGTGTGGTCGCAGCCTTAGAGCCGACCTTCTACCTACATCTTTTACGGGATCTTGGTTTGAAATGGTACTAATAATAATATTATACTACTTGTTTTACGCTCTATTTTAACTACTGTGACTCTTAGAGACGTTGAGGTGAAGGAATTTCCCATAGAAGGGGATATTTTACGTGTCAGTAAATCTACTGACACGGCGTTCTTTCCTGACCTGAGCCGTAATTTGGCTGCTTGGAGACGAACATGGGCACCAGTATCCTCTTTTATTCAGGCGGCGTCAGTGGCGTAGTTGGTAGCATGCTGAGCTTCTATGCCCAAGGTGGCAGGTTCAAACCCGGCCGAAATCGTCGGATTTTTTAAGAGCGCTAATAATCCATCAGTATGCCTTCCTTCGGAGGGGAAGCAAAGCCGGTGGTCCAATGTCCCTTCCACTAACTACACTATTGTGTGAAGCCAAAATGTGTAGGTTAGAATTGATAACGCTATTTTAGTTCCAACGTTCGCCGCTGGGTGCTGACTGCGATGCTAGGTGTTGTGGACGGTAGCAAAAGTAGGAACGACTTAAAATTATTGTCTGCAGTCCTTACCTGAGTTAAATCAGATAACAAACACTAATAGAGCCATCACAATTAACACCGGTTATCAGACAGATACCGGGTGAGTTAGCCGTGGTCGTTACGGCATGACTAATGGCAGTCGCTCACATCCGGGAGGCGAGGAGGTTCGAATCCCCCCGCCGGCAACCTTGAAGATGGCCTTCTGTGGTTTCCCATCTTCCTTCCAGGCAAATGCCGGGGTTGGTCCCTAACTATAGGCCACAGCCGCTACCTTCCAACTCCTCGCCCTACCCTTCCAACTTTCCTCCCCAACGGTACTTGTAGCTCACCCATTGGGTGTCCGTCTCGAAGCAGCTACAAAACTGGTGAGCCGATCATGTCCTCGGACACTCCCTGCACTAAAAGCCATACGCTAAAAAAAATCAGACAGATTCTACACATACCCAAAGTACACGGGGCTAATTGACCGCGTTGTCGCAGCATCTAAACTAAGGAACCAAACAACCAAGCTCTTTTATTCGCTCCATGCCGCCACTTACCTCCGAATGTGTAAAGGGCCCAGGGGCGGCTTCAGGCCAACACAAGGGGTAGTGCCAAGTAAAAAAATACGAAAATATTGGTATTTACATAACATGTTAGCAGAGCTGTCCACTTGCTCATTTCTCACCAAGGGTTCGATTTCCGATGTATAAAATTGCATAGGTAAAACTTATAAATCCATTCAACATTGGGAATGGGCAGTATTTGGTGTGGTAATCCCTGTGCTGTTGACTGGTATAGATATGAAAATGAACTAGCTCTGTATAGCGATCGGCGTACGAAAACTCGCACAATAATGGTAGAACGATGCCTCTCGCAGTGAAAGTCTTAATCACACTTCAATATTAAAAACAAAATAAAATAACAATTGGATAAAATCTTACTCACCCATTGCTGCAATGAATGATCTTAAGACGTCGTCACTGTCCATTTAAAATGAGTGGTAAACCAGGTCCATTCTGCGATCCTTTTTACTTGAAAATCGTTCCAGGACTTTCTTGTTAAAATTGTCAATGTTATTGACAAAACGCTTTTCACAGGACAGCATGCCTAATGCTGTCAGTCTTTCTTCTTTCATGGTGTTCCTCAGGAACGTCTTGACTCTTTTCATCGGCGAAAAACAGCGTTCAACTTCTGCAGTTGTCATCGGCATGGTAATTAACAGTTTCAACAGTTTAACAGTTTCTTGAAACGTGTCACTTAACTCGTCGTC
Organism: Meconema thalassinum; assembly: GCA_946902985.2. NCBI lineage: Eukaryota > Metazoa > Arthropoda > Insecta > Orthoptera > Tettigoniidae > Meconema > Meconema thalassinum. The sequence goes on from OX336391.1 coordinate 145,172,127, forward strand.
CAGAATTAACATGAGAAATGGAACAGCACCAGAAACAGATCTCAGTTCTGGCCTGGAGAAGCAGACCTGTAGCTCACTTTTAAGTTTTTTCTCTTCTAGAAACGGGTAGGCCTATGCTTTGACCATTTCAGAGAGGTGTAGGTCAGGAAAACTTAGTTCAAATGAATCAAATTCGGCAACATCAAACAAGTTCGTTGCAACCAGATGTCCCGTAAATTGAAATCGAGATCGTATTTCCAATAAAATTGTATCGCATACTTCTACAGCTTCCCTATTTTTGCTATCAGAAAGCACAGTGTCGGTACGTCTTCTCTTTAGTGGAACGGTTTCGCTATCATTTCGAATTTCAATCTCGACTTCTTCGATTAGTGTGTCAATTTGTTGGCGTATTGATTGCATACAGGCTTCAAAGTGTTGTAGACTTTGACGCACTTTCACTGGGTCAATCTTCTTCTTTTGTAGCTGGTTGAAAAGTATCTCAACGTGTGGCATTACCTAATGAAAAAACGTTAGCCAAAATACAAAGTTTACTTCATTCAGCAGTAGTTCGTAAGCACTGGCTTGAGCGAGGGTAGATTGCATTCTTATGTCATCACGGCTTCCTATCGACTGCATAACATCAATGAGATCTTTCCTGTGTTCAAACACCGTTCTCACTCCACGAGAATGAAAGTTCCATCGCGTTTGAGAAGCTCGAGGTAACCTTCTCTGGACAATTTCATCTAAAATTTGTGTGCGTTGCGAAGAGTTTGAAAAAAAATGAGCATATACCTGATAGATTTGCAAAAAAAAAAAAAAAAAAAAATGCGTACTTGACGATTGATTGACGCTACCTTAGACATTATTAAATTCATTTGATGGGCGTAACAATGAATATAATTAGCGTATGGGTACTTGTCTCTTACTTGCTTCTGTACGCCATTTAAACCACCACTCATAACGGACGCGCCATCAAAGCTTTGAGCAATTAGCTTATTACAGTCATTTCCAATAATTAATTGTAGTTCGTGTAGTATGCAGTTTGAGATTGCATTTGAGTCATGTCAATCGGGGCTAATAAATTTCCAGAATCTCTCAACTGGCTTTCCCTTAACTATGTATCGTAGCACGATTACTAATTGAAACTGATTGGACACGTCAGTAGTTTCATCCGCAATGACCGCTATGTATTCAACAGTTTTGATTTCTTTAAGAACTTCTTCGTGATATACTTCTAACATGCATCCAAGTAACTCGTTCTGTATTGTTTTTGATGTGTATTTCGTAGCAGATGAGGTATATTGAGAACGACCCAGGTTTTCCTTGAGGTCATGATCTAGTTCGGCACTGAACTGAATTAAATCCTTAAAAATACCTTTGTTTTCAGACTCATCGCTTTCATTATGCCCCCTTAAGGCCAATTCCAAGGCGCCGCAAAATCGTATACAATTAATTATAAGATTTAAAACATAGCGGTTCTTATCAACCTGCTCATTGTGTTTTGCAATGGCTTCCCTATACTGCGAACTCAATTGGGTTTGAATGTTTACCTTGCCTAGCATGGACAAACTCATTACATTGTTCATGTGATATTTCGATTTCTCGTGAGCTTCCATCTTTTCCCATATGTGAACTATATCTGTAACACCACCCTTTGACCAGTTGAATTCGCCTTCGAAAAGCACGCATGGGAAGCAGAATAGCGCACCCATTTCTTCGCAGCCACACAGCCATTTATTTTTGTTATATAAATCTTTGTTGAACTTCCTGGACCTATGAACTTTGGCACTTTTTTGTACGTAATTGATAGTCAAGTCTGGGGTTGGTCTACCTAATTGTTTAACTTGAATTTTGTCATCATACGGCAATGAAGAAAATGGTCTATTCAACAAAGCACTAATCTTATTCATGTTTGACTATTAACACATACATACACTAATCTTGATAGTCAACACTTCACATCGGGACTTACCGATAATATATACAATAAGAAAATAAAAAGAAACATTTCCACCACTCAACCTTGAACCATTCACTCACGATTTCACGAATAGCGCGCAATAGTCTACAACACAAACTCTCTAACACCTTGTAATAACTCACTAAAAATAACCACGAACCGTCAAGAACTGAAGACAGCCAACATACTGCATTTCGCGCGAAATCTTTCAGACCTGACAGGTGCAGGTGGTTTATCAACCATTCATTTTTAGCTACCGAGATTAATCCGTGAAGCCTGTACATGTAATCATGATCGTACTTTTTTCTCTTTTATTCCCTTAGTTATTCACTTTACCAGAGAAGGAATTATTAAATACATATTATATTCACTATTTATTAGGTTAAGTATAGATTTCGAATGTTGTATGCAGAGCCCTCTTTTAGAGAAACCTAGAATTAATATTCTTTGTGTGAGAGCGATTATTTTTCAGTTTGTGTCAATAACCAATGAGTGTTAAATTACTTCCAGGCCATTGGTCGACACCCTCTTCAGCTCCTCCCCTCGTGACAGACAGGTTTAGCAAAGGTGCAGTACCTCTTAATGCCCGGTAGATGGCATTGCACTTTACTTTTTGTGCTGCCACGAGCCAGGCTGCATTCGGCACGGAGTCCAGTTTATTTCCCCATAGCCAGTGACGGGAGAGGTTATGAAAAGGATCGTAAATTGAACTGCGCATGCGTCAACCATGCCGCTTAGACCGTACCACAACATATCACAGGCGGGAAGATGGAATCAATGATCATATTCTACCGACGGAATATTTAAACTACTAAGTAATTTGAAACTAATTAAATACCAGTATTAAACTGTAGACGTTTGAAATTATTCTTTCAGGACTATGAATAATTCGTTTTCTCGTTGACGGCAGTGCCATGGCACGGTGGCACTACGCCTAGAGCCGCCCCTGAAAGGGCCTATACTACTAAGTGGAATAGTTATATCTGGGCAGTTATTAGCTTGAGGCCCATATCCTGTACTCCAACGTCATATGACTATTGACCTATAATATTGGATGGATGATAATTAGAGCCTGAGTTATGTCCTGTGAATTTGATCAGCCTGTTCCTAGCGCACATGATCAATGAGGTACGGAAACTCGATACGTTTATCGCGTATCACTCGATGTAACCGGACACCGAGTTGTGGCCAGTATACTGTCATATTGACCACCTGGTGGTATTTCGTCTCTTTTAGCATGTATTTTGAGGGGATTTCCCCCATAGCTCTACTTTCAGGTGAAGTGTTATATAAATGATTGGTATAAAATTGAGTATTAATAACCATGTTAGTCTGATTCCTTATTGACGATGTAATAAAATAAAATGTATATAACCATAAGTCAATATATATGTTGAACATTGAAACCGTACCGGTTTGTCACATTGTGACCTTCCGCAGCGTAATATAGGACATCTAGATGTGCAAGAGCATACACTTAATATACTTTTTGCCATAACAGAGGATTCCAAAAATATTTTTGTTCCAAAATCTCACAAATTAAAATAATAAAACAAGTAGTTCCATGATGAACTAAATAGCCTATTTTCATATATCCTACTATAATAATTGCCTCTATCAACATACAAATTGTCAGTTTGATTGCTGTAATAGATTCGTAGATATTGAGAACCGTATAAATATTTTGGGTGGTCACCATGTTGGATTTATAGCCTACTTCGATTTTTGCAAAAAATGAAAGTAGACTTATGAGATCTACACAGGGCCAAAAATTGTGTGTCTAACTGTGTGTGTGTCTGTGTGTGAGTGTGTGTGTGTGTGTGTGCGTGAGTGTGTGTACTCTGAATGTCTGTTCCCGCCCCCCCCCCCTATCAATTCCAACACGGTGAAACCGAATTGAACGAAATTTGTTACAGTGTTAGCACTAGCAAAGGACGCCTCAGTGTTATGTTTTGTATCGGTCCCACCTTGACGAAAACGTAATGGCGGCCACCCAAATGTCAAAAGCTTAAAACAAATTACGACCAACCTAATCATTTGATCTCTACCAAATTTTGCAACACTATACCTTTATGTGTGAAGAATCTTTTGACCAAACTACAAGGTCATCAACCCAATACTTAGCGAATGGCGGCCATGTGTGTGTGCAAATCGATTCCCCCTATCTATTCAAACACGGTGAAACCAAATTGAAGAAAAATTGGTACAGGGGTAGCACTATCAAAGGGCACCTCAGTGTCATGTTTTATATTGCCGCCATCTTGACGGAAACGTAATGGCGGCCATCCAAATGTTAAAAGCTTATATCAAATTACGACCAACCTAATCATCTGATCTCTACCAAACTTTGGAACATTATACCTTCATGTGGAACAAATCTGTTGACCAATCTACAAGGTCATCAGCTCAATAATTTGCGGATGGCGGCCATGTGTGTGTGAAAATCAATTCCCCCTATCTTTTCAAAAACGACATTTGGTACAGAGGTAGCACTTGCAAAGGGCACCTCAGTGTCATGTTTTATATCGCCGCCATCTTGACGGAAACGTAATGGTGGCCACCCAAATGTAAAAAGCTTAAATCAAAATACGGCCAACCTTATCATCTGATCTCTACCAAATTTTGCAACAACATACCTTTTTGTGGGAAGCATATTTTGACTGAACTACAAGGTCATCAGCCCAATAGTTTGCAGATAGCGGCCATGTATGTGTGCAAATCAATTCCCCATATCAATTCAAACACGGTGAAACCGAATTGAATGGATTTTTTTTTACAGAGGTAGCACTAGCAAAGGACACCTCAATGTCATGTTTTGTATCGGCGCCATCTTGACGAAAACGTAATGGCGGCCACCCAAATGTCAAAAGCTTAAAAAAAATTACGACCAACCTAATCATCTGATCTGTTTAATATCTGTATAGCACGTTGCATTTCAACAAGCTACTACAACCAACATTCAATTATACGCCTTCAAAAGGAAAAAGAGTTAAACTAATACCCATGCATTTAGAAGAAAGTAGGCTATATGTTTTTTACTGAACATCTTGTTATATTATAGGCCTTAGATTTATGTATTATTTCATGAAGATTATTGTGTAGGTGTTTTATTCCAACTTCAATCGCATTATTAGGACACAAGAAATTAAAGCGGGATTTTAAAATTTCGCTCAGTCGCCATATTGTGGTTATGAAAATAATTTTAATGAATTAGATGTCAGTCGTTTAAAATTTGTATAAGCATATACCGTATCAAGTTTCACTGCGCTCGGATGGTTAAAACGCAAGGAACATCCATTTGAATATTTAAATTTCGCGTCGCCGCCATGTTGGATTTGTGCTCGCCAGGTTATTGAACGTCCCATAGGTGAACTTACGCTTATAGCCTCCATACACTTACAAAATTTCAGTTTGATTGCTGTAGTAGATTAATTGATATTGAGAACCGTCTAAATATTTCGGATGGTCGCCATGTTGGATTTTTATATATGTAAGCCATAGAGTTATGTACTATTAGATGATGATGATGATAATTGTGTACGTTCATTTTGCAAATGTTGATTTCGATCGCATGATTAGAACACAAGAAATAAAAACATAATTTTTGAAATTCGCACAGCCGCCATCTTGAGGGTACGTAAGCAAGTGAACTAAATTAGATACCAGTGCATTACAATGTGTATAAACAATTGCTGTACGAAGTTTCATTGCGTTTGGATAATTAAATCGCGAGAAAAGTCTATTTGAAACTTTCAATTTCGCTTGGCCGCCTTGTTCGTTTTGTAGTTAACAGGTATTTGAACGTCTCAGAAATGAACTTCCAGTAGTGCCCTTCATGGTGATACCGGTAATAGTTTCTGAGATATAAAATGCCAGTGAAATATTTCGCACAGCCGCCATCTTGAACGAAGTTAGATGTCAGTGCATTACAATGTCGATAAACATATACTGTACCACGTTTCATTGCGTTTGGTTGGTTAAATCGCGAGAAACGTCTATTTAAAAGTCGCAACTTCGCTTGGCCAACATGTTGGTTTTGTAGTTATCAGGTTTTCAAAAGTTACACAGGTGAACTTCTAGTAGTTCCATTTATCACCGTACAAAATTCCAGGGTGATATCTGTAATAGTTTCGGATATATTGAATGCTGGTGAAATATTTCGCACAGCCGCCATGTTGGATTGGTGAGACGTAACAAACGTTGAAGGGCACGGTCAGAGTCGCCCAGAATTGTGCTATGAACTTACCGAGTGTCATTGAAATCGCTCCAGCCATTTAGAAGCTATTAGGCTAACAAATGGATCTCTTACAAAATGTAATAAGAAAAACATGAGAACGTCTGGTTAAAGACAGCGGTGAATAGAAGAGATGTGGATGTGAAACTAGATAAGTTGAAATAATTAAGTTATAACTAATAGTTTGGTGTGTATTCATGAGGTAGATAAATAATCGAATGAAAACGTTGGAAATAAGTGTTATGAGGTGTTTCTTTAATTTTAATTTGTGAGCTTTTGGAACAAGAATATTTTTAGAATCCTCTGTTATGACAAAACTTATATTAACTTAAGTATATGTTCTTGCACATCTTCATGTCCTATATCACGCTGAGGAAGGTCACAATGTTCAACATATACTGACTTATGGTTCTATAAATTTTATTTAAATGATCGGTGCCTAGCCTGTGATGGATACCGGTACCAAATGTTACGTTGATCCACCCAGCCGTTCTCGAGTTATAACCGTACGCTCTTGGCTGACACTCCGGAGGTCCGGGTTTGATTTCCGGCTCTGTCAATATATTTAATTCTGGTCTGAGAGCTTGAACGGGGTATACTCTGCCTCGTGAGGCAAAACTGAGAAGAGTGATTTGACTTCAGACTAGTACCAACCTAACCTGTGGCACTACAACCCATGAAAGGCCTCGGCCTACCAAGCGACTGCTGCCCAGCCATTCGGCCTGCAGATATTGGTGTGACCCGTTGTCAGCGCATCGGGTCTCCTCAGCCGCTAATCTTGTTTTTCTGACCGGGTTGCTGCCTCACTCTCAGACAGCTACCCAATTGACCTCACTAGCCTGAGTTTCAGACCTCAAGTCAGTTTCTAAAATCCCTGACGCAGCCGGGAATCGAATCCGGGGCCTCCGGGTGAGAGGCAGGCACGCTAACCCAACAGCACGGGGCCGGCAACAGACTATTACGAGGAAAAAATAATAGTGTTCAGTATCGTTTGCGGGGTATGATTGTTAATATTTGTCATTGAATGAATCCTTACCAATATAAATACGACAATATGTCCAGAGAAGTAAGACATTTGTACAGTCGGTCCCAACTGAAAAGTTGCTGTATAAATTTTAACTTTTAATCTCGCGATGGTAAGCCACGTGACCTCTTTTTTAAACGGGGAATTTGTAGCATGGACGTGACATTTCACCTTGATAATCCCACATGCTTTAACGGGAGGTTTAATTAATGTCTTCTTCTACACACTAACTGTAATACGAGAGGTCTTCTGCTAGTCATACGGCCTTGGCATTTTTTCCGTGGATTTTTCCCACTCTTCAAATGTCCGTACTCCGGTACTCCAGTTTTTCCTGTCCAAATTGTAATTCCAGCAACACCCTCCACCCTCATTTCATATCATCTGTCATTCATTTAATCATTGCCCCAGGTGAGTGCGACAGGCTTTGGCAGCCGGCACAGTCCATATCCTCGCCGCTAGATGGGGGCTTCATTCATTCCATTCCTGACCCAGTCGGTCGACTGGAAGCAGGCTGTGGATTTTCATTTTCATTATGAGCAGGGCCTCTCGAGTGACCACGGTAGTCAGCATGGTAATGACGTAGTAATGATCTCTTGGGTAATGGGATGAACCTGCTTAGTCTAAACTTGAGCTCTCATCACCGCTTAGCTTCTGGGGACAGCGTTTGAACCTTTGCATAACTACACTGTTGAGTAACATTAAAGGACCTCCAGCTAGTGTCCGGGTGGCCCCAGTAGAACCGTCGAGAAGCCACGTCAGACAAGTCTGGTTCTTGATTCTGTTTTTTTTTTTTAAATTGGCTTGGACATCGTGGTCAGCCCCATGCACTTGAGTGTGTGTAGAATTTGTCTGATAACCTGGGTTGTTGGGGTGTTCGTAGTAGTGTAGCCTATGTATTTGTTATATAGGTGAGGATAGGGAGTTAAGTGGCCGTCACCTTAAGTTAGGAACCATCCCGCCATTTTCCTGGAGTAGAAGTGGGAAACCACTTCTTGTATGACTGAAATGGGAATCGAACCCAGCTCTTCTCAATTCTGCCTCACGAGGCGAGTGTACTCCATTCCAGCCCTCAGACCAGAATTAAATTTCTTGGCAGAGTGGGGAATCGAATCCGGGTCTCCACGGTTGACTGAGGCAGGAATTGAATCACGCATCGTGATCCTGAATAGCACTACACCCTCAAGGACTCACAGCTGGTGAGAGATTCCTGAGGGATTCACACCGACGAATTCTGAGCTGGATGCGGGTGAATTTGGGGCAATCCCCTCTACCGGGGGATGCTCCATGGATGCTCTTCTTTCCAAGACCCTCGGTCCTTATTCCTCGATGGTTAAAGGCACCTTTTTCCTCTCTTTCACTCCAGAGTAATAAACAGATGACAATACTCATTTTCTAGTTCTAGTTCCGCGCAAAGGGTTTATTCCTCATTTATCCTCATTTCGGGCAGCGCTTTACTGAATAGACTTTTCACGGTTTAGCGAGGATTTTCTGGTCACAATAGCCGAGCTCTAAGCAGTATCTATGCGCTACAAGTTGCCTGCACTCAGGTTAATCCTCGAGCGCAGCCGCAGCCACATATTATCAACCGAGCGCCACAGTGTCTCGCCCTGTCTGGCGTGAGTCGTTTGTCAAATCTCCACCTCGCCTATCACGGCAGTGCTTTCCCAACTGGACGTCGTGAACTGGCTTTGTAATAAAAAATAAAAAAAATACACATGTCCATTTTCAATCATTAACCCCACTCTTAACCATTCAGAACTCGCATACAGAACTGTTACGCGAGAACACGCGTGCGCTGAAAAAGACCGCAATTTACTTTACGCAGTCCTATTTTGTGTGCCCATTTAGCAAGAAATATGCCAATCACAGTATACCAGCGTAGCTCAATTCGGGATTTCGGGGCAGCGGTAAGTTCCCCCACTCTGTGACTCACATATTTTGGATTAATTAGAGGATACACTTGCAAAATAACAACAAAATCAACTCCTATTTAAACATATTTAATTAATAAAATTAATGGCGCTACAAACATTTTACAATTTAATTACTGACCCAAATATCAACTGCTTGTTCCAAATGAACAAGGGATCACAAAATAAAATAAACAACTATTGTATTCAAAACCTGTGGTTTCCACATAAACCAACAATTCTTACTTAATCTCACTTCCATAAAGCACTAACATTAAGTTTACATAGCTCCGAGCTCTTTGGCTCCATGCATTTACATTATTACGGTGTCATTCTTGTACACCTCAAACACTAGCTTTTATATTTTCTTATTTCTCAAACACAAATATATAATTATATTTAAAAATCTAGGTTAATTATCTAACTCAATATTTTTGGGCATGTCCACACATTCAGTTGTTATCATCTCTCTTTATTTCACAAACATATTAAGGTAATCAGAAAATCAATTGTGTACTCCAGAGCGTGAAGGTACTTGACACAGTCAAAAAACTATAGTTACTCCCGAACTCAGTTGCCTTCAATCAACTCGTGGAATCCCACGTCCATACATTATTACAATAGGGATTGTTATTTATCTCTTATGTCTTAATAGACCATTATCATATAAGAAACCACGATCTGAACCGGCAAACGAAATATCCCTCTTCAAGGACCTCGGTTCAACGCCCGGGTCGATTACAACTTTAAACACTCCTGGTGTATTCATTTCTCTTTTCAACAGCTTACGAGACGGTCTCTGTTCCTTCTCGCTTTAAGAAAGCTAGACTCTACTCCTTGGGGTGCGATTTATGACATGTTAGGGTGGAGGAGACATCCCGTCTGACCCAACATTTAGTAGCTTATTTTCAAGGCTTTCAAAACAAACCTTTCCATTCTATCCAGTTCTGGGGAGACCGGGCTTTATTGTACCGTAACATTCAAACAACTATTCTTTGGTTCACAGACCATTTTCATATCCTTGGCCTTTATTAATTATGAGAGGGTCCTCATTGATTGGGAAGATTAAATACACATACGACGACGGAGAATTTCAGGGGCTTTTATCATAAAAAGATCCTGCATTCGAATCTCTTCAGGTGCCTCGGGAACTAATCCCGTACAGAGGACTTATTACAAAATGCGATTTAGAGTCGGCCGTGGCCCATATGACATACGCTCAATAATACCATATATTAACTCCCTTTTTAAATACATACACAATGCCTCGTGATACTAATGTCACAAATAGAGGACTTACACAATTATCAATTCACTGCAATCAACTACCCTCCATAAGTAATGTACCAAGTATTTAACCACTACGCGTTCCTAGCGTGACACTTTAATATTATATTTGCGTTCATTATGCGCTAATGCATTATTTTAAGCCGAAAATGTCTTCCCAAGAACTGATAAAATCTCTTTAGTAACAATTCATATTATTTTAATTCACATATTAATCTTTCCATGGTCGATAAATCGCTCCCTGTTTTTAAATATTCCATTGAACCTCATTTCTTACACATACGTTAAGGCTTAACGTTCTTATGTTCATATCAATTTATTTGATTTTTATTTAACATTTCCATATTTAATTATTATTATTATTATCTTTATTCTTTATACAAGCTCAAAAGCTATTTCTTTCATATCTCAACTTTACTTTATTTCAATGTCTTTTATGATAATTAATGATATTTCGCTTGCTCTTATGACATTTGTTAAATACATTAACCCTTTATTCACATATTTCCTCTACGGGAATTATTCTTTACATAATTATTCATAATTTCTCTATTTATTTATTATTGTTCAGACCGTATTCTTGATTATTCAGCATTTATTTATTAAAACACATCCCTTTCACCCAAAAACTCCGGTGGTTTTGTACACAATCAATTTCTGACACCAAACTAAAAAAATGAATTTTGTACTTACATATTTCCAGATCATCCCATGATCTTAAATCTGGTGTGGTGTTTCATTTTTGGGCCCACTTCGAACTTTTTACACCATATCGAAGGTATTCATCTTACGTAAAAACACTTTTTGACCTATATCTAGAACACTTAATATTGACGACATTTTTATATACTGGTGTGTCCCTTTTGAACACATAATAACACTAAAAATATTATCTAACACACAATCTTGATTATTTTACACTTCACAATTACTCGATCACTAGGCCGTATTTCTGAGCCTATTCACGCGTGATCTTCTTAAATTCCCGTTTCCAAGGGTGAAATCTATCCGATGTCGGCTTCCTATTCTGAAGAATGCGAAAGTCCCGAAACATCTATTGTTCCCTGGAGTTCAATTCTGCTATTCCTATCCTGGATAACCGGCTATTTATCTAGCTTGAACGGCTTCTCTGTAGATCTGTCTATCGATCCTAACGAAAGTTTATATGGATCGAGGTCTCCTCTAAGACCTATAGATTTAGTTTCTAGCAGCTAGCACTTCTCGATTCTAGTACTATTTAGAATTGTTCGCCTGCTTTCTGGAGCTAATGTTTATAGTCTCCTATTCTATTTATTTGAACTGTTTTAACACTCCTACGTTCGAACCTTATTCTGTTCTTCCTTTTTAGGTTGTTTCAATTTAAATAACAGTTTATCTGTCTGGTACGATACTTCCGTACGTTATGATCTGTTCGTTCGTACATTTAACGACCTATCGCCTTTAAGTCCGACGTTCGCAGCCTGATCTGACTATATCTTGCGAATTTTCACTTTAACTTGTATACAGTCGGGCCTAAATCCTATAATTAGGATTTTCCTAATATTTCACTACGGCGATACTTTAAAATTTCGTCTTGAATGCTCCTTATGGAGGCAAGCAAGTCGTTACTACTGTGACGTCTGTGGCTATTGGATCTTACTTCGGTGATGTAAAACAGCGTTTCTCCCCTCAAGGAGTACTGGTAGCTGTTATCGATGTAACGCAGAGTTACGTCCCCTCACGGACTGTCGGAATGATTACTTCTACGTCGTGGAGCAGCACTTCCCCTCACGGAATGCTCGTAGGACTGCATGCGATGTGACACAGTGACGTGCCCTCTGGCTGTCTGAATACTGCATGATTGGCTTAGAAACGCCCGAAGCTTTATACTATTTTACTACAAAAAAATAAGGCTCAAGCCTTTTCTGTGGTCAACTTCTAAAATAATGGTGCCACCAATATAAAAATTATACCTTCCGAAAACTCGTCTTCTCAATGTCACATGATCTTATTGCACCTAAGAATCGATCGTGCAATTCGGAGATATTAATTAATTTCTCGTCCTCAATTGTGTGGGTGTTGCATTCTTTTTGCTCTCTCCCCTCCACAGAGGCTTAGGTACTTCCCCTATGACGTAGCCTTACGTCGGCAGTTTATTTCTGCACAATTATTACATGGTTTCTCTATACTGAAAAATCTCTCATTCCAAATGATTCACTGTACTGTGCTTGTTTACTCATTATTATGCTCGTAAACGTGTTAATTTTAATTATTCCTCTTCTGGCGCGTATGCGACGTTGTCAATTTCCAGCCACGTCAGCTTGAATTCCGATTCAGGCTTCTCTTTCTATCACGGTGGAAAATTCCACTCAGTTATTAATACTCGTGACCAGCCCTCTCTGCAATGTCGAGTGGGGTGATCTCATCTAAGGAGCATCTGTCCCTAGTCGCTTGCACAATGTTAAGCTATATTCCTGGCTTAAAATCTCTCTCCGTTCCTTTAAGAAACTATACGTTTCTTTCATTTCTTCCTTAAGGATATTGGTTCGACCGTCATGGACCCTATGGCCCATGGGTTCATTTGGTAGCATTTATTTTAATGGTATTAATGTTCCTTGTTTATATAGTTTCATTTATATTTCGTGGAATTAAGGCACATAGTCCTTTATTTAATCCAAGTACACATATAAAATGCCAATGTTACAAATGATTCTTCTGCGTTTAAAATCATACACACGTTTTTGAATACTAAAAACTACAATGAACCTAAAAATGTAAAATAAAACTCATACATCAAAAAGTAGATATGCATAGTAAAGCTGTACACTAAGTGGGCAGAAGAGGCACCTCAAGTCTGGCACAATCCTCGGTTCAGCGCCTTCTTCACTGTTAGCCAAAGCTTTAGTGTCCGAGTTGCGGTCACTCTCTTCTGTGTCATTGACATTTCCACTTCTGAAGAAGACAATTCAATCCCTTATCTGTTGACATAGAATATGATTTAGATATTAGGAAGTCATTTTTGAAAGCCTTTGTCTGGAGCGTGGCACTCTATGGAAGTGAAACTTGGACTATTGGAGCAACAGAAAAGAGGAGAATTGAGCTTTTGAAATGTGGTGTCTCAGGAGAATGATGAAGATCAGATGGGTAGATAAGGTTACACACGAAGAGGTATTAAGACGAGTGGGAGAGGAGAGATGTTTCTGGCAGCTGCTAATGAAGATAAGAGATAGGTTGGTACGACACTCAGGAATAGCAAGCTTAGTTATGGAAGGAAGGGTCAAGGACAAGAACTGTAGGGGTAGACCAAAGTTATAATATGTTAAACAGATTGCCTCGGATGTAGGGTGTGGTAGATATGTAGAGATGAAACGATTAGCTCAGGACAGGGAGGCATGGAGAGCTGCATCAAACGAGTCAAAAGACTGAAGACTCATACAACAACATTCGTTTTATTCGTGAAAAAGTCTCTTCGTGGCAGCACATTGCTCTCTCAGTAAAACTACATTCTCTCTTTCTTCCTTTTCCATACTATCAAGCAAGTAATTTATCTTTTTTTACTTCTTCTGGATTCATTCCATAGCACTGCGATTCGTAAATTGGAGCGAGTCACTGAAAACTTATCACATACAGCTCAGTACGGTATAGCACAGCACTACATGTGCGTGGTGGGAACCACCGCACCATAACTCAACAGCCCACAGAGACAACAGATAGCGAACTGAAGTGTGAGTGTCGCAATAAACCGCAAGCTGGAGGCCCGAACTACACTAGTGTCCAAAAGTTAAGCTGAAGTTACGAATAAGCAGGGCAACAGGAAATAGACCGTAAATCGCACAAGATATGCACCTACCAACCTTGCATGTTCGCTCTGTATAGGAAGGGAGCATTTCCTTCTTTGACTAGTGGCGTAATCGCAAGGTAAACACAGCCAGTGCCTGCGCCCCATATTCCCCCAGTCGTGTTTGCCCTGTTATAGTGTGTGGAGTAAAGCCTTGTGAACGTGACAACATAATGGTACAATGACGCTATTTGGACCCCATTTTGCAGAGTAGAATACTCGGCCGCCTGGAAGTAGGCCAGACACAGACCGAAGGCGCCGTATCCTTGAATGTGCCACAAAGTGTCATTTCCAGGCTTTGGAGACGATTTCGAGACACAGGAGATGTTAGTCGTAGACCAGTACCAGGTCGACCAAGAGTAACCACCCCACAGCAGGACCGATATCTGGCCTTAACCGCCCGACGAAATCGGAGCGCACCTGCGAGACAATTGTCGGCGGAGCTGTTGCTGTTTCCCGGCAAACTCTGTACCGGAGGCTCAGAACAGCAGAGCTGTTTGCCAGACGCCCAGCGGTGTGTGTCCCGCTCACCCCAGCACAGAGACGGGCCCGTTTACTGTGGAGCCGTCAACGTCGAAACTGGACCATGAATGAATGCAGGCATGTGCTCTTAACAGATGAATCCCGCTTCAGTTTGCAGAACGATTCCCGTCTGGAGAGAACCGAGTAGCCGATACAACCACAGGAACACCGTGGAACGGGACCAGCATGGTGGTGGTGGTGTCATGGTGTGGGGCGGCATCATATTGAATGGCCATACGGACATGCACATCTTCATGGGTGGTTCAAGGTACACCGTGAAGGCTCGGCGATACACGGATGAGGTACTGAGACCACATGTTCGACTCTTCAGTGGTGCGGTTGGTCCAGCCTTCCTCTCAATGGTCGATAATGCCCGACCGCACCGTGCTGCTCTGGTAGATGCATTTCTGGCTGGAGAAGACATTCATCGCTTGGAATGGCCAGCGAGGTCTGCGGATATGAATCCTATAGAACATGCCTGGGATGCATTGGGGGAGGCGAATTGCATCCCGTCAGCCTCCACCAAGGACCCTCCAAGACCTTCGTATTGCCTTTTCGGAGGAATGGGATCGACTGCCAAAAGAGCTCTTGGACCATCTGATAGAGAGCATGCCACGTC
Organism: Meconema thalassinum; assembly: GCA_946902985.2. Lineage (NCBI taxonomy): Eukaryota > Metazoa > Arthropoda > Insecta > Orthoptera > Tettigoniidae > Meconema > Meconema thalassinum. The sequence goes on from OX336391.1 coordinate 145,187,479, forward strand.
GATGTGAAGCATGTGTGGGCGTTAGGGGTAACCATACACCCTATTAACAGCATATTCTGTTGTAGAAGACGTGCCCAAGATTTGTTAGTTGTTGTCAAAGATGCACCATAGCTATCAGAATCTTTCTGACACTGTTTGTTCGGACAAGTTGTGAGACATATGGTGTGTGATTCAGCTTCCGTTTGTTCAGCAATCCGTCTGACAATCCTATCAGTCGATATGGCCTCGTTTACTGGTTATGCTTAATTTTGGCACTAGTGTAGGAGAAGGTGACAAGGGATGCCCATCAAGCAACTATTCACTGAACTGTAGCGGTCGAAAAGCCGCTGCGCGTGTACTGGAGGATTAAGTCTTGGAACGATTAGTCAGGTCTTTTCTGAAGTCACCTCTTAGCTGGCAACCCCTTTTTGTTCTGGGGTAGTGGACAGGATTACCATGGTACGCAGAAGGGTTCAATGATAATAAAACCTGGCATATGGTCCCACTGGATGTGAGTGTTTATTGTTGTTGGTTCATTTACAGGGCTTGTGACATCGTGGTAGTGTAGCCTCATGTATTTGGGTCTGCGTTTAATCTTATACAGAGGGTCTTTTCTACACAACGGAACCTCGCTGTGGCCGCGTGGCGGAAGGCACTGGCGCTAGCAGCAGCGTAGCGCCCAAATAGTTTAACACATTTACACTTTTTAACGTATTTAATAATCTTCATTTATTACATGAATTTCAAGTAGTTGCTGGAAATGCTATCATTCAATTTCTAGACACACGTTCCACCGACGTAGGAAGATTTGGTACACTCGCTGTAATTCATCCTCACTGATATTTCGTATCAGTGCAGTTATTTCCTTCTTGAGAGCCTCCAGAGTACGTGGATTATTTCTTTATACCTTTTGTATCTGGTTCCTCCACAAGTAAAAATCACGCGGTGATGAAACGTACGAACACATTTATTGTAAGACTTCTTCTTGAGAAGATAAGTTTCCACTACGAAAATTCGATGTTTTGTTCTATACCTAATCATGTTCACGGGATACGAGATAGGCTACAGTACTTTGGCACAAGTTTTAATTATCTCTCTTGCCAGCTGCGTATGTAATAAAAGCAATGACGGCATCGAGGGCTTCCCGACCTGCTGTTGTAATCGGTACATGCTACAAATCTGGCGGCGACTCCCTGCGACCTGTCCAACACCCGACCTCTGCGGCATTCCGTTCTATAGGGAAGACCTTCACTGTAAATAGCTTTGAAGCTGATTTCCAGTGTTGTATTATTGCCAATAATTGATATTAATATTGTTTAATCTGATAACCTGTTTTGTTTTTATTGCTGTATATGTGTGTTTTTAATAGGGGCAAGGAGTGGGGTCGGAAGTGGTCTTGGACTGAAATTTAGCAACCATTTGCCTTTAGTATAATCAGGGAATACTAACGGAAATCACTCCTGGGATGTCCTAGGTGTGAATTGAAATACCATTTCTCAGTTCTGCTGCACGATCAATATTAAATCAATATTAAATTTCTTAGCAGAGCCGGGAATCGGACCCAGACTTTAACGGCGATAGCCAAGAATGCTGGTCACTGCGCCACTAGGTGGTCTCTTCTACCATGGAAACGTCTAATAGATACAGTATTCAAAGGTATTTAATTCCCTTGCCATTAAGCGATATACGACAATATTATTTATCTTGTGGATGTACTGTAAAACCTGCCGGAAGCGGAACGCAATCGTTCCCGATGTTCTTGCCATTTTCACACTTTTCCGTTTTGCAAAGTAATGGTGTTGAAGAACTAGGTGTCAAGTACAAGGACAGGAGGACGATTTGGAAATTGTATGAAGATGAGATAGCGGTTATACGATGTGGAGATTCCACAACAGAGGCCAACGTTAAGCAAGGAGTTCGGCAAGGTTGTTCGCTCTCATAAATTCTTTTTAATGCGTACATCCAAAAAGCAATAGATGAAGTAAATGATAATTTGCCAATTACTGGAGGTCTCAATATTCAAGGAGAAATAATTAACATGCTTCGCTTTGCGGATGATATCGCAGTCCTGGCAGAAAACGAATATGATCTGATTTATACATTAGAAGAAATGGAATCTATCTTCAACAAATATAACATGAAGATCAACAAAATGAAAACCAAAGTTCTTCTCTGTAGCCGGCAGTATGAACCTCCTCGTTGTACTTTAAATGGAGAACAGTTGACAAACATACAGGAGTTCACTTACCTTGGTAGCTAAATAACAGCAGATGAAAGAAATAGAAGAGAAATAGTCAGCCGCTTCAACCAAGCCAAAATAGCATTCAACAAGAATGGAAAGCTCTTTACTGTACATGAAAAAAAAAAAAAAACATTAGTATGAGCCTCAGGAAACGTCTTGTGAAGATATATGTGTGGAGCGTACTGTTGTATGGTAGTGAAACCTGGACTCTTAGCTTGGCTGATAAGAAACGAATAGTAGCCTTTGAAATATGGTGCTACAGGAAAATACTAAAATTTCCATGGGTTGACAAAGTCAGTAATGAAGAAACGCTGAAAAGGATCAGAGAGAAGCCATAATTATGGAATATGCTTACTCACCGAAGAGACAATTGGATTGCACATATCTTGAGGCATGAAATTCTTCTGCACACAATACTGGAGGGCAATGTGGAAGGAAAGAACTCTAGAGGTAGACCACGGCTAGGATACATAAAACAAATCATTCACGACAGGGGTTGTGATAACTACTTGGATTTGAAGAGACTAGCCACAGAGCGGAGTTCATGGAAAGCTGCTACAAACCAATCTTCGGATTGAACACCACAGAAGAAGAGTGTTAATAAGACAAAATACACAACCAAGAAATACTGTATTATCGCATATAATTACAATGAAATAATAATTTAAAATATAGGTCTGTAAATAAAAAAGAAAATAAGTTCACATGTATTACCCTGTATTTTCAACTTACGTACAAACATTTCAGTTTCTCTGCTCGTTTCTTTGTTTCCACATGTCTTTCAAAGTGCATTGTTACGACTTCTGTACAAGAGAACGTTGTATGATCTCCTTGCATCCTGCATTAACTCCAGGAGTTCTGGAACATTCTTGAAAGCTGCAAATTCCTGAAGGTCACTCCCAACAGATAGTGCTTCTCCAAATGTGTGTATTTTTAGCTCCCTCTCGTTGCCTTCATCGTCATCGTCATCCATTTCTTCCATGACTACCCAACCTGCTGTTTTCGGCAACAATATCAGCTGCACTTTGAATGTCTTCAGTCGTTGATGTTCCCTAGAACTTTGGTGCTAGTACAATCGCGCTCAAAATTTAGTACTGTACATAGCTTTGTATTGTGGATAAGATAATCCGTCTTAGTCAGGTTATTTACGCCTACAATTCCAGAATTTCTTTCCGTTTCCGCGTTAGGCAGTTTTCCGGTTTACAGTGTCATTTTACGTAGGAAAAACCTCCTTTCCGAATTCTGTTTTCCGTTTGTCCAGTATAATTTTCCGGTATATTGTACCCGCTCAGCGGATGGATGCTCAGTCAGTCCACGGCTTGGCTACTGCGGTACGGGGTGTGTTACGTCCCTTCCCTAGCAGACTGAACATCCGATATGTATACACAATCCGGTTGACAAGATTCAGGAAAAACTCAACATGACAATTTAAAAACACAAATCTTTTATTCAATAAAAGAAAATATTAATTCACTCAAACAAAAACATTATAAAAACCAAAATCACTTGATACTTTCCCTTCAAGTGTCACTAACAAAATAATCAACTCAAAATTTATCAACTTAAATCACTTGGACTTGTCTCTTCAAGTTTCACTCATAAACCAAAATAAATTCATTAATCAGAAATCACTAAAATTCACTGTAATGTCATTTCATTTTCTGTGACGTTTCAGAACTATTTTTGTCTTGCTTAAAATTAAACCCTTAATATTTATTTATATTTATTTTACTTAGGCGTCGAGCGCCTATCATTTACATTTGATACTTTCTCCAAGGCTTTGGATATTTACATTCTTTCATTTACCCTTTAAGGTTTCTTGGTCATTTATGTTTACTTAAATATTTATTCATTTATGATTTATCAAGTCCTTTGGATCTTAATAATAATTCTTTTCATTTACCCTTCGGGGTCTCTTTATTATTTAAGTTATTTGAATATTCATTTATTTACCAAGTATTTAGCCTTTGGACCTTCATAATAATTCTTCACAAAGACTTAGATGTGGAAAATAATATCGTACTGTACAGAAAACATGTCATGTCTAAGGATCGAATCCGTAACCCTCCAGTTACCCCTCATGCATCTAGGTGATTTGCTATTTGCGCTGTGCTGTGTGCTTTATTATTTATTACTGTGGGATATTTATTTATAACAAATTACATTATTCCTTAGCTCGTCATTTGTTTATCTCTGGAAGAAGGAATTTTCTTTATCAACAACATACTATTTGACATGTCCGTCAAATCATAATACAACATTCAAACTTTTACTCTGGATGATTTTTTTCACTCCCGCCAAAATGATTCTATAATTTATTTTGCTGGCACCTCTTTTGTTTAGATTTTTAAATATTTCCGTACTGGCCAGACATTACTGGACGGTCGCGCCCATTAAGATATATCCTCTCTCTGTCACACAAGAGCAAGGCCACGGACAAGGTCGTTCCTTTCCCTTGTGGTTCTTTCAGGCGAGATTATGATGTCCAGCTATCCTCAAAGCCTTTATACTGGGGCAGCTTTAAACCTATGTTTCCAAGACTTACAAATTCATTTTACCATAGAGATTTACTTCGCTCTTTTATTATTATTATTATTATTATTATTGATCCTTTGGGACCAAGCTCTCTATTGACTCGGTAGACGAGTGGGTTCGAGCCCCACCGTCGGCCGTCCTTGAAATGGTTTTCCGTGGTTTCCCCATTTTCAACACCAGGCAAATGCTGGGACGGTACCTTCTGACAGGCCACGGCCGCTTCCTTCCACATCCTTGCCCAGTTTCATTCACCATCATTCATTTCATCTCTCATTAACTCCTCTCATGAGGTTGGCGTCTGGAAGGGCATCCGGCCGTAAAAATCATCGCCACAAAGACTTCCATCGCATCTCATCCCCGACCCCGTTGGAAAAACGGGAATAATAAGGGGTAGACATACATTATTATTATTGATCCTTTGTTCCCAGGATAGTGATATTTAATTCGGAGATGATGTAAGATAGTTTACGGTTCCTATTTCTTACGACGCTTATAATACCTCCAACAATGCCTATTATTTCAACAATGCCTCCTTTTACAACAATATTATACTGCAACAAATCCTAGCTGGGACGTCCATCCTACAACCGGAGTTACATATATTCGACGCTTTCTTTATCCTTACAACAATATTCGACGCTTATTTAGTGGGAATTTCTTATCCACGATTCAACAATACCTTTACAACAATATTCGACGCTTATTTAGTGGGAATTTTTCATCCACGATTCAACAATACATTTACAACAATATTCGACGCCTATTTAGTGGGAATTTTTCATCCACGATTCAATAATACCTTTCAATAATACCTTTACAACAATATTCGACGCTTATTTAGTGGGAATTTTTTATCCACGATTCAACAATACCTTTACAACAATATTCGACTCTTATTTAGTGGGAATTCTTCATCCACGATTCAACAATACCTTTACAACAATATTCGACGCTTATTGAGTGGGAATTTTTCATCCACGATTCAATAATGCCTTCAATAATACCTTTACAACAATATTCGACGCTTATTTAGTGGGAATTTTTCATCCACGATTCAAAAATTTCACTACATTTTTCATCTCACGAATAAATCTATCCGGGCTTAACGCATTTTCTTTATATTCACTTGAAACTATATTTTATTATTTCTTTATTACTGGCACTTATGGCAACACAACGTGCTTGGATATTACCACAACATTTGCCTGATTTCGGCATTTACACAATTTATTTCATAATTTTTGGCATAATAGCCTATAACATAATATATTCATTTGGGGGTTTTATTCCACCTTTATACTTGGATCTTTACTATTTATTTTTATTTATTGATACTTTATTTCTCGCTCTACTTTTCATTTTTGAGTTCCTAGACGCGGATCTTTAAATACGATTTTTTATATTTTTACTTACTTATCATTTTATTTTCATTCTTATCATTTATATATTTACTTTAATTCATTACGATGCTTTATTCTTTCGATACTATTCTTTGGTCTACAATTTAACCGTTATTATTTTACTTTATTCCCTTGGATTTTACAATTTTATTATGGTGCATATTTAATTCATAATTTGGCAACAATTTACGCCATTTAATTCATTATTTTTATTCCTTCTTCCAAATTTATTTATTTATTATATATCTCTTTAATCGAGCTTCTTATTTCTTTCTTTTAACTAATCCCAATAACGTTTTATTTCCACCGAGGCGGTCCTCGTGGCTAACAATGATCATTTTATTTAGCATTTCAATTACTTGCACATACATATTCATCAATGAATCATCCATCAGAACTCCCCAGTCGATGAATGGTTCGGTTAATATCCAGCACACAGCACAACAACAAAACATTAATACAGTTTCATCAACTCACCCAGGCTCCGATTCCATTCTCAGGCAGCTTCACCCACCGTCTTGATATCTACTCATCCATCATAACACTCTTTCCTGACACTTTTACCTGACACTTATTCATTTTGCACTTGAGACGTGGAAACATAATATAACACTCGGCACAATAGCATTTTTCAACACACGACCCCATTTCAGAGCTTTGGCAATGGTGGTGCGTAGTGGTTGGTTCTTGACGATTCCTAACGTTTCTGCATTGAACGTGCTAATTGGCTCCTTCCTACTCTTGAAATCCCTGGCTCCGTGTAAGTCTCTGAACCCACGTCCCCGTTCACACGTTCCTACTGGATTCTGGATCAAGTTCCTTGTATTTGTCCTTACTCGTTCCGTGATATTTCTTTATTTGAGAGATCTAATTCCTAGCTCGGTTTCTACTTTGAGAACCTTCACTTGTTTATGTAACGCTTTAGATCTGGAGTCTCGAACCCACAGTCTCTCTAGGTCCATACTCATTCCTTTATGATTAATTACTTGCTGATTTTATCCTTTTAGGGATTTGTCGCTGATATTGTCTTTGTTGACGCAATGTTACTTATTATTCCGTATTTTACGAATTGTCTTTTTAGAATTTCGCTTTCCGTAATTTTTGCCTGTGTTTCGACTTTGCGTGTGTTACTTGACTAACCCGCACTTTTACGGTCTTAACGTTCTTTGATTTGACACGGCGTGACTGATATTGTCGCGATTTTTATTGATCTAGCGCATAACGCTATAGTGATCACTCAGAATACGAAACGATGACCCGAATGTTCGTTATCACTTGACGAATTTCAGCACAGCGTTCTCGCCGGCTTACTAACTGGTTGATAGGATGTGATGTATCGTCATGTCCCTCTGGACTGACTAACTGTATGAGCTGTGATGCAGCACGACCCCTTCACGGTCTGACTGAAACTGCATTATCTTGTGATACAGCGTCTCCCTTCAAGGAGTCCTTGTAAACTGCATACGGTCCTCTTGGATCACTCCCTATTTATTTGCTTCTATGAAAAATAAACTATTTTGTCTACGGAGCAAAAATTATCTCCTGAACCAATTGTGGTATACTTTTGGAAAAATATTCATTTTATAGCTTGCGCACTGATCGTCTCGTTTTCATCATGTTTTTCCGAATCCGATCGTGGGGATGTATTTATTTAAATAAAATTCGTTCCTCTATGTGTGTGGGAGGCTGTTTTTTATACCCTACTCCTTCTTTTAGCTTGGGTGAAGTCCCCTTCGTAAAGCGCTGACTTTGCTTTTCTATTCTTCACGTTATTCAGTGACTTTTACTGTTCTAAAATTTCTCATTTCCTAAATGAATAGCTTTTACGAAAAGTTTTCTTAAAGATTTTGGTTATCTTGGCTAATATTATTAATTTATGCCAGTTTCTCAGCTCCGCCCTCGCGCGCTGTTATCAATTTATAGCTGAATTTGCATTTTCTCCTTGGATCTTGCATCTCTCTCTACTGTCGGTTAATCCCCTTCGTCTATTTTTAATTCTGAGTAACTGTTTTATTGCTGACTGCGCGATGATGTCACTTATGCAGCTGGCCCGTTACGACACACTTTTTGTCAGCTCTGTGCGTCACGTATGTGCCTATTTGATATTAACCCTTTTGATAATTCAATATATCGTAAAAACGTCCTGTTTTCTCATTTTCCTGAATAGTCAAGGGTTCAAGTCTTGTGCCAAAATTCATTTGGGCACAATTTCCTCCTTCAAAGGAAATACATTTTTGAAAATTTTTGAGAAAATTTATTTTCAAAAATTTGTTTTTCTAAAATTTCTGGCACACCCTGTACTTCATATTTCTTCTTAATTTATCTTGTCATACGGGAACGCATACAGCTCAACCCGTTTGGAATATTTAAAAAACTTTTCAGAAAAAAATTGGGACACACTGTATAATGTTTATTCTTTAATTATTCATTTCGCCATTGGACGTTTTCCTTTTACAGCGGTTCCTTGCAGTCTAGCTCACTGGCTTTATTCGCACGGTTCCCCCTTGTGGCTATCATATTTTATGACTTCTTAAGTGTGTCTCGAGACCTCATTCGCCTGTCCCTTCCTCAAGGATCTATTTACAACTCTGGGTCGTGTTATTCAAACAATAATGGCTAAGGCCTTACTGCTTTCTTGTTTTTCTTTTGGTTTCTGTTCGTTCCTCAAGGGTCTATAATCCATTCCTTTTTGTCTTTTCAGATCCCTTGTGTTTCCATTCATCGTTTTTCTTTCACAGTGCCTTTGTGTCTTTCTTCTCCAGGTTATCCACCAAGTTATTTCTATTTTTCTTTTAACCACCATCTAATCCTAGATAATATATACATTTTTAAATGCTTCACACTTAATGCCTTTTCCTTTCCTCTTTCTAAGATGATTTATCCACATCTTCTTCTTAATCTTAGGGCCTTAAACATTTCTTCTTCTTCTTCCCAATCTTCCATGTCTCCTTCCTCAAAGTAGTTCTCGTCTTATCCCCCTTCTTCTTGTTTTTCTTCTTCTTCGTCTTCTTAGTTTCCTTCCTCAAAGTAATTTTCGTCTTTTCCCTCTTCTTCTTGTTCTTCTTCTTCTTCATCTTCTCCTCCCATTTCCTCCTCCATGTTTTCTTCTACTTGTTTTCCGGGGTACTCTTCACCCCTTCTTTATTTATTTCTTGGGCGTCAATTTCTTGACTTGCGATTTCTTTCCATCTCGTCACTAGTTCTCGGGCCCTTTTTCCTACTTCTCCCCCATAGTATCTCAATTCGTTAACTGTACTTCCTACCTTGATTGGTTCTAAATACTCCAGGTTCATCGGCATATGACTTTAAAAATTTAGGCAGTACAACATCGTGCCTTCTTCATGTCTACATCACTCTAACGCTCTCTGGTAGTAAATAATTGTATTCTCTACCCCTGAGCTATCATAGTTTATTTCTACTTGTGCTTTCCTTTCTCCCTTTGTTCTCTTAATCCGTCCTCTGGGTATCTTTCTTCCCCATTCTTTTAACTCACTCCGCGTTAATCTAAAAATGATTTTCTTTTTCACTCTCTTCCAAATTCGGGTCTTTCTTTTGACTACTCTTATTCTCTTTCTATCCCTTCTTTTGATCCCTTTCTTCTTTACTGATTTCAGATGAAGCTTACCCGATCGTTCCTTTCCTCCTAATTCTGGATACCTACGTTGGTCCCTTTGTGCTACTTTTTCCTGCTCCCGTTCTTCCTCTTTAATTTCTGCTATCCAATCTCTAACTTCGGTCATTTCTATCTCTAAGTTGACTTCTGTCGCATTTGACGCAAAAATATCACTTATCCCTAAAATTCCGTTCACAATAATAGGATTGAATTCCGACTGTGCTTCTCCGTTCAAGAAGCTGATTATAGCTCTGGTTTTTTCACTGTATCCGGGTTCCTCTACCACCATGTCATTTCTCAAATTCGGGTTATCATTGCAAAACGTCCCTGAAATATGGTTCGCGTTTTGATTCCTATCACTACACAATTAGTTTCCTTATCTCTAGACTCGTTTCTTTTACCATTTGACACATTTTCATTTCCTACATGCCCTTTGTTTTCATCAGTACTGTTTACATATTCATCTTCCTTATTATTTAATAGAAATAGATTTTCATATGAACCCTCTGTAACATGTATTTCACATTCGTCAATATCATTTGAAATTTCATTTTCCTTACAACTAGACACAATAATATTTTCATTTAGGCAGTTTTCATCATACATTTTACCTTCTTCAACATTTTCCTCTTCCTTAAAAGTTAACACATAGACATTTTCATTTTGAACCACATTTTCAACATGCATTTCATTTTCATTTCCTAATACACTCTTATTCCCTAAGTTTATATCTAATACATACATTTCCTTATTTTCTACTGGTACATCAATTTCAATTCTTTTTTCATCTATAAATTTAATTGGCTCTAGGATATTATTTTTTCTACCTAGCATTTTAGTTTCAAGATTTTGACTTGGCATTTTACTATCATTGCTTTCAATTGACACGATATTGTCGTCACTATTAATGTTTACAATTTCTATAATATCTTTTGCTTCTACTCTCTGGTCATATTTAGTTTGCTTGCCTACATTATCCAATGTATTAAGTACTTTATCAAACATATTATTCATATTAATTCTTAGATTCTCATAGCATCCTATACGTGTTTCATTCCACTGCTTAATGCTTTCTAGCAGAGTCTCTGTAGGTTCCTCCATGTTCCTTTTTTCATGAATGTTATCTTGAATCTTATTCCTTATACCCTCCAGGTCCTTTTTATTTTCATTAATGTTCTCTTGAATCTTACTGTTTATAGCTTCCGTATTTTCCTGAAGCTTATTGTCTATAGCTTCTAAGAGACTTTTCATCTCCTCTGTCATAGCCATTCTTCTTCCAATAATTTGAGAAAAGATGGGCTATTACTACCCAAGAATGAATCATGCACACTAGGTAATCACGAGTTCGATCCGACATGCTTGCACTATTTTTTTCCTTTTTGAGGTGAAATGACCAATGGGTGTGTATATATAACGAACCCGTCCACACGTCCCTCCTTCATAACCATTAACCAATTCAAGCAAGACATTTTTAAAATTTGAAATTTTGAAAATCCCGAAATTTTCCAAAAAAAATCAGGAAAAACTCGAGTTTTCCTGGTTTCCCTTGGAAAAACCCGCCTCACGCCTTCGGCACCGAAGAAGAGTTTACACCCCCCCCCCTCGATGGTACCGGGGCTGTACCTTTTGGTCACCTTCCGTAAGACAACGGCAAAAAACAAGTTTTTGGATAACCACTAGGGGTGGTTTTTACCGCCTATTGCCCCACGTTGGAACCAAGCCAAAGAACAGTTTATGTAGGGGGCATATCTCCTTAAATTTATTTACGTTCGGCGGGCGGTTGCGGTCGCTATTATTTACTTTATTTACTTTTATTTTTAACAATTCTTGGACCGTCTTTTCTTGTCACCTTGTGCACATATCAAGTACCTCAACATATGAGTCCCCTGTACCCGCTCAGCGGATGAATGCTCAGTCTGTCCACGGCTTGGCTACTGCGGTACGTGGTGTGTTACGTCCCTTCCCCAGCAGACTGAACATCCGATATGTATACACAATCAGGTTGACAAGATTCTGGAAAAACTCAACATGACAATTTAAAAACACAAATTTTTTATTCAATAAAAGAAAATATTAATTCACTCAAACAAAAACATTATAAAAACCAAAATCACTTGATACTTTCCCTTCAAGTGTCACTCACAAAATAATCAACTCAAAATTTATCAACTTAAATCACTTGGAATTGTCTCTTCAAGTTTCACTCATAAACGAAAATAAATTCATTTATTCAGAAATCACTAAAATTCACTGTAATGCCATTTCATTTTCTGTGACGTTTCAGAACTATTTTTGTCTTGCTTAAAATTAAACCCTTAATATTTATTTATATTTATTTTACTTAGGCGTCGAGCGCGCCAATCATTTACATTTAGTGCTTTCTCCAAGGCTTTGGATATTTACATTCTTTCATTTACCCTTTTGCTTGCCACGGTGGGTGCGTGGTTATAGTGTCGGACTACCAACCCCAAGATTGCAGGTTCGCTCCTGGCCATGGTAAGTGATTTTTGAAAGGCGACAAAAATCACGACACTCATGTCATACGTTGTTGGCATGTTAAAGAACCCATTTGAATTCAGTAGGCCGTGTTCAATGGCAAAATTAATCTCGGGATTTTCCGCCAACACAAAGTTCCTCCATTCTCTACTTGAAAGCGCTGTAGTGTCAAGGAGTTTAGATATCTATCTAACCTCCTTGACTTTCATAGCGTTCAAAGGAACGACGAAATTCGACATGCAAGCTACCCTCTGGGTGTCAATTAACAAAGCTTGCACCAGGCATCCGAGGCCATACGATATTATTATTATTTACCCTTTAAGGTTTCTTGATCATTTATGTTTACTTAAATATTTATTCATTTATGATTTATTAAGTCCTTTGGATCTTAATAATAATTCCTTTCATTTACCATTCGGGGTCTCTTTATTATTTATGTTATTTGAATATTCCTTTATTTACCAAGTATTTAGCCCTTTGTACCTTCACAATAATTCTTCACAAAGCCTTAGTTGTGGAAAATAGTATCGTACTGTACAGAAAACATGTCATGTCTAAGGATCGAATCCGTAACCCTCCAGTTACCCCTCATGCATCTAGGTGATTTGCTATTTGCGCTGAGCTGTGTGCTTTATTATTTATTACTGTGGGATATTTATTTATAACAAAATACATTATTTCTTAGCTCGTCATTTGTATATCTCTGGAAGAAGGAATTTTCTTTATCAACAACATACTGTTTGACATGTCCGTCAAATCTTAATACAACATTCAAACTTTTACTCGGGATGATTTTTTTCACTCCCGCCAAAATGATTCTATAATTTATTTTGCTGGCACCTCTTTTGTTTCGATTTTTAAATATTTCCGTACCGGCCAGACATTACTGGACGGTCGCGCCCATTAAGATATATCCTCACTCTCTCTCACAAGAGCAAGGCCACGGACAAGGTCGTTCCTTTCCCTTGTGGTTCTTTCAGGCGAGATTTATGATGTCTAGCTACCCTCAAAGCCTTTATACTGGGGCAGCTTTAAACCTATGTTTCCAAGACTTACAAATTCATTTTACCACAGAGATTTACTTCGCTCTTTTATTATTATTATTATTATTATTATTATTATTATTATTATTATTATTATTATTATTATTATTATTGATCCTTTGTTCCCAGGATAGTGATATTTAATTCGGAGATGATGTATGATAGTTTACGGTTCCTATTTCTTACGACGGTTATAATACCTCCAACAATGCCTATTATTTCAACAATGCCTCCTTTTACAACAATATTATACTGCAACAAATCCTAGCTGGGACGTCCATCCTACAGCGGGAGTTACATATATTCGACACTTTATTTATCCTTACTACAATATTCGACGCTTATTTAGTGGGAATTTCTCATCCACGATTCAACAATACCTTTACAACAATATTCGACGCTTATTTAGTGGGTATTTTTCATCCACGATTCAACAATACCTTTACAACAATATTCGACGCTTATTTAGTGGAAATTTTTCATCCACGATTATTCAATAATACCTTTCAATAATACCTTTACAACAATATTCGACGCTTATTTAGTGGGAATTTTTCATCCACGATTCAACAATACCTTTACAACAATATTCGACGCTTATTTAGTGGGAATTTTTCATCCACGATTCAATAATACCTTTCAATAATACATTTACAACAATATTCGACGCTCATCTCACGAATAAATCAATCCGGGTTTAACGCATTTTTTATATTCACTTGAAACTATATTTTATTATTTCTTTAATACTGGCACTTACGGCAACACAACGTGCTTGGATATTATCACAACATTTGCCTGATTTCGGCATTTACACAATTTATTTCATAATTTTTGGCATAATAGCCTATAACATAATATATTCATTTGGGGGTTTTATTCCACCTTTATACTTGGATCTTTACTATTTATTTTTATTTATTGATACTGTATTTCTCTCTCTACTTTTCATTTTTTAGTTCCTAGACGCGGATCTTTAAATACGATTTTTTCTTTATATTTTTACTTACTTATCATTTTATTTTCATTCTTATCATTTATATATTTACTTTAATTCATTACGATGCTTTATTCTTTCGATACTATTCTTTGGTCTACAATTTAACCGTTATTATTTTACTTTATTCCCTTGGTTTTACAATTTTATTATAGTGCATATTTAATTCATAATTTGGCAACAATTTACGCCATTTAATTCATTATTTATATTCCTTCTTCCAAATTTATTTATTTATTATATATCTCTTTAATCGGAACTTCTTATTTCTTTCTTTTAACTAATCCCAATAACGTTTTATTTCCACCGAGGCGGTGGTCGTGGCTAACAATGATCATTTTATTTAGCATTTCAATTACTTGCACATACATATTCATCAATGAATCATCCATCAGAACTCCCCAGTCGATGAATGGTTCGGTTGATATCCGGCACACAGCACAACAACAAAACATTAATAAAGTTTCATCAACTCACCCAGGCTCCGATTCCATTCTCAGGCAGCTTCACCCACCGTCTTGATCTCTACTCATCCATCATAACACTCTTTCCTGACACTTTTACCTGACACTTATTCATTTTACACTTGAGACGTGGAAACACAATATAACACTCGACACAATAGCATTTTTCAACACACGACCCCATTTCAGAGCTTTGGCAATGATGGTTCGTAGTGGTTGGTTCTTGACGATTCCTAACGTTTCTGCATTGAACGTGCTAATTGGCCCCTTCCTACTATTGAAATCCCTGGCTCCTTGTATGTCTCTGAACCCACGTCCCCGTTCACACGTCCTACTGGATTCTGGATAAAGTTCCTTGTATTTGTCCTTACTCGTTCCGTGATATTTATTTATTTGAGATATCTAATTCCTAGCTCGGTCTCTACTTTGAGAACCTTCACTTGTCTATGTAACGCTTTAGATCTGGAGTCTCGAACCCACAGTCTCTCTAGGTCCATACTCCTTCCTTTATGATTAATTACTTGCTGATTTTATCCTTTTAGGGATTTGTCGCTGATATGGTCTTTGTTGACGCAATGTTACTTATTATTCCGTATTTTAGGAATTGTCTTTTTAGAATTTCGCTTTCCGTAATTTTTGCCTCTGTTTCGACTTTGCGTGTGTTACTTGACTAACCCTCACTTTTACGGTCTTAGCGTTCTTTGATTTGACACGGCGTGACTGATATTGTCGCGATTTTTATTGGTCCAGCGCATAACGCTATAGTGATCACTCAGAATACGAAACGATGACCCGAATGTTCGGTTATTACTTGACGAATTTCAGCACAGCGTTCTCGCCGACTTACTAACTGGTTGATACGATGTGATGTATCGTCATGTCCCTCTGGACTGACTAACTGTATGAGCTGTGATGCAGCACGACCCCTTCACGGTCTGACTGAAACTGCATTGTCTTGTGATACAGCGTCTCCCTTCAAGGAGTCCTTGTAAACTGCATACGGTCCTCTTGGATCACTCCCTATTTATTTGCTTCTATGAAAAATAAACTATTTTGTCTACGTTGCA
Source organism: Meconema thalassinum (assembly GCA_946902985.2). Taxonomy (NCBI): domain Eukaryota; kingdom Metazoa; phylum Arthropoda; class Insecta; order Orthoptera; family Tettigoniidae; genus Meconema; species Meconema thalassinum. The sequence continues at coordinate 145,203,315 of OX336391.1, forward strand.
AAAATTATCTCCTGAACCAATTGTGGTATACTTTTGGAAAAATATTCATTTTGTAGCTTGCGCACTGAACGTCTCGTTTTCATAAAGTTTTTCCGAATCCGATCGTGGGGATGTATTTATTTAAATAAAATTCGTTCCTCTATATGTGTGGGAGGCTGTTTTTTTATACCCCACTCCTTCTTTTAGCTTGGGTGAAGTCCCCTTCGTAAAGCGCTGACTTTGCTTTTCTATTCTGCACGTTATTTAGTGACTTTTACTGTTCTAAAATTTCTCATTTCCTAAATGAATACCTTTTACGAAAAGTTTTCTTAAAGATTTTGGTTATCTTGGCTAATATTATTAATTTCCGCCAATTTCTCAGCTCCGCCCTCGCGCGCTTTTGTCAATTTATAGCTGAATTTGCATTTTCTCCTTGGATCTTGCATCTCTCCCTACTGTCGGTTAATCCCCTTCGTCTATTTTTAATTCTGAGTAACTGTTTTATTGCTGACTGCGCGGTGATGTCATTTATGCAGCTGGCCCTTTGCGCCACACTTTATATCAGCTCTGTGCGTCACGTATGTGCCTATTTGATATTAACCCTTTTGATACTTCAATATATCGTAAACACGTCCTGTTTTCTCATTTCCCTGAATAGTCAAGGGTTCAAGTTTTGTGCCAAAATTCATTTCGGCACAATATAAAGGGTCCGGTTTAGGCAGGTTTTACTGTATTACAACAATGTATACAAAATAAAGTATAATAAGAAATATACAAGAACTCGGGTCTTGCAGAGTGATGTCGAGTGATTCTATCCATGCTAATGCTGTTGGAGAGGCATTGATGACATCCTTCCAGTCTAGTTCTTAATAAGAATTGTACACCCGCCTGAATCAAAACTATAAAGAAAATTAATTATTTAACTTGCTTTTAGTACATGTTTCGAGGATTAATTACATTTATCCCCTTCATCAGCTTAAAAACATGTCGAAAGAACAAAATAAGACGTAGCACAGTAATAATATACGTTATCAACCCAAATATGGTGCACCATTTAATTTAGGTTATACGATCAGAATAAAATGAAATGAAATAGACGGTGACGGTGATCATCTTGCAGGTGCTTGTGACAAACAGTAGTTCCGTTTTGAAGCTTGAAATGGTAGATTTGGATTACCAATACTTCACCAATCCGTGTAGGTCTATAATTAATGAAGAGCCTGTATGCTTATAGATCCATTTTTAAGCCTTTTCAAATCAAAGCGGAAGCCGCTCTTCATTCACTGGTCAACAGTGATTTTTGTGCCGGGGCTTTTTAGGCTGATTTTATATGAATTTGATGCCCTGAATTCAAATATGCCATTAGTTTTTGCCTAGCAGCTCTAGTTTCTGAGATATTATATTTTCGTGAAATATATATTACACTTAGCCCCAGAGGAGTGCGTCAGGCCTTGGCAGCCAGCACAGTTCATATCCTCGCCGCTAGATGGGGGCTTTATTCATTCCATTCCTGACCCGGTCGGAGACTGGAAGCAGGCTGTGGATTTTTATTTTCATACATTACAATAGATTATGGTAATAAAAAAAACTAAACACGGAATTTTCATTATTATATTATACAAATATTTGTGTATCAAACATAGAGGACGAAGTAATGAATGAAATCAACCAGTCACTAAACACTTCGGAAGCTTCCTTTCCGTGACATTCCTGAATGTATTTTGGAACATTCCCTTTTTAACTCCAGCTCAGTAATCTGCCATCATGTGCATGTCCCATCTTCCTTGGTGGCGATCCTCCACAGTTTTAACATCCTGGTGAAATCGTTCACATTTTTCCTCACTGGTGTCTGCTAAATTTTCTGGAAAACGGTCTAAGTGGCTTTGTAAATAGTGCACCTTAATACTCATTTTGCACCCAAGGGATTTGAAACTGTTAAGCATCTCGTTTACCAGTTCAACATAGTTTTCAGCTTTGCGTTTGCCTAGAAAATGTTTTACAACTGACACAAATGAAGTCCAGGCTTTTAGCTCAGATTCATTCATCGAATTTACGAAGTCAGGATCCTTAATGAGTTGTCTTATTTGTGGGCCATCAAATATCCCTGCTTTAAGTTTTTCCATACTCAAGTGAGGCATGTTATTTCCTATAAATGCAAAGCATGATCCGCTCTTAACAAAAGAGCCTTCACAAACTGCTTCATACGGCCCAGCTTGATATGTAGTGGAGGAAAGATGATTTTCTCTCGTTCAACTAAGGGATCGTTAATTTTAAAAAATCCCCAAAATCCATGTTGTATATTTTTCTTCTTCTTCTGCGCGAATGGGTCTCCTAGGACCACGCGGAATCAACACTTATTGGCCTTGATGTATATTATGATTGAGAATTGCACAAAATGGACTTAGAACTGCACATTTAGTGTAAAATTGCACATAAAAACTACACAGATCTAAAAAATTGAGGTATAGAGGAAAATTAATATCTAAACAAATAGAGCTGTTAGAGGAAAATTGATTTCATATTTAGACTCAGCGACCCAAGTATACCTAAAATCAGTTACAAAATCCCCGGAACCAAAAAAAAGTCTTTTTTGTAGGCCTGTGAATAGACTTACACGTATTGGTGAAGTATTGGTATTCCAAATCTACCATTTCAAGCTTCAATACGGAACTACTATTTGTCATAAGCACCTGCAAGCTGATCACCGTCACCATCTATTTCATTTATCTTATAACCTAAATTATATGGGGCACCATATTCGGTTTAATAACGTATCTTATTACTGTGCTACGTTTTATTTTGTTCTTTCAATATGTTTTCTTTATAGTATTGATTCAGGCGGATGTACAATTCTTATTAAGAACTATTCTAGCATATCAATGCGGAACCACCATGAGTCATTTAAATAATGTAATCCTTCCAGTCACCTCTGAAACGTCTCTTGGGACATTCCTCTACAATGTGGTCTATGGTCTGCTCTGAAGCTTCACAGCCACATGATGGGGAGTGTGAGAGTCCCCATTTGTGCATGAAGTACTTAGTTCTTCCGTGACCACACCGGATTCTGTTGCAACCCTGATACATGTGTGGGGTCTTCGAGGTCATGATGATGCATACTGGCGTTGCTTTTCCATGTTTCCTTCCACACATCTTCTATCCTGAGTCGTTGCATCTCACGAGCTGTCCAGAATGGTTTCCTTGATTTGAGACGCATGTTGGGTGGACTGAGCACTATTTTTTGGACAGGTAGCCTTTGGGAAAGCTTTAAGCTATTAATATTTTCCTATTTACGGGTCATTGCTTCTTGTCGTCCCAGATGTGGTGGAGCAATGTTTCTGAGAGTGTTGTAATAATATGGAAAGTTCTGTTTACAGATCATGTAACACCGTATCCGGGAAATAATTATGATCCATGCAGTTCATACGCAAATTGAACTCCATTAAGGTCGGCTTGGTAATTTAAAATGAACGCACGACTTCCTGCTCCGTCTCTAATACCATTCTTCACGAACTTGCTACCATATGTGGCCTATTATCCCATACTAGCCTCAGGGAAATCGTCAATGCTTTACGATCCAGCATAAAGAACCTATCTCCATGTGACCCCTGCATGTAATGATTTGCATGAAAATGATTACTGGTATGTGTTCTTCTGTTTGTTTTACAGCCATACACAAAATTTCATTAATTCTTGCCTTTACCTGATTCTGGCTTTTAGACTTGTACATGGCAGATTATTGAAAATATATGATTCACATACCTTTCTGGGAGTCATTAGGAAATTAAATTACTGTCAATTATCACTGGAAATACTTGTTATATTACGTAAATACATGTTTGTATTTCATGCTCATTGAATGGAACAGCCATGTTTCAAGTACACACAATGACGTCATATCATGTCTTATCACTATTGCCAACATGTCCGATACAAAATACACCATTATGTGAAAAAAATGGCAAGACAATTGGCCTGGATAAAGATTATTGATGCGTAACTATCCCCACTGTGTGTGACAAAAGCCAGGGGTGTTTATATTGGCTAACGTGGCCCCGATTATTGGTGTAGGCAAAAAACATTGGTTTGGACTTTGTTTTTGTCGTGTGGTCTCCTGAGAGGACGAGTGCAGGTATTTCTAATCAACTCCCATGGGTGTCCTGCGCGTCAAAATGAGAGATGAGATGAATGGATGAAAGTGGGCAAGGATGAGGAAGGAAGCGGTCGTGGCCTGTCAGAAGGTACCGCCCCAGCATTTGCCTGGAGTTGAAAATGGAGAAACCACGGAAAACCATTTCAAGGAAGGCCGACGGTGGGGCTTGAATCCACGTCTACCGAGTTAGCAGAGAGCTTGGCCCCATGTCCTAGCGCTGCTCTTAAGCGAGCGTAGCCACCGCTGTTGGTAATGGTTTGGATGAAAATTATTTACGCGTTATGATATTCTTGATTGAAATTGGAGATCGTTAACTCGCAACTCGTACAATCCATGTCTAACTTTAGGACTGAAACAAGGCGCACTTTCACATTAACATGGCGGCGCACTTTTGTTTTACGATACCGGATACGAAATAGTGCCAAATGCGTGGGGTTGGCAATACTGTACTTGTTGCTAAAACAGGCGTATAATGGCGGACCAAGCTGGAATTTCATCGATATAAGTCGTGATTAAATTTGGGACGGTGGGTGGGTTATAGATAGCGAAGAAGTAAACATCTATTAATACATCATCTCCAGATTTGCTCCCTACCATTACCACAGGTATTTTGACTAATTTCAGTAGTTAAGGATTATTTACCCAAGGATTACCTAATGTCAAGTTATACCTAAAATTCTTACACAAAAGCAGAATTGTTGCTAATTCTTTGTTGTAGTTGTTATTGATAAATTGAAAAATTGAACATCTGCCTTATCAAAACTCGGAAAAGTTGTTTAATAAAATACCAAATCACGTAACCTGCATGTTTAGGAGTTGCAATAATTCCATCATCAACGTGAAAATGATATTAAATCTTAAAAACTAGTTAACAATGTTAAAATATGGATATCCGTACAAAAATGGTGTTAAATTAAAATGAATGATAACATGCTAATCTATTAATTGACATGCAATTGGAAACAAATACCTTTAAAGCAGCCTATGTTGATATTCTTTTAATATTTTCGAATAATATATTAATAGGAGACTTCTCTGTTCGTAGAATATAGATGTGTAAAAATGTACGTTATTACTTCATTTTAGGGTCTTGAGACATCTTGGTGTGGATGCGTGTTGAACTTGTCTGAATACCTGTAGTAGTACCGGTTGAGTTAGCCGTGGTTTTTATGGTGTGGCTGCAGGCAGTCGCTCACATCCGAGAGGCGAGGAGGTTCGAATCCCCCCGCCGGCAACCATGAAGATGGTCTTCTGTGGTTTCCCATCTCCCTTCCCGACAAATGTCGGGGTTGGTCTCTAACTATAGGCCACAGCCACTACCTTCCAATTCCTCGTACTTACGTTCACACTTTCCTACCCAGACAACACTCCTCTCGCGACAGTACTTGTAGCTCACCCCATGGGTGTTCCCATAGAAGCAGCTACAAACTCTGGCGAGCCGAACATGTCCTCGGACACTCCCGGGGTTTAAATCCATACGCTAAAAAAAAGAAAAAAGAAAAAACTCTAGTAGTGTGTGTAACTGAATTAGGGTCAGGGATGAGGTAGGTGCCCCGAGACTTGAAGTAAGGTTCTATCCCGGCATTTACCTGGAGGGAGTGTGGAAAACCCCGTGGAGAAACCACACTCAAAGTAGCCATTGTCAGCACCGAGATTCAAACCTCAATTCACCGGACTCGATGCAGCTGCCCTTGTGGCCGTGGTGCACGACTAAACTGCGGGGTTGTTGCTAATTCATTTAGGAGCTTGGTCATCAGCCCCATGAATTTGGTTGTACAGTGGTGTGCAAATTATTAGCTCGACTCCAGTTTCCAAAATAACATATATACTTTTCACGGCTTATTGCACTAAATATGTTTACAAGGCGGTGAAATTACTTCCAATGTTTAATCTTCTTCTTCTTCTTCTTCCTCTTATGGTTCCTATCCGTTCCGGATGTTGGCTACCATCTTGACAGTGCTGTACCTATCACTTGCAGCTCGGAATAATTCAGTAGATGTTTTTGAGGTCCAGGCTGTGAGATGTTTTAACCAGGATATTCTTCTTCGTCCAACACTTCTCATCCCTGGTATTTTTCCTTGAAGAATAGACTGTAGGAGATGGTACTTGGTGGTATTCCTCATGATGTGTCCTAGGTATTGGATTTTCCTGATTTTCACGGTGGTTAATACTTCCTTGTTATTTTTCATTTTTTGGAGAACCTCAACATTTGAGACATGGTCTGTCCATGGTATCCGCAATATCCTTCTGTACAGCCACATTTCAAAGACTCTGTCAGAGTCCATGTCTCAGCACCGTAAAAAAGAGTAGAGAACACATAACAACGCAAAAGCCTGATTTTCGTAGTCATTGTCAGCCCGTGATGTCTGAACAAATTCCGCATCTTATTGAAAGTTGTCCGGGCTTTTCCATTTCCAGACCTCACCTCATCAGAAGGGTCCCATTGATCATTTATGGTAGTGCCAACGTATATATACATATGCACTTGTGCAATGGGTTTCTGGTCTATATTTAGTTTGCATGCAGGGACTTTGTTTTTACTAATGACCATCACTTTTGTCTTCTGAGGGTTTATATCTAATGAAAAAAGACTGAATTAGGCCTATATTTTCTTTTAGGAACTCAAAGAAAAATGATTTTTTAGAATTTTCACTAACAAAGGAGCTTTGCTACTGCAAAATGTCGCACGTTTTGTTTTGATTACTTCTCTCTACTTTTCGTTTGAATTTAGAGCTGAGAGATTTAGAGACATTTTACTGATGATCCGCTCTTGAACGATTCAAAGATTCATGAACTATGGATTGAAATCACCTGACTTACTCGGTAGCCTATACTCCAAAGTCAATGAAAAAGTAGAAAAGCGGCCAACCTCAGGTATCCCTCGGAATACCGAATTGTGAAAGTTTCCATATACAATTCCTTATCCCCCCAGGGGCTCACATCTAGTGGGACGTGGGATGGCGACCACGGGGTCCCAGCTGAGTCCGGCATTGCTTCCACTTACTTCTGCCGGGCTCCTCTCTGTCTTTGGTCCTATCGACCTCACTTGGTCAACTCTTGTTCTCTTCCGACCCCGACGGTATTAGGGTATCCGAGGCCTAGGGAGTCTCTTCCTTTCCCGCCTTAATTGGCCCTCGTCTCATCTTTTCTGAGACCCTCCTTCTGCGAGGGGTCAGCCTTCTTTTTCATTTCATTTCATGTTATCTCCTGCCTTCTGCTCAAGGCCCTCAAGGAGGCAGGGTGTATGTAGCCCCACCACTTCTGGTGCACCCTGGATATTGCTACACCCTCAGGGGCTCACGGCTGGTGAGTTCGGGAGTTGGCGACCCCAAGGGACTCCTGAGCTGGGTCCGGTTTTCCCCCTTTTATCCATTATCTTCGGGGCGGACCCTCTCCTCTTTCACTTTCCAATCTGCCTTTTATGGCTCTCCTTCCTTCCAAGTCCCTCAATCCACATTCTTCGAGGTTTGAGGGCATTTCTTTTCCTCCTGTCCTTTATTAGACTTATTCTCCTTTTGTTTGCCATTTCTTCTTCTAGTATATAAGTTAGTAGTTAGTTTTAGTTATAGTTTACATTTCATTTTCATCTTCACGATCACCCAAACCATTAGGGGCCGATAACTTAGATGTTAGGCCCCTTAAAACAACAATTATCATCATCATCAACAATTCCTTATGAGAAAAGGTGTAAGTCGATAAGGAAGAAAACATTACTAAGATGGGTTACAAAAGATGCCAGCAGTTGGTCCATAAAATGATTTTGAATGAAAAATTGTGACTGATTGAAATTCATTATTTGATTCTAATAATTTGCACTCTTCTGTTAGTTGAATTTGTTTAATAACCAGTGCTTCGATGGTAACGGTAATTGATTTATATAAATAAGTCATGTTTTTTTGGGCTAATGCCGTGTGTATTTAAATTAAAACCATACGTTTCGGAGAAACCTTGCCTCCTTTTTCAATGGAATCAAACAATGTGGCCAAAGAAAGTATATCAATGAGATTGCAAAAAATTACAAAAAATATAGATAAATTCATCTGTTCGTCACCAGAGAGCAGCTGCCAGAAATTACTGTATGGACCATGATAGAACGGTGGACAGAGTAGTAAGTGAGGAGAAGGTATAGGGGGCGGGGTGAAAATATAGAGACTCCTCGAAGACTGAGGATATCCCAAAGAGGGGGGGGGGGAGGGGAGGTGGGAGGGTTAGATGGATATAATCTATATATATAAAAATCAATCTTACGTGATAGTTTGTCTGTGGGTGTGTATGTCTCCTATGCGTTCATATACCATGCGTCCGATTGCGATGAAACTTGGGTGAGATGTTGAGTACACTCCAAGGAAGGTTTCTGACTTAGTAAATCCATTTTACAATAGGTAGCGCACGCGTAGATTCAACAAATGAGCGACGATGCGCGAAGCATTTCAACAAAGTCCCGTATGTGTTCATATACCATTCGTCCGATGGCGATGAAACTTGGGTGAGATGTTGTGTACACTTACGTGAAGGTTTCAAAATTAGTGAATACATTTCACAGTAGATAGCGCACGAGTAGATTCAACAAATGAGCGACGACACGCAAAGCGTTTCAACAAAGTCCCGTATGCATTCATATACCATTTGTCCGATAGCTATGAAACTTGCGTAAAATGTTGTGTACACTGCAGGGAAATTTTCTGGCTTAGTACATCCACTTTACAATAGGCAGCGCACGAGTAGATTCAACAAATGAGCTACGACGCGCGAAGCAGTTCAACAAAGTCACGTTTGCGTTCATATACCATTCGTCCGATAGCGATGAAACTAGGCTGAGATTTTGTGTGCACTCCAGGGAAGGTTTCTAGCTTAGTAAATTCCTTTAAAAATAGGTAGAGCACGAGTAGAATCAACAAATGAGCGACGACGCGCGAAGCGTTTCAACAAAGTCCCATATAATTTCATATACCATTCATCCGATAGCGATGAAACTTGGGTGAGATGTTGTGTACACTCCAGGGAAGGTTTCTGGCTTAGTACATACATTTTACAATAGGTAGCGCACCAGTAGATTCAACAAATGAGCGATGACACGCGAAGCGTTTCAACAAAGTCCCGTATAAAGTCATATACCATTCGTCTGATAGTGACAAATGTTTGGTGAATTGTTGTGTACACTCCAGGAAATGTTTCTGGCTAAGTAAATCCATTTTACAATACGAAGCGCACGTTTATGTTCAACAAATGAGTGACTACGCGCGAAGCGTTTCGACAACGTCCCGTATACGTTCACATACCATTCATCCGATTGCGATGAAACTTGGGTGAGATGTTGTGTACACTCCAGGGAAGGTTTCTGGCTGAGTACATCCATATTACAATATGTAGCGCAAGAGTAGAATCAACAAATGAGCGACGAAACGCGAAGCGTTTGAACCAAGTCCCGTATGCATAATGTACCATTCGTCCGTAGCTATGAAACTTGGGTGAGATGTTGTGTACACGTCATGGAAAATTTCTGGCTTAGTAAATCCCCTATACAATATGCAGCGCACAAGTTGATTCAACAAATGAGGGACGACGCGCGAAGCGTTTCAACAAAGTCCCGTATAAGGTCATATACCATTCTGCCGTTAGCGGTGAAACTTGGGTGAAATATGGTGGACACTCCAAGGAAGGTTTCTGGCTTAGTAAATACATTTCACAGTAGGTAGCACACGAGTAGATTCGACAAATGAACGACGACACGCGGAGCGTTTCAATACAGTCCCCTATGACTTCATATCCCATTAGTCCGATAGCGATGAAACTTGGGTGAGATGTTGTGGACACTTACGTGACGGTTTCTAACTTAGTAAATACATTTTACAGTAGGTAGCGCACGAGTAGATTCAACAAATGAGTGACGGAGTGCGAATCGTTTAAACAAAATCAGGTATGCGTTCATATACTATTCATCTGATTGCGATGAAACATTGATCAGTTATTGTGTACCCGCCAGGGAAGGGGACTTAGTAAATCCATTTCACAATAGGTAGCGCAAGAGTAGATGCAACAAATGGGTGACGACGCGCGAATCGTTTAAACAAAATCAGGTATGCGTTCATATACTATTCATCCGATTGCGATGAAACATTGATCAGTTATTGTGTACCCGCCAGGGAAGGGGACTTAGTAAATCCATTTCACAATAAGCAGCGCAAGAGTAGATGCAACAAATAGGTGACGACGCGCGAAGCGTTTCAACAAAATCCCCTATTGCGTTCATATAACATTCTTCGATTGCGATGAAACCTTGATGAGTTATTGTGTACACGCCAGGGAAGGGCTTCGACTTAGTAATACATTTCTCAATAGGTAGCGCACGAGTAGATTCAACAAATAAGTGACAGCGCACGAATCGTTTAAACAAAAACCCCTTTACGTGCATATACCATTCATCCGATTGCGATGAATCATTCATGAGTTATTGTGTACACGCCAGGGAAGGGTTTCGACTTAGTAAATCCATTTCACAATAGGTAGCGTACGAGTAGATTCAACAAATGAGTGACAGCGATGAAACTTTTGAAAGTTGTTGTGCACGCTCCCACGAATGGTTCTAAATTAGAAAATCCATTTTACGATAGCTTAGATGCAGTTAACATGTTGTGTATCCAAAAGCACTTCAAGAAACAGAATTTCAACGCCAACACTTTCTTTGATTGGCATTGCAACGCATGCCGGGTACAGCTTGTGAAACATAAAAAAAGGGAAGTGTATCTGAACGATACCTAACGTCATACAGGCAACGGCGAAAAAACAGATGGAAACTCCTCCAGTGACGAACAAAGGAGATCAAATCCACCTCCCACCCCCCTTTCTTTTGTATATACTCATTCTTCGAGGAGTCTCTATATTTTCACCCCGCCCCCTTTACCTTCTCATCACTTACTACTCTGTCCGCCGTTCTACCATAGTCCATACAGTAATTTCTGACAGCTGCTATCTGGTGACGAACAGAGGAATTTATCTATATTTTTTGTAATTTTTTGTAATCTCATTGATATACGTTCTTTGGCCACATTGTGTGACTCCATTGAAAAAGGAGGCAAGGTTTCTCCGAAAAGTATGGTTTTAATTTAAATACACACGGCATTAGCCCAAAAATCATGAACTATTTATATAGTAATCCGGGCAGTGAAAGCCTTAATATACATATTGGTAATTGATATGATAACTGCTCTGATAACATGGTTTGACACCCCTGATGTATAGCCTTACTCTACGGTACCCAAAACTATTGGCGTCCAGGCAGTTCACTCTCCATTAGTCGGGATGACAGTGACCTTGTGCGCTGATGAAAATCCTGACGTAACAGCTAATTACAGAGCTTCTGATGAGGGTGTTTGCATGCAGACAATTTAATTTCCATGATTATTAATGCCGGAATTATGCAAACGAGTCGACTCCATTAGAAAAACTCATTTGCAAGTGCGAAAGACTGAGCTAATAGACTGACATCTTAAAGGAGATGTTCCAATTAGGATCCCGCCGCGCCTTTTATGTCTTTAAAATAATTGCCACTTACGTCACATTTCCATGATCCTCTTATCTGTCAATTTACCGGCAGCTCAGAAATTGTCGTTTAAGTACATTTGAGTTAAATTATTAACGATCCATAAATTAAGTGTTGATTAAAAAGTTAACGTTAAGCACGTGGCTTCAGTATTCTGTCCCTTTCTTTTGAAATATAAAAAAGGCGTACTAAATTGTTTTACACTTCTTTTTTTATACCCAAATGAAGTACATTACACATCATTTGTTACGTCCACCTTCTCAACATAATCTCCTTGTAACTTCATGCACTTTTGCCATCAATGTGTCAGTCTCTCCAGACCTTCCTGAGACCATTCTTTCGGAGTGCTGCATACCCATGCCTTGACAGCTGTGTCCAGTTTTGCAAAATCCGCAAAACGGCGATCATGCAATGGAAGCATAGGGGCAGTCCACCGCCAAAGAAATGTCGAACAGTGACATCAGTTGGCAAGCGAATGGCGACAGTGTTCAGGGACACAAAGGACATCATCCACATTGACTGGCTGGAATTAGGGGCCACGATTCACAGTGCAGCATATGTGGCAACCCCCTACCGCTTACATCGTGCCGTTCAAACTAAGCGACCAGGAAAATGGGCTAAAGGTATGCTTCTGCAACATGACAATGCCCGCCCCCACACTAGCCGAGAGTCCAACACTGCCATTGATCAAATGGGATTCACGGTGCTGCCACATCCACCATACTCTCCCGACTTGGCACCAAATGATTATCACCTGTTCGGGTACATTAAGAAATCTCTGGACACTGTTGTCAAGGCTTGTGTACGCATCACTCCGAAAGAATAATTTCAGGAAGTTCTGGAGAGACTGACAGATCGATGGCAAAAGTGCATAAAGTTACAAGGAGATTATGTTGAGAAGGTGGACGTAACAACTGATGTGTAATGTACTTCATTTGGGTAGAAAAGAATAAAGTGTAAAACAATATTGTACACCCCTCGTATATTACCCCATGGCGCAGCCATTCACGTTAAATCGCTCTCCACGACCGTGACGTGACGGGGAGCTGCAGCAACTCCAGAGATCGATGGTTCGAATCTGGAGTCGACAGCAGCTATCCTGAATGTGGTTTTCCCTGGCTTCCTTTTTACGGGTTTAGATACACTCCCTTCGCCTCAATGCCGGGAGAGTATAACCGGGGCACCTACTCCATCCTCACCCCTATTGATTACAGATACACACACTACTATAGTCACTACAAAAATCCCCAATGGGCTCACGACTGATGGGACGTGAATTGGAGACCACGGGACTCCAGCTGAGTCCGGCATTGCTACCACTTACTCGTGTCGGGCTACTTTCTGTCATCTTTCCTGTCAACCTTCCTTGATCAGCGATTGTTTTTTTCTGACCCCGACGGTATTAGGGTATCCGAGGCCTAGAGTGTCTTACAATTTCTGGCCTTAATTGGCCCTTGTCTCATCTCTCCTCATCCCTCAATCTTCGAGGGGTCAGACCTCTTGTTCTTCTTTTCTTGATATCTCCTGCCTTTTGATAAAGGCCCTAAAAGAGGTAGGGTGTATGTAGCTCCACTCTGAATAGTGCTACAACCTCAACGGCTTAAGGATAGTGAGTTCGGAAGATGGCTACCTCGAGGGATTCCTGAGCTGGGTCCGGTTTTTCTACTTTTTCCAGCGAGGGGCGGGCCGTCTCCTCTTCCCCATTCCTATCTGAATTCCGTGGCTCTACTTTTTTTCAAGTCCCTCAAATCTCATTCTTCGTGGATTGAGGGTATTTCTTTTCCCTATCTTTTAGTTCCCTTATTTCTGGTTTGTCCATTTCCTCTATTATATAAGTTAGTTGTAGTTGGTAGTTAACATTTCATTATCATTTTTCCACTGCCACCATATCAGTAGGGGTCGATAACCTAGATGTTAGGCCCATTAAAACAATAATTATCATCACCATCATCATCACTACAAAAACACAGGTTATAAGACGCACCCAAGTACATGGGGCAGATGAATAAATGTGACGCAAGCCACTGTTACGAATTACAACAACAAGAATTATACCGGATGTTTCACGATAAAGTATATCTACTTGGGTCAGATGACCTTGCTGTTCTGCCCCTTAAAACTCAAATAACTAACTACGTCTACCGTACTTAGGTTATTCAATCTACTGTCCGTCTGGATGAATGCATTTTACTAATTTAAATTCACCCATGAATGTGGTTCGATTACTTTTAGCCTACATTTTGCAAAAATAAGGAAAAAGTAGACTTATAAGATCGATCCGGGCAAAAGTCTGTCTGTCTGTCTGTCTGTCTGTCCTTCTGTCGGTCTGTCTGTCTAGCTGGCTGGCTGTGTGTGTGTGTCCCCCTTCAACTCCTAAACGGCAGCAGCAATCAAATCCAAATTGGGTATGAATAAAGATCTATACTTGAATATCTTAAGCCCATATTTGAAAATTATGTCAGTGCTACCAACTGCTGAAAAACCGCAATTGAGATTTGAGCTCCATGCTGGATGTCTTGGAAGCTATGCATGGGAGCTATTCCAAAATTGGCACACATATAGAAAATAATATTTCAGTTTAATTCCCAGGAGGCCATGCATGGCACTGTTGCCAAAATGATTGTAAGCCTGCTGATAGGTCCAATTTTTAAATGCATATAACTTCTATACTATCAATTGGATTTCAACCAAATTTCGTATGCACTCTGTGTACAAAAACAGATATGACTGAGCGTATTCTTATTTCGAACTAATTAGAAATGCCGATATTACCAAGTTAATTTCGTCATTATTCTAGATAGATATTGGCATGAATCTTTTTATTTATTTATTTATTTATTTATTTATTTATTTTATTTACAGCATGCCCCATTACAATGTAGTAATACTACATGCTTAATTATTACTTATTAATCATTTCAGACTAAAGCTATACAATTTATATTATAAATAGTTTATATCTATGGCCTGTTAAATGAAATTTGTGTCACTAAAATGATTAACAGTTAAGAAAATATAAATAAAAATTATCTATTTAGTGTTTCAAATGAGATAGAGTTTGCAAAAGTAAAGAATTCCCTAAGGTAGTTTCAAACAAGTTCATCTTTCTTTATAGGCCAGTTGCTTGATCTTAAAACATGTGCTATTAATATATCTCTTTCTTTCCCTAATAACTTACACTCAAATAGTAAGTGATCTACAGTCTGGTGACCGTTATTGCATATACATGTTGGACTATCTATAATTTTAAATCTGTATAAGTATGATTTAATATTGCCGTGTCCTGTTGTCATAACTGTAAAATTGGGCGTTATGTTCATTTTCAATTTTAGTCTGTCCTGTACACTGGGGAAAAATGATTTTGTAATTTCGCCCTTGGATGTATTGTCCCATTCACTCTGCCACTTTCTCAAACTAAACACACTTAATTCTTTTAGCATATTACTTTTTGGAATTCTATTATAGCACTCACTTAAACGGCTTTGTGCTGCTTCTTTATCCAGGTGGTCCGCTAATTCATTTCCCTCATTTCCGTTATGCACCTTAACCCAACTGAAGACAATCACCCAATTCTGTTTCTCTATTTCAATTGATTTTCTTCTAATATCCTCTATGAGAAATGTATGGTTTTTGTAGTTTTTAAGTGAATCTATTGTAATTTGGCTGTCTGTGAAAATAAGCGCGGTTCTCTGCTCCGTGACCATGGATTCTAGATGTTGCAATGCCTTAACGATAGCTAGCTGTTCTGCTTGATTATTAGAACATCGTTTGTCTAGTTTATATTGCAGCTGTTGAATTAACTCGTTTCCATTGTATATGGCAATTCCAGATCCCACTCCATGCTCACTTTTACTTCCATCAGTGTAAACATTGAAAGAATGCATCTGTTCATAATTTTCGTCAATAATTTTTACAATGTCAGCAGGGTGAGACCATTGATTTACTTCCATGTCCATGTCAATTGAGCGATCTTCTTTACTATTAACTTTAATAAGATCGTAGTATGCTACCGTCTCCTCAATTTGAATATTAATTGGAATTAATCCTGTAATCACACAGAGAGCCTCATTAGATACAGTGCGATAAGCTTTAGCTATTCTGATATTTATCAGCCTTTGGACTCTTGTCAAATTTACTTTATAGCAAGTTTTCTCTATAACCTTTCTCCATACCGGTGCTCCATACAAAATGAGAGGTAAGATTCCACCTTTGTATATTACCTTCAGAGCTGTATGCTTTAAACCCCAGTTTAGCTTTGCAAATCTTGAGAGACTAAATATCAGTTTCCACAAACTTACATTTAGAGAGCACTTTAACTATATGGCATGAATCTTAAATTTTAAGAAAATTAGGCTCTTTAGTTCGTCACGGAACTTCTTGTTTCTATCGCAATTGATACACTAATGAAAATGAAAATCCACAGCCTGCTTCCAGTCTCCGACCGGGTCAGGAATGGAATGAATGAAGCCCCCATCTAGCGGCGAGGATATGAATTGTGCCGGCTGCCGAGGCCTGACGCACTCTCCTGGGGCAATGATTAAATGAATGACAGATGAAATGAAATGATAATGGAGAGTGTTGCTGGAATGAAAGTTTGACAGGGAAAACCGGAGTACCCGGAGAAAAACCTGTCTGCCTCCGTTTTGTCCAGCACAGATCTCACATGGAGTGACCGGGATTTGAACCACGGACTCAGCGGTGAGAGGCCGGCGTGCTGCCGCCTAAGCCACGGAGGCTCAATTGATACACTAATAACTTTGCCTATTAAACCTATAAATATAGGCCGCGAGTACGTCTTCGGCCAGGCAACCCAACTCGGGCCACTGGAAGAATGAAGACAATATTCAGTAATTAGGAGTTAATTCATCAGCAATCATCGTTGAAGAACGACGCTAGTTGCTGATAGACGTACAGATTATGTTGTTATTTATTTTCGATCCAACGGGGCTGGGGATAAGGTAAAGGTGAGTTTATAGGAGGAATCAACTAGACATTTCTCGATCTTTAACCCATAATGTGATAGTGGTCTCTTTATTAACCACCTGTCATAAGGAGAGTTTATGCTTTCAAAGATGCTGATAGTTGAATCTATAAGACATATTTCGGAGAATTTTCATGCTGACGTGCTAGTATTACTAAAAATTAAATATTATATACGTATCTACTTGACGTAGCCTAATGTGTTGGATAACATTTTAAAATATTTAAATCTGAAAACATTAACAATTAAAGTGTAAAAAATAAAATAAAAATCATAAAAATGAAATTTCAATTATAAAAGAAATATAAAAATTTAAATAATAAACATAACTATAAAGGAATTATAAAAATAATTGTAAAAATCAATTCGAAATTAGTTAATTAATTAATTCAATAAAAATATCAAAATCAAATCTATAAAAACATAAATTGAAAATTAAAATTAAAATATATAGCTTAAACATTAGAGAAACAAAAAACTACATTAATAATAATTCTAACAACTAAAATAAATTAAAATGTAAAAACACATAAAAATAAACGAATTGTTTTGTCCTATAAAGGGCTAACCCAGTTCTGAAAATTCTTGGTAGTTCTAGTTCAAGCAAGTTTATCCAGTATCGTAGTATGGAAAGTCAGGTGTGCTTTGTTTTAAATCCCTATTTATGCAATATTTGGTCTTTTGAGTCAATGTTCTCAAAATACCATGCCAAGGCAGAGTGTGTAATGCACATTACATTGGTCAAAGCGGCAGAAGAATGCATAAGAGATACAAAGAACACAAAATGCGATATAGTTTAATACGGAACACACTTGGTCGTATGTGAACATATGTATGACGTGGGACACAGATTCACTTACATTGAAACTGACTTCATCGTTATTGCTTTGAAACACGCAGGTCCTCTGAGTCGCATGTTTGCATGATGAAACACACTTACCTTTGAAGGATCTATCTTTTAGTGGTGGGTCGAAATTTGAGACCTCTACGGCTAACAAGTAGTGGAAAGTGGTTTGACGACTATGGGACCCCGACTGAGTCCGGCATTGCTTCCATTTACTTGTGCCTGACTCCCCCATTTCATCTTTCCTGTCGATCACACTTGGTCAACGCTTCTTCTCTTCTGATCCCGACGGTATTAGAGTATCTGAGGCCTATGGGAGTATTTAATATTCCCACCTTATTTGGCTCTTGCCTTTTGTTTCCTAGTCGCTCAATACTCATTTTCGGAGGTTTCAGGAATTTCTTTTCAGCTGCCTCATTGCGTAGTGGCCTGCATTCTTGGCTGTCACCGCGGAGGCCCGAGTTCGATTCCTGGCTCTGCCAAGATATTTAATTCTGTTGCGAGGGCTGCAATCGACTACAATCAGCCTCGTGAGGGAAAACTGAGAAGAGTCGGATTCGATTCTTACCTTGGCCATCCCGGAAGCAGTTTTCTGTAGTTTCCCCCACTTCTTCCCCAGTCAAATGCTGGGATGGTCCTAACTTAAGGCCATGGCCGCTTCCAACGCAAATCCTACCTCAATTATAATACAAATATACACACCAGTACAGACATCACTGTATCACAAGTTATTAGACAAATTCTACATACAACCGAGTACACAGGGCTATATTATAACGATGTGGCAAAGCCCCTAAAGAATCAACAACAGCAACAACAACAACGGTGTATGAACGTATGAGGGACAAGCAGAATGTCTTTCTTTCTTTCTTTCTTTCTTTCTTTCTTTCTTTCTTTCTTTGGTAGAGACGTACGGCTCATGGCCGTCTGTAGAACTTAACCAGTGTATGGTGCATTTGGAACAAATTCACGGAATAAAATTATTAAAAGTTCATTGAAATTATTAATAAAGAGTAAATTAATTATCTTTATACTAACATTAATCAATAAGGCACATGAATTATAATACTACTAATAATGCAATTAATAGAAAAGGTCTGATTGAAAAGTTAGAAGCCAAAGGAAGGAAAATCCTGAGGAAGATCCCTGGACCAATCAGAGAAAATGACGAGTACAGGAGACGGCATAACAACGAACTCTTCCTGCCCATTGAGAGGATAACAGACAGTATTCGGAAAAAGTAGGATTCAATTTTATGGCCGCATAACACGCACGAGCTCACAGAGACAGACCAACAAGATCTTTTCCTACCTTGTTAACAAGAAAACCAATGGACCCTGGTTCATCGAAGTTGAAAAAGATCTTCGAGAATTAATAGCAATCACACTTGAAGACATCCAGCAACGTGCACCTCTCCAGAGAAGACTTCGAGCTTACAAGAGCTTCCAAGAAAAGCCAAAATTGAAAACCGGCAAGAAGTGGACTGATGAAAAAAGGAGGCACAGAACGCGAATGCGAGAATATTGGGGAAGAGTTAAAGTTGTAGGGTGCAAACTGTTGAAGTAACGTGGTCCACAGCCGGAAAAAGCGAAGAAAGAAGAAGAAGTAATAATTAATTAATAATGATAATAATAATAATAATAATAATAATAATAATAATAATTAGACATTACTGTACTGTTATTCGACCAGAGGCTCTGTATGAGGTAGAGACTCTAATAATGAACAAGAAATGTCTAATGGAAAAACTAGAGGCTAAAGAAAGGAAGATTTTGAGGAAAATCCTGGGTCCCATCGAAGAATGCAGCGAGTACAGAAGGCGTCACAACCACGAATTATACAAGTACGTGGAGAAGATCAGTAACACGATTCGAAAAAGAAGGATTGCCTTTTATAGCCAGTTGGCACAAATAAGCCCAGGCAGGATATCAAAACGGATATTGACGTACTTTCAAGATAAGAAAACCAAAGGGGCATGGTTCACGGAAGTTGAGAAAGATCTACGTGAAATGGAAATTTCTCCTAAAGATATCCAGGAGCGTGTTCCATTTCAGGAAAAACTACGTACACACAAAGGTTTCCAGGATAAGCCGAAGCTGAAGACAGGGAAGGTGTGGTCCCAAGAGAGAAAAGAACAACACCGGATACGAATGCGGGAACACTGGGCGGTAGTTAGAGCTCGGAAGAAGAGACAGTTGAACTGACGTGGTCCCTAGTTGGCCGAATCGAATAAAGAATAATAATAATAGTCACAATGTTACAAACCTTTCTAAATATCCTAAATATTATCGTAGCTCAGCCATACGTCCTTACCATTCACACGAGTCAGTCAGAAGTATTCAACCGGTAATTTTGCTAGGCCTATGTGATCTTAAATTCCTTTATTATTCTAGAATTTCTGATATCGGCAGGTATTGAATTCCATAGCTGGGACCTTGGTACAGCAAAAGAACGGTTTTCTGCAACCATTTTGAAAGGCGTGCACCTAGATGCAGCTGGCTGCTTTGCTGCTAACCTTGGATTATACCTCAAATATAGTGCAGGAGTCGTAAACTTAACTCCGGGAAGTGCTATTAATAAGACATCAACCGGTAACGTTCTGCTTGATGGTGTGTTTACAGCCAGTGACATTCACCAGCTGGATCGTCACTTCCCCGTAATGCAACGTTCTTATGCGGCTTCGGTGGCGTAGTTTGTAGCTAGCCTAAGATCACGGGTTCAAACCCGGGTGAAGTCGTTGAATATTTTAAGAGCGTTAAAATTCTTCAGGGTGCCTTCCTTTGGAGGGGAAGTAAAGCCGGTGAGCCATGTCATAGGTTTATGGCATGTAAAAGAACCTTCCGCTAACTAAAATTGTGTGAAGTTAGATTTGATTAAAAGTATATTAAGTTCCAACGTTCACATAAAGGTGCTGGTTGCGATGGCATCTAGTAGCCAATATCACAGCTAGGTGTCATTGACGGTATCATTTAGTAGCAAGTCCTTGAAATTGATCGTCTGCAGTCCTTACCTGAATTACAGATAACACACACTAATACAGCCATCATAATTAACACAGGTTATCAGACAGATTCAACACACATCCAAAGTAAACGGGGCTACATGACCGCGTTGTCGCAGCCCCTAAACTGGGGAAAAGGGCGGCTTCGGTGGCATAGTTGGTAGCATGCTGAGCTTCTATGCCCAAGATAGCGGGTTCAAATCCGGCCGAAGTCGTCGAATTTTTTAAGAGCGTTAAAAATCGCTCAGTATGCCTTCCTTCGGAGGGGAAGCAAAGCCGGCGGTCCCATGTCATAGATTTATGGCATGTTAACCTTCCACTAATTACACCTGTGTGAAGCTAAATTGTATAGGTTAAGAATGTAATAAACGCTCTTAGATTCCTACGTTCATTGCCAAGAGCCGACTGCGGTGAATTCTGGTAGCTAAGTTCTGAACTAGTAGTTGTTGAAGGTGGCGTTTGGCGGCAATAGTAGGAACTACTTGAAAATTGAACGTCTGCAGTCCTTACTTGAATTAAAACAGATACACACACTAATACAGTCGTCACATTAACACCGGTTATCAGAGAGAATCTACACACACCCAAATTGCATGGGGCTACATGATCGCGGTGTCGCAGCCCCTAAACTTAAGAACCAACCAACCAACCAACCAACCAACCAAAGTGGGGAAACAACCAACCGACGTCCTTATAAACCATGTTTGCATTGCCATTAACTCATTGTATTTATGGCTCAGAATCACTTCGTATTGAAGTTATTAGCACACTTCTAGCTTGCCACGGTGGGTGAGTGGATAGCGTGTCGGTCTACTAACCCCAAGATTGCAGGTTCGCCCCTGACCGTGGTAAGTGATTTTTGAAAGGCGGCAAAAATACGATACGCATGTCATACGATGTTGGCATGTCAAAGAACACATTTGAATTCAGTAGGCCGAGTTCATAATGGCAAAATTAATCTCGGGAGATTCCGCCAGCACAAAGTTCCTCATTTCTCTACTAGAAAGCGCTATTGTGTTCAAGGAGATTAGATATCTAACATCTAATCTCCTTGACTTTCATACTCAAGGAACTACGAAATTCGACATGCAAGCTACCCTCTGGGTGTCAAATAGCAAAGCTTGCACCAGGCACCCGAGGCCATACGATATTAATTAAAAGCACACTTCTGAGGTCCTGGGTTCACTTACCGGCTCAGTCATGGAATTTTATTCTGAACTCACCTTGTGAGGCAAAACTGAGACGAGGTGGGTCCCATTCTCACCTTAGCCATCTTGCAAGTGATTTTCTGGGGCCTCCTATATCTACTGTAAGCAAGTTTTAAAATGGTTCCTAACTTGAAGCGACGGCATGCGTTACTGCGCTTGTATTTCAAAGTATCGATTGTTTCATGTCCAGACACGTCACCTTCATAATGTTTTCACCTCGGAGAAGAACACCTAGAAATATTGACTGCGACGCGTCACGAGCCAGACCTACACGTGACTCGCCGTGGAGCACGCTATTGATCGTGGTTCAATTATTGACCGGAAATATCAAAACATCGCTAACAACAATGATTAGGCATGTTTCCGAGAACTACATCATCGTGTTATTTTATTCCGCTTTTTTGCAATAAAATATGTCATACCTGGAGGTTCAATCACCAGGAACTCCATTTGAGGCGTCCGTAAGAGAAGGGCGAGCCAGCCATGAGTCGTTTTCTGTTCTTATTTGCGCATCAGGTAGCTGCTCTATAATGCAAGGGTGCCCCATACTGGCGAGCTCGCTCTTATCGTCCGGAATGTGAACTTTATATTGAAGCCTGCAGCGACAAGCCGAGATGTCATATTCATTGAAATAAATAAATAAAAAATAAAAAATAAAAAATAAACAAGAAGTTCCGTGAAGAACTATACAGCCTACTTTTCATGCCAATGATTATTCTACAGTATATGAACCTATCTAGAATAATGACGAAATTAAGTTGGTAATATCGAAATATCTAATTAGTTCAAATATACCTGGTATAATGTAGCCTAATAGAGCACTACAGTTGGCAGCCCTGGTGACTGAATATATTCTTAGTTCCACCTCTTAAGGTACAGAATACAAAATTTGGTTGAAGTCCAATGGACGTTACATGCAGTTAGACACTGGATCTATCAGCACGCGTAAAAGCATGTTGCCAACAATACCATGCGTGTGCTGGTCAGAAATAATCTGAAATATTATGATATCTTGATGTGCCAATTTTGGATGAAATCCATTTGTTAGTATAGAAGTTACATGTATTTTAAAATTGGACATATCAGCAGGCATAGAATCATGTAGGCAGCACCGCCTTGTATTAATTACTCCAAATTAATCTAGAATGTCAGGTGCTATACGTGTGCAAAGTATAGAGCTGTTGGCTTGCATACTTTCTGATATATTGATATTAGGGTAAAAAGAATATAGACAGCATTTATTAACAGTTGGCAGCCCTGATTGCTCTTAACAATACTTATAGTCATATCTGTTATGGTACACATTGCACATACGAAATTTGGTTGAAATCCAACTATAATAATAATAATATCGTATGGCCTCGGGTGCCTGGTGCAAGCTTTGCTATTTGACACCCAGAGGGTAGCTTGCGTGTCGAATTTCGTAGTTCCTTGACTATGAAAGTCAAGGAGGTTAGATGTTAGCTATCTAATCTCCTTGAACACAATAGCGCTTTCTAGTAGAGAAATGAGGAACTTTGTGCTGGCGGAAACTCCCGAGATTAATTTTGCCATTATGAACTCGGCCTACTGAATTCAAATGGGTTCTTTGACATGCCAACATCGTATGAAATGCGTATCGTATTTTTGCCGCCTTTCAAAAATCACTTACCACGGTCAGGGGCGAACCTGCAATCTTGGAGTTAGTAGACCGACACGCTATCCACTCACCCACCGTGGCAAGCTACTGATAGTATAGAAGTTACATGTATTTAAAAATTGGTACTATCAGCAGGCTTATAATCATGTTGGTAGAACTCCAAATTAATCTAAAATGTCAGTATACGTGTGCATAGTTTAAAGCTGTTGGCTTGCATACTTTCTGATATATTGGTATTTGGATTTTAAAAAATAGAGAGAGCAATTATTAACAGTTTTCAGCCCTGGTGGCTCTTTAGAATACGCTGTCATATCTGTGTATGTACAGATATTACATACAAAATTTGGTTGAAATCCAGTTGATAGTGTAGATGTTACATGCATTTAAACATTGGACCTATCAGAAGGCTTAAACTTATTTTGGCAACACTGTCATGGTTGGCCTCCTGGAAATTAAACTGATATAGTATTATCTACATGTGTGCCAATTTTGGAATAGCTCCCATGCATACCTTGCAAGGTATCCAACATGGAGCTCAAATTTCTAGTGCGTATTTTCAGCAGTTGGTAGCACTGACATCATTTTCAAATATGGGCGTGAGCTATTCCGGTGCACATCTTTACTCATACTAAATTTGGTTGTGATTGCTGCAGCCGTTTAGGAGTTGATAGGGGGGACAGACACACAGACAGACAGACAGACAGACAGACAGAAGGACAGACAGACAGACATTTTCCCGGATCGATCTCATAAGACTACTTTTTCCTCATTTTTGCAAAATGTGAAAAGTAGGCTAAAAATACAGAAAGAAAGAAAGAAAGAAAGAAAGAAAGAAAGAGACAAACAAACAAATAAATAAATAAATAAATAAATAAATTAGACGACTAGTTAAGGAGTTTACAGGTTTCCAGGAGGCAGGGGAGTTAGTGAAGCCCGGTTCACAATCGCCCGGGAACGAGAACCAGAACGAGAACGGGAACGACAAGGAAGTTGAAAAGCACGCTACCGTATGGGTCGGTTCACAACCAATCTCCGAGAACGAGAAGCTAAAACTAGCCCGGGAAGGCCAACGGGAAACGTGGTTAAGTTTCATGTTTGACGTTCTCGGCGCTTCCCGTAGCCAATCAGAAACGTTGTATCTGCACATGCGCAGTATGGAAGGAGTAGCCAGCGATGTAAACATAACCTGTGAATGCGCTCTTTAACCTTGCTTTTCTAAAGCACACAATTTGTGTTTAATAAAGTTATATTATAACCCTCTGAAGCATTTCAGTTGTGTAATTGGTGTTTATTAGTGGGCGCTTGCTGATTGTTTTAATATTATTACGCTATAGCTGATTGCGCGCGCATATACAAGTTCACGTTCCCGGGCTAATTGTGAACCAGCCTTGAGGAAAGAAAAATCTTACACGGAGGAACAGAAGAAGGAAGTGGGGGAGAGGATGAAGATATATTGGCCGAGAGTGAAATCAAAACATAATGTAAAAACTGTCAAACGTGGTCCATAGTTAGCCGTAACGAAAATATAAATAAGTAATAAAGAACAAAAAATGGATTTCGCGTGGCCGCCATGTTGCTTTTGTCACGTATGTATCACCTAATTAATTATTAGTCCTCTGTAACCAAACAAAATTTCAGTTTAATATTATTCATATTTCGGGATTATGCCGTATGAAAATATTAAAAAAAAAATTGAAATAAATTAGATGCCAGTGGATTAACATTTGTGTAAGGATTTACAATACCAAGTTTCACTGCACTCGGATGGTCAAATTGCGAGAAACGTCCATTTGAATATTTTTACTTCGCGTCACCGCCATGTTGGTTTGTGATCACCAGGTTATTGAAAGTTTTATAGGTGAACTTATGTTCATGGCCCCTATGAACATTAAAAAAAATCAATATCATTGCTGTAACAGCTTCGTAAATATTGAGAACCGTGTAAATGTTTCGGATGGTCGCCTTGTTGGATTGTTATATGTATAGGCCATAGAGTCATGTACCATTAAAGGTTCATTATTCAAACTTTCACTTCGATCGTATGATTACTACACAAGAAGTAAAAACTTAATTTTAAAATTCGCAAAGCCGCCATCTTGAGGTTATGTAAACAATTGATCTAAATTAGATACCAATGCATTAAAATGTGTATAAACATTTGCTGTACCGAGTTTCATTGCGATTGGATCATTAAATCGCAAGAAAAGTCTATTTAAAACTTTCAACTTCGCTTGGCCGCCATTCTCGTTTTGAAGTTACCAGGTTTTCAAAAGTCACATAGGTGAACTTCTAGTAGTTTCCTTTACCATCGCAGGGGCCGATAGCCTAGATGTTAGGCCCCTTAAAACAACAATTATCATCATCATCACCTTTACCATCGTACAAATTTCCAGGGTGATATCTGTAATCGTTTCGGAGATATTGTGCTGGTGAAATATTTCGCACAGCCGCCATGTTGGATCGTTGAGACGTTACAAAATTTGAAGGGCACGGTCGGGGTCGTCCGGAATAGTGCTATAAACTTACCGAGTTTCATTAAAATCGCTCCAGCCGTTTAGATTTTATTAGGAGGGGTGGGGGGGCGATGGGGGGCAGACACTCACACGAATCACACATCCACACACACAGACACACGGACAGAAGGTGATCTCATAAGCCTATTTTATATCATTTTTTCATTTTATGAAAAAATAGGCTTATGAGATCATCTTTTGTTCGTGTGTATGTGCGTGCATGTGTGTATGTGTGTGATTCTAAACGGCTGGTGCGATTTCAATAAAACTCGGTAAGATCATAGCACCATTCTGGCCGACCCCGACCGTGACCTTCAAATTTTATTCTGGCGCACCAATCCAACATGGCGGCTGTGCGAAATATCCCACCAGCATTCAGTATTTCCGAAACTATTACCGATATCACCCTAACATTTTGTACGGTGATAAAGGGCACTACTAGAAGTTTACTATGAATCTTTCAAAAACCTGGTAACTACAAAACCAACATGGCGGCCAAGCGAATTTGAGACTTTTAAATAGACTTTTCTCACGATTTAACCATCCAAACGTAATGAAACTTGGTACAGTAAATGTTTATACACATTGCAATGCACTGGCGTCTAAGTTAGTTCAATTGCTTACATAACCTAAAAACGGCGGCTCTGCGAAATACTTCACTGGCATTCTATATCTCCGAAACTATTACAGATAACCCCTGAAATTTTGTACGGTGATAAAAAGCACTGCTACAAGTTAATCTATGTAACTTTCAAAAACCTGTAAAGTACAAAACGAATATGGCGGCCAAGCGAAGTTGAAACATTTTAAGATACTTTTCTCTTGATTTAACCATCTGGGCGCAGTGAAATGTGGTACAGTAAATGATTATACATAATTATTCTAATGCAATGGCATCTAATTTAGTTCCATTGTTTACATAACCTCGAGATGGTGGCTGTGCGAAATTTTAAAATTAATTTTTTATTTCTTGTGTCGTGATCATGCGATCGAAGTGAATGTTTGAATAATGAAGCTACGCAATAATTTTCCTTTAAGGGCATATATCTCTATGGCCTATACATATAACAATCCAAAATGGCGAGCATCCGAAATATTTTGACGGTTCTCAATATCTACGAAGCTGTTACGGCAATGAAACTGAATATTTTTATGTCCATAGGGGCTATGAACATAAGTTCACCTATATGGCTTTCAATAAACTGGTGATCACAAATCCAATATGGCGGTGTTGCGAATTTATAAATATTCACATTGACGTTTCTCGCAATTTAACCATCCGAGTGCAGTGAAACTTGGTACAGTAAATCCTTACACAAATGTTAATCCACTGGCATCTAATTTATTTCAATTGTCTTCATAACCACAAGATGGCAGCTGTGCGAAATTTTAAAATCTCGTTTTTACTTCTTGTGTCCCAATCATGCGATTGAAGTTTTAATACCACACGTACACAATAATCTTCATGTACTAGTACATAAATAAAAATCCAACCTGGCGACCATCTGGAATATTTAGACGGTTCTCAATATCTACGAATCTATCACAACAATCAAATTGAAATTTTGTATGTTGATAGATGCAATTAGCATGAGTAGGATATATGAAAATAGGCTGTATAGTTCTTCACGGAACTACTTGTTTGATAAATGAAAATAGGCTAAAAATCCTAACTAAGATTTCTCATAACCACCATTTTGAACTTCACATAAATTTAAATACATTAATTGCAAGTATGTTAGGCCCTGCACATAAAATTTACCTCGTCATTTTTCACTGCCCTCAGATGATTAAGTTGTGAGAAACACCAATTTAATTATTTTAACTTCACTCTCCAGGTTATTGATAGTTACTCGTAGTTATTACGTACGGAGGCCTAGGGCGTCCTTCATTTTTACGATAATATCATTTTTCAATAGGTTGGAACTCCTCAATGGCGTAATTGTAATTAAGGGGGCTAAATGGCTTCGACCCCTATGAAAATTATCACTAGGGCTCGGATTTGTAGGTGCTAAAAATCGGGAAAATATTTATTTTTATGAATTAAAAATACCTGAAATATGTGACAAAAAAGTAAATATATTTAATTACAATTTAGTTTATTAATGTGAATATAAACGATATGCAGTACTCACGAATGCAATTTATGCTATGTCTCACTGACTGCTGAAGCATTACTATACACAACGAGATACATCTTCAGGTTGTCCATCACAAATGACCGACGATTATCGAGAAACACTTCTTCTGAAGTTGCGAAACTGCGGCAATGCATTTCTTGCCCTTGAGGTGTTGTGTAACTTGAGATCGCTATTCAGCCATGATTGTTTTGACACATGGTTAGCAGAACAGAACGCCCCCATCAGAAGTAAAAATATCTTCAAATTCTGCAGCAGACGATAACTTGTAGTCGTTTTTACTTTAGGCATCGTAGAACTGCCTTACACTTCACAGTGCCAGAAATGAACAGCATGTGAGTGACACTGGTTCTAGGTAACTGGGGGAGAGGGAGGTCTAACACGTGGTGCAATATGGCTATGGACAAATACATCCCCGGCTCCCACAGTAAGTGGCACGGGGCGACAAGTTAAGAATAACACAGTTGCTAGCTGACATACGCTCTGCATGAAGATTATACAGCTCACAGGTATTTCCTCGTTGAAGTACACAGAACAGAAATGCAATAAACTGAAAGGTCAAGCATATTGATTTAAAACAAAATGTAAATATTACCCTATGTCTTTTTATGTGCTAATATGTGAAAAGTGGGAATTTATGTATTCATAGAAAAAAATGCTTAAATATGTATTTACATAAAAAATATTTATTCACCTAAGAATCCGAGCCCTAATTATCACCTCTAAAGTAATTTTTGAGGGAACATTTAGAAGAGTTGTATCCGGCTGTGACTATGACTGAGCTGGTAGGCCTATAGGGTTGTAGTGTTGTCAATATCGATCTCTCGCTGTTCCACCTGCCGCGCCAGATAATTGTTAAGTTTACTTACTCATCACGGAACTGTCAGCTGTGAATGATGTTGATAGCGAACATGACAAGTACGCGAGTTACGATCGCGGAAATTAGTCCGGACATGCAGTGTCATGTAGCCACATGGCAGCTTTATTAATAGAGGTTGGTTGGTGAGTGAGAAAATCCATAAATTGCAATACAAAATAATTAAAATATTCATCAATTTTAGTGAATTAGAGTTTATGACAGGAAGAGTATGTTAATACACTTCAAAAGAATTAGCGGAACAGGTTTTTGAACGCATTAACATGTTATTTCGATTTTTAAACCAGCGCAGCGATCCCAGTGGTCTTGTTGTATAGATTGAGGCATTGTCTGTTCAGAGTAAGCAACAGCTGAATAAGCTTGGCCCTGTAAGGAGGTCCCTCAAAACTAAGTGAATATTGGTGTGTCGTGGCGACGTACACAGACTGAAGCTGTTGAGGTCGCAGTAGCGGAATTAGCGGAAAAGGTTTCATACATGCAGGCGTGTTAAAATACCCCACATATAATTATGTTCTTATCTTCTTCGTTATTTCTTTCTTTCTTTCTTTCTTTCTTTCTTTCTTTCTTTCTTTCTTTCTCTCTTTCTTCTATCTTTATTTCTTTATTTATTTATTTCCATCATTCGTCATCTTTCTTTCCCCCATTCTTCCCTCTTTCCTTCCTTCTTTCTTTCTTTCTATAATTCGTTCTATCCGTCCTCCTGTCCCTCCTTTCTTTCCTTCTTTCTATAATTCCCTCTAACCTTCTTTCTTTCTTTCTTTCTTTCTTTCTTTCTTTCTTTCTTTCTTTCTTTCTTTCTTTCTTCTTACCTTCTTTCTTTCTTTCTTTCTTTCTTTCTTTCTTTATTTCGTTAGTTCTTTCTTCCTTTCTTTCCTTCTTTCTTTCTTTCTTTCTTTCTTTCTTTCTTTCGTTACTTCTTTCTTTCTTTCTTTCTTTCTTTCATTCTTTTCTTCTTTCTTTCCATCTTTCGTCTTCTTTCCTTCCCCCATTCTTCCCTCTTTCCTTCCTTCTGTCTGTCTTTCTTTCTTTCTATAATTCGTTCTATCCTTCCTCCTGTCCCTCCTTACTTTCCTTCTTTCTATAATTCCCTCTATCCTTCCTTCTTTCTTTCTTTCTTTCTTTCTTTCTTTCATTCATTCTTTCTTCCTTTTTTCTTTCTTTCTTTCTTTCTTTCTTTCTTTCTATCTTTCCATCTTCTTACATTCCTTCTGTCTTTCTTTCTTTCTATAATTCGTTCTATCCTTCCTTCTTTCCCTCCTTACTTTCCTTTTTTCTATAATTCCCTATATCTTTCTTTCTTTCTTTCTTTCTTTTTTTCCTTCTTTCATTCTTCCTTTTCTTTCTTTCTTTCTTTCTTTCTTTCTTTCTTTCCTTCTTCTTACCTTCTTTCTTTCTTTCTTTCTTTCTTTCTTTCTTTCTTTCTTGCTTGCTTTCTTTCTTTTATTCATTCCCTCTTTCTTTCTTTCTTTCCATTCTATCTTTCCTTCCTTTCTTCTTTCCATGCCTCCTTCCGTTCCTCTTTCTTTCTTTCTTTCTTTCTTTCTTTCTTTCTTCCTTCCTTCTGTATTTCTTTCATTCTTTCTTCTATCTGTCTTTCTTTCGTTACTTCCTTCTTTCTTTCCTTCTTTCTTTCCTTATACATTCTTTCTTTTTTCTTTCCTTCTTTCTTTTTCTCTTTCTTTCCTTCCTTCTATCCTTCTTTCTTTCTTCTTTTAATCATTCTTTATTCCCTTTCTTCTTTCCTTCTTTTTTCATATTTCTTTTTTTCTTTCTTCCTTTCTTTCTTGTTTTCTTTAGCACCGTCACCAACATGGCTTCCACAACAATGAACATTACGGACGTGCGATGTGTTATATCGCAGTCACATGCAGAAAATACAAACTTACAGTAGATAATAGCCTATTGTTAGTCACGACACGATCATAGCTCAAGGAGCATATGGGGTAACATTACGGCCCTGTTACAATTCAGGAACACAGGGTTCTCCAACACAAACCTTCCTATAGCCTATTTGCAGTCTTGCACTGGACGATCCTCCAAATAAATGTCGCCCAAGTGACAAAAAAAAAAAAAATCATCGTAGAACACAAAAGTTTTACGAGTCTCACAGAAACCACAGACACTCATCGAATTCAGTTAATATCATGAAGCACGAAAAACCACATCACGGAAATTTCGCACACTTTTAGAAACTTTATCTTTATCACTAGATTGAAATTCGAGCCGGGTGCTCAATAATGTCCCGGTCTCATTGGGCCACTCAGGTATGCCAACTTTCACATATTCTTGGCGCCTGATTCAAAACACGGCGAAGCTACAGAGCTCGCTTTCCATAGAGTATGGAAAACTGAGAAATAGCAGTTTTTGAAGGAAATATCGAAGACAAGAGAGGACCTAGAATATTATGTTGCTTTTGTTAATTCATTTTGACCCCGTGTACTAGGGTGTGAGTTGAATTTGTCAGATAACCTGTTGTTCTGTGATGACTATAGTAAAGTGAGTATTGTCATTTTTAGGGTCGAGTTGGGGGTGATTGCCCCAGGATTTAAAATAAGTTAATTGTTTTTGTTGCTGATTATTTTAGGGTCTGCGAAATTGAGGTTATGTGTTGGTGAAATTTATCTGATAACCTGTGCTATTGTGATGACTCTCCTAGTGTGTGTTTGTAGATTGGGGATAGGAATGGGAAGAAGGTGGCCGTAGCCTTAAGTTAGGAACTACCCTTACATTTCCCTTCAGTAGAAGTGGGAAAACCACGGAAAACCACTTACAGGATGGTTGAGGTGGTAATTATACCCGCCTCTTCCCAGTTTTGCCACACGTTCCAACCGTCACACAGAATTAAAATTTCATGTCTGAGCCGGGAATCGAACCCGGACCTCCGGAGTGACAGACAAGGACACTAGCCGTACACCACGAGGTGCTCGCAATAAGTTACTCTACCAGCGTTTGTGTGTGTGGGTGGAGAGTGTGAGAAAACCCGTGATTAACACTATCAGGATAGTCGCTGTCAGCGCTGGGATATGAACCTACGATCTACAGACTCGCCACAGCCTCCTATGGTGGTTGTGTAGAGTGATTTAACGCGCACGGCTAGACCGCATGGTACGTGAAATAAGTTTGTAGATCTCCAGCCGGTTGTCTAGGTGAAGAATGGTCAACTTATCAAATTTATATTTTTACCAAGATTTTCAGTGAGAATCTACTTGATTCAGTCCTCACGGATTTTCCTCGCGTCTGAGTTATTAAATATTCAAAAAGAACTAAAGACGTTGAAAAGTTGTTTCTTGGTTAACCAATACCATATACTTTATTTACAATATATATATTTATATGAAGCCTACCTTGCTTGCCATCTGTCAATGCGTACACAATATCTACATAGCTAGTATGCTTGTTAAAGAGTCTGTCTTGTCAAACGACAGCTTGTACAAAATGACTACTTGGACTGAATGAGTAATTTGGTGAAGAGGCCGGGAGCAGCCTTACATGAATCTTTATACTAGGTTAGTGGGGAGATGACACGAACTCGTTCTGTTTTCCGAATGGAGTTCACCAATAGGAATAAATATATGAATAATTCATGTTTTTGGATTGTTTGATTCCATTGTAAAAGGAGGCAAGGTTTCTCCGAAACGTATGGTTCTAATCTACATACACACGGAATTAGCCCAAAAAAAAAACGTTAATTATTTTTATAATCCGGGCCGTGAAAGCCTTAATATAGGAATAAATATATTTAGTTAGTAACCAATACAAAATAAGACTGTGGAGAGAGAGAGCAATCGGCCAATGACAATATACCCATTGGGGCGCTGTCTGGGGCGTAGCTAAATACCAACATCTTGGTCTTCTTGGAAATCCTGTCATGCGGACCAGGGTTTACCTTTCCTAAAAAAAAAAAAAAAAAAAAAAAAAATCTGAGAAACGTTATCAGGGCTATGTTTCTGAAGTAGCAAAATGTGTTCCTCGTGGAGTGGATTACAAGACTTTACTTTCAAGAGGATACGACAAACTCTTGGACTTGGCCTCTACCTGGCCTAGCGAAGCGAGCCAGCCAGGGGCGCCGAATCCATGGTCGAGGTCTAGCGACGGCTAGACCTGACGAGGGGGTGGATCTCCCCGTCCCCTTTGGGGGTGGGATCCGTTGGGTGGTTACGGATAGAGGAGGAAAGGGAAGGAGAAGGAAAATAGGAAAGGAAAGAATGGAGAGAGAAGAGAAGAGAAGAGAAGAGAAGGGGAGAACTGTGCGAAATAAGCAGTAAAAACGTAATTATTGGGGTAGGGGTCCGGTTTAACACGGGGGGGGGGGTCCCCCAGAACGAGAGGGGTGGGTGTCTGCTAGACCTGAAAAACAAAGATTCGGCGCCACTGGAGCCAGCTAATTGCTCAAAGATTTGTATTCTGTAAGTTTTTACAGAATTCAATTCTGGCGTTTCCAATGAATAATAATAATAATAATAACAAAATGTTATTTGAAACCCAAAATTAGTGGGAGATTCTTGTTGGTCATTAATATGAAATGTGTCGCTAGACGGTGTACTTGACTCGTGGAAGAAGTTGGACTTAATGCCTGACCGTGGTCCGGCATGAAATTACAGTAACTGCAGTTATGAGGATGTATGTTGTCGGACAACATGATCAAGCTCAAGCATAATAATATTATTTTATAGCACGTTGGCTTGCAGTTGTGGTGCGCGAGGTAACTTCGCGAACTTAATAGAGCACCGACACTGCCCTGAATGTAGTGACGAGTTTTAACTCTATGCATAAGCAAATGCTAGGCGAGTTCCTAAGTGAAGGCCACAGCCGTCTCCTTGCCAATCCTATCCCCAATCTACAAATACAAGCACTAGTAGGCCTACAGCTATTGCAATAACACAGTTTATCACAGACATTTCCACACACACCCAAGTACACGGGACTACATGACAACAATTTCGTAGCCCCTAAAATAGATAACAACATCTAACTTATTTCAAATCTTGGCGCATTCACCCCAACCCGACCCTAAAAATGACGGCTACTTGCACCACTAAAGTCACCACAGAACCACAGGTTTTCAGACAAATTCAACACACACCCAAGTACACGGGGCTACATGACAAAAATTTCGCAGCCCCTAACATAAGCAACAACATCTAACTTATTTCAAATCTTGGCGCATTCACCCCAACCCGACCTTAAAAATGACGGCTACTTGCACCACTAAAGTCACCACAGAACCACAGGTTTTCAGACAAATTCAACACACACCCAAGTACACGGGGCTACATGACAAACATTTCGCAGCCCCTAACATAAGCAACAACATCTAACTTATTTCAAATCTTGGCGCATTCACCCCAACCCGACCCTAAAAATGACGGCTACTTGCACCACTAAAGTCACCACAGAACCACAGGTTTTCAGACAAATTCAACACACACCCAAGTACACGGGGATGAGGACGGAGTTGTCCTAAGGCCCCAAAATGAATTAACAACAAATCTTCCAGGTCCTCCCTTACCTTCGA
The DNA here is from genome assembly GCA_946902985.2 of Meconema thalassinum. Taxonomy (NCBI): domain Eukaryota; kingdom Metazoa; phylum Arthropoda; class Insecta; order Orthoptera; family Tettigoniidae; genus Meconema; species Meconema thalassinum. The sequence goes on from OX336391.1 coordinate 145,237,700, forward strand.
TATTTCCTTCAGACTGGTAGTTCTCTATTTTTCATACTCTTTGGAAAGCGAGCTCTCTAGCTTCGCCCTGTTTTTGAATCAGACGCCCGGAATATGTGAAAGTTGGCAAACCTGCGTGGGCTCTCGCTCTATGAGTCTGGGGCATTGTTGAGTACCACAGTATCACCTCTATACATAAGCTATGGTGTTATATCCCAAGACTGACGCTAAGACGCAAGAGAAGAAGCCATAATGGATGGAGGTAAGAAGCTTAAGCCCTACTCTCTTCCGAACAGTCCATTTGGGATATTCACGTCATGGATTTGCAAGTAGACTACAGTATTTGCTTCCGGAACCTCTCTGAACTTTTCACGCATTCTAATATTGACAGAGATTACCAACTCACAAAAAGAAACGCAGCGTCAGCCATCGAGAATGCAAGCGGGAGCTGCCAGTTCAGAGATTGAAGGTTCGAATATCAGCACTGACAGTGACCATCCTGAGTGATTTTCTCCGGGTGTTCCCACACTTACTCCAGACAAATAAATGTTGGCATTTTACCTTATTTCATGTCCCGAGGCACCTATCCTCTGCCTAGTCCCTAATAATGTGAGTTTGAGAGAACCCGGAAAACATAAGTCGCTGTCAGCGACGGGATACGAATCTGCGACCTGCGGACTTGCCGCAGCCTATCTTATTTTTCCCATTTTCAACGGGGTCGGAGATGAGAAGCGATGAAAGTTTATGTGGCGAGTCGATTTTACGGCCGGATACCCTTCCTGACTCTAACCTCATGAGAGGAGTTAATGAGAGATGACATGAATGAAAAGGGCAAGGATGTGGAAGGAAGCGGTCGTGAACTTTCATAAGCATTTGCCTGGAGTTGAAAATGGAGAAAGCACGGTAAACCATTTTAAGGACGGCGAACGGTCGGGCTCGAACTCACGTCTAACGAGTCCACAGATAGTTTGGCCCTATGGCCTAGCGCTGCATTTCAGTAGCGAAGCTACCGCTGTCGAGTTCTTCTCCCTAATATTATTACAGTTAAATGCTCTATTTCAGTAGCTACAGTAATGCATTTTATCAAGGAAATTCAACCAACACCCGAATCCACGGGGCCCCAGAAATGAATTACCAACCATAACAACAAAAACACAGGGAAAAAAGATGATAATAATAATAATGATAATAATGCTATTGGTGAAGCCTCCGCGGCTTAGGTGGCAGCACGCCGGCCTCTCACCGCTGGGTCCGTGGTTCAAATCCCGGTCACTCCGTGTGAGATTTGTGCTGGACCAAACGGAGTCAGACAGGTTTTTCTCCGGGTAATCTGGTTATCTCTGTCACAAATTTCATTCTAGCAAATCTCTCCACTGTTATATAATTTCATCTTTCATTATTTTAATCATTTCCCCAGGGGAGTGCGACAGGCTTTGGCAGCTGGCACAGTTCGTATCCTCGTCGCTAGATGGGGGCTTCCTTCATTCCATTCCCTGACCCGGTCAGTCGACTGGAAGCAGTTTGTGGATTTTCAATGGTATTGGCATTGGGGTTATGTCTCTTTTAACTACTGTAGCTTTTAGAGACGCCAGAGTGATGGAATTATGCCTTGAAGGGGATCTTTAACGTGCCAGTAAATCTACTAACACGGCTCTCTCGTTTTTGCGCATTGACAAATGACAACTGACTGCGCCAGGATTCGATCACGCAACCTTCGGTGAAAGGAAAACATATAAGAGAGGACGCTCAATCTTGTGACAGCGAGTAGGGCAATACAGTACATTGTAAAGTACTTGATTATCAGAAAAAGAAACACTTCGTCAGAAATCAGATAAATGTTCGAATTAGCTGATATATTACTCAACACGGTTTAAGCTCATACAATTATACCAATGAGGTTAAGAAAGATATTGAAGTTATTGTTACCACTAAATAAATAACCTAAGTATATGATGATGATGATGATGATAATCTTATTATATAATATGCTAAGGTGTATGTTTCACAAAACACAAGCTCCTAAACCAGAGGGAGTTAGAAGGTCTAGTTTGTACCAAATTCTTCCAAATCGTCTCAATTGTACAGGAAAAAACTTGCATTTCTTGAAATGTCAATGGAAATATATTTATTTGTTTATAAAGTGCTTGTAAACAAGTAAACAAGACGATAGCCCCTGCAGAATTGTGTAGCGTACAGCCCGCATAGTACTAGAGTCGGGTGGGTAGTCTGTACACATGGGGCGCACACAACCCATTATGCGAGAGTTCTCGCAGGGTCCGCTGGTAATAATAATTTCTATAGAATATTGCATACACAACTACAGGGAGTCCGGGAATGTTCTCCGTAGTGGCTACGTGCAGCTGCGAGTGGTTGCGTCATCAGTTTAGTTGGCAGCACGGTGTCCTTGATAGGGTTAAGGCACATGTGTGGGCTGTCGAAATCGTCAGTGCGTGTAGTTAGATTATTGGAAGAGTGCAACAGTATGTTATGAATGGCTGTGGTGAGTACAAACTTTACTGTGTGTTTGTTATGATACAAGCGACAGCCGTGCTGCCAACGTAACTAGTGACTTAATCTCTCGCAGTAGTTTGTAGGCACTGCGGAGAACATTCCCTGACTCCCTGTAGTATCCAACTGAAAATCATAACTCATAGCGCGAGAGAGTGATTGTTGTAGGTATTGGAGCCAAGGACCTCCCAGTTCCCAACTCCTCATTCACGTAGGTACACTGTCCCAGCTACTACCAGAAGCTGATAACTCTGCCATTAGATATCGTTCTTGCTATTTAGATTCGTTGAAGTGTGTAATAAACTGTAGAGGCTGACGGTTTGACGCGAGTTCCCAAGTGGCGTGCAAACTTCCTGACGGGGTTCATCTCACCGTTCTACTTTCATTATTAACCTTGCACTCCGCAGAGCGTCAACGCCTCCTAAGCTGAATTGTACTGTTCTGTCTTCTCCAAAGTAAAGGTATACCCACAGACTTCCCCCGGGTGTTTGTTTGTACACTTCTGGGTAATTGGCCAAGGTGGGGCATAGTACTCGAATATTTCTGCCCAATAATGCCAAGAGCACTAAAATATAACTTACCTGTCATTCTACTGTATTTTGCACACTAAAGTTTCGGTACACCACTTCATTATTGTATGGTCTTAGCTTACCAAAGTTCCCACAACTAGTTTCGCTACCACATGGCAGCTTCTTCAGGCGGACACTGGGATCGAACCACGGCCACCAGGCAGCGCTGAGGAGAGCTGCCCTGAGTAAAGTTTTGAAGCCATTATTTCAGTGTTGGCTATAACAACTGTCAGTTGTAGTTCTTCAGTCGGTCAATACGAATTTGCCCAACGATTGGGCGGGGTACAATGCATATAGTAGGCCTATATTAGTCGGTAGTAGACACGCGATAGCGAAACAACTGTACAACCAACGGTTCCTCTCAGATAAGTAACCATACACATAATAGAATTCGAGTGCATGCTTTAATTTTATTTATTTATTATATAACAATTATCCCTCCCTATATTATTCTGCTAAGATCCCATTCCAGTTTTGTACCGAAAATAAGGTCCCATTAACACCAACCTACACATATGGGGTACCTGCAGGTGCAGCATAACCCAATGCGTAAGCGAAACACACTCACTTACTCTTTAAATGCCTCACAATTAAATACATACCTTAAAACATGTATATTTACAATGAAATAATGAAAGAATGCAACACGGTAACCATGGTAACAGAATCTCACAGGTCCATCTATTTCTGTAAGACGCAATGCAATTCCAATAATTACATTACTGTGAAAGTTTCCAGACGGTTATAAGGTTATCACTGAACCAAATTAAGCTGTAAAATTCATCAATACATACAGTATAATGCGCTTAAGGGGGTCAAGAGGCACTCTAGAATTTTTTCACGTAATTTTTTGGTACGAAAGGTCTTTTTCACCCGACTATAAAGGGTCTCCGAAAACCACATTTAAAGGCCCTTCAATTAACAGTGTCTGTGATATTCCCAGAAAACTAACTTCGCTCTGATATACCTATGAAGGAATGACAAACTCCTAACCACTGCACCAGTAGCTGAATTGATAAAGTCCGATTATTCATTTCAAGGATAAATCAGTCATAGCATTCATGATTGAGATTTTGCTAAGTGTACTCTTTACAACTAGAATATTCGCGGGCGAAGCCGCAACGGGTAATGTTAGTAATTATTATTATATCAATTTTGCCCTTATGGACAGTGTTTGAACTTAAATATCTCATGATGAATGATGACACAATCTTCACTTCTCTCCCTCCTGTCTCTTCTCTTCCCAAAATCTCTTCTTCCTTGACTGTGTTCCTGTTTTCGTTGTTCTGTCCACGATGTTCCCGTCTTCATCTTTTCATTTGCTTTAAATGTTGTATTCTTAATGTTGTTTCTGAATTCTCCTCTGTCTCTAATCATTTGCCTGTCGATCCCCACCTGCCTTAAGTCTTCCTCTATTTCATGATACCAATTAGTTTTCCTGATTGAGCTGTTTACTACATCAAAGATTTTCTTTGTAAGTCTGTTGTTACTCATACTCTGTATGTGCCCGTAAAAAGTTAGTCTGCGTTTTCTGATCATATCGGTGAGTCTGTCTGTGTACTCGTATAGCTGTTTGGTAGGTCTTTTCATCCATATGACATCTCTGTGTATTGCTTCAAATATTTTTAGGGGCCGATAACCTAGATGTTAGGCCCCTTAAAACAACAACTATCATCATCATCATCATCATCATCATCAAATATTTTTAATATTATTTATTATTATTATTATTATTGAAATGAAAATCCACAGCCTGCTTCCAGTCTCCGACCGGGTCAGGAATGGAAAGAATGATGCCCCCATCTAGCGGCGAGGATATAGACTGTGCCGGCTGCCAAGGCCTGACGCACACCTCTGGGGCAATGATTAAATGAATGACAGATGAAATGAAATGATAGTGGAGAGTGTTGCTGGAATGAAATTTGGACAGGGAAAACCGGAGTACCCGGAGAAAAACCTGTCTGCCTCCGTTTTGTCCAGCACAGATCTCACATGGAGTGACCGGGATTTGAACCACGGACCCAGCGGTGAGAGGCCGGCGTGCTGCCGCCTAAGCCACGGAGGCTTCTATTATTATTATTAATTATTATTATTATTATACTGTGTTGATCTAACTGTATACACTAGCATAATACTCATACGTAATACACACACCTTTATGAAAACAAACATTAACGAGATTCAAACTGCAAATCGTAATATAAACACCAATAAACGCACTACACTACACTTACAGTAGTTAGATAATATATTTGTTTGAATTTAAACCTCAGCCCAGTGATCAGGATCTGATGATGACTGCTTGAAGGCCGAAATACGTAATCCTAAAATTGACCATTATAATAGTGAACATAACTAATACAGGTATTTTCTTTCCAGGAGTGTAATTTACTTATTATTCATATATTACAGAGATGTGAAAATTATTAGATTTGACGGCAGGTTTCCAAAATTCCATTTATTATCTTCACGGCCAAATGCACTAAATATGTTTGCAAGGCGGTGAAGTTACTTCAAATGTTTAAACAAGGGGCTTAATTATATTTTCTTTTAAGAAACTTTAAGTAAAATCATTTTATAGAATTCCCTCTAACAGAGGAACCTTGGTAATGCAAAATGCCACGTGTTTTGTTTTGATTACGTCACTCTTCTTTCGTGTGAAATTTGGGATCTTTTTTACTGTTGATCCGCTCTTGAACTATTCGAAGTTTCATGAACCATGGATTGAAATCGCCTGACTAAGAGGGTACATTACAAAGTCAATGAAATAGAAAACAGACCCAGCTCAGGTGTCCCTCGGAATGCCCTATTCTAAAAGTTTACAGACGTATTTCCTTATGGGGAAAGGTGTACGTCCACGGGGGAGAAAGCATTACTATGTAGGGTTAAAAAAGTTGCCAGCAGTTGGTCATTAAAATGATTTTGAATAAAACATTATGACTGATTTAAATTCCTTATTTGATTCTAATAATTTGTACACCTCTGCACATAGCCTACATTGTACCCTGTCCTGTCGCTGCCCAGTGTTGACCGACTGAAGAGTTACAACTGGCACTCCAATAACCCACCTGTACTTAGCAGGAAGCGCAGGTATAACTATTTTATATCGATCTTGAACTGTATGCACAGGTGCAGATTTTCCCTCTCACACACCACTGATCAATTAATTGTGTGGTGAAATTCCCTGCACCGTCGCGTCGTTTGGAACGCCAGTGCTTGTTATTTCTCTCGATAATGCTGCTAATTGTCAGATTATCCTGTCGATAATGACCAGCTGATTGAGCCTGCGATACACTTCGTTTGGCACATTCTTCTGTTAGTCGATTCGACGAGGCTTCATTAAGCTCGCCAGGTACAACAATAGCTCTCTTTTCAGAGCGAGTTTCGGTAGGCGTGCGGAGGGGTTTAAAATTTGGGTGATGTAAAACAGGGGTGTATCCTTCTGTTTAACACAACGCATACTCCAGTAGCGTAGCCAAGATCCACCAAAGGGGTGCACAGTAATTGGGGGATAACCGTAATTCGGGGAATTGCAAGGCATAGTACTGTCATGAAAATGAAAATCCACAGCCTGCTTCCAGTCTCCGACCGGGTCAGGGAATGGAATGAAATAAGCCCCCATCTAGCAGCGAAGATATGAACTGAGTCGGCTGCCGAAGCCTGTCGCACTCCCCAGGGGCGATGATTAAATGAATGACAGATGAAATGAAATGATAGTGGAGAGTGTTGCTGGAATGAAATTGTTGACAAGGAAAACCGGAGTACCCGGAGAAAAACCTGTCTGCCTCTGTTTTGTCCAGCACAAATCTCACATGGAGTGACCGGGATTTGAACCACGGACCCAGCGGTGAGAGGCCGGCGTTCTGCCGCCTGAGCCACGGAGGCTTAGTACAGTACTGTATTATGAAGCATTTATTTATTTATTTATTTATTTATTTATTTATTTATTTATTTATTTAGTGTATGGCTTTTAGTGCCGGGAGTATCCAAGGACATGTTCGGCTCACCACAGGCTGTACCTACTTCAAGCGGACACCCATAGAGTAAGCTACAATTTCCGTTCAATTTCAAGTAGTACCAACTTTCACTACCAGATGTCACTGACACCTAATGGTGAACGATGGAACTTTGATAGAGCGTTACAACGAAACATAACCTAGAAATGTAGCTTCACACAAGTTTAGTTAGTGGAAGGATCATTTACATGCCATAAATCTACGACATGGGACTGCCGGCTTTACTTCACCTTCGAAGGAAGGCATACTGAAGGAATTTAACGCTCTTAAAAAATTCGACGACTTCGGCCGGGTTTGAACCCGCGTTCTTGGGCACAGCAGTTCAGCTTCGAGTTCTACGAGAATTGTAGAGGAATGGTTACCTAAAAGGTAACGAGTTTTTAACTATCAAAGTAGTATGCCTTGAAGCCCTCAGCACTGATCAGCTCACCGACCCAGCTTCCCGCTGGGATTAAGAACCCAACCATTCACTGGGTTGCTCGGTTTAACAGGGGCACCTCGTGTAGGTAACGTGCTGAAGTTGAAGTGAAAGAGGCTAGTTGGGTTCTCTTTCTGAACCCAATATATGACGCATTTCATTCCCATTTGCCAGAGTCTCAACGACTCCTCCCAGGCCAATTTTTAATAAGCAGGCACAGCTATTAATATAATATTTTATATCTTACAACGGAATTTAATAATCGAAACAAAGATCTGCGAGTGAGGCAAGAACGTGAATTTCATGAATTTCGGGCATGTGCACTGACCAACTGCACTACATAGGCCCACAATTGAAGGAAGTTCATTGCCAACTCTTAAATACGACTGAAAATATGGAGCGCTATGTGGGCGCAGTCGGTTAGCACACCTGCCCAGAATACAGGACATTCGAGTTGAAATATTCATGATGGTCTCTTAAGGCTTCAACGTATTACCGTCTTAAGGAAGAACAGGGTCATAAATGTAATTCCTATGAATGTCATACTATCTGCGTACTGTCCATTGTGGTAGTTCAATTCAGAAGATCCTCAATGTTTCCAGTGACCTCACAGAGCTGGTAGGTACATGTGCACGCCGTCCTCATTTACTTTTAGGGCCTATGTATGGCCACCTCGTGGTGTAGTGACTTGACTGTTAGCCCTGAGGTTCGGATTCGTTTCGTAGCTCTTTCAAGGAATGTAATCCTTGGCTGGAATAGGGTACTCACTGTCTCGTGAGGTAAGAACTGAGAAGAGGTGAACTCGACTTTCATCTTCAGCCTCCTGGAAGCGGTTATCCGTGGTTTCCCCACTTCTACTTCAGGAAAATGCCGGGATGGTCCCTAACATAAGGCCACTTCCTTCCTAACACTTACGACAACACAACCTACTCCAGACACCACAAGATTGCGACAAGCCCCTGAGAGCAACAATATTTGTCATGGCACTTCAGACAACTTCATTTTTAGTGAATTTCTACTCTAGGGTTAGTTGGCAATACTACATCTAAAGCACTGTACATTGTGACAGTAGAGGCGGACAAACGCCTCAAGAGAGCCACTCATCAAAGAAAGTAAGCGCACGAGTCCTCCAACCTGAATAACTTCTAGTAGGCCTAACTAATGAAGAAGCGACCGCACTCTCAAGTCTTGGAACTTAGCCGGAATGCTAATTGGCTTGAACTTTCTTCCCCCAGAACTCTTCATAGATCTAAAACACATTCCTACTTTTACCCACAATCAATTCAATTCGAGCGAATTTAGTTCCGATGCGATACAAATCTCTGGACAATCTGTGTGCATTCATTGACAATTAAAAGATTGCACCAATAAAGATTTGTTGGAAGTAAACTTCAAGGATATTAGATATTTTCCAACGAAACCTCCTACAAATCTTACAAAAAATATCATATCGAGAGCAGTAATTGGGGTTGTATTTTGTTGACTGACTGAAAAGTTGCGCTACAATGTCTATAAGGCAACGCTGCAAAAATGTCTTCCAAGCTAGCTATGAATAATAACTACTACTAAATCTAACTACTGACTAAACTACTCCTACCAGGCACTGGGAAATTAATTGTAACTCCCTCCCCGGGGCTCACATCTAGTAGGACGTGGGTTGGCGACCATGGGACCCCAGCTGAGTCCGGCATTGCTTCCACTTGCTTGTGCTGGACTCCTCTACGTCTTTTTTCCTGTCAACCTCTCTTGGTCAACACTTATTCTCTTCCGACCCCGACGGTATTAAAGTAGGCTATCCGAGTCCTAGGGAGTCATTCACTTTCCCGCCTTAATTGGCCCTTGTCTCATCTTCCCTGATACCCTTATTCTTCGAGGGGTAGGACTTCTTTTTCTTTTCATTTTATCTCCTACCTTCTGCACAAGGCCTTAAAGAAGGCAGGATGTATTGTGCCCTTTTAGCAAGAAATATGCCAATCACAGTATACCAGCGTAGCTCAATTCGGAATTTTCGGGGCAGCGGTAAGTTCCCCCACTCTGTGACTCACATATTTTGGATTAATTAGAGGATACACTTGCAAAAATAACAACAAAATCAACTCCTATTTTTAACACATTTAATTAATAAAATTAATGGCGCTACAAACACTTTAACAATTTAATTACTGACCCATAATCATCTACTTGTTCCCAATGAACAAGGAATCACAAATATAATAAAACAAATATTGTATTTAAACATATGGTTTCCACATAAACCAACAATTCCTACTTAGTTTTACTTCCATAAAGCATCCACTGTAAGTTTTATATAACTCCGAGCTCTTTTGGCTCCATGCTTTACATAATAATGGTGTCATTCTTGTACACCTCAAATACTACTTTTATATTTTCTTAATCCTCAAAACAAATGTATAATTACATTTAAAATTTTATGTTAATTATCTAACTCAATATTTTGGGCATGTTCACACATTCAGCTGTTATCATCTCTCTTTATTTTCACAAATATATTAAGGTAATCAGGAAATCACTTGTGTACTCCAGAGTGTGAAGATACTTGACACAGTCAAAAAACTATAGTTACTCCCGAAACCTAGTTGCCTTCAATTAACTCGTGGAATCCTACTTCCATATACCATTACAATAGGGATTGTTATTTATCTCTTATGTCTTATAAGACCATTATCACATAAGAAACTACGATCTGAACAGGCAAACGAAAATATCAATCTACAAGGACCTCGGTTCAACGCCCGGGTCGTTAACAACTTCAAACACTCACGGTGTCTTTACTACATCTTACGAGACGGTCTCGGCTCACCCTCACTCTAAGAGAGCCAGGCCATTATACTCGGGCGCGATTTATGACAAGGATGGTGACTGGGCGACTCTCTGTCTAACCCACGTTAGCAGCTCCTTTCCAAGGCTTTCAAAACAAACCTTCACATTATACTCAGTCCTGGGGAGAGACCGGGCTTTTACTGTACCGTATTCATTCAAACAAATATTCTTTGGTTCATAGACCACTTTCGTAACCTTGGCATTTATTAATTATGAGAGGGTCCTCATTGATTGGGAAGATTAATACACATTCGACGACGAAGAATTAAGGGGCTTTTACCATAAGAGGATTCTGAGTTCGAATCTCTTCACATGCCTCGGGAACCATTCCCTTATAGAGGACTTATACAAGACGCGATTTAAAGTCGGCCGTGGCCTACATGACATACGCTCAATAATACCATACATTAGCTCCCTTTCAATACATACACAATGCCTCGTGATACTACGTCACAAATAGAGGACTTATACAATTATCAATTCACTACAATCAACTACCCTCCATAAGTAATTTACCAAGTATTTTAACTTCTACGCTTTCTTAGCGTGACATTTTAATATTATTTGCGCTCCTATGCGCTATGCATTATTTTAAGCCGAAATGTCTTCCCAAGAACTGATAAATCTCATTAGTAACAATTCATATTATTTTTAATTCTTATATTAATCTTTTCCGTTGCCGATAAATCGCTCCCTTTTAAAACATTCCCTTGAACATCATATCTTACACATATATTAAGGCTTTAACGCTCTTATGTTCACATCAATTTATTTGATCTTTATTTAATATTTCCATACTTAGTTATTAGTATTATCTTTATTCTTTACACAAGCTCAAAAGCTATTTCTTTCATACCTCAAATTTACTTTATTTAAATATCTTTCATGATAATTACTGATATTTCGCTTGCTCTTATGACATTCGTTAAATACATTAACATTTTTATTCATATATTTCCTCTACGGGATTTATTCTTTACATAATTATTTATAATTTCTCAAATTTCTATTATTGTTCAGACCGCGTTCTTGTTTATTCAGTATTTATTTCTTAAAACACATCCCTTTTACTCAAAAACTCCGGTGGATTTGTACACAACCATTTCCTGACACCAAAATAGAATGAAATTCAGTACTCACATGTTTTTAAGATCGTCCCATGATCTTTATTCTTGTGCGGTGTTTCATTTTGGGCCCACTTTGAACTTTTACTCCATATTAAAGGAATTCATCTTATGTACAAACACTTCTTGACACATATTTAAGACACTTAACATTGACGACATTTTTATACACTGGTGTGTCCCTTTAGAACACATAATAAACACTAAAAATATTAATTTAACACACAATCTTGATAAATTTACACTTCACAATTCTTGATCACTAGGCCGTATTTCTTAGCCTATCACACGTGACCTTTTAATTTCCCGTTTCCAAGGGTGAAATTTATTCAATGTCGGCTTCCTATCCTGCAGAATACGAAAGTCTCGAAACATCTACTGTTCCCTGGAATCCAAATTCTTCTACTCCTATCCTGGATGACCGGCTATTTATCTAGCTTGAACGGCTTCTTTGTAGATCTGGCTTATCGATCCTAGCGAAAGTCTATTCGGATCGAGGTCTCCTCAATAACCTACCGATGACCTATGGATTTAGATTATAGCAGCTAGTACTTCTCGAGTCTAGTACTTTTAGAATAGTTCGCCTGCTTTCTGGAGATAATGTTTATAGTCTCCGTGCTTCTTTATTTGATCGGTTCTAGCACTCCTACGTTTCTGAAATACGTTCCGAACCTTATTCTGTTCTTCCCTTTTTGGGTTCTTTAATTTAGATAACAGTTTATCTTTCTGGTACGGTACTTCCGTACGTTATGATATCTTCGTTCGTCTATTTAACGACCTATCGCCTTAAGTCCGACGTTCGCAGCCTGCTCTGACTATATCTTACGAACTTTTCACTATAACTTGTATACTGTCGGGCCTAAATCCTGTAACTAGGATTTTCCTACTCTTTCAATACGGCGATACTTTAAATTTCTTCTTTACCACTCCTTATGGAAGCAAGCAAGTTGTTAATACTGCGACGCCTATGGCTATCGGATATTACTTCTGCGGTGTAACACAGCGTTTCTCCCCTCAAGGAGTACTAGTAACTGTCTTCGATGTGACGCAGAGTGACGCCCCACACGGCCGTCTGAATACTGATGCGTAGTAACACCCTCACGGGTTGTCAGAATAACTGCCTGTACTGTTGATGCTCCAGCGTCACGTCCCCTCACGGACTGTCGGAATGACTGCATTCGGTGTGTGATGTAGCACAGTGACGTGCCCTCAGGCCGTTTGAAACTGCATGTGCTGTGATGTAGCCTTACGCCCCTCACGGGCTGTCGGAACTGCATGTGCTGATGATCCAGCGTCACGTCCCCTGGACGGATTAATACTGCGTGATGCGTAGCAACGCCCCCCTCGGGCTGTTCGAGACTGCCTGATTGGCTTGGTGAAGCCCGAAGCTTTATACTATTTCACTACAAAAAAATAAGACTCTAGTCCTTTCTGTGGCCAACTTCTAAAATAATGGTTGCACAATTATAACAATTATACCTTCCGAAAGCTCGTCTTCTCAATGTCAAATAATCTCATTGCACCTAAGAATCGATCGTGCAATTCGGAGATATTAATTAATTTCTCGTCCTCAGATGTGTGGGTGTTGCTTTTCTTTTGCTTTCTCCCCTCCACACAGGCCTTGGTACTTCCCCGATGACGTCGTCTTGCGTTTGCAGTTTTCTCCTGCGCAATTATTAAATGGTTTCTCTTTACTAAAAAATTTCTCATTCGAAATGATTCACTGTACTGTACTTGTTTACTCATTTTTATACTTGTAAACGGGTTAAATTTAATTATTCCTCTTCTGGCGCATAAGCGGTGTTGTCAATTTCCAGCAAGCTCAGCTCGATTTCCGAATCAGGCTTCCTTGTTTAATCTTGGGAACTTTCCACTCGGTTATTAATACTCATGACTCGCTCCCTTCTGAATGTCAAGAGGGGTGATCTCATCTCACGAACACCTGGTCCTCGCCTCTTGCACCATATTAGGCTAGCATCTTAGCTGGATCTTTCTTTAAGTTACATTAGAAACTGTACGTTTCTTTCATTTCTTCCCCAAATGCATGGATTCGCCCTCATTGGACCCTATGGCACATGGGTTCATCTCTCCCCTCCTTAGGTAAATAAATTTTCGAAAAATTTTGAGGAAATTTATTTCAATTAATCATATCTGTCTTTATTCGTCGAAGCCATCATAACGATGTCCGTACCTTCCGTTGTTTTTACTTCTTTAAAGTCGTATCCGGTAATTGTGTAGGTCGGGTATGCTCTGTCCCTACCCTTTCTTTCTTTCTTTACTTGTCTGGACTTTAAGTCCCCAGAACCTCATTCTTCTTTACGGGTGTGGTCTATCCCTACCCTTTCTTTCTTATCTATTTGTCTGTACTATAACATCTCCATAACCTCATTCTTCCTTACGGGTTTGGTCTATCCCTACCCGTTTCCTTATTTCATCATTTTCCTTTCTTAAATTGGAATTTTCTTCTTCAATAAATTCAATTATTTCTTTAATTTCCCAATACAATCTCTCCAATTCGCATTCGCACTCGAATGCTTGAGCTCTATTTTCTATTTCTTCCTTATTCTTGTTTATGTCAAAAGCGGATTCATCTCTAAATGTTTCCATAACCAGGGCTTGTTCATTTTCTTCATCAAAATCTTCGGGAGGGTAATATAATTTCAAATTTGCTGAATTCATGGTCACTTCGTGATCCGTTTCACAGTGCCGAATTCTATATGCGTTATTCCTCAAATCTCTGATTATTTGATATGGTCCGTGGTACATTTTCTGGAACTTCTTGTACACACGGTTCCCTGGATCCGAAATGGCTGGTCTTTTTACTAACACCATTTCTCCTGCTAATAATAGTCGATGATACCTCTTATGCCTATTTCTTCTCTGCCTCCTGTCGGCTTGAGCTTTTAGATGCTCAAAGGCTCTTCGAATACGTACATCTCTTCCAGGCTGAGCGTCTGCTGGCCTAGGAATTACCAGACTCCAAGGTCTTTCTGGTTGCTCATTCCGATGTAACAGGTATCTCTCCTGTGGATTCATGGATTGTATTATTTATACAAAATTCGATAATATCCAAGATATCTATCCACTTCCAATTTTCTTCGGCACAGTACATTCTACAATACTTGGCCGTCTCCCTCATCACTCTTTCTACAGGATTTGCCTCAGGATGGCGAATACTTGACAAAATCTGACGTATTCCAAGTCTTTCTAATTCTCGTCTGAACTCTACACTGGTGAAACAACTGCCGTGATCCGACAACAAATTCTCAGGTTTCCCCAGAATCGGTATCACTTTTTCTTTGAGTCGTTTTAACACCTGTTTGGAACTAGTCTTCTGTATGGGAGCAAGGACAACCATTTTAGTGAAGACATCCATAGCCACCATTATGTGTCGATTTCCTCTTCTTGCCTTTGGCAAAGGTCCAAAATTATCAATAGATATGATTTGGCCGGGCCTTTCGGGCAACAATGGTATAGGCTTCTGTCTCATCAGAAATGCATTAGGTTTGATCCTTTGACATAAATCACATGTCTTTAGCGTGTCCCTTACAGTTTCTCTCAGTCTCGGCCATACAAATGCTTCTTTCAGCATCGAGACTGTTTTGTCGACTCCCATATGTCCGAACGATCTATGGGCTAACCATACTATTTTCCTCTGCAAAATTGCAGGTACAACAATCCTTAATTTTGTATGGTCAGAGTCCACAAACTTATATAATAACCCATTATAAAACGTGTAGTCTTGAGCTATCTTATTAGCTTCCGTGTACGCTGGTGTTCCTCTTATCAAGCTTCCCTCAAGGAAAGATATGAGCATGTTCATCCATGGATCCTCCCGTTGTCTTTGACTAATGCTTCTTAACTCGTTAAGAGAACGCTCATCCCTGTCTTCCAAATCTGTAGCCATTACTTCCTCTTCTATGGACTCTGGCTGTCTACTTAAGTAGTCTGGAACTATATTTTCTTTTCCTGGGCAGTACTCTATCTTGACATCAAATTGTTGAATGTATAAAGCCCAACGCATCAACCTTTGACTGGATAAATCAGTCTTCATCAAAAAGGTTAAGGCTTTATGATCCGTTCTTAGAATGACCTGAAACCCATATACGATCTTCCGCCAATATTGCAACGCGTGCAATATCGCTAGCAGCTCGATTTCGCTGATCGTATAATTTTTCTCGTGTGGTTTCAGTCTCCTACTTGTGAAAGCTAGATAGTTTTTCTTATCAGGGTTTTCCGGGTTTTCCTGATATAGCATTGCCCCTATTCCAATCTGGGATGCGTCTGTTTGAATGATAAATCTCTGATTAAAATCAGGATATCCTAGCTTCACGTAATTTAAGAGCATTTCCTTGGCCTCCACGAATGCTTTTTCTGCTTCCTCCGTCCATTTCCACTTGCCCCCCTTCTTCAGAAGGTCCTGTAGTGGTGCAACAGTTTTGGTGTATGATGGACAATGTCCTGAGAAGAACCCAATCAATCCCAAAATCTGGCGAACGTTCTTCACCTTCAAAGGCCTTGGAAAATCCCTTATTGATTCCAATTTGCATGGATTTGGTTTCACACCATCCTTGTCAATCACATGCCCTAAAAATGTCACTTGCCTTTGACAAAAATTCGACTACTTTAAATTTATTTTAAAATTTGCCCTTCTTAAGTCTTCCAATAATTTCTTCAAATTTTCTAAATGTTCCTCAATGTTCTCCGAGGTAAGCAAAATGTCATCCACGTATCGGATAGTGCAATCTTTCACTTCCTCTGACAGGTTTCGATCAAGCGCTCTTATTAATGCAGATCCTGCGGTCTTCAATCCAAACGGACATCTTCTAAAACAATATGTTTGTTGGTCGAACTGAAATCCAGTCAACAAGCTGGTTTTCTCTTCCAGTTCGAGATGATGATACGAAGAAGTCATGTCAATATTTGTAAAAATCTTCTTGCCTTTGAACTTCCTCAGTATTTCTTTTATGGGTGGTGCCGAATCATTTTCTGGTATGATTTTTGCATTTAAATTTCTGGCATCTAAACACACCCTTACTGAGCCATCCGGTTTACTCACAATCACTAATGGACTAACATATGGTGTCGCCATCTTTTCTATAACACCTGCATTCATCATCTCCTGCAGTGTTTTCTTGGTTTGTGGGTAATGTTTTTCCGCAACCGGGTATGGTTTTTGTTTAAACGGTGCCCAATCATTGACTTGGAACGCGTATTTAAAATTTTCAATCTTCCCTGGCTTGGAGTCAAATACGTCCCTGTAATTCAATAATAACTTCTTTAATTGTTCCTTATTTTCGAGGTTGACTTTAGCTTCCTCCACTTTTCCTGACAGGTTAGTCTCGAACTCGGTTTCCAAATTATCTTCGAGTTCTATGTTGAGGACTTCAAATATCTTTTCTATGTCCTTATAATCTTCCTCAATCACTTCTTCCATATGCCATACCTGCTCTCCTATTTTCGCATCCTGTTCCTGTAAGTTAATGTTTTGCTCATCCACATCCTCTCTTTGAACTCTAATGCAGTTTTGCGCTAGGTCTATGATGACCTTGTTCTCACGGATAAAATCAATACCTAATATGACATTATACGGTAATTGATTTACCAGCAAAAAGCACTGCGAAATTTCAGCGTTACCCATGATCAGATCAATGTATACCTGAAATTTGCATGTTAGAGATTTTTCAGGGATAATCCCCTTAATCTTTACACTTGATGTGGGAATCTTTAATACTCGGCCCCTTGTTTCCAGTTCATTTAGAAGGGTTTGTGTAATTAGACTTATTGTGGATCCGGTATCAATCAATGCTCTGACCAGTAATCCTTCTATTCTAAGCATAATTATAGGTAGTTCTCTTTTAACAGGTGGGATTCCTTCCACATCCTCGTTAATTAGCTCATCTGGTCTGGCTATCCAATTCACAATCTCTACCTCCTCCCAGCTCCTGGTATGTTTCCACTTTTGACAATTTAAATTTGGAGTTTTTTTTTATCCTGAGGGTTCCCTTTTCCCTCATTCTTTAACTGAGCTTGTAGTTCCAAGCTTTGAGCTCCGTCTAGTCGGTCGGGTGATTTCCGGTTCTTAATTGCCTCACTCCAACGGACTTTTTGCCTATCAGGTTCATCCGGTCGTTCGTTCATATAACGAAGACTTTCCTGATATCTTTCTTCTATTTCGGCCCGATATTCATCATCCCTATCCTCTGGCCTTACATTCCTTCTGGGATAATTCTCCCATTTCTTTCTGTTTTCTTGCCTTTGATGGTTATTGTTATAGGGTCGGCTCTCTTGTTGCCTATAACCTGAATTCCTAGGATTTCTTCCTCGATATCCTCCTCTGTAGTATGGCTGTATCCTTCTAGGCTCCTGGTGCCCATACTCTCGACCTAGTCCTTGGGTATCCGTGCTGGTGGACTGATTCCTGGTCGCTGGTTTTTCTCCAGTTTCCTGACTGCTGGCCATGTGTACTTGCTCAGTTTGTCTTTGATGCCGAGGAGTTACGTGCGAAGTCGTCATATCTAACTGACGTAATACACTCTCCACTTCCACAGCACTTCTGGCTTTGGATGAGATTAACAGCCTCTGAATCTCATACGGAAGTTGTCTTGCAATGGCGGCACACAGGTCATTTTCTGCCGGAGCAATATCAAGTTCGCGGAATTTACACAGCTGAGCGGTGAAAAATTCCGAGTATTTAGTAGGTGCATTTGTGCTGTACTTCCTAGAGTACAGATCTAGCCTTAAATTCTCTTGGACGTCTGCTGCCCAATATCGCTTTTAAAAATGCTTCCCTAAAGCCTTCCACCGTATCAAAGGTGTATCTGAAGCTTCTGAACCAGGTGAGACAATCACCTGCTAACAGCTTTTCAATAGCTCTCAGTCTCCGATCCTGAGGAACTTTCATCTCGTTTAAATACTCTGCAACTTCCTTTAGCCAGTATTTTGGAGTAATAGACATGTTATTACCCGTAAACTTTACTGGTCTGTCCTCATTTGATTTAATAATGTTTATTATCTGGCCATTTGTCTGATTCATGTACGGGGTTGACATCGCCATCGGATATCCTGGGTTCTTATAAGGGCTCTCCCCTCCTAAGTCCCTATCCGTATCTGTGCCTTGTTCACGGGAATCTACCCATCCTGTCTTTGGAAACTCCTCCTGATTCTCAAATTCTAACTTCCTTTCCCTTCGGGCACTTTCTTCATTAGCCATGAGTTGGATTTCCATTTGACTATTCTTATGTTCTTATGTTCTTATGTCCAGTCCTCTCTAATCGGGATCTTAATTCATTCTGAATTCTTTCTTGATTCCTTTTAATATCTTCCTCTACCCTTTTGGATTGGAATTTCTCATCCCTGTAACTATCCCTGAATTCATTTAATTGTTCTTCTACTTCTTTCTTAAAGATCATGACCCTTTGGTCTATAATTTCTGGCTTAACGTCACCTATGGTCTCTAGGTCTTTTCGTATTTCCTTTATCTTCTTCTCCACTTCTTTTCGTCCTTTATCGACTTTGTCCTGGATCTTGTTCATATCCTCTCGAGCCTTTCCTTGTTCCTCGAATATAATTGTTATGTCAGTTATAACCTTATCTATATCTCCCTTGGTGTCTCCCATTTGTTTTGTTAATCCTATTACAGTTTCCTGTATTCCAGTAACCCCTTTATCTATCCTCTCTATTTTCACGAGTTGTTCATCACGATCCTTTTTTCGTTGCATACTTTCACCCTTAAGATTCCCTTCGTATTCATCTAACTTCGTGGTAATATCTCCTTCATGCTTCCTCAACCATTCGTCCACCTGTCCCGTGAATACGTTAAATTGCAATTCCCTTTTACTTGCATCGGCCTTACTTTGCTTCTTAACATCGATTATTTCTGCCTGGACCTTCTCAACTTTTCCCTCGAGGTCTCCTACTTTTTTCTCCTCCCCTGTAAATCTGCCTTCTAGCCTACCAAGACTATCTTTTATCTCCTCCCGGGATTTTTCACAAATATTGCTGTTAAATTCTATCTGAGCTTTCAATTCTGTCTGCACACCTTGGATCTGGGTTACAAGTTCATTTCTACATTTGTCTACATTCTCTATACATGCTTTTTCCATGCTATTTAATTTAGTTTCTATCGAACCAAAATTATTTTCCATGGTACCAATTTTATCCTTAATAATTTTAAAATGATTTTGACATTCATTTTGTGACTCTCCCATATTTTTGTTCATAGTCTTTATTTGGACTTGCAATCCTGAGTGAAATCCTTCATTTTCCTTTTTAATCTCACTTAACTTTTTCCCAAACTCAGTGTCAAAACCTTGGAATTTGTCATTCATTGTTTTTTCTAAACCTTTGGACCCCTCTTTTATTTCCTTAATTTCAGCCTTCACTTCATCGTTCATTTCTACCCTACTTCGATAGCTTCTAATTTAGTTCCCATGTTAGCACTATCAATTTTTAGTGACTCTAAACTTTGAATCATGGATTCTAATTTTTGATTATTTTCCTCCTGTTGGCTATCCAACTTCTTTTCTATTCTAACACTGTCAGTTTTGAGAGCTGTTAAATTATCCTTTATGGATTCGAACTCTTTTTTATTTTCATCCTTTTGGAGGCCCAATGTATTGTTTATAGCCTCCAACTTCTCACTGCTATCGGCTTTTATCGCCTCCAAAAGCCCCTGCAATTCCTCACTCAATACCATCTTATTAGAATATAGTGGGCCACTAATGCCACCACACTAGTACATGCTTGAGAGATGATACTCTGAATCATTGTGTCCCAATTTCTTCAAAAATTTACTTTGGTACGGGTTTTTACTACAACGTACCCTTTTGATACTTTTATTCAATTTCATAAACCTTTATGGAAGTATTTAAAATTCAAAATTTCGAAAAACCATTTTTTTCAAAAAATGAAAATTTTGATTTTTCGAGAAAAACTCGGGTTTTCCCTAGGAAAACTCAGCCCTGCGTACTGGGCGCCAAAAAATCACTTATGATTTGCTAGGGGGGTTGTTAATATTATTCATTCAGGGCTGCTCGGTATGAGTTTCTAGGGACCCATGCGGTCAGTTAATATTTTACGTTGTAGCTACTCCTATCATTACTTTAATTTACTTGATATCACCGTCTTAAGTGTTCCTCTAGTTATTAATCCAGCACATTACTTATATGCCCCATGTGCCCTTTTAGCAAGAAATATGCCAATCACAGTATACCAGCGTAGCTCAATTCGGAATTTTCGGGGCAGCGGTAAGTTCCCCCACTCTGTGACTCACATATTTTGGATTAATTAGAGGATACACTTGCAAAAATAACAACAAAATCAACTCCTATTTTTAACACATTTAATTAATAAAATTAATGGCGCTGCAAACACTTTAACAATTTAATTACTGACCCATAATCATCTACTTGTTCCCAATGAACAAGGAATCACAAATATAATAAAACAAATATTGTATTTAAACATATGGTTTCCACATAAACCAACAATTCCTACTTAGTTTTACTTCCATAAAGCATCCACTGTAAGTTTTATATAACTCCGAGCTCTTTTGGCTCCATGCTTTACATAATAATGGTGTCATTCTTGTACACCTCAAATACTACTTTTATATTTTCTTAATCCTCAAAACAAATGTATAATTACATTTAAAATTTTATGTTAATTATCTAACTCAATATTTTGGGCATGTTCACACATTCAGTTGTTATCATCTCTCTTTATTTTCACAAATATATTAAGGTAATCAGGAAATCACTTGTGTACTCCAGAGTGTGAAGATACTTGACACAGTCAAAAAACTATAGTTACTCCCGAAACCTAGTTGCCTTCAATTAACTCGTGGAATCCTACTTCCATATACCATTACAATAGGGATTGTTATTTATCTCTTATGTCTTATAAGACCATTATCACATAAGAAACTACGATCTGAACAGGCAAACGAAAATATCAATCTACAAGGACCTCGGTTCAACGCCCGGGTCGTTAACAACT
The DNA here is from genome assembly GCA_946902985.2 of Meconema thalassinum. Classification (NCBI taxonomy): domain Eukaryota; kingdom Metazoa; phylum Arthropoda; class Insecta; order Orthoptera; family Tettigoniidae; genus Meconema; species Meconema thalassinum. The sequence continues at coordinate 145,259,154 of OX336391.1, forward strand.
TCAAACACTCACGGTGTCTTTACTACATCTTACGAGACGGTCTCGGCTCACCCTCACTCTAAGAGAGCCAGGCCATTATACTCGGGCGCGATTTATGACAAGGATGGTGACTGGGCGACTCTCTGTCTAACCCACGTTAGCAGCTCCTTTCCAAGGCTTTCAAAACAAACCTTCACATTATACTCAGTCCTGGGGAGAGACCGGGCTTTTACTGTACCGTATTCATTCAAACAAATATTCTTTGGTTCATAGACCACTTTCGTAACCTTGGCATTTATTAATTATGAGAGGGTCCTCATTGATTGGGAAGATTAATACACATTCGACGACGAAGAATTAAGGGGCTTTTACCATAAGAGGATTCTGAGTTCGAATCTCTTCACATGCCTCGGGAACCATTCCCTTATAGAGGACTTATACAAGACGCGATTTAAAGTCGGCCGTGGCCTACATGACATACGCTCAATAATACCATACATTAGCTCCCTTTCAATACATACACAATGCCTCGTGATACTACGTCACAAATAGAGGACTTATACAATTATCAATTCACTACAATCAACTACCCTCCATAAGTAATTTACCAAGTATTTTAACTTCTACGCTTTCTTAGCGTGACATTTTAATATTATTTGCGCTCCTATGCGCTATGCATTATTTTAAGCCGAAATGTCTTCCCAAGAACTGATAAATCTCATTAGTAACAATTCATATTATTTTTAATTCTTATATTAATCTTTTCCGTTGCCGATAAATCGCTCCCTTTTAAAACATTCCCTTGAACATCATATCTTACACATATATTAAGGCTTTAACGCTCTTATGTTCACATCAATTTATTTGATCTTTATTTAATATTTCCATACTTAGTTATTAGTATTATCTTTATTCTTTACACAAGCTCAAAAGCTATTTCTTTCATATCTCAAATTTACTTTATTTAAATATCTTTCATGATAATTACTGATATTTCGCTTGCTCTTATGACATTCGTTAAATACATTAACATTTTTATTCATATATTTCCTCTACGGGATTTATTCTTTACATAATTATTTATAATTTCTCAAATTTCTATTATTGTTCAGACCGCGTTCTTGTTTATTCAGTATTTATTTCTTAAAACACATCCCTTTTACTCAAAAACTCCGGTGGATTTGTACACAACCATTTCCTGACACCAAAATAGAATGAAATTCAGTACTCACATGTTTTTAAGATCGTCCCATGATCTTTATTCTTGTGCGGTGTTTCATTTTGGGCCCACTTTGAACTTTTACTCCATATTAAAGGAATTCATCTTATGTACAAACACTTCTTGACACATATTTAAGACACTTAACATTGACGACATTTTTATACACTGGTGTGTCCCTTTAGAACACATAATAAACACTAAAAATATTAATTTAACACACAATCTTGATAAATTTACACTTCACAATTCTTGATCACTAGGCCGTATTTCTTAGCCTATCACACGTGACCTTTTAATTTCCCGTTTCCAAGGGTGAAATTTATTCAATGTCGGCTTCCTATCCTGCAGAATACGAAAGTCTCGAAACATCTACTGTTCCCTGGAATCCAAATTCTTCTACTCCTATCCTGGATGACCGGCTATTTATCTAGCTTGAACGGCTTCTTTGTAGATCTGGCTTATCGATCCTAGCGAAAGTCTATTCGGATCGAGGTCTCCTCAATAACCTACCGATGACCTATGGATTTAGATTATAGCAGCTAGTACTTCTCGAGTCTAGTACTTTTAGAATAGTTCGCCTGCTTTCTGGAGATAATGTTTATAGTCTCCGTGCTTCTTTATTTGATCGGTTCTAGCACTCCTACGTTTCTGAAATACGTTCCGAACCTTATTCTGTTCTTCCCTTTTTGGGTTCTTTAATTTAGATAACAGTTTATCTTTCTGGTACGGTACTTCCGTACGTTATGATATCTTCGTTCGTCTATTTAACGACCTATCGCCTTAAGTCCGACGTTCGCAGCCTGCTCTGACTATATCTTACGAACTTTTCACTATAACTTGTATACTGTCGGGCCTAAATCCTGTAACTAGGATTTTCCTACTCTTTCAATACGGCGATACTTTAAATTTCTTCTTTACCACTCCTTATGGAAGCAAGCAAGTTGTTAATACTGCGACGCCTATGGCTATCGGATATTACTTCTGCGGTGTAACACAGCGTTTCTCCCCTCAAGGAGTACTAGTAACTGTCTTCGATGTGACGCAGAGTGACGCCCCACACGGCCGTCTGAATACTGATGCGTAGTAACACCCTCACGGGTTGTCAGAATAACTGCCTGTACTGTTGATGCTCCAGCGTCACGTCCCCTCACGGACTGTCGGAATGACTGCATTCGGTGTGTGATGTAGCACAGTGACGTGCCCTCAGGCCGTTTGAAACTGCATGTGCTGCGATGTAGCCTTACGCCCCTCACGGGCTGTCGGAACTGCATGTGCTGATGATCCAGCGTCACGTCCCCTGGACGGATTAATACTGCGTGATGCGTAGCAACGCCCCCCTCGGGCTGTTCGAGACTGCCTGATTGGCTTGGTGAAGCCCGAAGCTTTATACTATTTCACTACAAAAAAATAAGACTCTAGTCCTTTCTGTGGCCAACTTCTAAAATAATGGTTGCACAATTATAACAATTATACCTTCCGAAAGCTCGTCTTCTCAATGTCAAATAATCTCATTGCACCTAAGAATCGATCGTGCAATTCGGAGATATTAATTAATTTCTCGTCCTCAGATGTGTGGGTGTTGCTTTTCTTTTGCTTTCTCCCCTCCACACAGGCCTTGGTACTTCCCCGATGACGTCGTCTTGCGTTTGCAGTTTTCTCCTGCGCAATTATTAAATGGTTTCTCTTTACTAAAAAATTTCTCATTCGAAATGATTCACTGTACTGTACTTGTTTACTCATTTTTATACTTGTAAACGGGTTAAATTTAATTATTCCTCTTCTGGCGCATAAGCGGTGTTGTCAATTTCCAGCAAGCTCAGCTCGATTTCCGAATCAGGCTTCCTTGTTTAATCTTGGGAACTTTCCACTCGGTTATTAATACTCATGACTCGCTCCCTTCTGAATGTCAAGAGGGGTGATCTCATCTCACGAACACCTGGTCCTCGCCTCTTGCACCATATTAGGCTAGCATCTTAGCTGGATCTTTCTTTAAGTTACATTAGAAACTGTACGTTTCTTTCATTTCTTCCCCAAATGCATGGATTCGCCCTCATTGGACCCTATGGCACATGGGTTCAGTATTTAGCCCCGTCACTTCTGCTGCACCCTGGATAGTGCTACACCCTCAAGGGCTCACGGCTGGTGAGTTTTGGAGTTGGCGATCCCGAGGGGTTCCTGAGCTGGGTCCGTTTTGTCCCCTGTTTCCTCTGACTTTGGGGTGGGCCCTCCCCTCTTTCACTTTCCTATCTGCCTTCCATGGCTCTCCTTCCAACCAAGTCCCTCACTCCTCATTCTTCGAGGGTTGAGGGCATTTCTTTTCTTCCTGTCCTGTATTTCCCTTATCCTTTATTTGTTTACCACTTCTTCTTCAGTATGTAAGTCTGTAGTTAGTAGTTTTACTTAGAATTTTTATTCTCATCTCATCTTTGACTATCACCCAAACCATTAGGAGCCGTTAACCTGGATGTTAGGCCCCTTAAAATAACAAGTATCATCATCATCATCATCATCATAATTGTAATTCCCCGCCCAAACCACACTTGTGTTTACCGACTGAAAATCTTCTATTGATAGATTACTTAGGCGCCACTAAACAAATGGCTTCTAATATTTAAAATTGGCTTTTGTGTTTCTGCGGACCCACATTAAAATACTGTTTGGAGGACGTAGAAACCACATTTCATTTCTTGGCTAATGATAAGTTAGATTTTGAATAAACACCACCATATAAAATGCATGTAGCATTTCAGATCACCAGAAATGTATACAAGAAGAAGACATTATCAAGGGAGACTAAAATTAAACATTACTATACTGTGGTGAGACCCGAAACACTATTTGGAGCTGAAACATTAAAGTTAATGCAGAAATGTGACATAAACAAAATCATGCTCATGGAAATAAGATTGGTTCGGTGCATCCTTGGCCCAAGGAAAACAGAAACAGACCATAACAGACCACGACCTAACAAGGAAATATACACCCATGTGGAGAACATAATGCACACCATGCGCATATGACGAATGCAAGTTTTGGGGCATTTAAATAGAATGAATAATGACAGGCGAACAACACACATTTTTAATAAACTTTTAAAAGTTCATCCAGCGTGATGTACACAGACATTAAATGATCTTAAGGAAGCCGACATTGATATTACAGATACATATAATAGGAATTTATTTCGGGACAAAATTCAAAAAGTGATCGTCAGGGAGGAACAAGAAAGACAATGAAAGCAGCCACGTAACATTGAACAGATCTGAAAGCAGAGATCAGAGAGGATGAAGTGAATGTGGGCAGAGAGAAAAGAGACATGTGGCAAGATTTGAAGTATTGATTTTACGTGCTCTGTAATAGTGCTATTGGATTAAATAATAAATAATAACATTGATATAAGTTCATTTTCGGTTTTGTCCCGGAACCCCATTAACGCACAGCACTGTGGGCCGCTGGGCTACACAAACTTCTGTTTGTTACGAACAATTCCTCTCACCCTACGTTCTTCCTCACAGAGCCTCTTTGGTCCTCTCTCTCTCACTCTCCCGAGTTGGTGGCTCGGCTACTTCAACCGATATGCATCAAAGATTCTTTACCATTATGCAGTGAAGGAAAGACTTTGGCTGTGTGGGTGGTGTTAGAGCTCTGAGAAGAAGTTGAAAGATGAATTTCTCACAAAGCCCCAGTTTCTATGCATTCCTCTCGGCTGTGCCAGACGTGATCTGTTTTCAGTATCTCTTAGTCTGTTTAAGGAGGAGGTTGAGAGCCGAGTTGATGTGGAGAATTTGAAAATGTAATGGAGAACAACCAAGACTCCGCTATGAAGCTTTCAATGAACAGTTACGTCTTTCCATAATGATACTCAAAGTTTCTCTCTCGATTCTGTGTTGTCATTTATATTCATGCTTTTAGAATCATAACACCCTCTTCTTTTAACAAAGGAAAATACAGAGGTGTGCAAATTATTAGACTTGACGGTAATTTTTCAAAATTCCATTTATACTTCTCACGGCTTAAGGAACTAAATATGTTTTCAAGGCGTTGAATTTACTCCAAATGTTTATCCAAGAGTGTTAATTATATTTTCTAAGAAACTCAAAGAAAAATTATTTTTTAGAATTTACACTAACAGAGGAGCTTTGCTAATGCAAAATGCTACACGTTTTGTTTTGATATATATTTCGTATGGAATGAAGATGCAATATACAATTATTTACATTATACAGTATTTATAATTATATACAAATTGAGACCTTGATCTGCAAGTAGCTTCAGTTATGTTAGAGCTGGATATCTAATTTCTCTAACCATTCTAAAGCGTCATCACTAGCTTGATGAATCTCTTTCATTGGACCATTGAACCTTCGTAGTGGGCAACCCATAGCGATGTGACTGATGGTCTGAGGCACATCTGCACAGTTGCAGAAAGGATTCTCGGCAATTTTCCATTTGTGCTTCCAGAACTGACATATACCGTGTTGAGTTCTTATACGGTTCAGCGACGTCCAGATTTTCCTGGGAAGGTCGAAACCAGGAGGCTGCTTAACTGGATCCGAGATAAGACCTAATCTGTCTGGATTTGAAGTCAGCCACTCATTGTGCCAAGCTTCATTCACTTGAAACTGCTCTTGGACCAACTTCCTTCCTTGTCTCCAAGAAGGATTCTAGGATTTCAGCCTGAGATCTTTAGGTGAGCAGTCTAGATATATTGGCAGAAGTGGGTTGTCACAACATTTAAGCCATTCTCTCTTCAGTGCCATTTGTCTTCGAAGATGAGGAGGCGGGATGTTGGAGAGTACTGGTAACCATTCCAAAGGTGTAGATTGGATGGTTCCTGATACAGTCCAAATTGTGACGTTCAGCTGTCCGTCTATCTTCTTTGCATGGGCGCTGTTAAGCCATACTGGATAGCAATATTCTGCTACTGGATACACTAGGGCAAGTGCTGAAGTTCTGAGGGTGGATGCTGTTGGGCCCCAGCCCGTTCCTGTGAGTTTGTGCAGGATGTTGTTCCTGGTTTTGATCTTAGCAGATGTTTTGCCTGGATGTTTACTGTAAGTCAAGGATCGATCCAAGATGACGCCTAAATATTTAGGATGAGGATTGAATTTCAGTAGATGACCCTGGTATTGAACCCTAGGAATGTAGTTTGCTTGTTTGTTGCTAAAATGAAATCAGCTGACCTCTGTTTTTGCTATATTTGGTTTTAGTCTCCAGGTTTTGAAGAACTTGTCGAGTCTGCAGAGATCTTCCGTAAGTACGGTTTCTGCTGTTGCAAAGTCGTTGGACTGAGCTGTCAATGCAAGAACGTCAGCGTATATGAACTTTCTAGCACTAGTAGGAGGTAAGTCTGCGGTGTAAATATTGAACAGCAATGGGGCAAGGACCGATCCTTGTGGTAATCCATCATTTAGTTTGTGAGACCTGCTTACGTTGCCATTTAGGTGAACTTCAATCACTCTGTTGACCAGCATATTAATCAGTAGGATGGCAAGTTTCTTGCAGGGGATTATTTTCAGGAATTTGAGGATCATTCCTTTTCGCCAAACTGTATCGTATGCTGCCGTGAGATCCACAAACACAGATACGGTCTTCTTTCGATCTTGAAATCCTCTCTCTATGTGAGTGGTTAGGGCCAACACCTGGTCGGTACAACTCCGCTTTGGTCTGAAGCCAGCTTGCTCATTTGGTATGTGCTCAAGAACTGTAATTGAGATTCTATTATATATTATTCTTTCCAGCAGCTTGTAACAGACTCTCAGGAGGGCAATAGGCCTGTAATCTTCTGCACTACTCCACTTTTCCCAGGTTTGAGTACAGCAACTACTTTAGTTCTTTTGAGTGCTGGTAGAAGTTGATCATCGCGTAAGATGTTGCTATAAAATTTAGCAAGCCATTCAATTGTTCGAGGACCACAACGTTGTAGGAATTCTGGATAAATACTATCCAACCCAGCTGCTTTTCCTGTTTTTTTTAGCGCAGTTGAAACTGTAAACTGAAATGCTGTTTCTGCATGGAACATCTTAGATTTTAGTTCTAACTGCATTCTTTTTGCCTCTTTCTTGTCAGACTAACTAATCTGCTTGCTATCGCATATGGCTTCATCTTGGAGCACTTGGAACTGAATTTTGGAGTGCTGCTACCAATTTTCCTTAAAAGAGACCATGCTTTTCGACTGGAGTGTTGAAAATTCGTATTTTTCATTAGGTTGGTCCATTTTTCTCTTCTAAAGACTGTAGTAGTTCGTTGGCAACTTCAGGATCACTGGCGAGTTTATACTCCTCATATAATTCATTGCATTTTGGACTCCAACCAGGAATATAGGTCCGTCTGTATCCTCTTGGGATATGTTTCCTTGCGATAGCACAAATTAGTTCAGTGAAGCGCTCGTAATGACCTATTTTAGGTGGGATCTACTGTATATTATGTTCCAATTCGCTGGTGAATTTTGACGAGTTGGCTTTGGTGAAATTCCAACGTGGCAGTGGAACTGATCTGACGACAGGCATTTCTAGGCCAACTTTGACAAGTGCTGGTCTGTGCTGACTTCGGGGGAAGTTGTCTAGAATATTCCTGCTGCACTTTAGGGGTTTACCAAACGAGTCCTTTCAGACAAAGCACAGATCAGGGTTATAGTCGTTATTCCATCTGGCAGAGTGGAAGGAGCCCTTTTCTTTGGCATCATGCATTAGAAAAATGTCTTCTGCATCAGCCCATTCCGACACAACTTGGCCCTCTTTGTTGGTATAATTATAACCCCAGTTAGTATTCTTGCTGCTAAAATCTCCGACGATTACAGCTGGGTGGTGAATGTTCTGGATGGTCTCACTCAAGATCCAAGGCTGACAGGGAGGCTTATAGATGTTTATAATTTCAGTACCTGCAATTTTCATATTGTTGTCCATATTTGTGCTTATTATGTCAATTTTCTCTATGTTGCTCTTTGTATACGTTGCAGTGCCATAACTTTTGTGAAATGTTGCGTTAAGCAGGTTATATCCCGGAATCTTACATCTCGCATAAAGCTGATCCTGGTTTTCACAGTGGGTCTCTTGCAGTAGAACAACATCCACCTTGTGGTAGGTCAGTTAGGTAATCGCTTTTTGATCGGCTTACTCCTTCAATTTTGAGTTGTAGTATCCTTAGTGTGGGGTGAAAATCTTCAATGGTTTTGATTATTTCGCTCTACTTTTCGTGTGAATTTAAAGCAGAGAGATTTAGGGTCTCTTTTAGTGATTATCCGATCTTGAGCTATTCAAAGATTCATGAACCGTGGATTGAAATCATCTGACTTACAGGGTACATTCCAAAGACAATGAAAAATAGAAAACGGACCCAGCTCAGGCAACCCTCGGAATCCCCTATTCTAAAAGTTTCCAGACGCAATTTTTAATTGTAAAAGATGTAAGGAGGTGTAAGGAGAAAACATTATTAAGTAACGCAAGATAAGATGCCAGGAGTTGGTCAAAAAATTATTTTGAATAACAAATTGTGACTGGTTTAAATTCTTTATTTGATTCTAATCATTTGCACACATCTAGCGCGATCTTCCCCAGTGTGTCACAATTAGTGGGGCATGGGTTAGCCACCACGGGACCCCAGCTGAGTCCAATATTGATTCTATTTACTTTTGCCGGGCTCATTACATTCATATTTTCTGTCAACCGCCCTAGCTAACTTTTGTTTCTTACGACCCTAACAGTATTAAGATATATACCCTAATAGGACCGGAAGAAAACAAAAGTTAATCTTGTGTGCCCTTCATCTTCCCACCATAATTGGCTTTAGTCATTTTTTCCTGATACTTTCATATTTATTTATTTATTTATTTATTTATTTTCCAAGGTAAGTAGTTAGTAATTTTTTAAGGGGAGGAACTACGAGGTCATCTCTCCCTACTTTTCAAGGTATCTCCTTAGATTAAGACTGTGGAAAAATACAATTCTGATGCCGGAGTGACTTTGCAAAGTGGTGTATGTTATCGATTCTGGAACTTTCTTATTACTACTGCAGGGTATTTGACTCAACTGCCACAGCTTAGGCAAGAGGCCCATATATTCTTGCAAAGTGTCTTAAAAGTGAGATACTGTAGGGCCCTCCAGAACTGCACAGTGTGCATCCTCCTCAAATAACATGATTCTCTATAATTCAATATTTTATGTTGTGTTTGAATTGCATTTAGGAGTAAAATTCTGGTTAAAAATCGTTGTATCAGTGCGATTATTATTATTTTTATTATTGTTTATTCATATGTTCACCATTTCATCGGCATTTGTTGTAAGATGGAGTTTTATATATTGGTAGGTTGAAGAACGAACGAACTATGGAGCAGGTTTCTAAAATAACTACTTTCTGCATATTACTATGCAGATTATGGTGGAGCCCCAGTTTATCAAGGTTGGCCTCCCTGTGGAAGAGATTATGATTGGCAATACAGTGACAAATTCCTGTCCCCACATCTTTCGGATCTCTTCAGCCAGAGGCATATATTTCGTCACTTTCTCAGCATAAATATATTGGATATTATGCGAGTTAGGGACTGCGATGTCTATTCGAAGAGTTCTCTTTTGAACTTTGTCAATAGGGATGATGTCTGGCTTGTTTGCTGATATTGGTTTGTCCCAGAGAAGCTTGTGTGTATCGTTCTCCAGAACAATATCAGGAATATATTGATAATAAAGCAGATCATAATTACTTAAGGAGTGCACCTTTGCCAGGTTCAGGTGGATTATCTTGGCGACTTGGTCATGCCTCTTCAAGTAGTACGTAGATTAAATTGTTGTACAGCCCCCTGTAATATGCTGGATGGTCTCCGTTTCGCGATGGCATCTCCTACATTTGTCATCTGGCATGTCTGCCTTAATGATGTATTTTAGGTAGTTCTTTGTTGCCACGATCTCGTATCGCGACCATGACACCCTCAGTCTCAGGAAATAGATTCGCATGGGTCAGCCAGCTGTTCGACGCATGTGTGTTGACATATTCTTGAGTGAGATCATATGGATGACAGCCGTGCAGTGCTTTTTGAGTCTACTGTTGAAGCGTGTTGGTTATGTGGTATTCTGACGTAACTAACGTCACGTCACATCCCTGATATGGAGAAGGTCCAATGGCGTGTACTTGTTATCCACCTTAATAACAGCCTGATTCAGGGGAGAGTTGATCTTGCTCAAAATGTAGGCCTGAAGATACTTCTCCTGCTTGGCATGTAGGTGTATAATATCGGTAAGCGCACGTCCACCTCTCTGGCGTGGCAAAGTAAGTAGGAATGGAATAAATATATTGATGGCTTTGAAGATGTTCCTTTCATTCAACTTGGATTTCACAATCTTGTTGAGACGTTAATTGTACATCGCTACTGTTTGATCCTTAATGATCTTGTGATCAATCTCTTTGACTGTTGGAGACTAAGATACATATAACTCTCAATTTCTTCCACGGGCTGAATGAGACATCGAATTTCGACTACAAATTCTCGGGCTTCTAACTTTTCCTGCCGGAGAGTAAGAGTGCAACATTTATCCAACCCAAAGGACATACCGATGTTTATAGAAAAGGAAACTCTGATATTATTATCATTATTGTTATTTTCAAAGATGTAATTACAATATACACAGTTTACAAAATTCAAAACTCTTTAACACATTTTATAAATTCATTTTCAAATCCTCCTCATTTGTTCAACATGTGACTTGGCAATTGTCAATATGACAATTTGACCATTGTATTTTAAATAAAGTTAATGAATGAAAATAATCCATAAGTTAAAATAGTGCACTAATGGTTTCACGAATGAGGATATTTTATCATTGAAGTTACGTCATATACATTTCGTGACTTGCTTATCCAGCTGCACAAATGAATGGTTTATTCTACTGTAGTATAGATCCGGATGAAGACGACATAGCGTAGTTTCATTTAGTAATGGCCTGCCATGTCGTGCATGCGAGGTGGATGGGGAAGGGCTCCTCAGAGAGACGGAGTAGCCTCCATGGAACTGCATCGAGCATTCATTTCTAGAACTTAAAAAATTCGTTCTGGTTCCGTATTGATAAACTAATTAGTATAAACATGTTAAAAGTTCCGCCTGATCAATACTTTTATTAATTAATATCACTGTGTGGTCATTGGTGGGACATGTTTCGAGGCCTAATTGATAGACTAGTTTTGGCCCCTTCATCAGCCGATATGTCAGAGAAACGATACAAGAATATTTTTTTGCGTAGCATAATAAAAGATATTGATTTCCTTAAAAACTTCAGAAACCAGAATTTGATACCCCAACACATGAAAGCATATAAAAAAAGGCCCATCAACCCTCTATGAGAGTAAAAATGTTTCAATCTCTCTTTATGGTGCACCATACAAGTTTCAATTTTAAGGGAATTTTAAGTGCTACGCAAAAAAAATATTCTTGTATCGTTTCTATGAAATATCGCCTGATGAAGGGGCCAAAACTATTAATTAGGCCTCGAAACATGTCCCATTAATGTATACTAATTCATTTCTAGGTCTAGTAATCCCTCAAACTAGAACACATCACGGTTACTTCTCTTCAGGCGTTTGTTTAATACAGTAAAACCTATCTAAAGCGGAACGCAATCGTTCCTGTTTTTTTCGTTTTCACAGGTTTCGTTTTACAAAAGGTTGAGTTTTAATAAGACAAAATGCACTACAAAAAGCACTGTATTATCGCATAGGATTACTATGAAATAACTTGAGCTTTTCCCGCTTAAAAGAACACAATTAATTCTTTAGCCGGCCTTTGTTTTCTCATGTTCTTCAATAACTTTAATTTTCTCCTCCAGTGTAAGTGTCTTATGTTTAGAAGTCATTGTCACTGAATTACAGTACGTAAATAAATGCAGTGTACAGTAAAAAAGAACACCTTTAAAGATCACTCCAGCTGTTCACTGTTTTCTTCTACTCGTACTTCTACTCTCATTTGTCAGAAGGAAACTGTGTGTATTACAAGAGGGTTGGAGGAAGTAATGGTACAGATGTTGTGAAATGTAGCATACCTGCTGCATCTTTGAGGACAAATTAGAGTTAATGTTTCCAAGGACTTTGGTGCAAGTACAGTCGTGCACAAAATTTAGTTCATAGCTTTGTATTATGGATAAGATAATCCGTCTTAGTCAGGTTATTTACGCCTACAGTTCCAGAATTTTCTCCGGTTTCCACGTTAGGCAGTTTTACGGTTTATAGTGTCATTTTACATATGAAATACCTCCGTTCCGAATTTAGTTTTCCGTTTGTCCTGATTTCCGGTATATAAAGGGTCCGGTTTAGGCAGGTTTTACTGTAGTATGAGTGAAGATAGGTTTGAAGCCATTTTTAGCCTATTTTCATTTATGAAAAAATAGGCTTATGACATCACCTTTTGTCCGTGTGTCTGTCTGTGTGTGCGTGTGAGATGGTGTTTGAGCCCCCCTAATAACTTCTAAACTGCTGGAGCGATTTCAACGAAACTCTGTAAGTTTATAGCACCATTCTGGGCAACCCCGACCGAGCCCTTCAAATTTTGTTACGTCTCATCAATCCAGCATGGCGGCTGTGCGAAATATTTCACCATCATTTAATATCTCCGAAACTATTACCGATATCACCCTAGGATATTTTGCGGTGATAAAGGGAACTACTCAAACTTCACCTATGTAACTTTTGAAAACCTGGTAACTACAAAACCAACATGGCGGCTAATCGAAGTTTCGACTTTTAAATAGACGTTTCTCGCGATTTAACCAAACAAACGCAATAAAACTTAGTACTGTACCCGTTCGTCCTGGGGATGCGATGACCCATCTGCTATAACATCGCATTCCTGGAGTTCCAGGGAGAGCGGAGTTAAATGAACCTCTAGTCAAATAAGGAATGTGTCGGAAATTCAGCTGAGTTCTCGAAAAAGCAGTGGGTATCACGAGACAAAGTATCTCTAGGGTCGTTACGGGCTTAAGTTTAATAGAAATAATGCAAATATAAATGGGCGCCATCAACTGAATTCCTAGCAAACCACTTCCTTTCCGGATAAGCCTTACTCAAGACAAGGAAAGAAAAAGGAACATCACACCATCATCAGATCACAACTAAGATAAAAACAAATTTATCTTACTTTGATAGTCAGACAGACATTTTAAATATAATTCCTACCTAAGAGTATGGTCGAATGCCAAAGTTAAATTGTCATTGTCCAAAAATCGAACCATCTCCTTTCTAATCCAAAATTATTTTTATCCACATAACAAGAAAAATTTATAAAGTTCTCTTGGGTTCTTAGGATCACTGTAGCACTATGTCTTTCGTCACTGACATTTGTGAAACCTGAGACCTAATTTCTCTTTAATTTAACATCAATGTGGATTAAATAAAGTTATTAATCTGTCTAAACATACACATATTATAATCACACATATTAAATATCACGTCATTTATGGTTTGCATGGCATAATTTGAATGTTGAACATGTTAATCAAATGCTCCTAAACATTGAATAATTAATTTACACTATTTACATCGTCATTCACAATCTCTTATCTGTGAATTACAGAAAATTCAAATTCTCATTGGTCATCATTATCGTCATTATCAAAATTAAATATTTCTCACATTAATTCTCACTTCAAAATTATACATATTCCTGTCAGAATCCTAAATTCATCACCATTACATCATTTAAATTCTCAACTCAAGTTGCAATTCCTTCAAATTATCTCTCAATTAAGTTTATTTAATTCCATGTAAATTCATTAATCATCAGCTTCTTTAATTAATTATCACCTTCTAATTCAGTTATTCATCATCATTACAATCGTCTATTAATTTATTTCAATCAGTTTATTTATTCAATCTTTAATTCATCCATTTATTTAATTCATTGATTTATTCCAAAATTTAATTTATCAAATTATTTAAATTTCATTCATCTGGTTATTTAGATTTTCATTATTTCATCTAGTCATTCTGATTTTTATTTCATTAGGTCAGATCGTTAATATGCTTGAATCTCAGATTATTATTTCATTAATTATTATTTTCAGAAAATCTTGTATTATCAACTTCATTTATTTGTTTAATTTCCTAACAAATTGTTTAATAAGGTTTATAGAACGTTGTCTTACAGTTTTATCACTTCCAAGTTATATCTCGTATTTAATTTATCATGCCAAAAAATATTATTGCCTCCACGACATCACGTTGGATCTAACTATCCACAACGACATTACATTTCTTCAATACTTCAAATATCACATTTGAATACAATAATTATTCCACAAAACTCCATAAATATTCAGCACATACAGCATGAATCTCAACAATTACGCTAGACTGGGTACGACGACCTCATGTCTGCTTCAAAATACATTAGCAACATTGCTACTATCACATGGCAACTTCCACTAAATGCCTATCACAAACTCCACTTAACCATGTTGCATGATCTACAAAAAAATATATAACTGGCTTCAAATTATCAACGCATACAATCTCCAAAACTGTAATTACTCTGATCACATCTAGACAACTTCTTAAACAATTGGAAAAATATTACTTCAGTTATTTAAGATCTGCTTTCAAATAGCATAAATTCTCTTACAATTTTCATAACTCACATCACAGAAAAAACACCAATGTGCTATAATCTCTTATATCAAAATCTGCAATACTGATCTGCCTTATAATAAATCTGACCATTAATGATTAATCTTATAAGATTCAATTACTTTAAATCCTTCTCAAAGGTATCAAACACAATTATAAAAATCATCAAAAGCTTCAGCTGTAACAGCTGTTAAACTGAAATTACTCTCAAAAGAGTATAGCAACAAAATATTGGATTGGCAAACAAGAATTACTAAATGCAATCCTGTTGACATTTATCGTTACTTTATTTAACAAAATTTCGACTGATATGTGACTAGTAGTTCCTTGTTTGATTCACTTACATCTCGTGTACATTCGGATGATCAAAATGAGTCCCTCAACGGCGAGTAAGATGTGTAACCACCGTACAGTCGTATAAATACGAAAGACCTCGCCCCGTCGACTTGGATGATAGTTCCCTAAACGATGGGTAAGATGAGTAGCCACCATACAATCGTATAAATACGAAGGACCCCATCTCGTAGTCTATATGAGTGAATGTATCAGATAGGAATCAACAAGTTTCTAGTTGTCATATAAAAGCGATGTTCATTCACTAAAGTGAATAGCTTCTTAATATCTCCAAACAATCCAATGTAAAAAATCCCTACTGATGAATAATACACACTCGCTAGTATGCAATGAACTGACGAAGTAATTTTAGATAATCAATTGCAGATCACGAGTTCGAAATACACGTTACACAAAAAAACTATTTATGAAAAATATCCTAGCTGGAAAAATGTCTAAAAGACCAAACATCTGCTTAATAAAGCCAATCAATGGTGAGAATTTCGTATAATGATGCCTGCCATATCATATGGTCACTCCATATTCTAGCAAATTCGAAGTATATACATTCAAACCATGTCTTAATAATCGTATCACTCCTATTAGAAAAATATACATGTGTGCCCAGTATTCATGAAAATAATCGCATTAGGTAGTTATGACTCTTACAGTACCTTTCATAATCAGCTGTAATTAAATTTCCAAGATCGTCGATTTTCCCTACATAAAGAATTTCTCGAAAGATCGGCGTGAATATCATTTCATCCATGAAATGACGATTGCCTTCGAAATCCCAAGTGAATCAGCTGGTGGACTCCTCTCGTCAGGAATCGAATCCATCGCTCTGCGGTGCCATCTTGTCTCTATTTGCGTCTACTCGGACATGTTGAACTTCGGATTACCCATAGCGGATATTGTCCAACTCCTTCTCGAAAAAGTTCATGGAAACAGCGGACCCCCTACTCCTCTTCTAAGATACGCCACTGTTCCGTTAAATGTTCAGTTTGAGTATTGCAAGTTCAATCTCAAATGACTGCTAAGTCCCACTTTCGTAAAATAAAATTTTACTTGAGAGTGTTCAAGTTTACGAAACACCCTGTATTTGTCTGTATTAGGTAATTCATGAAAACTGCATAAGAAATAAATCTTATTAATGCACGATCTAATGTTCATCAGTGCCTATGCTAACAACATTCCGTTTACTTGAAATAGTTAAAGTAGCTTTGAATGTGTTATAGAACAGCATAGTCATGAAGTTATTCATAAAAGCTATGTCCAAACTGCGTCGAAATGAAGCTTGTAATAAAGTCTTCAACTACTAGCAGTGCGGTTCTGACATATCCCGGCCGTCTGTAATCGCTTCCTTGGCCAGCCCGCCTGGATCAATGACCCGCTTGGCCTTCGCTGCTCGGCGATGCAGGAACTGTCGCCTACACTTTTGCCGTGACAGTTTCTGTATGTTACGTGACCTTCACTGTGCGTCTCGCTTGCGCTATAGAGCTGCTCCTACCTGCTCGTCTGATTGAGCTCAACTGATTGTGCTGACACTGTCTTCTTGCTTATGTGTTTGGCGCAGGCACGTGGTGTATTCCCCCACTACTGTGCTCTCGCGTCATGATCATAGTCTCGAACCCAAATCATCTCGGCTATTCCGTTATAAAATAACTTAAGGGTTATCTGACTTCCATAAAATTATTTCCACATATACTGCATGTTATATATCCTCTTCTAAGATGTTTAATTGCTATAATTCCATAAATATTTCAATAAAGCTTCACATCTCTATCCATAATTCCATCTTCTCACAGATATCAATGCCTCCTTGATTCTAGACCTCCTACGTCATCTTGGCATTCTTCTTGACGCGATCGGTGCGCTATCTTTTAAGAGCTCTTCCCAAAACCTCAACTACAGCTTAAAGTCTGCTGGCGTAGCCGATAGCCTAAACTAGGTATCGGGTACAGTACAGTATATGTTTATACACATTGTAATGCACCGACATCTAATTTCGTTCAATTATTTACATGACCTCAAGATGGCGGCTGTGCGAAATACTTTACCGGCATTCTATATCTCTGAAACTATTAGCGGTATCACCCTGAAATTCTGTACGGAGATAAAGGGCAATACTGAAAGTTCACCTATGAAATTTTCAAACACCGGTTAACTACAAAACGAATATGGCGGCCAAGCGAAGTTGAAAATTTTAAATAGACCTTCCTCGCGATTTAATGATCCAAACGCAATGAAACTTCGTACAGGAAATGTTTATACACATTGAAATGCACTGGTATCTAATCTAGTTGAATTGTTTACATATCCACAAGATGGCAGCTGTGCGAAATTTTAAAATCACGTTTTTACTTCTTGGGTCCTAATCATGCGATTGAAGTTCGAATACTACACGCACACAATAATCTTCATATAACAGTACATAACTCTAAGACCTACATATATAAAAATCCATCATGGCGACAATCCGCAATAATTAGTCGGTTCTCAATATCTACGAATCTATTACAGCAATCAAACTGAAATTTTGTTTGTTGATAGAGGCAATTAACATAAGTAGGACATATGAAAATAGGCTACATAGTTCTTCACGTAACTACTTGTTTATTGTTGCCTTATCAGCAATTGATATTCTAACTTTCATCGGTCAAAACCAAATAATTCCAATTACTGGAATATGTGAAGAAATAACCTGAAATGAATAATCTGAAAACTTCATAAGAGATAATTATTGCCTTTATAAGAGCTAATCAAATCCAAAGTTACATAGATACTTTATAGTGTACTACATCAAAAGTGGTTGTTTGAGCAGCCTGTACACATTACACAATTCAGATAAGTATCCACATCAGATCTTTCAACACATTAATACACCCTCTGTCTGAAAAGTTCGGGGAATGGGTCTATATTAAGAACAGATTGTTGGCTTACTGTCCTTCGAAGTAATCCTCGTAGATGGTTATGCACTTCTGAGAACGACTGAACAAGTCCTGGAAACTCATGGCATAGTCTTCTTTAGGAATAGTCATCAGTTTGGGTTGTAAACACTCTAAATCAGTGGTTCTTAACCGGTGGTCCGAGGACCACAGGTGGTCGCAAGTGCCTCGGGAGTGGTCCGCGGGAGAAAAGGGTCCACCAGCACGTATAAAAAGTGGCCAATAAATGGGGTTTCTAAAACTATGTGCGTTGAATGAGAATCGTCCGAATGTATTCGCAGCAATGACTATCAGGTTTTGAATAGATATATGTTTAAAATAAGTCTTGTTGAGGGGGGGGTTACAACTGATGGGGTGTATTGAGGGGGAGGGCGGAGGGCGGAGGCGGGAAGGGGGTGGGGGAGGATGGGTGGTCCGTACATGATTCATTTTCACGCTGAGTGGTTCGCAGACTTGTACGAGTTCAGAACCACTGCTCTGAATTGAAAGCAAGAGAGAAGCGTGAATTTATGCAACCTGCCTTGCATACCTGATAGACGGGCAGCAGTGAGAAGGGTGAATCTATGAAACCTAACGTACACATCTGTTCGACGGGTAGCAGTGAAAAGGGTGAATGTTCCGTGGAATGTAATGGTCCTGAAAACCATCGCGACGGGTGACGAGACCTGGTACCTGAGGTACGACCTCGAAGGCAAGCGTCAAAGTATGGAGTTTCGGGGTCCAGGGTCGCCCTGAAGGGCCAGAGGTTTTCGGACATTTCGGACATCCAACGTAATGTGACGACCCAACTGAAGGCTATCCCTCAGGATGACTCTGCCGGGACTTGTACAGCCGTTCTGAGAAATGCATAACCATGCACGGAGATTACTTCGAAGGATAATAATGGCTGTTTAAGGCAAGCTTAGACTTAGAAAAGTCTTTTGATAACGTTGATTGGACTAAATTGTTTGACATTTTGAAAACGATTGGAATAAAGTACACGGATAGGAGGGTGATCTACAATTTATACAGACACCAGACAGCAGTCATTCGAGCTGAAGGACATGAGAGAGAATCTGGTATTCAGAAAAGTGTAAGGCAAGGCTGCTACTTATCACCCATACTTTTCAATCCTTACATTGAACAAGCAATGAAGGAAATTGGAGAAAAATTTATTGTGGGAGTGAAGATTGAAGGAGAAATAATTTCAACTCTGAGATTTGGTGATGACATAGTCATCTTGGCCGACACGCCTGAGGATTTGAATGAGTTTTTGAATGGTATGGACTCCGTCTTGAGGAAAGAATTCATGATGAAAATTAATAAATGAAAAACAAAAATATTGTAATGCAGCCGAAATAAATCGGAAACCTATATCGACATCAAATTGGTAGGTGAAAAACTAAACGAATTAGGAGACTTATGTTACTTAGAAAGCAAAATAACCAGTGATGGACGAAGCAAAGAGGATATAAAAAGTAGGTTAGTTCAGGCAAGGAAAGCATTTCTACAGAAAAGGTATCTGTTGACGTCGAATATAGATTTAGGAATTAGAAAGTCATTTTTGAAGGCTTTTGTCCGGAGCGTGGCGCTCTATGGAAGTGAAACTTTGACTCTTGGTGCGGCAGAAAAGAGGAAAATTGAAGCGTTTGAAATGTGGTGTTACAGAAGAATGATGAAGATCCGATGGGTGGACAGGGTTACGAACGAAGATGTATTAAGACTAGTGGGAGAGGAGATATGTTTCTGGCGACTGCTAATGAAGCAAAGAGATAGGTTGGTAGGACACTTACTAAGACACCCAGGAATAGCAAGCTTAGATAAGGAAGGGCCGAGGACGAGAACTGTTGGAGTATACCAAGGTTAGAATATGTTAAACAGATTGCCTCGGATGTAGGGTGTGGTAGGTATGTACAGATGAAATGGTTAGCTCAGGACAGGGAGGCATGGAGAACTGCATCAAATCAGTCAAAAGACTGACGGTTCAAACAACAAAAGGTAAGCCAACAATCCATTCGTAATATAGACCCATTCACCGAACTTTTCAGACAGAGGGTGTAGTAGGTCATTACCGCATATTAGTTTACAATTCTACTGTACAGGGTGGGAGGGAAATAACTAGGTATTGAAATTGACGTATAACTTTTATGTTTGCAGAGTCTCTTATTTGAAATTAATACAGCATGTACACTGTTATATGGGAATATGATTGTATACCTTACAATTCCATTACATTTCAATGTAGGCACCTGTGGCGTCGACCAATCTCCTCAAACGATCTGGAATGGAATCCACAGCTTTCTGGAGGAAGTTGTGTGGGACATTGGTAAGAACATCCCGAATCCATGCTTCCAATTCGTCCAATGTGCGAGGTCTCGTTCCGTTCACCTCCTCTTTTGCCCAGCCCCATAAAAAAAAAGTCATAGGGTGTCAGGTCTGGACTTCTTGCAGGCCATTCATGAGATGCACGTCTCACCAGCCAACGTCCTGCAAACTCTTCATTCTACCCGTTCCACGCGACATTTGCAAAGTGAGGCGGTGTGCATGAAGGTAATGTCGGTGGTATTTCCCATCCAGATATCGTGGGGAAACGATATCCTGTAGCATTTAAATGTGCCATTCCCCGTTAATTGTTAATTGTGTCACGCAGGAGATATGGGCTGATGACATTTGTAGCCCCTATTCCACAACACACGGTCACTATTGGACGAGACTGCATCTTATCCACCGTATAACTCCAGGATCCTGTGCCTCCCAGTAATGGCAATTGTGCCGATTGGCAAAGAACAATCGAATTCCACACCTCATAGCGCGATCGGCCATCTTTGTTATTTTTGAGTGTACTGCCTCCCGCGGCCACCGTCCATACTACGCGGCATGAAAAAAATCACTATCCAAGTTAATGTTCTGTATGTTTCCGCTATTTCCAATATTATTCTATCAATATTAAGTTGTCATTTAATAGTACCTAGTTACATCCCGCCCACCCTGTAGTTTAGGGCGTATTGATTAAATGTATCACAGAAGTATTAGCTACACCTACATAGATTAGTTGGAAGACTGTTTTGTTGATCATTTCTAAGTTTTGCTACATTAAAATTTCTTTTTTCGGGTTCTTAATGCTTTCATATTTATTAGTAACTAGCAAGACATTTTAATGTTGCAAAACTAGAGTAGAATTGTAAACTGAAAATGAAAATCCACAGCCTGCTTCCAGTCTCCGACCGGGTCAGGAATGGAATGAATGAAGCCCCCATCTAGCGGCGAGGATATGATCTGTGCCGGCTGCCGAGGCCTGACGCACTCCTCTGGGGCAATGATTAAATGAATGACAGATGAAATGAAATGATAGTGGAGAGTGTTGCTGGAATGAAATTTTGACAGGGAAAACCGGAGTACCCGGAGAAAAACCTGTCTGCCTCCGTTTTGTCCAGCACAGATCTCACATGGAGTGACCGGGATTTGAACCACGGACCCAGCGGTGAGAGGCCGGCGTGCTGCCGCCTAAGCCACGGAGGCTGGAGAATTGTAAACTAATATGCGGAAATGTGTTAAGACCTTCGTATAGAAGTTGTAAAACGCGCTTCGCCCGTTTTATAAATAAACATGTGTTTTAATTATCATTATAGGTTCGTTGCATAATGTACTATTAATTTCACTAAGAATATGTTGAATACCTACAAATATGAAAAAGAAAATGTAAAATGAGTTTCAGTTACAGAGAGTCCGGGAATGTTCTCCGCAGTGGCTACGTGCAGCTGCGAGAGGTTGCGTCATCAGTTTAGTTGGCAGCACGGTGTCCTTGATAGGGTCAAGGCACATGTGTGGGCTGTCGAAATCGTCAGTGCGTATAGTTTGATTATTGGAAGAGTACAACAGTATTGTTACGTGCCACCCCCCTAGTGGCACTTTTGTTAACTGGATTACGGTGGGTAGGAAGCACAACACCAATTACTGCTTAAAGAAATAATTAACTTTATTGTGGCCAGAAGGATACACTACTCATCAGCAAATACAAACAATTAGAACCTTACTCCAGTTTCCTCAAGTCCCTTCCTTGAGCGCTCTTGCCCCTTTCACTTGTCAACAAACCACAGAAGTTAAACTGTCATAATGAGTCCGGTGGCCTTGGCAGAAGCTACCTGCACCTCAACAAACACAGTTACTTACGATAATCAGCTACCCGCTGTTTCGCTGTCCACAAGCTGGGGAAACAATGTCACTGGATTTCGTAACTCGCACGGCACTTCGTCACCACACTTCTGTCGCACTCGCTCAAAAACACACACCCACAGAAAACTCGGTCCCCTCACTGTTGAAGCCGCTTATATAGCAGGCTTCTCGACATTTCCTTCACTGGTTCAGTCACGAATATTCTGGATCATCCCTTTGTCCTCGTAGCCCTGTTGCATAAGGCGCACGCAATACATGAGGCAGGGCACAGCTCAGCCCTGGGGCAGTTGTGACTCATGCGGCGAGCGATGACACAAACTCACAGCCGTAACAATATGTTATGAATGGCTGTGGTGAGTTCAAAGTTTACTGTGTGTTTGTTATGATACAAACGACAGCCGTGCTGCCAACGTAACCGGTGACGTAATCTCTCTCAGTAGTTTGTAGGCACAGTGGAGAACATTCCCGGACTCCCTGTATAATAACCATAACGTATGTGAAGAGATATCATTTCCCAGCATTTAAATTACATAGAAATCCCAGCCCTAGTAATTACTTTTGTTATAGTTATAGTTGTTAGTTGTTTTAAGTGGTGAAACAGCGATATCATCTGCCCCAAGTTATTTCTTTAATAAATTAGTCTACTAGTAACTACTAGTAATGTGTGGTGTTTTAACATCTGTCCCTTCAAACCCAGTGTGCAAATTCATTTTATACATATTTTTTACAACAGCTGTTACTATTATGCGAATTTGGCCAGTACTTTTTATTACTATTTTAATCGCTCTTCATCCCAGCTCGGCTTCACACACAGATTCTGCGAGGGATCATTCCTCTACCGTCGCAAGGACGGTGTCTGGGAGCTGAACACACTTTGTCAGCAGATACAACTGGGGGTGGTGACAGGTCGATCGCCCAGGTGACCGCTAACTTGGGCCTAATTAATGGCCAGGGAAGTGATTTTGGAAGAAAATCGTTTCTGGACCTATTTTTAACGAAACGTCCTGTCATTTGCCTGGTGGTGAAAATGGGAATCCATAAAAACCAATTTTAGAATGGCCGAGTTGGGATTCGAGTCCACGCTCTCCCGATGCTAGCATAGCACGAAGTAGTGATCTTGTCCACCGTGGCTGGTAATAGAAAATCTTAGCTACAACTTTTGCCTTGGATCTCAAGCGATCATTAATACAGGGTCATTATGTGTGTGCGCACCAGTATACTCGGCAAGCTAAGCCGGCTGTGACTGGCGCAGACCACGGCCGTGCGCACCCGATCCAGCCGGCTGAGGCGTGCTCCGCTGACTAATATCGTTGGTTCACACGTGTTTTGTCATTCATATGGGAGTGTATTTGGAAAGCTTAGACGTTAGTGTTGGACGTTTAGTGAGTATTGTGATTACTGTGATTGTTGCTCATGCCTAGACACCAATTCACATTGCGCGAACGTGTGTATATCCATAATTCGTATATGAAAAGCAGAAAATCTTGTTCTGGAACAAGACGAAAATTTTCAATCAAGTTTCCAGGAAGACCTGTGCCTAATGCCAGTACAATTCGGAGGCTCGCTAAACGATTCAAGGAAACAAGCGCCTTAAATAATAAAAGAGTTGACAGACATTCTTTCATCAAAAGATGTCAGGTGTGTGTTACAAGAGAGGGAGGACATTTTCAGCATCGCCTATGAGCTCTGTAAGTACACATTATTGAACATGTTTGGTAAGAGTGTGAAAGTGTGCGCCGCCGTCGGCTGGACCGGGTGCGCGCGGCCGTGATCTGCGCTAGTCACAGCAGGCTTAGCCTTGCCGTGTTTATTGGCGCGCACACACATAATGACCCTTTAATTGTAAAAACAAGGGAGGATCACCAAGAGGAAATGTAGGTGAAGAAGTTACGTTATCTTAGAGATGTAACTTTTTTGTATAAATGTTCCTCTCAAACAGTTGGAGGGCTGAGATATCTGCTTTTGTTGCATTTTTCTGCCCCCTCCTCCAATGTTTGAAGAAGTTGGTGGGTTTGGAAAGAGGACATTTGAGATAAAATTTGTGCACATCTCACTGTTGTGAGAGGGATTTCAGCCCTCGTGCTGCCGCAGAGGAACAATTGTTCGGAGCCGTTACTATTCTCAGATAACGTAATTTCTTCACGTGACTTTCGTCTTGGAAATGTTCTCGCTTTAAAATTCCCCCCCAGCGTGGCATTCCTTTGCTCGGCGAGGAGATAAAATCAAGTAATGCGTTGGAGCGATGCTGTCGGAATATTTCTCTCTTCATTTCTAAGATATGTTATATATCACATGTCGCTGCGGGACTGATGGGAATATAGAATAACTTGTTTTTGTAGACTCTCGCATTCATTCTGGAGGATGTTTCCTTGTGAAGCGTACTTCAATAATCAGCTGATCGTAGTGCTGCTCATTATAAGAGCCTCGGAATTTTCCTCTTTTCATATTGTCGAAGTTTTCTTCTGCTGTTTTCAGGACCCCTAATTATGTCCGCCATGGCTAGAAAATTATGAAATGTATCGTGATTTCCCTGCGGGTATGTTCTCATCAGTACTGCCAAAAGCTGTGTAATTAAACAATATGTAGCCTATTCCATTTAACAAAGCACGCTTGTAATTCAAAATATAAACGTGGTATTTGCGTGAATCTGAGGGGATTCTGAACATTGTAGAGGGCTGCGTAGCCCAGTCGGTAGAGGCGCTGAGTTTCTAACTGAATCGAAGTGGGTTCGATTCCCACCCAGGTAGTGTTTCTTAGGAACAAGACTACCACTTTCAGAAACGTAAATGGTCCTCTGGTTCACTCAGCATAGATCAGAAATGCTTACCAGGGTAATTTATGGAAGAAAGGTGGCCGGGCAAAGTGCTGACAACTTAAATTAAGTAGTTTGATGAGAATAATTATATTAGATAATGCTTTATTTCTATGTATTAACTTCGTTAACTCATTAAATTGCTTTGTCACCTGTTAATACTCAATATGTTTTCCACTTTATTGAAGCATATTTTCGGCCATGCAGTGGGGCCTTCTTCAGCTTGGTTGCTTAGCTTAACACTACGTATAGTATTTTATGGAAAGAATGACAAGAATTGCATTAAAATTAACACGGTTTGGAATGGAATCACTGACATTTTAATTATGAATTATGAATAAGAGATATAAATTTGTATAATTAAAATGCAAGGACGTCCATTTCAATTAGTGTCAATTTATATCGTTATTCTTGTGCACAAAGCTTCATGTCTGATCCGGTTGCAGTCAACATACAGCTTGATGGGGAGTATAAGTGCTACTGATATTCACTTCGACTCTCTGTCAACTGTTATGAGATACATCTCAAGTGGGTTGTAAAATATTGTAATATATATTGTGTTCGTTTCTATTTGTGTCCCCCCCCCCCCCCCCAGGGGCACACATCTAGTAGGACGTGGGTTGGCGACCACGGGACCCCAGCTGAATCCGGTATTGCTTCCACTTACTTGTGCCGGGCTCCTCTCTGTCTTCTTTCCTGTCGATCTCCCTTGGTCAACTCTCATTCTTTTCCTACCCCGACGGTATTATGGTATCCGAGGCCTAGGGAGTCTTTCACTTTCCCGCCTTAATTGGCCCTTGGCTCATCTTTCATGATCCCTCCATCTTCGAGGGTCAGACCTCTTGTTTTATGTTCATTATATTTCCTTTTCTCTTTAAGATTCCCGCACTGTTTTTGTTAAATGGCTCCCGTCTATCTGAATTCCCTTTAGCGTTTTTTTTATTACATGCACTGTACACTACATTTTGTAGGTATTTTTAATCTGCGTTGCATTTTGTAAGTTTTTCGATCTAAATTGCATTTTGTGAGTGTTTTCAACCTCAATTGCATTTTGTAAAGATTGTCAATCTGAATTGCTTTTTAGTAAGTCTTTCAGTGTAGGAGCAGGGCATTTTAGTGAGTATTTTGAATTTGAATTGCATTTTGTAAGTATTTTGAATTTCAATTGCACTTTGTGAGTATTTAGAATCTGAAATGGGTGGTTTTCAATCTAAATTGCATTGTGTATTTTCAATTTCAATTGCATTTTGTAAGTATTTTGAACCTCAATTGCATATTGTACGTATTTTCGATTTCATTTGCATTTTGTAGTTTGAATTTCAATTGCATTTTGTAAGTATTTCGACTCTACATTGCTTTTTGTACGTATTTTGAACCTAGCCTACATTTTGTGCGTATTTTTCAATATAATCCCTTTTGTGAGTATTTTCGTTCTAAATTTCCTTTTGTAAGTATTACCACTCTCCATTTTGTGAGTAGTTTCAACATGAGTTCCTTTTTGTAATTATTTTCCGTCTCACTTAATTTTCGTTCTGGTTTCCATTTCATTGTCATTTTCGCTATCGCCCAGACCATTAGGGGCCGATAACCTAGATGTTTGGCCCCTTAAAATGACAAATATCATCATCTTCATCATCATCTATTTGTGTTTGGTTGATAGATTTTTGCTCTTTTCTACACTAGTATCCAAACGTTAAGTTTAATCACTAAACGAGGCCATACCGCCTGATGAATGTCAGACGGATTGCTGAACAAACGGAATCACACACCATATATGTCACTCAACTTGTTCAAAAACAAAAAACAAAAACAAAAAACCAGTGTCAGAAAGGTTCTGATAGCTAAGGTACACCTTTGACAACAACTAACAAAACTTGGCAGTGACTTCCACAACAAAATATGCTGTTAATAGGGTGTATGGTTACCCCTAGCGACCACACATGCTTCGCATCGACGTGGCATGCTCTCTACATGATGGTCCAAGAGATCTTGTGGCAGTCGATCCCCTTCCTCCGAAAAGGCAATGCGAAGATCTTGCAGGGTCCTTGGTGGAGGCTGACGGGATGCAATTCACCTCCCCAATGCATCCCAGTCATATTCTATAGGATTCGGATCCGCAGACCTCCCTGGCCAGTCCATGCGATGAATGACTTCCCCAGCCAGAAATTCATCCACCGGAGCAGCGCGGTGCGGTCGGGCATTATCGTCCATTAAGAGTAAGTCTGGACCAACCGCACCTCTGAAGAGTCGAACATGTGGTCTCAGTACCTCATCCATATATCTCCGAGCGTTCACAGTGTTCGTCGGACCACCTATGAAGATGTGCAGGTCATACGGCCATTCAACATGATGCCGCCCCACACAATGACGCCGCCACCACCACTATACTGGTCCCGTTCCACGATGTTCCTCTGGACGTCCGGCAATCAGCTCTGCTGTTCTGAGCCTCCGGTACACAGTTTGCCAGGAAACGGCAACCCCTGAGACGGCTGCAAGCTCCGCCGACAATTATTGTCTTGCAGGTGCACTGCGATTTCGTCGGGCGGTTTAGGCCAGATATCGGTTCTGCTGTGGGGTGGTTACTCTTGGTCGACCTGATACTGGCCTACGACTAACATCTACTGTGTCTCGAAATCGTCTCCAAAGCCTGGAAACGACACTGTGGCACATTCAAGGATACGGCGACTTCGACCTGTGTCTGGCCTGCTTCCAGGCAAAACGAGATCCAAATGGCGTCGTCGTAAATGCCTCTTGAGAAAGTTAAAAGTAGATGATCAACAAGAAAGTGGTACAGAGGTGTAAATACATAACCAGCAGGACCGTACGAAATGTTCACGTATTGGCAAGTTCTGTTACATGTATGAGAGAGTAACGTATCTGAAATATGTGTTGCAAACTTAAGATTAAGTTTCCCATTCGTAGATTGTTTTCATGTTGTTTGAGAGAGGAGACCAAATAGGCGTAGCTGATTTCGTAAATCAGGCATGTAGGATAGAACACATTGTTGAATGCTGATCTCAAAACAGCATCGCCGAATTTCCTTTGAGTAAGAACCTTAATGTTGTTAAATACTCCTAACGACTTATGATAGCTATTAACTGATGAAATCACTGCCAATGGATCTCATTCCGTGGCTGCTTCACACTGTCTGTCCATTCACTCCTTGGACACGTATGATTTTTGCAGTTCTTAAGTACGGTTGGTGCTGCAACCTAGAAGAGTATACTATAGATCAGCAGCGTCCAGAGTTCCTCACACTGTGCAAAGTCGCACAGCTGCACACCTGTGAATGCGCAGTGCAGAGTCGAGGTAGGCGTGGTGCCCGGTTGGTAACGAAAAACAATGGTGCGCGCGCATCATGGGAGGGACGTATCCTCCAATATAACTCGTGTCTTTCATTATCAATTCGTGATCAGACCACTCGCTTGCACACCTGTTATTCCGAGACGCACACTGTCTGCACAGTACGGCTTGACCTTGGACGGTGCTGCTGAAGATGGTTGATTATTAGGTTATGGCCTCAACACCGTGAACAACATAGCCTACGTGAAAATAACCTATCAATAGAGATATTTAGTTATCACGTTATCATGAAATATTTATGACATATTGTGCCCATTTAGCAAGAAATATGCCAATCACAGTATACCAGCGTAGCTCAATTCGGGATTTCGGGGCAGCGGTAAGTTCCCCCACTCTGTGACTCACATATTTGGATTAATTAGAGGATAAACTTGCAAAAATAACAACAAAATCAACTCCTATTTAAACACATTCAATTAATAAAATTAATGGCGCTACAAACATTTAAACAATTTAATTATTGACCCAAATATCAACTGCTTGTTCCAAATGAACAAGGGATCACAAATAAAATAAACAAATATTGTATTCAAAACCTGTGGTTTCCACATAAACCAACAATTCTTACTTACTCTCACTTCCATAAAGCACTAACATTAAGTTTACATAACTCCGAGCTCTTTGGCTCCATGCATTTACATTATTACGGTGTCATTCTTGTACACCTCAAACACTAGCTTTTATATTTTCTTATTTCTCAAAAACAAATATATTCATATTTAAAAATCTATGTTAATTATCTAATTCAATATTTTGGGCATGTCCACACATTCAGTTGTTATCATCTCTCTTTATTTCACAAATATATTAAGGTAATCAGAAAATCAATTGTGTACTCCAGAGCGTGAAGGTACTTGACACAGTCAAAAAACTATAGTTACTCCCGAACTCAGTTGCCTTCAATCAACTCGTGGAATCCCACGTCCATACATTATTACCATAGGGATTGTTATTTATCTCTCATGTCTTAATAGACCATTATCATATAAGAAACTACGATCTGAACCGGCAAACGAAATATCCATCTTTAAGGACCTCGGTTCAACGCCCGGGTCGTTAACAACTTTAAACACTCCTGGTGTATTCATTTCTCTTTCTAACAGCTTACGAGACGGTCTCTGTTCCCCCTCGCTTTTAAAAGAGCTAGTCTCTACTACATGGGGTGCGATTTATGACACGTAGGGTGGCGGAGACATCCTGTCTGACCCAACATTAGTAGCTTATTTTCAAGGCTTTCAAAACAAACCTTCCCATTCTATCCAGTTCTGGGGAGACCGGGCTTTACTGTACCGTAACATTCAAACAACTATTCTTTGGTTCAAAGACCATTTCCGTATCCTTGGCATTTATTAATTATGAGAGGGTCCTCATTGATTGGGAAGATTAAATACACATACGACGACGGAGAATTACAGGGGCTTTTATCATAAGAAGATCCTGCATTCGAATCTCTTCAGGTGCCTCGGGAACCAATCCCTACAGAGGACTTATACAAAATGCGATTTAGAGTCGGCCGTGGCCCATATGACATACGCTCAATAATACCATATATTAGCTCCCTTTTTAAATACATACACAATGCCTCGTGATACTAATGTCACAAATAGAGGACTTACACAATTATCAATTCACTGCAATCAACTACCCTCCATAAGTAATGTACCAAGTATTTAACCACTACGCTTTCCTAGCGTGACACTTTAATATTATATTTGCGCTCATTATGCGCTATGCATTATTTTAAGCCGAAAATGTCTTCCCAAGAACTGATAAAATCTCTTTAGTAACAATTCATATTATTTTTATTCACATATTAATCTTTCCGTGGTCGATAAATCGCTCCCTGTTTTAAAATATTCCATTGAACCTCATTTCTTACACATACGTTAAGGCTTAACGTTCTTATGTTCATATCAATTTATTTGATTTTTATTTAACATTTCCATATTTAATTATTATTATTATCTTTATTCTTTATACAAGCTCAAAAGCTATTTCTTTCATATCTCAACTTTACTTTATTTCAATGTCTTTCATGATAATTAAATGATATTTCGCTTGCTCTTATGACATTTGTTAAATACATTAACCCTTTATTCACCTATTTCTTCTACGGGATTTATTCTTTACATAATTATTCATAATTTCTCTATTTATTTTATTATTGTTCAGACCGTGTTCTTGATTATTCAGTATTTATTTATTAAAACACATCCCTTTCACTCCAAAACTCCGGGGAGTTTTGTACACAATCAATTTCTGACACCAAAATAAAAATGAATTTAGTACTTACATATTTTCCAGATCATCCCCTGATCTTAAATCTGGTGCGGTGTTTCATTTTTGGGCCCACTTTGAACTTTTTACACCATATTAAAGGTATTCATCTTACGTAAAAACACAAATAAACATATATCTAAAACACTTAATATTGACGACATTTTTATATTCTGATGTGTCCCTTTTGAACACATAATAAACACTACAAATATTATTTAACACACAATCTGGATTATTTTACACTTCACAACGATCACTAGGCCGTGTTTCTGAGCCTCTCACACGTGATCTTCTTAAATTCCCGTTTCCAAGGGTGGAATTTATCCGATGTCGGCTTCCTATTCTGAAGAATGCGAAAGTCCCGAAACATCTACTGTTCCCTGGAGTTCAATTCTGCTATTCCTATCCTGGATAACCGGCTATTTATCTAGCTTGAACGGCTTGTCTGTAGATCTGTCTATCGATCCTAACGAAAGTCTATATGGATCGAGGTCTCCTCTAAGACCTATTGATTCAGTTTATAGCAGCTAGCCCTTCTCGATTCTAGTACTATTATAATTGTTCGCCTGCTTTCAGGAGCTAATGTTTATAGTCTCCTATTCTATTTATCTGAACTGTTTTAACACTCCTACGTTCGAACCTTATTCTGTTCTTCCTTTTTAGGTTTCTTCAATTTAAATAACAGTTTATCTGTCTGGTACGATACTTCCGTACGTTATGAACTATTCGTTCGTACATTTAACGACCTATCGCCTTTAAGTCCGACGTTCGCAGCCTGCTATGACTATATCTTGCGAATTTTCACTTTAACTTGTATACAGTCGGGCCTAAATCCTATAATTAGGATTTTCCTAATACTTCACTGCGGCGATACTTTAAAATTTCGTATTGGCTGCTCCTTATGGAGGCAAGCAAGTCGTTACTACTGTGACGCCTGTGGCTATCAGATCTTACTTCGGCGATGTAAAACAGCGTTTCTCCTCTCAAGGAGTACTGGTAGCTGTTATCGATGTAACGCAGAGTTACGTCCCTTCACGGACTGTCGGAATGACTTCTTCTACGTCGTGGAGCAGCACTTCCCCTCACGGAATGCTCGTAGGACTGCATGCGATGTGACACAGTGACGTGCCCTCTGGCTGTCTGAATACTGCATTCGGTGTGATGTGATACAGCACCTCCCCTCACGGAGTCTGTCGTGAACTGCATGATTGGCTTGGAAACGCCTGAAGCTTTATACTGTTTTACTACAAAAAAATAAGACTCTAGCCTTTCCTGTGGTCAACTTCTAAAATAATGGTGCCACAAATATAAAAATTATACCTTCCGAAAGCTCGTCTTCTCAATGTCAAATGATCTTATTGCACCTAAGAATCGATCGTGCAATTCGGAGATATTAATTAATTTCTCGTCCTCAATTGTGTGGGTGTTGCATTCTTTTTGCTCTCTCCCCTCCACAGAGGCTTAGGTAATTCCCAAATGACGTCGTCTTACGTCGGCAGTTTATTTCTGCACAATTATTACATGGTTTCTCTATACTGAAAAATCTCTCATTCAAAATGATTCACTGTGCTATGCTTGTTTACTCATTATTATGCTCGTAAACGTGTTAATTTTAATTATTCCTCTTCTGGTGCATATGCGGCGTTGTCAAAATCCAGCAACGTCAGCTTGAATTCCGATTCAGGCTTCTCTTTCTATCACGGTGGAAATTTCCACTCAGTTATTAATACTCGTGACCAGCCCTCTCTGAAATGTCGAGTGGGGTGATCTCATCTAAGGAACATCTGTCCCTAGTCGCTTGCACAATGTTAAGCTATATTCCTGGCTTAAAATCTCTCTCCGTTCCTTTAAGAAACTATACGTTTCTTTCATTTCTTCCTTAAGGACATGGATTCGACCGTCATGGACCCTATGGCCCATGGGTTCAATATATGTCTCTACAGGGTGCGTGGAGATTAACCGGACAGCTGAGAACATATCACTGCCTAGGTCAGGACGCGCCTAAAGACGTGAAAAACGTACAATGAAAGGTGCGGGGTTTAGTGACATTTTTGAACATGTCTTGCGGGTTAATTGTTGGTCCTATGGCTTTGTGATTGCACCATGCTGTGCAGTATGAAAGAACGAAGAAATAATGTCTGGGGTAGATCTGCATACGGCAAGTGGTTCTCAAACAATTCCATATTAAGACAATCACATTTGGGAAGGTTATTTCCATGCCCAGGCCGGCAACATTGCATCAGCTGTGGCGTGTACATGTCTTATCTTAGAGAGAAAGGGAAGCATAGTCGGACCTCTGTTGTTCCTAGTCTGTGGGAACTGGTTGGGCAAGTTACCTCCCCTCCGTGGAACTGACCTTCACTTATCAGTTGTCTGCGAGACCTACCCCGGTGAATGCCGATTGTTCTGTCAGTACAGTGGCACTTCCTCGATCCGGTGTAGCAAGCAGTGTTGCCAAGATTGACGTACTTTTGCTCCTGTTTTCTCTCCTAAACGACGCCCCTTTTACTACACTTTTTCACGTATTTCGGTGCTTCCTGACCTGCAGAATCGCAAGTTCTTGGATAACGGATCTGACTCCACCCACCTTGTATACTAGCTGATTACTCGTGCTTCACAACGGAATTATTTTAAATGAATTGGAGTATTTGACAGAGCTTCTTGACATGCAGTATGTGTGGGCACAGGGCATAGAACAACATCGACATACCTATGCTAATTAGGCCTACTTGGGGCGTTCAAAAATGGTTGGCACTACGTTTTCTTTTTTCGTTCACAGGAACCATTTATTGAAGAAATTCATTCAGTTTACATTACAGGTATTCTCCGGCAATGTACATGCACTTTATCCATCGTTCTGGCAGCTTCCGGATTTGTGTAGCAAACCATTCGCTGGTGGTATCCCGGTGGCACTGTTGGACATGGAGTTCGTCATTGGTGGTGAACTTCTTACCCCGCATGCCCTCTTTCATTGCAGCGAATAGAGCATAGTCGCTAGGAGCCAGATCGGGCGAATATGGAGGATATGTGGTAGCACAGTAAACCCTAGTTCATGAATGGTGGCAATGGTCTGGAGACTTTGTGCTCTCTCCTCAGATATGGCTGCTTAGCTCGTGTGGATGTCTGAAGCAGTCGAGCCTTCCCTCCAGAGAAACCACACTGTCCATCTTTGCCCGCGCATGTCGGCTTCCATGTTGTTCCATCGATGTCCATAAGCGTACTCGCACACCGGAACATTAACCGCTCCAGTGCGCTACCTGTGGGAAGCAGCAACAGTCTCTGGTGGCATGTGACAGTACTAAAGAATAGGTCATTTGTAAAACCACATAAGTCCACATTTTTACGAAAATGAGTTATTGGTTCTGTAACAGTCTCTAGGGGTAGACGCATCATTTCCAGTATAAAGAACTTCAGTCCAGTCATTATTGAGCCGTCTATAAAATCTTAAAATATTGAGTGCCTTCCAAAACCACGTCAGTCCCGGACTCATGTGGTTTTAACTCGCAACGCCATGATGCGCGCATAATGCACTGCATTATCACACTTCATGCGTTCAGTGTTTTTAAGAATGTCGGATAGTGAGTGTGATTCTACGCGTTCAGTGCAAGTAAAGAAGCGAAATAAAGGTGTCATAAACAGAGATGAGTATAAAAGAGAGAGGATAAGGTATTGCAAAGTGAAGGGGCTCCAACACTCTAATCACAGTGGGAAGTATATAGCTGCAAGGCAGCAAGGAGATCCGTGCATGTAAGTACAATGTACTGTTTACTTTAGGTTATCACTATGTAGTTTTGGTGGGAATATATGTCACAATAATCCAGCTGTTATTCCAGTAACAAAGCGGCATTTGTGTGTAATAGAGTAGGATTATGGCCAGAAACACATCACTGGCATTATTATTTTTGTTTCTGTTGCCTTCATGTGCAAGCAACAATGTTTTATGAAGATTCCTGAACCAGATAGAATAGACAGTGTTAACAAACTTTCGTCATTTGAAAACAAAAATGAGCAAGATTTGTACCTTCAGGGACTTATAGAACTACATGAAATAAAGAGGAAACGCGCTAGGAATGAGGACCCCAAAGCAAGAAACAGCATCTTCGTTTATTTTGTTGTTGTTCATAACAAACGGATTAATGTGTATAAGAAAGCTTTTATCAGTCTGCATGGAGTAACTGATAATCGTGTGCGCCGTTTATGCATCCTACTTCAGCATGGAGAACATCCCGTGGATAAGCGCGGGAAACATCCCAGCTCAAGAGCAATTCCTGGGGATACCTGCCAGCTGATAAGGAATCGCATTGAATCATTTCCCATAAAAGAAGCTCATTATTCTAGTTGGTCAGTGAAATATCTTGATGCGAGACTAGATGTCCGACAGATGCATACAATGTTCCTAATTAAATATCCTACTGAGAAAGTTACCTACAAGTTCAATCTGAAATAATTCACGGAAAACTTTTCTTTGACCTTCGGTAGACCGCAGTTAGATACATGTTCTGTCTGTGAAGAACTTGACCAAAAACTCAAAAGCCCACATCTGAACGACGACAATGCTAAAAGAGTTGCAGCAGCTGAGCTTATGGTCCACAAAAGGAGAAGCAAAAAGTTCTATGCAACCATGAACAGTCTAAAGGAAGTATGTAGCAATAATGGTGATACTGTGGCACTGGCATTCGATTTCATGCAAAATCTGCCTCTTCCTGACATACCCGTGCAGGAAATATTTTACTACTGATAGCTCTGGGTATTCAATTTCTGTGTGCACAACATCAGCACTGGTAAAGCATCATTTTACTCATATCATGAGGGCGAAGGTAAAAAAGGGCCGAATGAAGTCTGCACGTTCCTGTTGAAATATATAAACGATGAAGTTTCACAAACAGTGAAAGAACTCCATCATTTCTCAGATGCATGTGGCGGCCAAAATAGAAACCACACAGTTGTTAGGTTTTTAGCTGCATTAACTGCTACAAAGTGGTTCAAGAAAATAGTTCATTACTTGCCTATACGAGGACACTCGTATCTTCCCTGCGATAGGGTTTTCGGTGTAGCTAAGCGACTGATTCGACGCACTGACCGGATCTACGAGCCGTCTGACTATATGGAACTAATAGCAAAGTCAAGCAAAAGCAATAAATTCACAGTAACTGAAGTAAAACATGATGATATAATACTACAAGAGAAACACATTATCCGTAGCTTCTCAAGGCAAAGGCATACATACAGATCAGAAGATTTCGTTTGGTATTACGAACTACAGGATGTTTATGTATGATGCCAGTGCTCCCGGTGTTGTGGAGATATCAACCTATATTAATGGAATAGTGACGGAAGTATTTAGTCTTGGAAAGTCACTCAACATACCACCACTGCCCACAGAAAAAGCATATTC
Source organism: Meconema thalassinum (assembly GCA_946902985.2). Taxonomy (NCBI): domain Eukaryota; kingdom Metazoa; phylum Arthropoda; class Insecta; order Orthoptera; family Tettigoniidae; genus Meconema; species Meconema thalassinum. Next base: position 145,295,237 of record OX336391.1, read on the forward strand.
TTCACCGGTGCCCATTCATGAAAAGAAGATGCAGGACATAGGGAAGATCATCCAGTACATCCCACATCAGCATGTTGATTTTTATAACAACACTAGCTGTACCTGGCATGCGTTGCAATGCCAATCAAAGAAAGTGTTGGGATTTTGACTTTGTTAGTTGCAGTGCTTTTGGATTCCCAATATTTTCTTCTTTTTCCGTTAACCACCTCTAAACTATTATAAAAAAAAATTACCATCTCAGAAACATTCACGGGAGCGTGATCAACAACTCACAAAAGTTACATCGCAATGAAATAAATGGTATATGAACGCATACGGGACTGCTGAAACGATTAGAGCGCCGTCACCCATTTGTTGAATATACTCGTACGCTACCGGTACCTATTGTAAAATGGATTTACTAACTCAAAAACCTTTCCTGGCGTGTACACAACAACTCATCAAAGTTTCATCGCAATCGGATGAATGGCATATGATCGCATACAGGATTTTGTTTAAACGATTCGTGCCGTCACTCATTTATTGAATCTTCTTTTGCGCCACCCATTCAGAAACGGACTTACTAATTCATGAAACTTCGCAGGACTGTACTCAGCTCTCCAAAGTTTTATCACACTCGGATGAATGGTATATGATCGCATACGGGACTTTATTGCATCGATTCACGCGCTGTCGCTTATTAGTTAAATCTACCCGTTTGCTACCAATTGTAAAATGGATTTACAAAATCATATACCTTCCATGGAGTGTACACAACAACTCACCAAAGTTTCATCTCGATCGGACGATTGTATATGAACGCATACGGGTCTTTGTCGAAACACTTCACGAGTCGTCGCTCATTTGTTGAATCCATTCGTGCGCTACCTATTGTAACATGGATTTTCTAAGCTAGAAATCTTCCCTGAAGTGTACACAACATCTCACCCACGTTTCATCGCTACCGGACAAATGGTATATGAACGCATACGGGACTTAGTTGAAACAATTCGCGCGTCGTCGCTCATTTGTTGAATCTACTCGTGCGCTACCTATTGTTAAGTGGATTTACTAGGCCAGAAACCTTCCCTGAGTGTATACAACATCTCACCCAAGTTTCATCGCATTGGGGTGAATGGTATATGAACGCATGTGGGACTTTGTTGAAACAAACGCACGCCATTTTGTTGAAGTTACTCGCGCACCATCTATTGTTAATTGGATCTAGTATGCCTATAACTTTTCCTGGCCTATGCACAACAACTCACCGAAATTTGATCGCAATCGGTTGAATTGTATATGAACGCATCACCAACACTCATTTGTTTAAACTACTGGTGCGCTATATATTGTTAATTGGATTAACTATACCTATAACCATCCGGAAGTGTGCCAAACAACCCACCAAAATTTGGTTGCAATCGGATGAATTGTAGGCTATATGAACGCATCGCCAACACACATTTGTTTAAAATACTCGCTCGCTGTCCATTGTAAATTGGATTGACTATGCCTATAATGATTTCGGAAGTGTTCACAACAACTCACCAAAGTTTCATAGCAAACGGATGAATGGTATATGAACGCATACGGGACTTGGTTGAAACGATTCACGTGCCGTCGCTCACTTGTTGAATCTACTTGTGCGCTACGTATTGAAAAATGGATTTACTAAGCCTAAAACTTTCCCTGGAGTGTACACAACAACTCACCCAAGTTTAGTCGCTATCGGACGAATGGTATATGAACGCATACGGGACTATGTTGAAACACTTCGCGCGTCGTCGCTCATTTGTTTAATCTACTTGTGCAATACCTATTGTTAATTGGATTTACTAACCCAGAAACCTTCCCTGAAGTGTACACAACATCTTAGCCAAGTTTCATCACTATCAGACGAATAGTATATGAACGCATACGGGACTTTGTTGAAACGCTTCACGCGTCGTCGCTCGTTTGTTGAATCTACTCGTGCACTACCAATTATAACATGGATTTACTAAGTCAGAAACCTTCCCTGTAGTGTAAACAACCTCTCACCCAAGTTTCGTCGCTATCGGACGAATGGTATGTGAACGCATACTGGTCTCTGTTGAAACGCTTCGCCCGTCGTCGCTCATTTGTTGAATCTACTTGTGCGATACCTATTGTTAAGGGGATTTACTAAGCCAGAAAGTTTCCCTGTTGTGTACACAACATCTCACCCAAGTTTCATAGCTATCGGACGAATGGTATATGAACGCATACGGGACTTTGTTGAAACGTTTCGCGCGTCGTCGCTCATTTGTTGAATCTACTCGTGCGCTACCTATTATAACATGGATTTACTAAGCCTGAAACTTTGCCTGTAGTGTGCACAACCTCTCACCCAAGTTTCAACGCATTGGGATGAATGGTATATGAACACATGTGGGACTTTCTTGAAACAAACGCACGCCATTTTGTTGAAGCTACTCACGCGCCATCTATTGTAAATTGGATTTACTACGCCTGTTACTTTTCCGGGACTGTGCGCAACAACTCACCAAAATTTTATCGCATTCGGACGAATTGTATATGAACGCATCGCCATTACGCCTTTGTTTAAACTACTCTCGCGCTATCTATTGTGAAATGGATTAACTATGCCTATGATCATCCCGGAAGTGTTTACAACAACTCACCAAAATTTGTTCGCAATCGGATGAATGGTTTATGAACGCATAAAAGACGAACACACAGACATTCCTTTTTGTATATATACAAGCTGTACCCGGCATGCGTTGCAATGCCAATCAAAGAAAGTGTTGGCGTTGAAATTCTGGTTTTTTGAAGTGCTTTTGGATACACGACATGTTAACTGCCTCTAAGCTATCGTAAAATGGATTTTCTGATTTAGAACCATTCGTGGGAGCGTGCACAACAACTTTCAAAAGTTTCATCGCTGTCACTCATTTGTTGAATCTACTCGTACGCTACCTATTGTGAAATGGATTTACTAAGTCGAAACCCTTCCCTGGCGTGTACACAATTACTCATCAATGATTCATCGCAATCGGATGAATGGTATATGCACGTATAGGGGTTTTTGTTTAAACGATTCGTGCGCTGTCACTCATTTGTTGAATCTACTCGTGCGCTACCTATTGAGAAATGTATTAGTAAGTCGAAGCCCTTCCCTGGCGTGTACACAATAACTCATCAAGGTTTCATCGCAATCAAAGAATGTTATATGAACGCAATAGGGGATTTTGTTGAAACGATTCGCGCTCCGTCACTCATTTGATGAATCTACTCGTGCGCTACCTACTGTAAAATGTATTTACTACGTTAGAAACCGTCACGTCAGTGTCCACAACATCTCACCCAAGTTTCATCGCTATCGGACTAATGGGATATGAAGACATGGGGGACTGTATTGAAACGCTCCGCGTGTCGTCGTTCATTTGTCGAATCTACTCGTGTGCTACCTACTGTGAAATGTATTTACTAAGCCAGAAACCTTCCTTGGAGTGTCCACCATATTTCACCCAAGTTTCACCGCTAACGGCAGAATGGTATATGACCTTATACGGAACTTTGTTGAAACGCTTCGCGCGTCGTCCCTCATTTGTTGAATCAACTTGTACGCTGCATATTGTATAGGGGATTTACTAAGCCAGAAACTTTCCATGACGTGTACACAACATCTCACCCATGTTTCATAGCTACGGACAAATGGTACATGTATGCATACGGGACTTGGTTGAAACGCTTCGCGTGTCGTCGCTCATTTGTTGATTCTACTCTTGCGCTACATATTGTAATATGGATGTACTCAGCCAGAAACCTTCCCTGGAGTGTACACAACATCTCACCCAAGTTTCATCGCAATCGGATGAATGGTATGTGAACGTACAGTTTTAATGCGTATTTAGGCTGCAAAAGGACTATTTCATCCCTCGTCGCAAAGGATTATATTCTTCAACCAAGTCGCCATATTAAGGTTCCCGCCGAGTGCCTTCCCTTCCTTCACACCCAGTTCTCCTTGTCTCTGCCAACCATAGAAGTCGGCCATACAGAATGACCTAGTTCCTTTTGATGATGATAATAATAATATCGTATGGCCTCGGATGCCGGGTGCAAGCTTTGTTATTTGACACCCAAAGGGTAGCTTGCATGTCGAATTTCGATGTTCCTTGAGGTTAGATATCTAAGCTCCTTGAACACTATAGCGCTAGCTTGCCACGGTGGGTGAGTGGATAGCGTGTCGGTCTAATTACCCTAAGATTACAGGTTCGCTCCTGGCCGTGGTAAGTGATTTTTGAAAGGCGGCAAAAATACGACACGCATGTCATACGATGTTGGCATGTCAAATAACCCATTTGAATTCAGTAGGCCGTGTTCATAATGGCAAAATTAATCTCGGGAGTTTTCGCCAACACAAAGTTCCTCATTTCTCTACTAGAAAGCGCTATAGTGTTCAAGGAGCTTACCTATCTAACCTGCTTGACTTTCATAGTGATTCAAGGAGCAACGAAATTCGACATGCAAGCTACCCTCTGGGTGTCAAATTACAAAGCTTGCACCCGGCACACGAGGCCATACGATATTATTATTATTATTATTATTATTATTGCGCTTTCTAGTAGAGAAATTAGATACTTTGTGTTGGCGGAAACTTCCCAAGATTAATTTTGCCATTATGAACACGGCCTACTGAATTCAAATGGGTTCTTTGACATGCCAACATCGTATGACATGCGTGTCGTATTTTTGCCGCCTTTCAAAAATCACTTACCACGGCCAGGAGCGAACCTGAAAGCTTGGGGTTAGTAGACCGACACGTTGACCACTCACTCACCGTGACAAGCTTCCTTTTGATGAAACATTTGTTTTGCATGGGGAAACATTTCACAGTGAGAATTATTCTAGGGGCGTAAACGTAACACCCTGTAATGGTATTTTTGACAGTAAAGTATGGTTATCTGCTGTACGTTCGTTCTAGATATTTGTCTTTGTTGTCCCATTTCGGGCAGGGACCATTCGCTGTGTTCTCCAATGAGCGAATAGTTCTGCTACGAAATCACTGATCGTAACTTCGTTCCGGTGCGTTCCCTCTGTGGTTAATTTGTTAGCCTTTAACGACGTATAACGTTTAATGGCTCATGAAAGCTCCTAGTAGCTGCAACCGCGCTCACCACGACCTCTGTGACTCTTAGAGGAACATTCAAGAGATGCCTATGTCAAAAACTGGGTAAATTATTATCAGCAATGTGAATCATACATATAATAATAGGTTAATGCAATAATAATAATAATACAATAGTACATTATGCAACAAGCCTATAATGGCAATAATTAAGACACGAGTATGTTTATAAAACGAGCGTATGCGAGTTTTATAATTTCCATACGAGTGTCTTAATTACCACTAGAAGACCCCTGCTGCTCCGCAGCATTCACTTCAACAATCCTACAGCACTTCAGTCCATATGACATTTGCATGTCTTCATGCTAGTGACCTGAACAGACATTTACGGTACCGTCGCTTTTGGGTAAATGATGAAGTAGACTTTTGAGATCAAATGTGTGGGTGTCTGCCTGTCCTCTGTGTGTGTGTCCCACTATTTACCCTGCGTAAGCTTAAAAGGCGCACGGACGTCAGGCCGAGGTGAACAGCTAACTCCAAACACATAAGCTATACTCTTCTCTGAAGAATTAACTCGACACGACTCGGCAGTTTGATGCTGGTTGAAGCTAGGGTGATAGGTCGCTCGCAAGCTCGTAAACTCACTCTGAAGCTAGTAATTTAAATTTCCACTGAATGGTGATTGCTGGAAGAAATGAAAACGTAAAAACACTTACAGTGGTCGATGTGGGAGCAGTCGCGGACTTTCTTGCAGAACCTTTTCATGCTGAACAATTCTCAGACAATATCGATGTTTTTAAAGACACATGGACGTTAGGTTTTTCTTCAACTCAATTCACTGAAATCGTAAATGCTCGGCTTCTTTTGGTCATAAATAAATGTTTTTCTACCTAATCCTTCATCGAGAAATCCTTTACACAATGGTGAAAACCGCAACAAAATCCATCAAGTTGCTCTCGAGATTACCCGTTACATCCAAGAATTGGGAACTTTGTTTTATACTAAGTAGATTGAGATATCCACACAATTTAAGGCTACAGCGGTACAATTTGGTGTTTTGTCTACTTATAAACAATGGTATAAATTTAAAATAAAAGATGGGTCTCTTATATTTGAATTTAGAGATGTAAATCTTGGTTAACATATAGAGGTGTGCAAATTAATGGAATTAAATAAATAATTTTAATTAGTCGTAATTACTTTTATTCAAGACCATGTTATTGACCAACTTCTTTTGTTGTCCTACTTAGTAGTTTCCTCTCCCGTGGAATTACACTTTTCCCATAAGGAATTGCGTCTGGAAAATTTCAGATTATTGAATTCCGAGGGATATCTGAGCTGTGTCCATTTTCAATTTTTCATTTACTTTAGAATTCAAGTCAGGTGATTTCATTGTACATTTCATGAATCTTTGAATAGTTCAATAGCGTTCATCAGTTAAAATACCCCAAATCGCTCCGCTCTAAATTCACACGTAAAGTAGAGTGTAGTAATAAAAACGAAACTGTGGCATTTTGCATTTGCAAGGCTCCTCTGTTAGTGGAAACTCTAAAAAATCATTTTAATTTGAGTTTCTTAAATAAAAATATAATTAGGAGTCTTGGTTAAACATTTGAAGTAATTCCATCGCCTTGTAAACATACTTAGTGCATTAAACCGTGAAAAGTAAAAATGCAATTTGGTAAACTGACATCGAATCTAATAATTTGCACATCTCTGTAAAGACAGCTATCGCCTCCAACCCTAGAGATAGAATAGTAAGTAAAGGCGATTGATGAGAAATGAAAAGATAACTCTCACAGAAGGAATTAATATTTATTAAGCTGTAAATTTGATTGAGTATATCTTTGTTATAGAACTGAGGGAATGAATTAACAGGATGTAGGATGGTAATCACCAATGTAGGACAATAGTATTTTTTTTTTTTACCATTACCACAGGACAGTTATCGTATTAGGGATGCGGACGTCCTTGAATAATTGTTATTTAACCTGTGCCCCGTTTGGTGAGGTCTGTGCTCCTCCGCAACATTCGTTTCAAAATTCTAATAATACTTCCTTCCATTCGACATTTGCTGTTCGCTTGCCTTTTGGATCTATTTGAACTTTGACGTCATGAAAGGATTTTGTTCGCGATAGTGCGGCATATAATAAAGTTGTCCGTGGCTAAACACCGGTTGAGGTAAATAAATGCCTACTTGATCTAGTGTTTGACCTTGAGAGTTATTGATAGTTATACAAAAAGCCAAACGTACTGGAAACTGCCTCCTTTTGAAGGAAAATGGCATAGAAGTATCTGATGGCGTAAGGTCAAGGCGAGGGAGTTGGACATTGTTTCCAACATTTACGCCAGTAATAATTTCCAGGTGTAAGCAATTGCCACGCATCTTCCAAACCAACAGTCTAGTACCGTTCAACAGACCTTGGGTAACATTAATATTTCTCAACAAAATCACAATTGAGCCTTCTTTTAGTCGAAGGATATGAGGTGGCAATCCACTTATGCCTCTGCTGTCTAAAAATTCTACTGGGAATTGTAGAAGTTCACTCTCATCTTCAGTAATCAAATTATTCACACTAATGTAAGTTCTCGATGATCCTGGGATTAGGTCTAAAACTTTGTCATTGATTTCTTTACAATGTTCATTTTTAGGTGCTAAATTCACTATTTTTGAAAAGCGTGAAATATTTTTCTGCGTGGGACTAATTCTGAATTTTCTCCATCGACGTGAGGGTATTCACCGTTACCAATTTGTATGAAGAAGTTTGCAAAGTCACGTTGATCTGTATTCGCTCGCATATTTTTGTTGAGTTTAAAAATTTTGAATAGGCTAATGGCCACATAGGAGAGAACCTTACTGACATTTAGACTGATGCTGCTTCAGATGCGTGAGGCACAACAGACAATACCTGCCTAAAATCTCCACCTAAGATGATAATTTTTCCTCCGAAAGGCACGTCGTTATTCATAATGTCCTTGAGCAACCGATTTACACACATCAACGCGTGCTTATTAGCCATAGAGGCTTCATCTCAGATGATAAGTTTTGCTGAACGAATATAAAAAGCTTCCTTGCTGTTAACTTTTATTCCTGATACAGACCTTTCATGTAAATGTAGAGGTAACTTGAACTGGCTGTGTACAGTAGTAACATTGCTGCAATACCAGTCCATGCAACAGAAACTACATTTAACCCCATATTTGTGCAACTGTGAATCAAGCATTGGTAAAGAAATGTTTTCCCGGTGCCCCCTGGACCGTCAATGAAATATGCATTACTCATCCTATCATTGCTGTTTTGTACTAACCCCAAAATTTCTGTAATTATAGCCGTTTGGTTTCCATTTGCTTGGTTTATCATACGACTTAATTGATCCTCATTAAGTTTTGGATAATTCATTGGTAAATTTGTCTCAGGGAAATTATCAATATTAGCTGGCAATTCGAGAGAAGTAATGGGAAGACCATGGAGCTTTAATGAATTAGAAATATGTATAAGAGTGAACTGATATGCAATGTTAGGTTCGTGAAACTGAAGATAATCTTCTGATAATGAATTATTGAAAATGTCCCATAACTATCTTACATTTGAAGGGGTCTGAAATATACATATGTAAGAAAACAGTAGTCGTAACTGAGAAGGCATCTGAAATTGTGACGCTTCTGCCAAAGAATGCTGCCATTCAGAATCGTCAATCAGCAAACCTCGCTCCTTAGCTGTTTCTTTAAAAGTAGAATAGACAACTGCTTTGTATGTTCGTAGATCCTGGAAGCTGGTAGCACCTATGTCGTGAAGCAATAACAGGCGTAAATAATACCTTTCTGTTTCTGTAGGCGAAACATTATACATTCTGCCTATAGTTTTTGAAACATATTTTCTTTTTTGCCACTGGCAGTTGCTTTTATTCCAGACGTAATGTACTGGTGTTTCAGGATATATAATTATATATACGGACTTCTGGCTTGCGAATCTTGATTTAACTTGGACCCCGCTTGTAATTCCGAGTTGCGCAACTGTGCTTGAAGTAAAATATCAGGAGCGTTATCATTTTTAAAATAGATATTTCGCAAGTTTGGCAAGTGAACTGGTAATCGCACGATATAAGGTGACTGTTCATGCATGTCAAATGAAAATATCCTGAATGCGGCTTCTGTTGGACCAACATATCTAGCATTTGGGGAAGAAGCAATTTCAGGACATATTTTAACAATGCAGCAGTCATGATCTTTATACACATACTTGTGGATTTTAATATATAAGATATTTGTGGATGTATTTAACACTCTGAACACTTGAGCATATTTCAACATTAATATGAGCTTGCACTTAAAGTAAAAGAAATGGATTGTAGGGAACAATGAATCGACTATCGACTTCAATGTCAATGCCTCGAATTGTTTTTATTATAATCCGTCCATTATTTCTTATCCTATACGAAGGATAACCATTGGCATTATATTTGGTCTCTTCCTGAAACTATTTAGGTAAATCTTTCTTACATACGCCATCTTTCATACAGACTGAAGCAGGATTCAAAGATCCGCGAGGACCATGTAGCATATGACGCCTTACCAACTCGTATAGCGCTTCATCCTCGAGATCTGGTATTTCGGCTGACACCACACTGTCAATGTCAGAAATTTCTCGAAACTTACAATCTTCCGTTAATGTTAAGAGTAAATGGATGTGCGGGAGACCTCGTTTTTGAAATTCCACTGTATATAGATATGCTTTTACCGAAAATTTCCTTAACATTTATCAATCGTAGCAATTCATTTACTTTGCAATGGAAAACTCTCACTTCAATATCAGGCCTATTATTAGCCGTTTCCCAAGGATGAATGCTGTTAAGTATTTCTGGCCAGCCCGCATTACAGGTGAATGTAATGAATAAATCTGGCTTTCCAAACTTCCTCAATATCGCCATCGCATCCTGATAATTTTGCATCATATTCCTTGGGCTACCTGTAAAAGAAGATGGCAAAACTACAATACGACCGTCTCTGAGATTTTCATTTTCTGCTCGTACATGCAAGGCGTCTGCTAAACCGGCATATGTATCAACTCGCAACTTAGTTTGTTGATGACGTATATATTTTAACCGGTCACCTTCCATACGACAGTAGTAATCCACGAATAGATATCCATTTTGCAAACTTGAGCAGCGACAACTAACTCAACATGACTTCCATGGACACCATTCATAGACATATACATTTTGTAATCATCGCTCGTATTGATAGCAGTTTCCTACATATCGCTGTTGCCAACAATAAAGGAAGAATAATTATTCCACTTGTCTGTAACATGTTTTACAATTCGCTTTCTAACCTGTGTAAATAAACTCTGATTGTCGTACTCACAATATGCCAATGACCTCAACAGACAATTACCGTCACCTTTAATCTTTATAACATTTGTAATTGAGTGTCGCCTCTCATTCATCATAATATGATTCATTGTATTGATTGAGCACACAACCTATAAGGACGAATGATGAAACGAAAAGAAGACAGTTTGTAGCTGGTGAGACCACAGTCTATATAACAGAAAGATCGGATACACAATACAAAATGGCGGTTCCAACATTCGACTGTAGCAGCATCTTCGTGAAATTAGTTGTCTTTCGCATACAGTATTTGTTGTCATTCAAACAGATGTTGACATGACAGTGTCATTAGCAAAATGACTGCCGATTGTGCATGAGCATTTCAGTCTCAAAGTAATCCATTCTTCGAGAAGTTTTAATAAAATTATGTACACAGAATCCCCTTCTACTTATTGTATGGATGCATGCGACATTAGCGCCCGAGTGGAACAGGTAGAAGTTAACGATATCATGTATGGATACATGCGACGTTAGCGCCCGAGTGGAGCAGGTAGAAGTTAACGATATCATGACGTAATTAGGGAACTCTCTGTTAATATCAAGTTAGAATTATTATTGGGGCGGCGGTGAATATCATGATACGGTGTTAGTCGTTGTCGCCTAGCGACAATATGTCTGTCAAGTCATTCGATATTCCATTTTCGTGAGACCTTGAAGGAAGTAATATTCGCTATTATTTTAATACTCGAATGATATAATCAAGTAAGGTGGGTATCAATCGACGGGCATTACATTTTAAGACAACAAACGTCGTCGTAGCGCAAATACTTCCCGAGATATTTCAGTATTAGTAAAGAATGAAATTTTTTGAAAACTATATTTATATATAAGATTATAGGCGAGTTGCATACGACTGTTTACGTTCGACGATAATTATTATAACTATTTTATGTTCGAACATAAATATTAATAAATATCTGTCGAGATTTTGCCAGTTTTATGTACTGAACAGAGCGCATGAGACGCAGAGAATTCCTTGTATTTGACCATGGCCTCCGCGATTACCCTACTATGACACTAGGTCAGGCAGTGAAATTTAAATTAGAAGGCCGTGGATCTCAGCGCATCTAATTATCTAATTGGTCAAACAACCGTTTCCTGAGCTCTGATTGGTGGGAGAAACTGTTTCATAATGAAATATAGTGTTATAATGAGCCTCGTTATAGTACAGTTTTCTGACATTAAAAATTATAATAACTATAACAGCAACACTGTTGGTATATTGGATTTCACGGCCCGTGCTTTAAAACTCAGCAATTTTTCTAGGTTTTTGCCGTGTCTTATGTGGGGTTTCGCCTAGGAACGCAAAGCTGGTTCATCACTGGGCTCTTGGTATCCGTGCCCGAACCCCCACAGGAGTAGCGAACTACGCGCTACCTCCCTGTTTATCAAGCGCACCTGCTCCTCTTTACTGCAAGAGCTAAAAGCTCAAGCAGCCATATCCTCTCTATTAAGGCTCCCTAGCGCAGTTCGCTACTCCTGTGAGGGTCCGGGCATGGGCACCAAGAGCCCGCTGATGAGCCAGCTTGGTGTTCTTAGTTAGGCGAAACCCCACACAAGACATGGCATAATCGTAGAAAAATTGCTCAGTTCTAATAACAGTGTTGTTGTCGTCCAAAAACAGCTCTTTTGTGTGTGTTTGAGTCTTTAGTCTTTTGACTGGTTTGATGCAGTCTCCATGCCTCCCATTGGCGGCAGGATTCTCGCATGTTGTGCCACAGGTTATGAGATCGAATCCCGGAGCAGTCTGTTACCATTTAAAGGTGCATAAATGTGAGACACTCGTGTTATTAGATTTAATTTTAGGGGCTATGCGACGTCGTGGCCATGCATCTTCATGTACTTGAGTATGTACGGAATCTGTCTGATAACCTGTGTCAGTATCCTGAGCTAACCGTTTCATCTCTACATAGCTACCACACCTTACATCCGAGGAAGTCTGTTTGACATATTCTAACCTTGATCTACCCCTAATATTAATATTAATATTCTTCATCCCTACCACTACCCATAAATGCATGGCCGAATAAATGAAGAATCTCTACTTAGTATAAAACTAAGTCCCCGATTCTTGGATGTCACGGGTAATATCGAGAACCACTGTATGGATTTTGATGCGATTTTCACCATTCTGTAAAGGATATCTCGAGGAAGATTTCTGTACAAAATAATTTATTTATGATCAAAGGAAGCCGAGAAGTAACGATTTCAGTGAACAAGTCGAAACAAAACCTGGCATCCGTGCACATTTTAACCTTACGCTGGGCAAACAGTTAAACATATCAATATACTATGAGTGGAGGAATTTTTCAGCATAAAAGTTCTACAAGAAAGTCCAGGAGAGCATATCTCTATCTTCAATACATCGCCCACTATAAGTGTTTTTAGATTGGACGGAAGGGGGATTTGTGTTTCATGCACCTCGCCATTCTTAAATTACGTCTGACAAGAATTCGTTGCATATGCATATCCATTATAAAATAATTAATAGTCCACCATGACGATACGTAAAACTGATATAGGTCGTAGTTCATTGACATCGAAAAAAAAGCGCTTATCACGTAATGCGTTGATAACTCTTCCCGGGCGAAGCCGGGACGGGTTGCTAGTTATTTGTAAATAAATCACTAACAAAATTAAGCTCAGGTTTTCAAGATTTTACCACTAGGTGGTAGCATTTGTCGCTTCGGAATTCATAGCCAAGGGAATTTAAATAGTTGACTCGAAGCAACTGGTGAGATGAACTTCTCTCTTGCGCTGGGGTGTCTGCAGAAAAGGTATATTTCAAATACTGCGTAATTAGCAAAGTTTCCCCTACCGGCTTCTTTGTGAGATGACAGTGCAAACGGAACGTGTAAACTTTGAAGTTGGAAGCCTAAATGGCTGGAAATAGAAAGAGATTTACTCCAGAAAGCTGAGGCAATACGATGTATTTTATTATTGTGATTAACCATTCGATGGGTGATAAATAACTAGAATTTATAATGCCCCTAAAAGCCAGTCGGATTTAAACTGCGATGACCAGTATGGATGATGTTTGAATCAGTCTGTAAATAAGGAAACAAATACAAAAAACCTCTTTTGATGTTGGCGCTTTGTTTGGCGTGTTACATTTCAGTTCCATTAAAGTTAATCCCAGTGATTCCATTGACCAAAGCGGTGAGTAGTGAAGCATCAATAATTAACATTTGTCACGTCTGTTGAATAAGTCTGTTCAGTAAAAAAAAAAAAAATGGACTGCGAGATATTTATTTACTTTTTTTAAAATCAAATTGTAAGTTACATGCTTTTTATGTACTCTATATATTTTATTGTGTATATATATATTTGAAATATAAATGGTGTTAAATAAAACCAACAATAGTTAATATTATAATTATTATTAGATCTCTACACAGTATAAAACAAAGTCCGTTATTCTTGGATGTAACGGATAATCTTGAGAACCACTGGATGGATTTTGATGCGGTTTTCACCATTCTGTAAATGATTTCTCGAGGATGGTTTATGTAGAAAAACATTCATTTTTGACTAAAGGAAGCCGAGCAGTAACGATTTCAGTGAATCAAGTCGAAGAAAACCCTGACGTCCGTGCGCCCTTTAGCTTAAAATATCTATATACTATGAGAGTAAGAATTGTTCATCATGAAAAGTTCTACAAAAACGTCAACGACAGTATATCTATATCTTTAATACATCGCCCACTATGTATAAGTGTTTTTACGTTTTCATTTATTTCAACAATCTCCGTTCAGTGGAAATTTAAATTACTAGCTTCGGAGGGAGTTTACGAGCTAGCGAGCGAGCCTATCACTCCAGCTTCGGCCAGCATCAAACTGTCGAGTGATGTCGAGTGAATACTTCAGAGAAGAGTATATGTGTTTGGAGTTTCACTGTTCACCTCAGCTTTTATGAATTTCGTCTGGGATCTGGTGTCCGTGCATCTTTTAAACTTACTCTCGGTGAGCCATTTAAGATACTGGGCGAAGCCGGGGTGGGTTGCTAGTGTTTAATATAACAGAACTAGTTTCGACCACTGCGTGGTCATGATCAGCAATCTTAAGTTGTCGGAAGAAACTCTTAAAACTATAAAGTTGTGAGTAATTGAAATTATATGGTAATGTTGAGATTCTCTTAAAATATTCCAAACCTATCGAAATAAGATCTGTTACAAAGCAATTTAGCCAAAAATATAACAACAACAACAAAATATAATATACTTATTGACAAGTCCTGAAGGTTAAAAACCTGAAATCAATATTGATTTGTATTTTTATTGTACAATAGATGAAAAAATTTACCATAAAAGAATGTTGTTCTAGAAACTATTTCTGATAAATTAATGTATGTGTTCTTAACTTTTAGACGATTAATGCTTTAGAAATAGTTGAGAACAACCTTTTTTGCGGTAAATATTTTTCATGTACTGTAAGTCTTGGTTTCTATTCATACTATTGTTACATTCTAGGGTTCCTACAGGGTGTAACCACCCCATCAGCCCCCTCTTCAACACTATTCATCTTACACCTAAAACATAGAAGGATGCAACAACACCAACAAACCCCAAGATAGCGGGTTCAAACCCGGCTGAAGTCGTCGGATTGTTTAAGATCGTTAAAAATCCTTCAGTATGCCTTCCTTCGAAGAGGAAGTAAAGCCGGCGGTCCCAAGTCATAGATTTATGGCATGTTAAAGATCCTTTCACAGACTAAACTTGTGTAAAGCAAAATTGTTAGGTTAGATTTCGTCAGAACGCTCTATCAAAAGTTCCAACGATCACCACTAGGTATAATTGATTTCTGGTGGCGAAAGTTGGAACTACTTGAAATTGAACGGAACTTGTAGCTCATCCTTTAGGGTGTCCGCTGGAAGCAGCTACAGACTCAGGTGAGCCGAACATGTCCTCGGACACTCCCGGCACTAAAAGCCGTACGATAAATAAATAAATAAATAAATAAATAACACTCTAAACCTAACCGGCTACTTCCTCATAGCAATAGCAGGATATAACCCCAAAGTGGAACCAGAATGTGCTGATTCCCTGACGCAGCATGCCACATCTAATAAATACACGCCTACAATTAGGAATGGGGTCTGTCTCTACCCGTCATCAGCAGTCTACGCCGGAGGTTCTGCTCGAGCGACTAGCCGTCGAGGTGAGTGTAAAGGAAGGAAGGAAGATTGTTGTTTAACGTGACCGTTAATCTCGAGATCATAAGCTACGTGATCTCCTTTTTACGTGGAATCCGAACCACAGGACATGGCATTTCACTTTGAAAATCTCACATGCATTAACCGGGAATCGAACCCAGTCCGCCGTGGTGAGAGGCCAACAGCATGACCGCTGCGCCACCACGCCCCCGAGGTGAGTGTACTTCTAAAAAGAGTTGATCCCACATACAATTCCTTCTCATACCAAACCTATAATTTTGTGATCACCCATCACTGTACTTTTAATTCGCTAAAGTTCAAACTAGCGAATCTGCACACCCTTTCACATTAAGACTACTATTAAATCTCTTACATTCTTTTAAACGTTACTTTGGTGTATTTCTTAAACCCTTATTTATTTTTAATACTGGCCAGGCACCAGCAGCGAGGACTAACTCACGGCCATTGTCTTGTGTGCTACTTTCATAAACAGACGTCAGCATTTAGGTTACTCATCACTGCTTGCTAGTACACCTGCCGGCAACCTCTTTCCTTCAGCACTCTCTATCTCTTCCACAACACGCGTCACACTTGCTTTTCGCCTCTATACAAATACATTTGTCTTTTGAAACGTAGCCACCCCTACCGAGCAACTTAACCCCCTAACAATTGGTAAAGACGCCGGGTTGAATCCTTAGAAAACGACTCAGCTCGGCCCTCAGGCCAAACCTCCTCAAACACATAGTTAGGAAACTTAACCCCTAACAATTGGGGGTTAGGCACCAAATAAATAAAACCCGTAACACTATAATTTGCGCTGAGGAAGTCCACAATGTGGTACAACAAAAAGTACAAATTAATATTGATTTAAGGTTTTTAATCTTCAGGACTTATTATACTTCGTCAATAAGGAACAGAGCTAACATGGTCATTTTCGTGTCACATTATATTTATTGATTATTGGTTTTATTTAATACCTTCGTGTGTACTTGTGTGTGTGTGTTATCTGTCTGATAACCTGTGCCATTGTGATGGGTGCACTAGTGTGTGTAAGAGGGGTTACAATTTGGATAGGAAGTGGCGTGACCTTAATTTAAATACCATCCTCGTATTCGCTTGAGGTAGAAATGGGGAAACCATGGAAAACCACTTCTAGGAAATGTGAGATGGGCTGAGTGACCTCCCAGACCAGAATGAGATTTATTGGCAAATTCGGGAATCATACCCAAATTTATGCGGTGACAGCCAACAATGCTAGCCACTACGCCACCATGCTTACCCTACGCATAGACATAAGTCACTTTCTGGATTCCCATCGCTCTGCCAAGAAACTCAATTCTGATGTGAGGGCCGGAATGGGGTTCACCTACTCTCATGAGACAGGACTGAGAAGGAGTGGGTTCGATTCCCACCTCAACCATCCTGGAAATGTTTTAACGTAATTTCCCACCTCTACTCCAAGCGAATGCCGGGTTAGTTTCTAACTTAAGGCCACGGACGCCTCATTCTCTATCCTCACCTGAGTTGCAAATTAACACACTGCTACAGGCACCACAAAAACACAGGATATTAGACGAATATACAAACAATGAAGCACACGGGGCATGTTATAGACTGGTTCACTTTTCTCTATAATTGCCACTTTAACAATTCTAGCGGCATTTTCAGTATTATATCGCCAAATATGTTTTTTTTACTAATTCAGACCTGCTGAACACGAATTTCGATGTTGGCTCTCCCAAATTTTGATCGGAAGCTCAGGATTCAAGATGGCGTCCAAGATGGCGGACGTTTTCATACTTGTCCGATATTTTCAATCCCGGGACCGATTTTTCTAATCTAAGTGGCTTTTTCAGGATTATTTTTGTCGTAGAATGCAAAAATAATTGTCTTAGAGTGTTAGAAACAATTATATAACCGTCTTTAGTATTAAAATACATATTGTTTGTGTTTTGTTGTTGTTTGTTGTTGTTGTAATGTTTTGTTGTTTATTAATAATACTGTAGTGACATCTTTTAAATACGTTCAAAGATGCTCAAATACGAGTCTAAGGGGCCGTGAGTCGTGAGCGCAAGCGCAAGAGCAAGAGTCACGCCACCTGACTGCGCGACCCCTTCCCCTGATCGCGCGCGCCTGTCTAGACAAGTTTGAGTGCGGCATCTCTGCGCTGTCTTCTGTGTGTTGTGGGCATCTTGTCGCAGTTTAGAAAATTAATAAGTTGTTTGTGTTTGGTGCAATAACTGTTCTTCAATATATTTTTTTTAGTGGAATTGTGTCTGAAAGTGGTACTGTAATGGGGCGTTAAACAAGATGGGGAATAAATTAACATAAAATGATGAATGAAATGAAAATGAGACACAATTAAAATATGCACTTTTGTTTTGTACTTACCTTGAATTGTACACTAAAAATGATATGATTTGGTATGGGCGCCAGACTAATTAGATAGTCAAAAGAAGGGGATTGCACAGCTACTCATTGGCAGAAAACACGATATCTTACCCCCGGTCGAAGTGAAACCGAAGTACTCAAACCGATTCAGCATTATGAAGGATAGTTGGGTTTGCCTTATATAATATTACTAACTACTATAAATGAGGGTCCTGACATTGACTTAAATGAATTTAATGAATCTAGGTAACAAATATAAAAAGAAAAACACAATAAGAATATTATTCATAATGTTGAATTTTGGGCTTATGCCGTGTTTTATTATATATTATATATTATAAAACACGGCATAAGCCCAAAATTCAACATTATGAATAATAACACGGGCCGTGAAAGTCTAAATGACAACAATAAGAATAGTTACAAATTTGAATTTAAAGAAAATTTAACTAAAAATGAACACAAGCTTGATTTTACATGGCCTGAGAGACGTGAGATAAATCATGATCTTCGCTCACCTCTTGAAGTATTGTCATATATATAGATAATATGACTGATGTCCTCGTTGATCCGTCCCGTAGTTGACATGTTGTAGTACTTCCTGCATGATGCCTCGCTGATATTTTCCTCTGAATGTATAATGTTGGATGGTCGGTGCTCAGGGAACGACGGCTTGATGGCGACTCCCCACTCACGTTAAACTGACTCCCAGTACGTAGACTACTGGAGTGACTGAATGAATAATAATAAGTGTTGCTCCTCTGGCTTGAGCTTCTGTATTTATATCATCTTCAAGTTTTTGTCGATAATATGGTTCTTAAAGTCCACCCTTTCAATTAGACACAGTCTATAAGTCACTTCTCCTTCACGAACAATACTCATCAGGAATACTGACATTTCCATTATAGAATATGCCATGTCTTCAGTTATTTCTACACAGCTGCCAGGGTTTCTTACATTCATTTGGGGTTGAGAATGTTTCTTAAAGTCCAACCCTTTCAATTAGACACAGTCTATAAGTCACTGCTCCTTAACGAACAATACTCATCTGAACTACTGACATTTCCATTATTGAATAATGTCATTTCTTAAGTTATTTCTCCACAGCAGAAAGGGTTCCTTACATTCATTTGGGGTTGAGAATAGATTTACCACTACCGGCACTAATAGTGACCGGAAACCGCATCGTCTTTGTCACGCGCTAGGACCTTCTTCAGGAAATAACATCTATTGTAGAAATGCGAGCGACCCTGTCACTTCCCACGTCTCTCTGACAACTAACTTTACAACCATTCGTAAATGAAAATCTGTTCAGAATGATTTGAGCTGCTTACAGATAGATAAAATCTTGTAGCATGGAATACTACTTAATAAAAAATTAATATATATATAAATATAACGAAAAAGATTAATTATTATAAATATAAAAGCTTGGGGATCGAATCGTTACAAATCGCCCCTTGAAATAAATGATTTTACATGAAATGACAACATTATTTCTTTCAATGCACTCTGCCAAAAATATCTAAATACGTTACACTCAAAATGAAAATACACAAATACACTTCAGAATGACAACATAAAAAATTTCCACCCTGACAATATACAATTACACTACCACAAAATTATACATATAGACAAAATATATCCTTCATTTTATATTTGCGTTCCCCATTTCTCACCTTCTCAAGTGTTCATATAGTCTTTGGTTTTATTTAAAGGAATTCCTGAAAGAAAGAGACATTGATGTACCCTTCACTTTCGCATTAGACGTAATTCGTCTTCGTTGCACTTTAATAACTGAGATATCGTATGCATATCATACGTGTTAGCTTTATAGCTAATGAGCGTAGAATTTTTCTGTCAGCCTAGTGTAGGAATACATAGTTGTTGTACTACTGACAATATCACTCGATACACATCACTGCACACGATTACTTTCACGAATTACATAATTTATCTTTCGTCTCTTTAAAAGAATTACGAAGTTGCAATGGATCAATCTGGTGATGCTTAATATGTAAATGTAGAAACAAGGAACAATTAGCAATACTCATAAAACAACCCAAATGTCAGTACATATGTATTACTCATGAAATTACCCCACATACACATGAAATTTCCGTCAATTGATATTATATTTACCCAAGTATTCTACTTGCTCTTATCCGGACACATAATAACACAGGTTATTAATAACACTCTCTCGTACAATTATACATAGAACCCTCACTTACCGTTACCTGTTTTATCCGTAGTTACCTGCCTTAATACTCTTTAATTATTATCCTTCCGCGAAATCCGCCTGATAACATGAGATTTTAATTTCTCCTCTAAAGAAATGACTTACCTTTAAATCCAGAGTACCGTGATTACCTCACTATCAATAAATGTAGCACCGCGCACCCCTTATCCCTTTAACTGATTTTAAATTATTAATAAATGATTCCTCCGACATCTCTTCTGACAATAAGTCTCAATGCTTTCTCACCCAATAAACTACCAGTAAACCGCCACTTCATTTTAAATTTCACATGAATTATTCCCACTTTGCATACATTAGCTTCTTCTCCGAATACTTCAACCATTCAAGCAATTATCTTTGAATTATAACAAATTCCTTTCAATAACTTCTGAATATTATGTCAACCAAATTATAATTATTATTATTATTATTATTATTATTATTATTATTATTATTATTTTTACTTTTAAACTTGCGTCGAACAATAACACAATATACCATTAATTCCTTCTCGCTCATCATCAGCAATTTATGTTAGAAGTGGTTCAACTAGGTATTAAGCTTTGTAATCTATTTGGATGTGTTCATAAATTAAGTACAGTATAACGATCTATATCAAAAACTTCGACCAACTCTCATTTGTACTCCCTTGCATACAACAGCGCTTCTTCCTACTCCAAAAACTCCCCTCATCACCTCCACGTGTTCCTTTGACACCATAAAAAACTCTTGCTCAGAGATACCAATCTACTCTGGCACACATATTTCTTCAACTCTCACTTCAATAAACTCATTTGGCCAACTACCAAATCTTAAACCCCAAATGCTCAATGGCACTAAATATCGCTAGCCTACTTCCTCCTTACACCATTTATGTGACCTTACACATCCACATATATTCATCTCCATGTATCCGACGTCCTATTAATCCAATACTCTCTTTTCTCCACCAGATGTTGGTTAATTCACTATGCGTTACCTTCGTTAACTTTAAACCACTTCTACATTTCTCCACTTATAGTACCTGATTATCTCGATGTCCTCAACTGAAACTACATTACTGTATATCAATATTTACTTAATCCACTTATTAATTTTATTCTCACTGTACCACCTCAACGTAAATCAATTAACCATCTCTACTTTATTATTATTATTATTATTATTATTATTATTATTATTATTATTATACTTCTTCGTATTATTATTACTCCCATTATTATGGTTGGCATAATAGTTATTACTTTCAATATAGTCTAATCATTTCTGTTTTAATACACTTAAATACTTCTTCCAACTACGCACATATTAATAGAAGCTACCTATCGTTAAGCGGTTCACAATGTTTACCTATCCCACTGTCAAGAAGCACAGGTATGTGCGCCCCTCGCACTCTAAATTCTACGACTGAGTTGAATTTATTACTAATTGGTTCCTCTGGTACTTCACATAAATCAAATAGTAATTCATCACGAATATTAAGGTCCTACGGATAATTAACACATGGTACTACACACTTAGATAACTACTCTCTCTGTTATTTTAACGTTCTCACCACTTTCTTCTTCGATTCTACCTTTCTTACTAGTTATACATCCTTCTCTCTTTAACACAATAGATTCTATCTCCTCATTACAATACATCGCTGCAGTGAAGCTACCCTTAACCCCTCCTCCCAGCTTTTCGCCTAATATCTCTACTTCTAGCCTCCATTCCAAATAGTAATCTTCATTCTTATTTTTAAATATCTTTCTAATCTCATCTAACAATGTGACCTGGATTTTCCGCTTTGACCTACTCCTAGAGACTTTAACTCCTATCATCTGCATTCCTCGTTCACTGTAATCTGCCTCCTGCTGACCTTGTTCGATAACCATGTCTTTATGACTGTTACTTAACGCACGCCTCTCTGCCTCTAATAATTTTATATTAATTTCCTCTATACCAATTTGGAAATCTTCCCTTGTCTGCCTCTTCTCTTCATATATGTTTTTCTGCATTTCTATTTCTTGAGTGCTTAGTACTTTCTTTATTTTACCTACTTCCCTTGCTATATTTTCTTTACACTTCTCCCCTATCTCATTACGTTCTATAATCTCTTCTACATCTATCCTGCTTTCACCTATTACCTCCGCTATCTCCGCTGACTGTTGTTCCTCACCTACGCTACTTTCTTCTACGTCTACCGTTCCTACCATTTCCACCTTTTCTTGGAAATTACTTTCTTTATTCATTAGTTCCCTTCTCAATACCTTCTGTTTCTCTTGAATCTCTTGATAATTCTCGGTATTTTTCAAGTGATTTTCCTCTACCTTCCTATGAAATTCAGACTCGACTCTCTCAATCTTGTCCCCCAGCTCTATTCTCACCTGCCTAGTTTCTGCTTCTACTAATTTGCTAACAATCTCAACTTGAGTTGCTATTTTTTCCTCAATTTGTTTAACTATTTTCTTTTCAATCTTACTTTCTACTGCTTCTAATTGTTTATCCATTTTCTCTATGATATATTTAGCCTTCACTTCTATCATCTCATTAATTTCACCTCTGATTTCCTGTTTCATCCCCTCAATACTCTTCTGCAATATACCATATTTCCTATTTAATTCTTCATTATTAAGTTCAATTTTAGCATTAGTGGCTTCTAACTTATTACTCAGATCCTGATTATTACTCTTTATGTTCTGCAACGCCCTCATGATTGCCTCGAATTTATCTTCCGGAATATCTGGAGATTTATGTTTCTCATTCGCCATCTCGAAGTACACCGTTTTAAAAATTGCCCTTCCAAAATCACTTCACTCCCTCAAAATCACACTTGCACTGACATTTATACCCTCCTTTCATAAATACTGAACAGGTTTTCGAGCGCCACGTTAAGGTGCCATAATGTAATGGGGCGTTAAACAAGATGGGGAATAAATTAACATAAAATGATGAATGAAATGAAAATGAGACACAATTAAAATATGCACTTTTGTTTTGTACTTACCTTGAATTGTACACTAAAAATGATATGATTTGGTATGGGCGCCAGACTAATTAGATAGTCAAAAGAAGGGGATTGCACAGCTACTCATTGGCAGAAAACACGATATCTTACCCCCGGTCGAAGTGAAACCGAAGTACTCAAACCGATTCAGCATTATGAAGGATAGTTGGGTTTGCCTTATATAATATTACTAACTACTATAAATGAGGGTCCTGACATTGACTTAAATGAATTTAATGAATCTAGGTAACAAATATAAAAAGAAAAACACAATAAGAATAGTTACAAATTTGAATTTAAAGAAAATTTAACTAAAAATGAACACAAGCTTGATTTTACATGGCCTGAGAGACGTGAGATAAATCATGATCTTCGCTCACCTCTTGAAGTATTGTCATATATATAGATAATATGACTGATGTCCTCGTTGATCCGTCCCATAGTTGACATGTTGTAGTACTTCCTGCATGATGCCTCGCTGATATTTTCCTCTGAATGTATAATGTTGGATGGTCGGTGCTCAGGGAACGACGGCTTGATGGCGACTCCCCACTCACGTTAAACTGACTCCCAGTACGTAGACTACTGGAGTGACTGAATGAATAATAATAAGTGTTGCTCCTCTGGCTTGAGCTCCTGTATTTATATCATCTTCAAGTTTTTGTCGATAATATGGTTCTTAAAGTCCACCCTTTCAATTAGACACAGTCTATAAGTCACTTCTCCTTCACGAACAATACTCATCAGGAATACTGACATTTCCATTATAGAATATGCCATGTCTTCAGTTATTTCTACACAGCTGCCAGGGTTTCTTACATTCATTTGGGGTTGAGAATGTTTCTTAAAGTCCAACCCTTTCAATTAGACACAGTCTATAAGTCACTGCTCCTTAACGAACAATACTCATCTGAACTACTGACATTTCCATTATTGAATAATGTCATTTCTTAAGTTATTTCTCCACAGCAGAAAGGGTTCCTTACATTCATTTGGGGTTGAGAATAGATTTACCACTACCGGCACTAATAGTGACCGGAAACCGCATCGTCTTTGTCACGCGCTAGGACCTTCTTCAGGAAATAACATCTATTGTAGAAATGCGAGCGACCCTGTCACTTCCCACGTCTCTCTGACAACTAACTTTACAACCATTCGTAAATGAAAATCTGTTCAGAATGATTTGAGCTGCTTACAGACAGATAAAATCTTGTAGCATGGAATACTACTTAATAAAAAATTAATATATATATAAATATAACGAAAAAGATTAATTATTATAAATATAAAAGCTTGGGGATCGAATCGTTACAGTACCGGTAAGTGTTTATAAGCAGTTGTTTTTATCGTCTGAGCAAGAATACGCAAGGGTACAATTCTTATGGTCTCGTGTGTTTTAGATGGAACCTCAAGTAAATCTACACGGTGATGGTGACAGTCGAAGTGATTTGTGCATTCTTTGTTCGAAATCCAAGAAAAAAGGAGTATTTACGTTGACAAAAGGAACAGTAGCGCGTTATGAGAAACTGAAGTCATGTGCGGAAGAACGAAAGGCTCTATATAACGAAATTTACAGTTTTGCTATAGACAGATTTTTTAAGTTGCCAAGTAACGACGTCTTTTTTTCCTATCACAGAGAATGTTACTCTGATAAAGAGCGTTTGAGAAAAAAGAGACACAGAGAGGAGGTTGATCAAGATGCCTCCACCTCAAAAGACTCTCATGACAAGCACGATAAAAAGCGCACTGGAAATAGAGTCAAAACAGATTGGAAGAAGTGTATATTTTGTCAGAGATGATTCGAAAAAGGAACCCGTGCGTAAAGTGCAGACTAATGCTATGCAGGCAACTATAAAACGTTTGAAGAACACAGCACCGGTGCATCGTGTGATAGAAAATGCAGATGTACCCTTACCTCAGATTTGGAAGAATTTCCTTTCTCTAGAAGAAAATAAAACCAACTTGATTGAGTTCGTGTCGCAGCACCTTGCACAAGCTATCTTTGATGGCATTGAGCTGGTTATTGCCGGAGGCTTTAAAGATGGAAGGAAGGTTTTCAACCAGAAAACAATACCGATTTCCTCCCTCGAAACTTCTCACGAGGAAGCAGACACAAGAATTGTTCTGCACGCAGTGGCAAGTACTGCGAAGCAAATTGTCGTGTCTGCTAGAGACATAGATGTCTTTCTGTTGCTCCTTTATCACTTCGATAAAATACCTGCAAATGATGTATGGTTAATGAGTTGATCTTCAAGAAAGAGAGTTCTGTACCGGTTCATGATGCATATAGCAAATTGCACGAAGGACTAGTGAAGAGTATACTGGCCTTTCATGCAATCACCGGGAGTGTTGTCACATCATACCTAGCGCCCATTACAAAACCAGCAGCTTTTAAAGTGTTTCGAAAGCACTACACCCTGTTGTCCTCGCTTGTCATCGTACCTCTCAGTGAAGTGGCTGTATCTTCTGCAGAAATGTTTGCGACAAAATTGTACAAGGTTTGTATTTCTAGTAAATTCACCTGACCTTGCCTTCGTCGACTTAGCTCGTACATTTCAATTCGGTTTCTTAACTTCTTCAGGTAGCTGACTCCATAATTTCGACTAACGTTGCGCGTCATGCCTTGTTTGGTAAGGTAATAAACCCAGAATCTCTTCCGCCGACCAGCGCAGTGCTTTTGGAACATATTAAACGAAGTCACTACCAAACTTCAGTGTCGGAGAACGCTCACCTACCTGACCCCTTCCTGTCACCAATCACAGACTGCGGATGGAAGGAAGAAACTGACGGCTACATCCCCATTCACACCACGCTTGAACCCATTCCAAAGGCTGCTATCGATATTGTTCTTTGCGGTTGCAAAAAAGATTGTTCTACAACGATTTGTAAATGCCGCAAGGCTGTTAATTTGTACCTCAATGTATTTCTGTTCCGGATCTTGTACAAACTCGAAAAAAAGATGATGAGGATGATGATTAAATGATTAATGTAATTTTCAAAAGTCTAGTATAATTACTATAAATATGGCATTCGTCATTGCCTTCGAGAAGCGTGGTTTACTTATTCTTGCGATACATGTAGTATTTTATTGCATTTAACCACAAAGTAATAAATTGCCTCAACAACCTTGTTTCACTCATTAAACGTCAAACTAAAAGCCAAAACAGACATAGTCTATCGAAAAAAAAAAAAACAATAAAGAAAATTAATGCCTATGCAATATCAAATCAAGACATGAACTTTGCCAAATGCATGGTCAATCCACTCAAAATAATGTCATGTTTTCTCAGTATTTTTTCGTTCTAAAACGGTCAACTAGTTGCATTAACCCTCTGTAACAATTAGAATAGTATTCTTATACAAAACTAGCAGAGGTACCCATTCTTCGAACGGTCTTCGGTATTAATAACCAGATGTTATCAATTGAGCTACTGTTGCAATGTTTAGGGGCTTGGAACCTGTTTGTTGGCAAACAAAAATTATTAGTTAAAATGTGCTCTCAAACTAAATTTACCTAACGTGTTCTTCCTGGCGTGAAAATAAAATTGAAAACTTCGTAGAAGAATCGCAATACACGTCACATACGAACTGACCCTAACCGTTGTGTCAAGTGCCCAACTACAGGAAGACCCCATTTATAAATTATAAAGGCTTGTGTTGCAAGAAAATTCAGTGTTTTTAGCCTCCAATGGCACAAATTCTTAAAATCAGCAAAAAACAGTCTACTATTTCTATTCAGGAATTTTTTAAAATAATGTTGATGTTTGGAGATATAATAGACCTTCTGTACGACATATCGCACGTGTAAGTCGTGTGAAAAAAATCTAGGGTACTCCATTTGCAACCTTTCGCAGAAATGTAATAAATGGAGTGGCATTACTTATTCCAGAAATAGATGGAAAGTTGGATGCCACCTCTTGAGATACTGTTGTCATGGTTAGTGGCTTGCATTCCTTCTTTAGTTTATTAAATGAAATTAGTTTTCTTGGAATATCTAAGAAACTGTTGGGTTTAGAGCCTTAAAATACAGTTTTCGGGGACCCTTTACGGCTCTTGAGGGGCCCCGAGTTTTGTTTCTGACCCCAAGGGTTTGAAAATGAGCTTTGTCTCTTCGTTGTACGCCATAATAATGATAATAATTAAAATAATAATACTAATAATAATAATAATAATAATATAAAACAAGTAGTTCCGTGAAGAACTATACAGCCTATTTTCATATATCCTGCTCGTGTTAAATGTCTCTATCAACATACAAAATTTCAGTTTAATTGCTGTAACGGATTTGTAGATATTGAGAACCGGCTAAATATTTCAGATGGTCGCCAGGATGGATTTTTATTTTTGTACTATTACATTAAGATTATTGTGTACGTGTGGTATTCAAACTTCAATCGCATGATTAGAACACAAGATGTAAAAACAAGATTTTAAAAGTACGCAAACCAGCCATCTTGTGATTATGCAAACAATTGAAATAAATTACAAGCCAGTGGATCAACATTTGTATAAGCATTTAAGGTGCAACGTTTCACGGCACTCGGATAGTTAATTCGCGAGAAACGTCCATTTAAATATTTATACTTCGCGTTGCCGCCATGTTGGATTTGTGCTCACCAGGTTACTGAAAGTCCTATAGGTGAACATATATTCATAGTCTCTATGAACATAAAAAAATTCAGTTTGGTTGCTGTGAAAGATTCATAGATATTGAGAACCGTCTAATATTTCGGAAGCTAGCCATTTAGGATTGTTATATGTATAGGCCATAGAGTTATGTACCATTCAAGGACAATTATTGCCTAGCTTCATTATTCAAACTTTCACTTCGATCGCATGATTACGACACAAGAATAAAAACTTAATTTTAAAATTTCGCACAGCCGCCATCTTGAGGTTATGTAAACAATTGAATTAAATTAGATGGCAGTGCATTACAATCTGCAAAATCATTTACTGTACCACATTTCACTGCGCTCAGAGAGTTAAATCACGAGAAAAGTCTATTAAAATATTTCAAATTCGCTTGGTCGCCATGTTCGTTTTGTACGATAAAGGTTTATGAAATATACATAGGTAAACGTGTATCAGTACCCTTTATCACCGTACAAAATTGCATGATGATATCTGTAATAGTTTCGGAGATATAGAATGTCAGTGAAATATTTCGCACAGCCGCCATTTTGAGGTTATGTAAACAATTGAACATAATTAGACTCCAGTGCATTACAATGTGTATGAACCTTTGCTGTACCAAGTTTCATTACGTTTGGATAGTTAAATCGCGAGAAATATCTATTTAAATGTCTCAATTTCGCTTGACCGCCATGTTGGTTTTGTAGTCACCAGGTTTTTGAAAGACTCATAGGTGAACTTCTAGTAGTGCCCTTTATCACCGTACACAATTTCAGGGCGATATCAGTAATAGTTTCGGAGATATTGAATGCTAGTGAAATATTTCGCACAGCCGCCATGTTGGATTGGTGAGACGTAACAAAATTTGAAGGGCACGGTCGAGGTCGCCGGGAATAGTGCTATGAACTTACCGAGATTCATTGAAATCGCTCCAGCCGTTTAGATTTTATTAGGGACACACACACACACACCTCACACACACACACACACACACGCACGCACACACACACGAACAAAAGGTGATCTCATAAGCCTATTTTTTTTTCAAAATTGAAAATAGGCTAAAATAGGGATAGGGATATATTAGACCTTCCGGACCATACCCGCACGTGTAAATCGCGTTAAAAAATTCTAGATTACCCCTTGACCCCTTAAGCGCATTATGCATTCTTCCATTATTTTTAGCCTACTTTTCACATTTTGCAAAAATGAGGAAAAAGTAGTCTTATGAGATCGATCCGGGAAAATGTCTGTCTGTCTGTCTGTCTGTCTGTCTGTCCTTCTGTCTGTCTGTCTGGCTGTGTGTGTGGTCCCCCCCCCCCCCCTATCAACTCCTAAACGGCTGCAGCAATCAAAACCAAATTTAGTATGAGTAAAGATGTGCACCGGAATAGCTCACGTCCATATTTGAAAATGATGTCAGTGCTACCGACTGCTGAAAAAACCCACTAGAAATTCGAGCTCCATGTTGGATATCTTGCAAGGTATGCATGGGAGCTATTCCAAAATTTGCACACATGTAGATAATACTATTTCAGTTTTATTTCCAGGAGGCCAACCATGACAGTGTTGCCAAAATAATTTTAAGCCTTCTGATATGTCCAATGTTTAAATGCATATAACTACTACACTATCAACTGGATTTCAACCAAATTTTGTATGTAATATCTGTACATAAACAGATATGACTGAGCGTATTCTTAAGAGCCACCAGGGCTGCCAACTGTTAATAATTGCTCTCTCTATTTTTTAAAATCCAAATACCAATATATCAGAACAGCTTTAAACTATGCACACGTATATTCTGACATTTTAGATTAATTTGGAGTAACTTATATACGTCAGTTCTACCAACATGATTATAAGCCTGCTGATAGTACCAATTTTTAAATACATGTAACTTCTATACTATCAGTTGGATTTCAACCAAATTTCGTATGTGCAATGTGTACCATAACACATATGACAATACGTATTGTTAAGAGCAATCAGGGCTGCCAACTGTTAATAAATGCTGTCTATATTCTTTTTACCCTAATATCAATATATCAGAAAGTATGCAAGCCAACAGCTCTATACTTTGCACACGTATAGCACCTGACATTCTAGATTAATTTGGAGTAATTAATACAAGGCGGTGCTGCCAACATGATTCTATGCCTGCTGATATGTCCAATTTTATAATTCATGTAACTTCTATACTAACAAATGGATTTCATCCAAAATTGGCACAACAAGATATCATAATAATTCAGATTATTTCTGACCAGCACACGCATGACATTGTTGCCAAAATGCCTTTACGCGTGCTGATAAATCCAGTGTCTAACTGCATGTAACGTCCATTGGACTTCAACCAAATTTTGTATTCTGTACCTTAAGAGGTGGAACTAAGAATATATTCAGTCACCAGGGCTGCCAAATGTAGTGCTCTATTAGGCTACATTATACCAGATATATTTTGAACTAATTAGATATTTCGATTTTACCAACTTAATTTCGTCATTATTCTAGATAGGTTCATATACTGTAGAATAATCATTGGCATGAAAAGTAGGCTGTATAGTTCTTCACGGAACTTCTTGTATTAAGTGAAATTAGTTTTCTGGGAATATCTCAAAAACTGTTGGTTTTAGGGCCTTAAAATGTGGGGTCCCTTTAGGGCCCCCGAGTTTCGTTTCTCACATTGAGGGGCTGAAAATGAGCGTTGTTTCACCCTTCTACGCCTATTTCAGCATGTATTTTAAGGGGGTAGGGCCCCTTTTATGAGAGGTACGGAGAAGAGTTACATCAATGATTAGTGTGGTGCCTCTGATGGATATCTATATCAAATTTTACGTTGATCCACCCAGCCGTTCTCAAGTTATAAGGACTCGTAGAAGTTGTCCACAGACACACAGACAGACAGACAGACAGACAGACAAAAAATTTATTTTTGCGCGCATCCGTTATAAAACAGCCTGAAACGCGCAAATATCGCAAATTTCCGTGGAAATTCAGAAAAAACAGACAAACTTTCATTTTTATATATAATATACTAGCTGAAGTACCCGTGCTTCGCTACGCGTCACAAATAAATTAAAATGTGAAGGTGACAGTTAAAACAGGGGATAAGCGAGGTGCTGCGCAGAGGGATATTAAGGATGGAACATTTTGTCCAACTACACCATTCAGCGTTGACCGTGTTTTATAGCACAAATTTAGGTTTTACTCGCTAACCGTTGGAGATACCTTTCGGATAGAAAATGTAATTTTAAACCTCGTATATGCCATCAAAAGTGTGCTACTTCTTAGCTTTCACTTTTTATTTGAAATGGAAATATGAAAGTTTGAAACCAAAGGGTGTAGTGACGTCACTAAAATGGTCGCCTTCTTTAAATAGTGCAAAGTATTGAAATCAAAAGTAACCTATATGTTAACCAGGTAAATCAGCTACTTCCATGTAAAATTCACGTAAATCGGACCAGTGGTTCTTGCGTGATTGAGTAATACACAGAACCACACCATCTCATTTTTAGCCTCGCTTCGCTCGCGTCATAGTAGTGTCATATTGTTATTCAATGAAATGCAGGTTCAACCCCGTTAACACCCCATTAGAACCTGAATATCCAAAAATCCCTCCTTAGTAGACTTTCTCGACAAACAACAAACATATCCCCTTCTTCTAACTTTAATAGTTTTGGTTGGTCGATGAGAGTGAACATCCAAAAGTCCTTCCTTAGTAGACGTTTTCTTCCAGAATTTCACCCCTCCCCACAGGCCCCTTAAATTGGATTTATGAAAAAACGTCGAACACCTACTTATGTTAATTATTTATTCATTTATTTATTTTTAAGTTGATTGAAACTCGGAAAAAATCAAACTCCTCGCCTAGGTCGTTTAAGAGATACACGCTCCGTTAGGAATCTTTCAACCCCCACTTTTCATCCCTTTCACCTCATAATATACACCACATCGAAAAACCATTAGACATGTGTCAGCTTATTTTTAATTATTAGTATATATGCCAAGTATCACATCCCCAAATGAAACCACTTGTGAGATATTGTTATTCAATGAAATGCACGTTTACCCCCCTTAACACCTCTTTAGACCTGAATAACCAAAACTCTTTCCTTAGTGGACGTTTTCGACATACAACGAACATATCCCCAAAATTTCATGTTTCGAACTTCAATAATTTTGGCTGGGCGATGATGAGTGAGTCAGTCAGGACATTTTCTTTCATTTATTTTTGAGAATTTCACCCCTCCCCATGAACCCCTTAAATTGGATTTATGAAAAAAAAACGGTCGAACACATATTTACTTATTTGAAGCTGTTTATCCCCCTGAGTTTCATGAGTGAGTAAGTGAGTCAATCAGTTAGGACACTTTCATTCCTGTTTTTTTTCCCCGAATTTCACCCCTCCCCATGGGCCCCTTAAATTGGATTTATGAAGAAATGGTCGAACACCTATTTACTTATTTTTTAATCTGCTTTTTCCGCTGAATTTCAAACTTATCGCCTATGTTGAATAAGAGATACAGTACATGTTCCGTTAAGAATCCTTCAACACTCACTTTTCACACATACACCTCATAATATACACCACATCGAAAAACCCTCAGACATGTGTCTTCTTATCTTAATGATGAGTTTATATGCCGAGTATCCCATCCCAAAGGAAACATATCGGGAGGAATTGTTATTCAATTAAATGCAATTCTACCCCCTTAACACCCCTTTAGAACCTGAATATCCAAAATACCTTCCTTAGTGGACGTTTTCGACATACAACGAACATAGCCCCAACATGTCATGTTTCTAACTTCAATAATTTTGGCTGGGCGATGATGAGTGAGTAAGTCAGGACATTTTCTTTCAATTATTTTTCAGAATTTCACCCCTCTCATGAACCCCTTAAATTGGATTTATGAAGAAATGGTCGAACACCTATTTACTTATTTTTTAATCTGCTTTTTCCGCTGAATTTCAAACTTATCGCCTATGTTGAATAAGAGATACAGTACATGCTCCGTTAAGAATCCCTCAACCCCCAATTTTCACCCCTTTCACCTCATAATATACACCACATCGATAAACCCTTAGACATATGTCTGCTTATTTTAATGATTAGTTTATATACCGAATATCACATCCCCAAAGAAACAACTCATGAGATATCGTTATTCAATGAAATGCACATTTACCCCCTTAACCCCTCTTTAAAACCCGAATAAACAAAAATCATTCCTTAGTTGACGTTTTCGACATACAGCGAACATATTCCCAAAATTTCTTGTTTCTAACTTTAATAGTTTTCGCTGGGCGTGATGAGTGATTGCGTCAGGCAGGGCATTTTCTTTCAATTATTTTTTCCAGAATTTCACCCCTCCCCCATGGGCCCCTTAAATTGGATTGATGAAAAAACGCTTGAACACCTATTAACTTATTTTTAAGCTGTCTTTTTTCCCCTGATTTTGCTGAGTGAGTGAGTCAGTCAGTTAGGACACTTTCTCTACTTTTTTCTCCCATAATTTCACCCCACCCCATTGGCCCCTTAAATTAATCTATGAAAACGATTTACTTATTTTTTAAGCTGATTTTTTTCGCTGAGTTTCAAATTTCTCGATTATGTCGTTTAAGAGATAGGCCTACACGCTTCGTTAGGAATCCTTCAACCCCCACTTTTCACCCCTTTCACCTCATAATAATACACCACATCGAAAAACCCTTAAGACACATGTCTGCTTATTTTTCATGATTAGTTTATATGCTGTGTATCACATCCACAAATGAAACCACTCGTGAGATATTGTTATTCAATGAAATGCAGGTTTAACCCCCTTAAGACCCCTTTAGAAAAGAATATTCAAAAATCCTCCCTTATTGTATGGTTTCGACATACAACGAACATATCCCGAAAATGCCATGTTTCCAACTTCAATATTTTTGGCTGGGCGATGATGAGTGAGTGAGTGAGTCAGGACATTTTCTTTCATTTTTTTCTTCAGAATTTCACCCCTCCCGATGAACCCCTTAAATTTGATTTATCAAAAAAACTGTCGAACACATATTTACTTATTTTTAAGCAGTTTTTCCCCCTGAGTTTGAAGAGCGAATGAGTTAATCGGTTATGACACTTTCTTTCCTGTTTTTCCCCCCAGAATTTCACCCCTCCCCATGGGCCCCTTAAATTGGATTTATGAACAAGATGTTCAGTGAAGAACATATAGCCTACTTTCTCCTAAATGCATGGGTATTGTTATAACTCTTTGTCCTTTTCAAGGAGTATGATTGAATGTTGGTTGTAGTAGCTTGTTGAAATACAACGTGCTATAGGGATATTAAACATGAATATGAGGTGCCCTTTGCTAGTGCTACCTCTGTACCAAATTTCGTTCAATTCGGTTTCGCCGTGTTTAAATTGATAGGGGGAATCGATTTGCACACATACTTGGCCACCATCTGCAAACTATTGGGCTGATGTTCTTGCAGTTTGGTCAGAATATGTTTCCCACATAAAGATATGGTGTTGCAAAATTTGGTAGAGACTAGATTATTAGGTTGGTCGTAATTACATTTTAGCTTTTAACATTTGGGTGGCCGCGATTACGTTTCTGTCAATATGGCGGCGATATTAATCATGACACTGAGATGCCCTTTGCTAGTGCTATCTCTGTACCAAATTTCGTTCCATTCTGTTTCACCGTGTTTGAATTAATAGGGGGAATCGATTCTGACACAAAGATGGCCGCCATCCGCAAACTATTAGGCGAATGACCTATTAGATCGGTCAAAGGATGCTCCCTCCATAAAGGTATGTAGTTGCAAAATTTGGTTGAGATCGGATGATTAGGTTAATCGTAATTTGATTTAAGCTTTGAACATTCGTGTGGCCGCCATTACGTTTCAGTCAAGACGGCGGCGATATAAAACATGACACTGAGGTGCCCTTTGCTAGTGCTACCTCTGTACCAAATTTCGTTCATTCGGTTCCACCGTGTTCGAATTAATAGGGGGAATCAATTTTGACATAAAGATGGCCGCCATCCGCAAACTATTAGGCTAATGACCTATTAGATCTGTCAAAGGTTGCTCCCTCCATAAAGGTATGTTGTTGCAAAGTTTGGTAGAGATCGGATTGTTATGTTAGTCGTAATTTAACTTAAGCTTTGAACATTTGTGTGGCCGCCATTACGTTTCTGTCAATATGGCGGCGATATAAAACATGACACTGAGATGCCCTTTGCTAGTGCTACCTCTGTACCAAATTTCGTTCCATTCGGTTTCACCGTGTTTGAATTAATAGGGGGAATTGATTTTCACACAAAGATGGCCGCCATTCGCAAACTATTAGGCTAATGACCTATTCATTTGGTCAAAGGATGCTTCCTCTGTAAGGGTATGTTGTTGCAAAATTTGGTAGAGATCGGATGATTAGGTTAATCGTAATTTGATTTAAGCTTTGAACATTTGTGTGGCCGCCATTACGTTTCCGTCAAGACGGCGGCGATATAAAACATGACACTGAGGTGCCTTTTGTTAGTACTACCTCTGTACCAAATTTCGTTCCATTCGGTTGCACCGTGTTCGAATTAATAGGGGGAATCGATTTTCACACAAAGATGGCCGCCATCCGCAAACTATTACTCTGATGACCTATTAGTTTGGTCAAAGGATGCTCCCCCCATAAAGGTATGTTATTGCAAAATTTGGTAGAGATCGGATGATTAGGTTAGTCGTAATTTGATTTAAGCTTTGAACATTTGTGTGGCCGCCATTACGTTTCCGTCAAGATGGCGGCGATATAAAACATGACACTGAGGTGCCTTTCGTTAGTACTACTTCCGTACCAAATTTCGTTCCATTCGGTTGCACCGTGTTCAAATTAATAGGGGGAATCGATTTTCACACAAAGATGGCCGCCATCCGTAAACTATTACGCTGATGACCTATTGGTTTGGTCAAAGGATGCTCCCCCCATAAAGGTATGTTGTTGCAAAATTTGGTAGAGATCGGATGATTAGGTTAGTCGTAATTTGATTTAAGCTTTGAACATTTGTGAGGCCGCCATTACGTTTCCGTCAAGATGGCGGCGATATAAAACATGACACTGAGGTGTCCTTTGCTAGTGCTACCTTTGTACCAAATTTCGTTCAATTCGCATTCACCGTGTTCGAATTGATAGGGGGGGACAGACATTCAGAGTACACACACTCACACACACACAGACACACACACACACACACAGACACACACACAGACTCACACACACACATACACACACACAGACAGACACACTTTTTTCGCCCTGTGTTGATCTCATAAGTCTACTTTCATTTTTTGCAAAAATCGAAAGTAGGCTAAAAAACGGCCAAACATCTATTTACTTATTTTTTATGCTGATTATTTTCCGCTGAGTTTCAAACTCCTCGCCTATGTCGTTTAAGAGATACAGGCTCCATTAGGAATCTTTCAACCCCACTTTTCACCCCTTTCACCTCATAATATACACCACATCGACAAACCCTCAGACACATGTCTTCTTATTAGCCTACTTTCGATTTTTGCAAAAAATGAAAGTAGACTTATGAGATCAACACAGGGCGAAAAAAGTGTGTCTGTCTGTGTGTGTGTATGTGTGTGTGTGAGTCTGTGTGTGTGTGTGTCTGTGTGTGTGTGTGTGTGAGTGTGTGTACTCTGAATGTCTGTCCCCCCCCTATCAATTCGAACACGGTGAATGCGAATTGAACAACATTTGGTACAAAGGTAGCACTAGCAAAGGACACCTCAGTGTCATGTTTTATATCGCCGCCATCTTGACGGAAACGTAATGGCGGCCACTCAAATGTTCAAAGCTTAAATCAAATTACTACTAACCTAATCATCCGATCTCTACCAAATTTTGCAACAACATACCTTTATGGGGGGAGCATCCTTTGACCAAACTAATAAGTCATCAGCGTAATAGTTTGCGGATGGTGGCCATATTTGTGTGAAAATCGATTCCCCCTATTAATTCGAACACGATGCAACCGAATGGAACGAAATTTGGTACAGAGGTAGTACTAACAAAAGGCCCCTCAGTGTCATGTTTTATATCGCCGCCATCTTGACGGAAACGTACTGGCGGCCACACAAATGTTCAAAGCTTAAATCAAATTACGATTTACCTAATCATCCGATCTCTACCAAATTTTGCAACAACATACCTTTATAGAGGAAGCATCCTTTGACCAAATAACTAGGTCATTAGCCTAATAGTTTGCGGATGGCGGCCATCTTTGTGTGAAAATCAATTCCCCCTCTTAATTCAAACACGGTGAAACCAAATGGAACGAAATTTGGTACAGAGGTAGCACTAGCAAAGGGCACCTCAGTGTCATGTTTTATATAGCCGCCATCTTGACAGAAACGTAATGGCGGCCACACGAATGTTCAAAGCTTAAATCAAATTACGATTAACCTAATCATCCGATCTCTACCAAATTTTGCAACTGCATACCTTTATGGAGGGAGCATCCTTTGACCAATCTAATAGGTCATTAGCCTAATAGTTTGCGGGTGGCGGCCATCTTTATGTCAAAATTGATTCCCCCTATTAATTCGAACACGGTGGAACCGAATGGAATGAAATTTGGTACAGAGGTAGCACTAGCAAAGGGCACCTCAGTGTCATGTTTTATATCGCCACCATCTTGACTGAAACGTAATGGCGGCCACACGAATGTTCAAAGCTTAAATCAAATTACGATTAACCTAATCATCCGATCTCTACCAAATTTTGCAACTACATACCTTTATGGAGGGAGCATCCTTTGACCAATCTAATAGGTCATTCGCCTAATAGTTTGCGGATGGCGGCCATCTTTGTGTCAAAATCGATTCTCCCTATTAATTCAAACACGGTGAAACCGAATGGAACGAAATTTGGTACAGAGATAGCACTAGCAAAGGGCATCTCAGTGTCATGATTTATATCGCCGCCATATTGACAGAAACGTAATGGCGGCCACACAAATGTTCAAAGCTTAAATCAAATTACGATTAGCCTAATCATCCGATCTCTAGCAAATTTAGCAACAACATACCTTTATGGAGGGAGCATCCTT
The DNA here is from genome assembly GCA_946902985.2 of Meconema thalassinum. Lineage (NCBI taxonomy): Eukaryota > Metazoa > Arthropoda > Insecta > Orthoptera > Tettigoniidae > Meconema > Meconema thalassinum. The sequence goes on from OX336391.1 coordinate 145,333,224, forward strand.
TGACCAAACTAATAGGTCATCAGCCTAATATTTTGTGGATGGCGGCCATCTTTGTGAGAAAATCGATTCCCCTTATCAATTCGAACACGGTGAAACCGAATGGAACGAAATTTGGTACAGAGGTAGCAGTAGCAAAGGGCACCTCAGTGTCATGTTTTATATCACCGCTATCTTGACGGAAACGTAATCGCGGCCCCCCAAATGTTAAAAGCTAAAATTTAATTACGACCAACCTAATAATCTAGTCTCTACCAAATTTTGCAACACCATATCTTTATGTGGGAAACATATTCAGACCAAACTGCAAGAACATCAGACCAATAGTTTGCAGATGGTGGCCAAGTATGTGTGCAAATCGATTCCCCCTATCAATTCAAACACGGTGAAACCGAATTGAACGAAATTTGGTTCAGAGGTAGCACTAGCAAAGGGCACCTCATATTCATGTTTAATATCCCTATAGCACGTTGTATTTCAACAAGCTACTACAACCAACATTCAATCATACTCCTTGAAAAGGACAAAGAGTTATAACAATACCCATGCATTTAGGAGAAAGTAGGCTATATGTTCTTTACTGAACATCTTGTTTTTAATGATGAGTTTATACGCCGAGTATCACATCCCCCAATGAAACCAATCGGAAGATATTGCTATTCAATGAAATGTAGATCTACCCCCTTAACACCTCTTTAGAACGTTAATATCCGAAAATCCTTTCTTATTGGGCGTTTGCGGCCCTTGAGGAAGCTGCGTACCAAATTTCATTCCAATCCGTTGGGTGGATTCTGAGATTTCGTGATGAATGTGTGAGTGAGTGAGTGGTACTTGACAAATATCTAATAGATAGTGTCAAGTCTTTGTTATGCTATACTCGGTTGACAGTGCTGTGTGAGCAGTTGAGTAACTAACGGGATTTCAAGTAAAGATGCTCATTTTCTATACCGGTAGTGCAGAGCGCAACTGGCATCCAGACGGCCGTGTCTCGACTTGAGCTATGTTGCCATGGAAACTATCAGCCTTGCCATTCCTTGATGAGTATATTTTGTGAATTTATTAGCCTTTGCTCGAGTGCAAAAGGGCCGAAATCAGAAGAATGAGAAAGATTATCGAAAATTCATCTAGCCAGCGGTTCCTTCTGGGTCCTAAACTATGTGTATGCAAAATTTGGTTGAGATTGGTGGAACGGTGTAGATTTGTATACGGAACAGACCCACCCACCGACATACATACATACAGACTTTCACTTTTATATATAAGATAGAGATAACCAGATTACCAGTCTTAAAATGTAAAAAGTCGGCCCCGAGTCGTGAAGTTGAGAAAATGTCCACCATCTTGGGCGCCATCTTGAATTCTGAGTATCCGGTCGAAATTCGGGAGTGCCAACATAGAAATTCGTGTTCAGTAGGTGCGAATTAGTATTAAAAACACATTTGACAAAATGTTACCCAAAATGCCGCTAGAATTGCAACCGGTCGAAAAGTGGACCAGTCTATTATGACAGACTGTCCGCTCGGTCAGTAGAGTACGATCCCAGTAGAGACTATGTTTCCTTTTCAGTAATGTAGGCCTACTCTGTGAAGTTCTGGTTGGTTCCTCAGTTTAGGGGCTGCGACAACGCGGTCATGTAGTCCCGTGTACTTTGGGTGTGTGTAGAATCTGCCTGATAACCGGTGTCAATTGTGATGGCTGTATTAGTGTGTGTTATCTGTTTTTAATTCATGTAAGGACTGCAGACATTGAATTTTTAATTAGATCCTAATTTTGGTACCAATCACCACCGTCAACGACCAACTAGTTCTGAACTTGGTTACTATATGCCACCGCAGTCGTCTCCTGGAACCTAAGACCGTTAGTCAAATTTAACCTATAATTTAGATTCACACAAGTGTAATTAATGGAAGGTTCTTTATCATGCCATAAATCTATGATACTGTATTGGCCCGCTGGCTTTACTTCCCCTCCGAAGGAAGGCATACTGAGGGATTTTTAACGGTCTTAAAAAATCCGATGACTTTGTCCGGGTTTGAACCCGTGACCTTGGGCATAGAAGCTCAGCATGCTACCAACTACGCCACCGAAGCCGCTGAAGTTCTGGTAGTTGTTATTTCTTTTGAGGGACTTGGCCATTTAACCCTGTGTACTTGGGTGTGTGTATAATTTGTGTGATAATCTGTGTTACTGTGATGTCTGTAGCAATCATATGTGTGTATTTGTAATACAGGTGAGGATTTCGAAAGAGTGACCGTGGCCGTAAGTTAGAAACCATCCCGGTATTTGCCTGGAGTAGAACTGGGAAACCACAGAAAACCACTTCCAGGAAGGCTGTGGTGGGAATCAAACCTTTCTTAGCGCTGCCTTACGAGGCTAAGTGTACCCTGTCCCAGTCCTCAGGCCAGAATTGAATTGCAAGACAGAACCTGGATACAAACCCGGATCTGCGGGTTGACAGCTAAGAATGCTGGCCGCTAAACCACGAGGTTGTTTGGTACTTACATTATGGTACTTCATGTTGTACCGGTACCAGAATTTGGCATTTTTCATACAGGTTTTGGCGCAAGATTATTATTATTATTATTATTATTATTATTATTATTATTATTATTATTTCCGATTTTTCCCCTTCAGGAAAGCGTGAAAAGTTGAGCCGGTCACAGCTTCACTTCCTCTTCCTCTCTTCTTTTCTTCGCAAAACCTCTTCATTAGTTCACAATTTTTTTTCTTCCTTTCCTCTGTCCATTTTTTCCCTGATGTGTCCTTCCTTGAAACTTGTACAATTTTCGTGTTTCTATTTTTTTCTTCTAAATTGTTCTCTGTCCTTTATGTCATCTTCAGAGATTTTAAGTAATTCCATGTCTTCATGTACTTCTTTTATCCAACTGGAATTTAATTTACTTGCTTCATGATATTGAAAATCTTCTTAGTGAGTCTGTTCTCATCCATCCTATATACAGTATATGTCCATAGAACTGCAGACGTCTCTTCCTAAATTTATCTATAATGGTGTCTGTATTTTCATAAAGTTCCTTGTTGATCTCCTGACCCAAATTCCATTACGGAAAACAGCGCCATGGATATTTTTAAGAATTTTGCGTTCCTGTTTCTCAATATCATGAATTCTCGTCATTCCTCTAATGACTGTGGTTTCTGCCGCGTACAAGGCTTCAGGCAAAACAACTGCGTTGTAATGGCGCAGTTTTGCATTACGAGATACTGCTCTTTTGTTATAATGATTCCATGTCAGCTTGTACGCCTTCTGCAATGTTACTATTCTCTCTGCATTACTGTAGAAATTGTGTTCAATCCAGTGGGTTGGATGGTTTCTCCCAAATATTTGAAGCGATTTTTCCATATTGCGTTCGCAAGGTGATGTTTCCTGTTGATTTGGTATCCATATACTGTGTTTTTTTTTTCATAGGAAATATCAAGTCCCGTTTTACTGGTGATTTCATGCAGTTTGCCTAGCGCTAATATGGCATCATCCTTGTTGTTTGTTAAGATGGCCAGATCATCTGCAAAGGCCAAGCATTTCACAGTGACACTTTTCCCTTATTATTATTATTATTATTATTATTATTATTGTTCCTTCTTGTTTCGTTTCAGCCAATTAAAGACCACGTCATTTCAACCGTTTCCTTTTAGCTTTAAGATTAGCCCTGTATTCCTTCGTTCGTAGACGGTGTTGTTATTTTCTATCGTCTGTCAACGGCTTTCCAGTTTTCAGCGTCGGCTTGGATTGGAAACTCCGATGTTCGAAGAGTTTTCTTAAGATGGTCGCATATAATTCTTCATTCTTTCTTTCTTTCTTTCTTTCTTTCTTTCTTTCTTCGTTTAGGCCTGCTGTGGACCACGTTACTTCAGCTGTTTCCACCCTAGAGCTTTAACTCCTCCCCAATATTCTGTGAGGCTCCTTTCTTTCATCAGTCCACTTCTTGCCGGTTTTCAATTTTGGCTTTTATCGGAAGCTCTTGTATGCTTGAAGTCTTCTCTGGAGAGGTGCACGTTCCTGGATGTCTTCAAGTGTGATTTCTTATTCTCGAAGATCGTTTTCAACTTCGATGAACCATGGTCCCTTGGTTTTCTTGTTAACAAAGTAGGAATAGATCTTGGTGTGTCTCTGCGAGCTCATGTGTGTTATGTGACCATAAAATTGACTCCTGCTTTCCCGAATGGTGTTTGTTATCCTCCCAATGGGCAGGTAGATTTCGTTGTTATGCCGTCTCCTGTACTCGTCATTTTCTCTGATTGGTTCAAGGATCTTCTTTGGCTTCTAACTTTTTCAATCAGACTTTTTCTATTCATTGCCAGGCATTCTGCTGCGTACAGAGCTTCTGGGCGAATGACTGAACAATAATGCTTAAACTTGGCGTTGATGGAAACTGATCTTTTGGTGTAGACATATCTACTGTAGTTAGCTGGTATGCTATTTCTATATTGTTGATCTAGTTATAATTGCTTCTTTCTCAGAATTATTATTATTATTATTATTATTATTATTATGCTCCCAGCTGTAGTCTCTGTCGTGAGTGCCAAATGACGCTCCACACTCTACGTATGATTGGACCGGAAATGAAGAGCAGGAAACATTGTTAATGTAAATTGCATAGGCTACTGTATATATTGTGTGTCAGGACCTCAGAGTGTAATCACCACTGAATAACGAGTTTCGGGTGTAATATTTAATTTCCTCTTGTTCACCACAAACATGGAGCTTACAAATTAGTTTTGAAACATGAGTCAATATTCCTGTGCTTTTAAAGGATGCCATCACTAATTCTGGCCCAGCAGAACATGGTGGAATTCCTCCTATGTTCAGTTACTCATAGATGCAGTTAGAAGTTTGTAATTGTTGCACATTAATTTGACAGGTATTCTGACCCTTGAGGCACAATATATTTATTTATTTATTTATTTATTTATTCATTCACAATAATAATAATAATAATAATGTTATTGGTTTTACGTCCCATTTAACAACTGCGGCTTTTAGAGACACCGGGGTGGCAGAATTTTACCCTGAAGAGTATCTTTAAGGTGCCAGTAAATCAACTGACACGGCTCCCTTGCATTTACGCACCCTTAAATGCCAACTGACTGCGCCAGGATTCGATCCTGCAATCTTGGGAACAGCTGGCGAGAACGTTACCGCTGAGCCACGCAGCTAGCCTTAATCACAATAAGCTCTGTGCGCATGAAAACAGACAATAGCCACTTAAACACAAAATGGAGGGAAAGAGAGTGTACCAGCATGCTGGAAGAGGCAGACCTACACCATTTGGTAGTATATTCCGTGTACCACCATACATTGAAACGACGACAGCTGGTGGTTCATTTTTTTCACCACCTAACCTCGCGGATGAAGGGTCTCGGAGACGAGGGCGGCCAGCATTGAGATGGAACGACTCCATCAAATCCAACATGAATATGTCAGTGAAGGATCTGAAGTATATGGCTGAAGACCGATTCATATGGAGACATTCCATCCATGCAGTCGCTAGGAGTTGACGCCGACTTGATGGCACCTGATCATCATCTACCTCGCGGAAGAGCGAGGTCTTCTCTCACTCTCTTAGAATCAATATCACTGTAAGTATAGGGAGATGTTTTCCATTATAACGTAGTAAAGTAGAAAGTAAAGACAATTACAATTTGAATACATACTTGCAATGTAGGCGCAACTTAAATACACAAGGGACGTTTCTACCCCCATAGCCATATTCTCAATTTCTTCTATCATTTCCAAAGGAGACGTAGAGGCATAGATTACCATATCAACACTGACAATTTGAATTCGATGAAGACAAAACGGATGTTTTCAATTGGGAAAAACCTCTCTCCATTACAATTTGGAGCAGAATGATTTAACCAATCAAGATCATTATACAACAAACTTCAAAATCATGACGTCAAAAGTGAATCATTTGCATGATATAAGTCATTTTCATTTAATTTACCGACGATAACACTTTGAAGAACATTTTTACTAAAGCAGATATTATTTCATTAATTTTGAACCTCGAGGTTTTAACTATCAATATTTTATAATGTTTTTAAGATTAATTAAAAATCCAATGTAACAGATCTATTTTTTTATATTAACAATTTTTTTACCATGATAATAGCATACTCCAATTAGTATCAAGATAGACTCTTTTGCTTCTGATTCTAATATTATTTTAAGCAAACTTTATTTTATACATGGAAGGTCATTCAACGCTTACTAAATTTTTTGTAGTGAATATTTTTATTTTAGTACTTAAGTTTCAATCATTTATTCCTCCCCTGGTATTGTGCTGGAATATTGACATTTCACAGTGATATTGTTTGAAGTTTGCACTACAGAGGATATTTTATATTCATGTGCAGCTCTAGCAAGAGAAGCCTGAATTACGAAACAAACAAGTCGTGCATGTTACTGTCGCCAGCTTGTGAAGTGAGTGCTCTCTGGGTGTCTAAAAATCTGACAGAAAACTACAAGGGCCAGCGATGATGACAAGCTTGAATCACTTAACGTGTTACGGCGCAGAAGGGCATGACTTTCTGAAAGGAATCGTCACTGGTGTTGAGTCGTGGGCGTACAACTACACACCCGAATCCAAGCAGGCCTCTATGGAGTGGAAACATGCTGGTTCCCCAGTAAGAAAACAATTCGAAGTGACTCAATCTGCTAGGAAAATGCTTGTGACAGTGTTCTGGGATACGAGTGGTGTGTTATTGGTGGACTTTGCTGAACATGGGACCACTGTGAATGCTGCAGCCTAATTATAATTAACTTTGGTTAAGTTGCGTCGTGCCCTTTGTGACAAACGCCACAACATTAATGCTGACCGTGTCAAACTTCTTCATGACAATGCCCGTCCCCATGTTGCTGCTCCTGTTTGTGAGAAAATCGCCCAATTCGGGTGGGAGGTGCTGCAGCATCCACCATATAGTTCGGACCTGGCACTGTAGGACTTTCATCTGTTTAGTCCCACGAAGAAATTCCTGGCCGGCCAACACTTTACAACAGATAAGGAAGTGAAATCAGCAGTCCGCAGATGGCTATACTTCAACTAAACAGACTTCTACGGACAGGGCATATTGAAAATGGTACCACTATGGCAGAAATGCAATCAGAAAGTGGGTGACTTTGTAGAAAAGTAGGTCATAGATGTAAGTTCATTTGTGATTTGTTTGGTTTTGTTACCTATTAAACATTTTGAAAAAAAAAATTATCTTGCGTTACTTTCATTTATGAAAAAAGATGTTCCATGACGAACTAAAGAGCCTACGTTTCTTAAAATTTAAGATTCATGCCAATGATTAATCTATATGGATCTATCTAGAATAATGTCAAAATTAAGTTGGTAATGTCAAAATTTCTAATTAGTTCGAAATACATACCTGGCATAAAGTAGCCTAATATAGCACCACAGATGGCAGCCCTGGTGACTGAAAATATTCTTACTTCCATCTCTTAAGGTACAGAATACAAAATTTGGTTGAATTCCAATGGATAGCATGGACGTTACATGCAGTTAGACACTGGATCTAACAGCGCGCGTAAAATCATGTTGGCAACATTGTCAGGCATGTGTTGGTCAGAAATAATCTGAAGTAATATGATCTATCGTTGTGCACATTTTTAATGAAATCCATTAGGTAGTATAGAAGTTAGATGCATTTTAAAAGTGGGCCTATCAGGAGGCTTAGAATCATGTTGGTAGCACTGACGTATATTAGTTACTCCAAGTTAATACAGAATGTTGGGTACTAAACGTGTGCATAGTTTAAAGCAGTCAGCTTGCATACTCTGTGATATATTGGTATTTGGATAAAATAAATTGAGAGCATTCATTAACAGTTGGCAGTCCTGGTGGCTCTTAAGAATACGCTCAGTTCTATCGGTTTGTGTACACATAGTACATACGAATTTGGTTGAATTCCAATTGATAGTGTAGAAGTTATATCCATTTAAAAATGGACCTATCAGCCGGCTTAGAACCATCTTGGCAACACTGCCACTTTTGGTGTCCTGGAAATTAAACTGCAATATTATTATCTATACGTGTGCCAATTTTGAAATAGGTCCCATTCATACCTTCCAAGATATCCAACATGGAGCTCAAATTTCAATTGCGATTTTTCAGCAGTTGGTATCACTGACATCATTTTCAAATACAACATTGAGATATTTAGGTATAGATCTATACTCATACCAAATTTTGTTTCGATTGCTGCAGCCGTTTAGGCAGAAGGACAGACAGACACACATTTGTCCGGATCGATCTCATAAGTCTACTTTTTCCACATTTTTGCAAAATGTGAAAAGTAGGCTAAAAAGAGACTTATGAGATCGCATTTTGTCTGTGTGTGTGTGTGTGTGTGTGTACCCCCCGTTAATAAAATCTAAACGGCTGGAGCGATTTCAATGAAACTCGGTAAGATCATAGTACTATGTTGGTCGACCCCGTCCGTAACCTTCAAATTGTATTAAGTCTCGCCAATCCAACATGGCAGCTGTGCGACATATTTCACCGACATTCTATATCTCCGAAACTGTTACTGATATCACCCTGAAATTTTGTACGGTGCTAAAGGGTACTAGACTTTCATCTATGTGACATTCAAAAACCTGTTAATTACAAAATGAAGATGGCGAACAAGCAAAGTTGGAACATTGAAATGGACTTATCTCGCGATTTAACCATTCGAACGCAGTGAAACTTGGTACAGCAAATGTTTGTACACATTGTAATGCACTGGCATATTTTTATGGTATATGTATTGACTCGTGAGTTATATTACGTGGATTAAATCAGTCCTCAACTGCTGCTACTTTCTACACAAGGGTATTCGTAGCTCATAGAAAAAACTCCACTTAAAGAAGAGTGACTTTTGGTGGATTTATTTATTTATCGTATGGCATACATGAAAATTATTTACAATTTATCATCAAGTTCCAAAACGTAATGAAGTGCCTGTGGTGTCCCTAGGAAGAAGTCGCTGAAGTCACCTCCTTATGATGTTTGTGGGCATTCCTGAACTAGGTGCCGAACAGTCTGTCTTTCAGCACCGCACTCGCAACATGGCGAAGACTTTTTCCTCCACTTGTACAGGAGATCGCCGCATACACCGTTATTGGTCCGGATTCTATTTAATTTTGACCAGACACCATCTCAGTTATGCATGGCATTACTGTACTCTCTGGAGGGGCAAACGAATTCCAATCAGAAGACTATCTCTCAGTCAGGTTGAATTTGTTAGTTGCAAGATTCTCCTTTGTGCAGATAGGTGGATGTCTTGAACGTAATCGTTTCACATGTAGATCACCAATGTCTCCATGAATTGGTAGTTGTTGGTTGGTCTGGATCTTTCTATATTCTCTTATCAAAATGTTGCATCGCCGCAAATGAGGTGGTGGGATATGGCTGAGAATAGGAAGCCATTGTGTAGGAGTTGACATAATTGTTCCTGTTATCATGCGCATGTTGTTATTCAATTGTACATCTATTAATCTTACATGTGGACTATTTATCCAGACAGGCGCACAATACTCAGCAACAGAATAAACTAAACCTAGAGCTGAGCAACGGAGAGTAGTTGCATTGGCACCCCAAGTAGTGCCACATAATTTCCGTAGGATGGTGTTTCTTGTCTTCATTTTGGCAGAAGTCATTCGTAGGTGTTCTTTGAATGACAATGTTCTATCCAGTGTTATACCCAAATACTTGGGATGTCTGTTATGGCGAAGGAGGATGTTATTTGGTGGAACTTTTACACGACTTTCAATGACTGAAAAAGGAGAGTATTTGAGTTGAGACACGTTGTAACACGCTTTGCTGTGCTAGGTTTTCGCCATAAACTTTATACAGTAAAAGGGTTTCATCTACCAGCTGCTTGCCATGGTGGGTGAGTGGTTATCGTGTCGGACTACCAACCCCAAGCTTGCAGGTTCGCTCCTGGCCGTGGTAAGTGCTTATTGAAAGGCGACAAAAATCACGACATGCATGTCATACGTTGTTGGCATGTTAAAGAACCCAATTGATTTCAGTAGGCCGTGTTCATAATGGCAAAATTAATCTCTGAATTTTCCACCGACACAAAGTTCCTCCTTTCTCTAATAGAAAGCGCTATAGTGTCAAGGAGCTTAGATATATCTAATCTCCTTGGCTTTCATAGAGCTCCAAGGAACAACAAAATTCGATATGCAAGCTGCCCTCTGGGGTCGGATAACAAATTTTGCACCCGGCACCCGTTTTGCCCATTATACAGCGCGCTTGAACTTGTCCTTCGGCTTGACGATATTCGCCTTCCTATCTTCCCAAAATCTCTTCATGAAGTCACTGTGCTGCTTCTTCCGTTCTTCTGTCCACTTGGTTCCAGTCCTGCCACTAGTTTTCACCCTAAACTGATGCTTTGTTACTGCGGTCCTGAAGACTTTGCGGTTTCTCAGAATATTTTCTCCGATGTTCAACTCTTGCAGGTCCTCTCTTGATTCATCCAGACAGGCTATCCTTGACTTCTGAGAATTTATTACATTGAATAACCTTTTTGTAAGTCTATAATCGTCCATCCTGAAGAGGTGTCCATAAAATGTTAAACGTCTTCTTCGTACAGTGTTGCTGAAACTATCTGTGTGACGGTATAGATCTGAATTTCGTCTTTTAATCCAAATTCCGTTTTCTTGTGTGGGGCCGAATATTTTTTTTTTAGAATTTTACGTTCTTGCTTTTCTATATTTTCAATTTTAGAATGACCTTCTAAAGCTATGGTTTCTGAAGCATATAGAGCTTATTATTATTATTATTATTATTATTATTATTATTATTATTATCATTATTATTATCTACCAGGTCCAGATTGCATAAAAATGCGAGCGGTGTGGTCAGTGCTGTCTACGATACCATGCAATGTACTGTGAACATGACTTCATTCTGTAATCAAAGTTAATAGGGGTTTTAGTGTATCCTATTACCGATTATTATTAATTTTGTACGGCTAATAATTGCAATAAATTAATTACTGGCGAGCGAAACATGTCCTCCCATAGTTTTCTCCCGCTTCTGTAATCGATAACAAACACAATATAAATATTATATATTTAACCACATGTAATTTTTTTCAGGTTACTTTTTCGCATGTCCCAACAATCCTATTATATATTACGCTAAGGTGTATGTTTCACAAAACTCAAGCTCCTGAACCAGAGGGAGCTAGAAGATGTGGTTTGTACCAAATTGTCTGAATAGTACAGGATAAATCTTGCATTTCTTGAAAAGTCAACGGAAATATATTTATTTGTTTATAAAATGCTTTTAAACAAATAAACAAGACGATAGCCCCTGGCAGAACTGTGTCGCGTTGAGCCCGCATAGCACTAGGGGCGGGCAGGTAGTCTGTACACATGGGGCGCACACAACCCATTATGCGAGGGTTCTCGCGCGGGTCTGCTAGTTGAGATTATATTGTGTAGACCGACTGAAAAGTTCAAATATCAATAGTCAATAAGTCAACACTGAAAAATGGCTTCAAAGCTCTCTGTATTATATGCAAATGTACACTGCTCAAGCGTGATGCTAACTCAGTAATCTACGACTGAGCTCTTTTCATATTCACGAACGACGTATAATCATTCTACAATGGTCGTGTGGATAAAAATGAAGGTAGGCCTGCATGGAGCTCATACAGGTTACAGGTTTATTTATCGTATGGCTTTTAGTGCCGGGAGTGTCCGAGGACATGTTCGGCTCGCCTGAGTCTGTCACTGCTTCCAGCGAACACCCTAAAGGGTGAGCTACAAGTTCCGTTCAATTTCAAGTAGTTCCAACTTTCGCCACCAAATATCAATGATACCTAGTGGTGAACGTTGGAACTTTGATAGAGCGTTCTGACAAAATCTAACCTAACAATTTTGCTTTACACAAGTTTAGTCTGTGAAAGGATCTTTTACATGACATAAATCTATGACATGGGACCGCCGGCTTTACTTCCCCTCCGAAGGAAGACATACTGAAGGACTTTTAATGCTCTAAAAATATCCGACGACTTCGGCCGGGTTTGAACCCGCTATCTTGGGCATAGCAGTTCAGCATGCCACCGACTACGCCACCGAAGCCACCAGGTTACAGTAACCACTGATTACGGTGCGAGTCACTAATGGCCTCACGTTTTGTGGGGTCAGCAGGCCCCCTGTGACATTTAGCAGGGAGAGGATTGTGGGCGGGGTGCTCGAAGCACTTGTCATGTCGTGTAGTGTCGTGATTTACGGACCACACTGTGCCTGCCTGCCTGCCTGATAACATCCACGATAACCTTCACGCGATTACATTTGAACCATGATACTTTCACACCTGATAACCCGCTGTATTCTTCTGCGGAAACCTCATCCATTTCTGTACGATGGGTATGATTCACGGTACAGAAGGTGAAAAGGACTTGCTATATTCAGATTTCATTTTCTTTGCCTTAGGATCATTAGAATTAACTTCCAGAATTTGGGTCCGTATTGACAATAAGTAACTTGTAATTTAATGGATTAACATTTCCGCCCAATCAATACTTGAAAATTGTCAGATAAACAAAATTTATTCACTCAGGGACATGTTTCTGGTGCATTTCATCCTTTTTTTAGCCTCTTTATCACAGATCACAACAAATGTCAAACACATAAATTCACACTCAAGGACATAATCTTAAATTATAGCATGCATTATTTACATTAATATAGTTCTCATTACCGGGTGAGTTAGCCGAGGTCGTTGCGGTATGACTGCAGGCAGTCGCTCACATCCGGGAGGCGAGGAGGTTCGAATCCCCCCCGCCGGCAAACTTGAAGATGGTCTTCTGTGGTTTCCATCTTCCTTCCAGGCAAATGCCGGGGTTGGTCCCTAACTATAGGCCACAGCCGCTACCTTCCAACTCCTCGTCCTTACATTCAAACTTTCCTCCCCAGACAACACTCCACACGCGACGGTACTTGTAGCTCACCCATTGGGTGTCCGCCTCGAAGCAGCTACAAAACTGGCGAGCCGAACATGTCCTCGGACACTCCCGGCACTAAAAGCCATACGCTAAAATATGTTCTCATTTGTCCACATTTGTCACATTTCTTGTGATCTGTGATAAAGAGGCTGAAGAAGGGTCAAAAGCACCCGAAACATGTCCCTGAGTAAATAAATCTTGTTTATCAGGCTAATTTCAATTATTGATTGGACAAAGTTACTCCAATAAATTACAAGTTCTCATTGTCTGGCAAATTATTATTATTGTTATTTTTATTATTATTATTATTACAAATCCCACATCGATCGTCCTGAAAATGGTTTTCCTGGTTTCCCATTTTCACCACCTGGCAAATGCCAGGACGATTCCTTTCAACAGCTCCACTGCCGACATTTCCAAAATATGTCCCTGACCCTTCCCTGCTGACGTAGTGTGTTCAGCTCCCATACACCATCCTTCCGACGGTAGAAGAATGATCCCTTGCGGCGGTTCGTTTCAGTTCCATGCAATTGTCACATCCCATTCTATTCTCGATGTCTTCCAAATACTTCGTCCTAGGCCATCCTCTTCCTTTCTTTCCCAGCATTTTCCCTTCATGAATATTAACGATGTAAGTGTTGTGTCTGATGACATGTCCAATAAATTATATTTTTCTCTTTCCCATTTCCTTCATTAATCTTCTCTCGTCTTTGACTTCCCTTAAGACGTTCTCTTTCCAGCTCGTTCTTGTCATTTTTCGCCATATCCACATTTCAGCAGCTTCAAGTCGATTCTTTTCAAATTTACTCAGTGTCCAACTTTCACTTCCATAGAGCAGTGTACTTCATACAAATGATTTTGCGAAGGATTTTCTTATATCTATATTCGTATGTTTGCTGTATAAAATGTTTTTGATGTGTAACATATTTCCACTCGGTTGCTGGATACTTTTGTGGGAGTTATTTTGAAAAATTGGACGCAAGTGAATCAGACGGAAGTGTGTAAGACGCACTGCCAGCTGGATCGCATCCCTCCTAACTGCTTTAGCAGCCAGGAGGGATGCGATCCAGCTGGCAGTGGAACCATGTGGAATTTATATAACATACGGATTACTTCAAGGTTTAGAGGCGCCATTACAGATATTTCTACAATAAGTCATCTTCAAGTTGTCTTTGTTTGGTGTAAAAATTTATGATTTATTAAGAGTCTGGTTTTCAATCTCTGGATAAAAGTGATGGGCATCCACTACCCGAGTAAAGTTGCTCAACACTTCCATACTGAAGGTAAACGCTCATGTGAACTCTGGTGTCAACTGATTGAAACACAAACCACATGTTAAAAGTCGTCGTATCAGTATTTAAATGACTATATGCTTTAATATGAAACATTGTAACTAGTCGGCAATGCCGGTATTATGTTTGTGCGCAATGGCTATTCAGGTATTAACCCATATTGCGGTAATGCTGTGATCAATGTAATATATATATATCGATATTTTTATTGCTCCAAGTACCGTGTTTGAGGATGTTACTTTCTGCTGCAGAATGAATAGGAAGATTTTGTGCTGAATATTTGATGTTTATCATTGAAAGCTCGGTGTTGAAGTGTCCCATCCTGTATATGTTGGTGTTAGTTTGTACAAGCCTAGTGTCACTCCACACCATATTATCATATAAATCACGCTACATGAGTCGCATGCTAACGCCTAATTGTAGTGCTCTTCCTTTACAGGTAAGACCAGGACAGCTCGTGTGCGAGACTCGACAGGAGGTAAGATGAATCATACCTATCAGATACAGCAAGACCTGTTATTACACACGTTGTATACTCAGTGTATGGCCTAATTGTCGGGACTGAGTCAACACCATTTGGACTGATGTCATCAGGTCTGACGACAGGGAGAAGGATACGTTACTGCATCCCTGGGGACTGACGTGGTAGAAGAGCTTGGATGAGGCTCAATGTAATTCTGAAACAAATTTTTAGCCTATTTTCAATTATGAAAAATAGGCTTATGAGATCACCTTTTGTCCGTGTGTGTGTGTGTGTCCTCCTAATACAATCCAAACGGGTGGAGAGATTTTAATGAAACTAGGTGAGGCTATAGCACTATGTTGGCCGACCTCGACAATGCCCTTCGAATTTTATTTATCTCACCAATCCAACATGGCGATATCACCATGAAATGTTGTATGGCGATAAAAGGCACTACTAGAAGTTCATGTATAAGACAGTCAATAACCTGGTGAGCACAAATCTAACATAGCGGCGACGCGAAATATAATTATTTAAATGGACGATTCTCGCGATTTAACCATTCGAGCGCAGTGAAACTTGGTACGGTAAATACTTATACAAATGTTAATCCACTGGCATCTAATTTATTTCAATTGTTTTCGTAACCACTAGATGGCAGCTGTGCGAATTTTTAAAATCTCGATTTTATTTCTTGTGTCCTAATCATGCGATTGAAGCTTGAATACTATACCTGCACGATAATCTTCATACAATAGTTCATAACTCTAGGACCTACATATATAAAATCCATAGACGGTTCTCAATATCTACGAAGCTATCAAACTGAAATTTTGTATGTTGATAGAGGCAATTAACATAAGTAGGATATTAGAAAATAGGCTATATAATTCTTCACGGAACTACTTGTTTTTGTTTTACTATAAAATTAGCAGACGCCTTACATTGTAAATTGAATGTGAAAGTCATTTTTGTTTTGCTTATAAAATTAGCAGAAGTCCTACCTTGTAAGTCGATTATGGACGTCATTTTTGTTTTGCTTATAAAATTAGCAGAAGTCCTACCTTGTAAGTCGATTATGGACGTCATTTTTGTTTTGCTTATAAAATTAGCAGAAGTCCTACCTTGTAAGTCGATTATGGACGTCATTTTTGTTTTGCTTATAAAATTAGCAGAAGTCCTACCTTGTAAGTCGATTATGGACGTCATTTTTGTTTTGGTATAAAATTAGCAGAAGTCCTACCTTGTAAGTTGATTATGGACGTCATTTTTGTTTTGCTTATAAAATTAGCAGAAGTCGTACCTTGTACGTTGATTATGGACGCCATTTTTGTTTGCTTATAAAATTAGCAGAAGTCGTACCTTGTACGTTGATTATGGACGTCATTTTTGTTTTGCTTATAAAATTAGCAGAAGTCCTACCTTGTAAGTCGATTATGGACGTCATTTTTGTTTTGCTTATAAAATTAGCAGAAGTTCTACCTTGTAAGTCGATTATGGACGCCATTTTTGTTTTGCTATAAAATTAGCAGAAGTCCTACCTTGTAAGTTGATTATGGACGTCATTTTTGTTTTGCTTATAAAATTAGCAGAAGTCGTACCTTGTACGTTGATTATGGACGTCATTTTTGTTTTGCTTATAAAATTAGCAGAAGTCGTACCTTGTACGTTGATTATGGACGTCATTTTTGTTTTGCTTATAAAATTAGCAGAAGTTCTACCTTGTAAGTTGATTATGGACGTCATTTTTGTTTTGCTTATAAAATTAGCAGAAGTTCTACCTTGTAAGTTGAGATTGGATGTATCATATTTCATGCATAGACATTATTGCTTGGGATGCATTCTTTAATAATATTAGTGATAATAATAATAATAATAATAATAATAATAGTAAAAATGTTATTATGTTTTGGATTATCACCAACTATGGACCACATTTGTTGCATGATTTTGATCTTTTCTTGATTTTAGGTTTTTCATTATTATATTATTGTTATTATTATTAATATTATTATTATTATTATTATTATTATTACTACCACTACTACTATTAAATCCATATTGTGTTCGTTTTTAGACATCAGTCTACACGTAGCTTATGTTTCGTTTGAACAATATTTATTTATTTATCGTATGGTATGGCACACACTTACATCATAGTACATAATAATACATCTTAATCTCAATATATTACACCAATATTTACTTTACAATACAACAATATTTTTATACGATGTCCTTACACTCTTTGATACATGTTTAGGCTCTGTGAGCCTTCTTCAGTCAAAACACATTAATGATTTTCATATGGCAGTCTATGTGTTGATCTTGTTAAAAAACTTAGTCAAAGTTATTTAAAAATGGACATAAAATACTTAAAGAATTCGACTATGTGCAGAAGTTCAGGACATAGGCCCTTCGTTGTTGAAATCACAATTCAGTACTTGCAGTACTAAGGCCGATCAGTTTGCCAGTGACCAAAGCAGACCAACAACAACACATCTGTTGTATATCCTACAAATAGTGAGGTGTTATCTCCAGCGTCTTAAAATCTACGGTTGTTGAACCAAAATGACAAAGTTTTAAGCAAGTAACTTCCATTCACCCGTAGCCACAAGGATTTTTCACACACGATTTTTTTACAGGACACTTGTACAATGGGGGCCTGTGTTTGAAATGTGATTTCAACGACGAAGGGCCTATGTCCTGAACTTCTGCACATAGTCGAATTCTTTAAGTATTTTATGTCCATTTTTAAATAACTTTGACGATTGTAAAAAGTTTTTTTTAACAAGATCAACACATAGACTGCCATATGAAAATCATTATTGTGTTTTGACTGAAGAAGTCTCACCGAGCCGAAACATGTATCAAATAGTGTAAGGACAGCGTATAAAAATATTTTTTGTATTGTAAAGTGGATATTGGTGTAATATATCATAATCAATACGGGAAAATCTATAATAATGACAAAAGTGGTAGATATTCATAATCTTAATAAAATATTGAAAAAAAAAAGAACAGATTTTATCATAATTTAATATCTAAATTCAAAATATAGTCCACTGATGCAGGAGTCACTGAGAGAAAATCCAATATGTTGCCACCACTGCCGGCTGGATCGCACCCCTCCTGGCTGCTTTAAACTGCCTGCCCATTCACGATTACAGCATTGGTTTGAGCGTACAACCTCGTTTCCAAATAAATGCGCTTGGAAGCAGCACCAAGTCACTGTGGCAGACATAAGTTTTGTATTGATGTTAATGGCGAAGTTGTGTTTGGAATGTATTCTGAATGATTTTGTAATGCTGTACTGCTGCGTGTCCTTTTGTAAATCAGAACAGGGCAAGTTAGAATACCGGGGAATCTCATGTGGGATGCGTGGGATGTGGTTACGTGCAATTTCCAGAGAAGGTGACGCAGAGGAAGCAAATAAATAAATAAACACATAAATGAATGAACGATTGAGTGAGTAAATACGAGAGACAATAAATATGTAAGTAAATAAGTAAGTAAATGAATCAATAATAATAAATAATGAAATAAGTATGTAGGTAAATAAGTAAATAAATAAGTGAATAAATAAGCAAATAAATAAGTAAGTAAATAAATAAGTAAACAAATAAATAAGAATATAAATAATTAAATAAATGTGTAAGTAAATAAACAAATAAGTAAAGAAAAATAAGTAAATAAATAAATAAGCAAATAAGCAAATAAATAAATAAGTAAATAAATGCATAAGAAAATAAATAAGTAAATAAATAATTAAATAAGTACATATATAAGTAAATGAGTAAATAAATATATAAGTGAATAAGTAAGTAAATAAATAAGTAAGGAAATGAGCAAACAAATAAATAAGAAAATAAATGATTAAATACATAAATATGTAAGTAAATAAACTAATAAGTAGAGACGAGAATTGTAGCCACTAAAAAGAGTTAAAATAGGCAGGCATATAGGCTCTTAAAATAGCCAAAATAGGCATGTAAATAGGCACTAACGTGTAAAATAGGCAACAAAAAGGCATGAGAAATTTCTTGTAATTTAATAACATATTTAATTACTATAAAAAGAATTAACAATAAGCAACTTATAATTTAATAACATATTTATCTTATATATAAAAGAGAAAGTCTGTATGTATGTATGTATGTATGTATGTATGTGGGGGGGGGGTGGATTTGTTCCGTATAGAAATCTACACCGTTCCACCAATCTCAACCAAATTTTGCATACACACAGTTTAGGACCAAGAAGGAACGGCTGGCTGCATGAATTTTCGATAATCTTTCTCATTCTTCTGATTTCGGCCTTTTTGCACACAAGCAAAGGCTAATAAAAGCAGAAAATAAACTGATGCAATAATAGCAAGGCCGGCCATCTCCATAGCAACAGTAGCTCGAGACGGGACCACCAAGTTTCCATCTATCTTGGTGAGAGGCCATGCTACACCCACTGCCAGCTAGATCGCATCCCTCCAAGCTGCTTTAAACTGCCTGTCCATTCAACACAAGATAGGTTACAGCACCAACGCACTGATCGCCGTAGCATTTGCACTCCCAGCTGGATTGCATCCCTCCTGGCTGCTTCAAACTGCCTGTCCATTCAACACAAGATAGGTTACAGCACCAACGCACTGATCGCCGTAGCATTTGCACTCCCAGCTGGATTGCATCCCTCCTGGCTGCTTCAAACTGCCTGTCCATTCAACACAAGATAGGTTACAGCACCAACGCACTGTGATCGCCGCGGCATTTTCACTGCCAGCTGGATCGCATCCCTCCTGGCTGCATGGCAACAGTAGCTCAAGACGGGACCACCAAATTTTCATATATCTCGGTAAGAGGCCATGCTACACCCACTGCCAGTTTGATCGCATCCCTCCAAGCTGCTTTAAACTGCCTGTCCATTCAACACAAGATAGGTTACAGCACCAACCCACTGAGATCGCCGCGGCATTTTAACTGCCAGCTGGATCGCATCCCTCCTGGCTGCTTTTAACTGCCTGCCCATTCAACACTCAGACGCGTACAGGATATACTGTAGGCCTATATTAATTCACAGTTAGGTTGCAGCGCCAACCTAACGCGGCTATTGAAGGGGACGATACCTGAAACGAAGGGTTTTTAACTTGGGTGGTTTAATATCGAGATTGAAAAAACGCGAAAACATGGCACTAAGTTAGTTCTTTTGTTATTCAATCAGCATAAAGTTTATGATATTAATTCGCACACATACTAACGGGTAAATTTTCAATTTAAAGAAAAGCGAAATACAAAACGAAGGGTTGTTAAGTTTGGAGGCTTAATATCGAGATCCCAGGCGCTATTTCTGGTGACTTCCGAGAATTCCCATTCTTGTTCGTGGGGTACATTGAGAAATGTGAATATAATTCTGTCGAGCACACCAGCTGCAATATAATGCACTTTAAAATACAGTCAAAAGGCATCAAATAGGCATTAATACTCCAAATAGGCACACACCCTTAAAATAGGCATTTATAGGCACAATAAAACCAACGAAATCTAGCCTAAAAGAACCTAAAACGGATTTATATCTCGAAAGCCTACGTTTCTAAACACAGGAATAAAATAGGCAAATAGGCAAATTCCCGTCTCTACTAATAAGTAAATAAATAAGTAAATAAATAAGTAAATAAATAAATAAGCAAATAAATCAGTAAACAAATAAATAAGTAAATAAATAAGTAAACAAGTAAATAAAAAAATAAATAATTAAATTAATAAATATGTAAGTAAATAAACAAATAAGTAAATAAATAAGTAAATAAATAAACAAATAAATAAGTAAATAAGTAAATAAATAAATAAATAAATAAGAAAATAAAAAAGTAAATAAATAATTAAATAAATAAATTTGTAAGTAAATAAATAAGTAAACAAATAAACAATCTGTCCAAAAAATCTGTAAAAAATATATAATACAGCCATCACAATAAGACGGGTTATCAGATAAATTCAACTCACACCCAAGTACATGAGGCTACATGACCACAATATCGCAAAGCCCCTAAATAAATCAACATCCCATTTTTCGGGGGCCAGAAGCATTTCTTTTCCCTGTCTTTTATTGTCCTTATTCTTTTCTTTTCATCTCGCCAAGTATGTAAGTTAGATTTAAGTCAGTTAGAAGTAGTTGTATTGTTATTATCATCTGCATAATTACGGGAAAATGAACTAGACATTTCGTCCTTTTAAAAACAATTGCCTCCACCACATGTATTTTTGCTTTCCTTTATACTGAAAATTTGCCCGTAAATGTGTGTCTGAATACTTTTAGATGATTGAATAAGAAAAGAACTAACTTAGTGTAATGTTTTCACGTCCGTCAATCTAGATATTAAGCCTCCAAACATAACAATCCTTCGTTTCAGGTATCTTCTCCTTTAAAAATCCGCGGCAATCACAGTGGGTTGGTGCTGCACCTTGTACGCCTGTGAGTGTCGAATGAGCAGGCAGTTTAAAGCAACCAGGAGGGGTGCGATCCAGCCTCGCAGTGATTGCCACCATAGGATCTTAGAGGACAGTCCTGAATGATGTGCTTCACCGTTTGTCTATCGGCTCTACAGTCACGCTTTGGAGAGGGTAACCTGTTCCACTTGAACAAAGAGTCCGCACGAACATCAGAATTGGTCCTGATCCGGCTTAATTTCGACCATATCCGACGAGGAAGATCAAAGCCAGGTACTTTAGATGTGACAGATGGCATGTCTTGGCACTCCTGTGGAGTAAAATCTTCCAATCATGAGACCACTGCTGGACAATGTCAACGTTCTCATTGATAAGTCTCGTAGCTGTCTTCACAGGGGGCTGCCTTGAGCGAAGTCTGGGTAGACAAGCAGCAAGTATATCAGCATGAATAGGGAGATCCTGATTTGGGAGTATCTTCGTTTGAACAAACTTTATACTTTTGATCACCCCTCGTGAAATTTGCTGCTGTGTACTGTGCCCGTCAGAGGAGCTGTCAGGGTTGCCAACAGCCGAAGTGACTTCCCAGACACCTCACCAGCCGAACCCCTGTGCCGAGAGGATCGGATGCACTTCATATAGGCCAGAGCAGCACAAGAAGCGTGATTCAGGGGATCTGGGTAACATGGTGGCGTTGAAAACAACCCCATTAAATCGTTCCAGTTCACAAATGTTGAATATTTTCACGTCCCTTGTGGACATAGAATATGTCGGCCTCGTGGTTAGAAATGTGGTGTTCCACGACGTCGAGACAATATGGTGAAATAATACTTCAAAATCACAGTTTTCACACAAATGTTCGCCACGCTATCACTGGCGTGAATAATACGACGATTGCACACACCAGGGTGCCTTAATTAATTACGATGCACACCGATACTATATTCCCTCGCCTCGTGGGCGGACTGTTACCTCGTCCTTAGGACGGAAAATCAAAACACGTCCAGCATGGACGGATCCAAAACTAGGTTGTGTCGTGGCTTGACTCTGCCTGCTGGGTCACAGTGCATACTGGAGTCATTGAGCAACTAATTCCTACTAATTCTCCAGAATGTTTAAAATATGCAGAAGTACATTATGATATACTCTGAGCCTTGTGAAGTGTAGAAAAAAAATTAATAGGTACTGAGATAAATAATTCAGAGATTCCTTCGAAGTCAAGATCACTTCCTTTATCATATCCAGCCATGTGCTGAACTCCGGGTGCGTTCTATGACAATGCATGACATTTTCAAATGAGCCCCAAAGAAAATATCACTGAGCATGAGCTCAGCGGGCTCAGTACTCAATTAATTAGTTAATTCCATCGCTATGATCTATCACTTGCTATAATCTATAGCATCAAGCCTCTTGCAGCCTGAGGTTACTATTTAACGAGTGGCTGTACATGGTTAAGTTAATCCCACTTTATCCACCACATTTATTGCTGGGGATTATTACACCACAAACGATATTTCACATTACTTACTACACGGTCAATCATTCTAGGTACCGTACTCAGGATAAAACCACAAATTAATAAAACATAAAAGAGATCCATTTTTGTCCTTTTTCCGAATAAATTTTATCAGTGTGTTGGCGTGCCCATTCACCAAGACCTATAATACCGGACTATTGTTAGCCTGTTTCCACAGTGGAATGCAAATGGACAAAGCAATTTGTATAGAAGTGAATGCAGTTTGGATCATTGATGTATGGGCATACGCAAATGAAAGAGAATGGTTTTGCGATACAGTTCATAGCCAACACATTCCACTGACTTTTTTTTCCTGGTGTAAGGCTATTACTGTCGGCTTTAGAGCGTCACTCTCATAGCGATATGTGCTCGCTATCGCACACGACCTGAATATATATTTTCCTTGAGGGCAATGTTATATTCATGTGCTTTGCATATGTCTGATCCTTCTTTCTCCATCCTCCGAGTAGCAGCCAGTTCTGTTGGCACTTTTAGGAACTCCCAGTTATTCCTTGGCATCATATGGCCTATTTTAAATAACTTTTTATCATTTCAAATGATCTTGTCGACTTCATCGTTATGCTTAGGTCTACCGTTATGCGTCACGGTTACTGCGTGCATGACGTCATCATGTTGTTCAGTGCATATGCACCGAGTCTGAGTTTACTGCTGGGGTCTGCCGTTATGCGAACGGAGACGGCAAGTGCGTGACGTCATGCATCCCCGCGCGGGAAGCCTAATATAAAGGGCAATGGAGTCTGTTGAGTCTGAGTTTACTCCTGGGGTCTGGCGTTATGCGAACGGAGACGGCGAGTGCGTGACGTCATGCATCCCCCGCGCGGGAATCCTAAGTTAAAGGGTAATGGAGTCTGTTGAGTCTGATTTTACTCCTGGGGTCTGGCGTTATGCGAACGGAGACGGCGAGTGCGTGACGTCATGCGTCCCCCGTGCGGGAAGCCTAAGTTAAAGGGTAATGGAGTCTGTTGAGTCTGAGTTAACTCCTGGGGTCTGGCGTTATGCGGTACGGAGACAGTGAGTGTGTGACGTCATGAAGCAGAGTGCAAAGAGTGCAGAGCCTTTCTAACATGTGTAGCATTTGTAGCATGCGTCCCTCAGACTGACTGTATCTTTTTTTTTAAATCGAAATTTAATGTTTTTCAGTCGGTGAACACGATTGTACCCAATTGTTCCCTAATCCTGAAAAAAAACAACAACATTAGATTAATAAATACACTGGGATGGCCAGCTTCGATCGTCAAGCGATCATCATTAGATCCTTTACACTTAGGCTATTAAATCGATGTCTATAAGTATGGGTTATAGCCTAATATTTACAATATACACACTTATTTAGTTGCATTCGTAATTAAGCTAGCACAACTAGTCTGTCTGTTAAGTACTCAGCCCGGAGGCTGGTTGGATCCTCAAAAAGTGCCACTATCGGTTATGTGGGCTGAAACCCACAAAAACCAAATCTATGATTTTATTAAACACAATGTGTACAATCACGTTTATCACCACTCTGTCATTTCTGCGATTAGAGATTGAGACCTGCTTACACATTACACTAAGTGGTATTTGGGGCATGGATTATTGCAATTCCTGCAGACGCAGTCCTCCTTGGGTTCATGAAATGTCTCATTCTGACAGATCCTTCCATGGAACCCATGGGCAGCGAATCGCGTATACAGATGTCGAAGTTTGCAATTTGGTCCCTTCCAGATATCTGTCTTCATTGCTTCAGTCTCGTCGGCTTTTTTTCCGTCTCTCCTCGATGATGGTTTTATACGTTTGAGTTTCCGGTAGATCGAAGGAGTGCTTTATGTCTTCAATAAAGAAGGATTCCTGTGCTATTATATAGGTGTAGCTGTTCTTTGAGAATTTTGAGATAGAGAGAGCTCTCATAATAAATCTCGCTTTGACGCTCACTAGCTTTCTGAGGTTATTCACCGTGAAGTAGGGCCAAATTAATTGTATGCCATATGTGGCAGTCGGCATAACTTTAATTTTGAATAGCTTTAACGCTGTTGACAGAGATAGGCTTTGGAGTTTGGGAATGTCGTATGAGACTTTCGTTGCTGCCGTAGCTCTATAAAGAGGCGTACTAAGCAAGGTGAGAAGTGAAGTAGTTTGTCATTGCTTTCCACACTGAGTCGGTATAGCAGTACCAATCCTACAAGTAGAACCTTTCACAGCATCCACAGACACTAGTTGTGCACTGAGGCCATCCCTCAACACAACCATACCTCAGCAGCTTCCATATAATCACACCCATGAATGAGACTGAGATATCGGTGAAAAGCCACATTTTACTCTAGCCTGTGCCAACAGACAAATGCAAGAATACTGCATCCATCTCAACTAGTCAAGATATGTGTTGTTGTTGTTGTTGTTGTTGTTGTTGTTGTTGTTGTTGTTGTTGTTGTTGTTGAGATACTGATGGTGATTGACCTTCAAGTTTGCTTGCTTAGTGCGATTATGTGATTGCCATTAAATGGTCAGGATATTGTGAATTGTCACTTAGCTGTTTGAGGAAAGTCTGGTTCGTTTCCGCGAAGCTGTTACCTCCCGCTGCCTGCACTGAACTATTTTATTATTCAAAAACAAACTATTATTATTCATTACTTCATTCATTTATTTCGTATCGTCCTTCTATGGACCGTGTCATTCCAACTGTCTCATTCTTCAGGCTTTGATGTTTACCCATTCGTTCTCGGTTGGTTTCCTTCCTTTCCTGTGTCAATATCTTTCCCGTTTTCAGCTTCGGTCTCCCTTGAAACCTTTGGCATGCTTGAAGTTTTCTCTTGAGATGGATGCGCTCCTGAACGCCATTTGATGTAATCCCAACTTCTTTGAGATCTCTATCCAGTTCAATGAACCAGGCCCATTTGGTTCTCTTACCTTGAAAGTAAGTAATGATGTTATTGGTCTATCTCGATGGGCTTATTCGCTTCACATGTTCATAAAAGTTATTCCTTAATTTCCGGATGGCGTCAGTTATCTTCAAAACATGAGTTTTCAGTTTGTGGTTATTGCCATCTTCTATGTTGTCCATTATCTTTAACGGGACCCAAGATCTTACTCGAAATAGTACTTCCTATGGCCTCCAGATTTTTGACCAAACTCCTTTTGTTTATCGCGGGGCATTGGGAAGCGTACAGGATCTCCGGACGGATGTTATAGACACCCTCGGTTAAATGGTAAGCCATCTACATTTTGCTCATGCACGATGCGAAGGCTTCTTTCTCTGATACATTGGGTATTAATACTCCCAAGCATTTAAACTTCATTATTCGCTTGATTTTTAGCCTATTTTCATTTATGAAAAAAAGGTTGATGAGATCACCATTTGTCCGTGTGTGTACATCCGTGTGTTTGTGTGCCCCCCCCACCCCCCGCCTAATAATTTCTAATTGGCTCAATCGATTTCAAAGAAACTCGGTAAGGTCATAGTACTATTTTGGCCGACCCCGACCGTGCCCTTGAAGTTCGTCTCGCCAATCCAACATGGCGGCTGTGCGAAATATTACAACGGCATTCTATAGCCTATCTCCGAAACTAATACTTATATCACCCTGAAATTGTTTACGGTAATAAAGGGCACTACTAGAAGTTCACCTATGTGACTTTCAAAAACCTGTTAACTAAAAAACGAACATGACGGCCAAGCGAAGTTGAAACATTAAAATAGACTTTTCTCGCTATTTAATCATCCGAACCCAATGCAACTTGGTACAGCAAAAGACTATGAATGTAATGCACTGACATCTGATAGAGTTAAATTGTTAATATTATCTCAAGATGTCGGATGTGCGAAATTATAAAATTAAGTTTTTAGCCAATTTTCATTTATGAAAAAAAAAATAGGCTTATGAGATACATTTTGTCCGTGTGTCTGAGTGTGTGTGCGTGTGTGATTCATGTGTGTGTGTTTGTGTCCCCTAATAAAATCCAAACGGCTGGAGCGATTTCAATGAAACTCGATAAGTTCATAGCACTATTTCGGCCGACCCCGACCGTGCCCTTCAAAGTTTGTTACGTCTCACCAATCCAACATTGAACATTAAAAAAATCAGTTTGATTGATGTAATAGATTCGTAGATATTGAGAACCATCTAAATATTTCGGAAAGTCGCCATGTTGGATTGTTATATGTATAGGCCATAGAGTCATGTACCATTAAAGGAAAATTATTCAAACTTTCACTTCGGTCGCATGATTACGGCAAAAGAAATAAAAACTTAATTTTAAAATTCGCACAGCCGCCATCTTGAGGTTATGTAAACAATTGAACTAAATTAGACGCCAGTGCATTACAATGTGTATAAACATTTGCTGTACCACGTTTCATTGCATTTGGTTCATTAAATCGCGAGAAAAGTCTATTTAAGACTTTCAAATTCGCTTGGCCGCCATGATCGTTTTGTCGTCAACAGGTTTCTGAAAGTCTCGTTGATGAATTTGCAGTAGTGCCCTTTATCTCCGTTCAAAATTTCAGGGTGGTACCGGTAATTGTTTCAGAGATATAGAATGCCGGTGAAATATTTCGTACAACCGCCATCTTGAGGTTATGTAAACAATTGAAGAAAGTTAGATGTCGGTGCATTACAATATGTATAAACTAGTACTGTACCATGTTTCATTGCGTTTGGTTGGTTAAATCGCGAGAAACGTCTATTTAAAAGTCGCAAATTCGCTTGGCCGCCATGTGGGTTTTGTAGTTACCAGGTTTTCAAAAATCACTTAGGTGAACTTCTAGTAGTTCCCTTTATCACCGTACAAAACTCCAGGGTGACAATGGTAATTGTTACGCAGATATTGAATGCTGGTGAAACATTTCGCACAGCAGCCATGTTGGATTGGTGCGACGTAACAACATTTTCAGGCCACGGTCGGGGTCGTCCGGAATAGTGCTATGAACTTAACGAGTTTCATTGAAATCGCTCCAGCCGGTTAGATTTTATTAGGGGGGAGATGGGGGACACACACACGAATCACACACATACGCATATACACACAGACAGACACAGGGACAAAAGGTGATCTCATAAGCCTATTTTTTTTCCATAAATGAATATAGGCTAAAAATACGTATTGTACTCTGAAAGAAAGGGTATATCTTAGCTCCAACGGTCCATTTCGTTTTCGTCTCTAACCAACTTCACAATGTCGATAATACCTTATTATAAGGAACCAGTCGTTTCCTAAAGAACTAAATAGCCTATTTGCATATATTCTACCGGCATTTCCATTTAAACCCTCTCCCGCCGGGCGTGTCATTTTGTGATAAATATCTTACGTAATGTTTAATTCAGGTTAGGGTGCATAAATACTTGTTTCCCGCCAAATGTAAATAGGCACAATTTGTGTTGACACACTTGGGTAGATTATTAGCTTGGGAATAACCTAATCCCCAAGGGAAGATGACAAAGAAAAAGAAGTGGGTTTCGGACTGGAGAAAATGGATGGAGAAATAGGACGAGAGTCCAACATAAGTTATAATTTTAACTTTAAGTTTACTCAAAGGCAGCTGCCACAGCAAATCCGCTCTCCGATACCTAAAGTGGGTAGGGACCTGGGCAAAGCTAACGGGAAACGCAGCTGGAACTTGGGTTGTTTGCAAGAACGTTGCTGTAGTGTATTCCCTCTCAAGCATACATATGCCTACTATGGGGAAGGGTGGTGGTCTGGCAAGACAAAGAGTAACGGATTTATTGTGTATCTGTTCAAAGGAGTTTGTTTCTAAACAGGTAATTTGAAGAGTGCAAATAATTTGAATCAGCTTTGATATTTTAGTTTTTGAAATTGTAGAATTTCGAAAGAGCGACCGAATGCTTCCAAGAAGGATAGGGGTAAAGCAATTATACCCTTGAGAATAATTTTGGTTAGTGTACCAATAGTTGCATTTAGAAATGACTAAGCTTTTCCCCAGCGAGGTGCCGACTAAAAGTTTAGAGAATGAGAAACACTTATATTTTGAAAAACCAACCATAAGTGTTAGAGAGAATCTCCACAAGCAGGAAGCTGGCGTAGCGAGCTATGCTTGCCTTACTGGCCAGTTAGAATTAGCTATTAAAGCTAAGAGAGACTTTACTAAGTTACCAAATAAGAGTTCTTGCTCAAATGCAACAAGTGGTGAAATCCCTATCAATAGATTTATTTTTATTAAATAGGAAGAATCAAGGAAGACAGGATCTTGCCTAACCGTTAAGTTAGAGAAATGATAAAGCGAAAAACAAATCTTTAATTTATTTAACAATGTAAAAGGAAGAAGTTTTTGTAACAAATATATAATTTTGATTTTTATAAACAATTGGGGTCGCAGACCTCCGAAAACATCTAAAGCTTGCGCCAGGCAATTGATAA
The DNA here is from genome assembly GCA_946902985.2 of Meconema thalassinum. NCBI lineage: Eukaryota > Metazoa > Arthropoda > Insecta > Orthoptera > Tettigoniidae > Meconema > Meconema thalassinum. The sequence continues at coordinate 145,362,261 of OX336391.1, forward strand.
TTCTTTTGGTTTTAAACCTTTTATATGCTTTAAAATCTTCGTAAGATTTTGAAATGACGAAGATAAATAAATGAAAAATTTGAAGATAACTGACGTAATTAAAGTTGAACAATAAATCAAGTGCAAGGTGTGTACTTTAAGGATTTCTAGGTAAGTATCTTAGAAAGAATAACAACTTCGAAAGTAACAACAACAAAAAGCAGGAAGAATAAAATATAAGTTTCGATAACTTCTTGCATTAATACTGAACCACTTTTAAAGATTATACAAATAGGGCAGGTCACTTATTGTGAAACCTGAAGAGAACAATTGAAAGGAAGTTTCTAGAACTCCTATGTTTAAGTAGGGATCACGAGAAAAATGGGGCAAGTTTCCCTTTCGTGAAACCTAGAGATAACTCACTTTTGAGTGGAAAGAATTGGATTCCCTCATTAGAAGGGAGAAACAATATAATTTAAGACGTGTACTAGACACGAAGTTTTACAGACATTAATTCGTTATGCATGTGGCAAATAAGGGAGGGTACTTATGAAGTGACACCTCATTGAAAAAAGACCTAAAGTAACAATTTTATTATTTTGGTTTGTTAGTAAAGGGTTTGGGAAAGATCAAATGGGATTGTGGAAAAGTGTTCATGGCCGTATTTATAGTACTCGGACGAGCGCGACGCGGATGAAAAGTTGAACAGGCACTGTTTTCACTATAGTCTGTTGATATAATTGAAAAGTTCACTGTAGTAGCACAAAAGTTGATAGCAAGGAAAGTTATTGCAATGGTGGAAAATAACTAGTTACACTAGATTAGCTAGAGTCTATTGCTTGAGAAACTTGTAGGTTATAGTTGAATGCACAGAAAATCCCAACGGAGGAAGAAAAATTAGATACTGATTAGCAGTTCATAAGGAAGATTCCTTAGGTTGAAAAAGTATTCCCATATGTGAGCAGAAAGTACATGACAGTATAACTGGTAGATAGAGTGTAGGTTCTGGAAGGTTCCAGAGCAATGATCAGTTGTTTAAAATGGGGGAGAGTCCCTCGGCGGAAAGCTAGATTATATTGACAGTGTGTATTTTAGAAATATCCCTCGATGTGAGATAACATCTCCGGAAATCTTTCATTTAGAAAGTTAGACTTGATAGTTTGAGTTTGATCAAGAAGATCTCTTGAAAGCAGTTATTATCACATAGCAACTTGCACTGTCTATACAATCCAAATAAAGCATTGAGCCTTTAAAAAGCGATGAGAATGAGGTTAAAACCTGAAGTCGGTACTTATCTTTGCTTCATGAAGAAGGCGATGTTCCTGATGACGGTTGGTACTAAAATTCAAACATGGCGTCGAAATTTAAAAGTTTGCCTCTAGAGTTGAGGAGGCGAGCTTTAGTTAAGCTCTAACTGACTGGGTCGACTTCCGACGTACAAGTGGGACACACTCAACGGAGCGCGGAGGGACCAGGGAAGGGAAAAAGAGTGGGGGTAGGAGACAAAAGGAATATATATAAGAATAGCCAACTTAACAGTTATAAAAATCTTCTTGATGAAATGGTCTTCAAAGAGTTGATAGTAGGAGTCACTAGCGCAGCCTGGAGGGTGAAAAAGTAGACGAAGTTCTCTTGATCACGGAGATGATAGCTGGCAATGGCGACGAGATCTGGTGGCTAGATTGATAAGGAAGTCCTCTTGTACAGGGAAGAATTGAGGAACTTCAGAGATTCGCTGCTAGATGACGCTAGGTGGGTCATGGAAGATACATATCTAGAACAGACTTACAGGTAATATGAGAGACATATACCAACAAAGAGAAATCAGGAGATCGCTGTTGGTGTTTGAGAAAAAGGAAGGGATAAACTAAAGCAAAGAGAAGCAAAAGCTTACTCTATCTTACCGTGTATTCCAAAGAATACACCACCACTGGAGAGCTTTCTGTATTATTGTAAACTAGTTGCTAATGCACTCATCTTGCAAAAGAATAATCAATATATATAATACGCTAAGGTTTATGTTTCACAAAACTCAAGCCCCTAAACCAGAGGGTGGTTAGTACCAAAATCTTCCAAATCGTCTCAATAGTACAGAAAACAAGTAGTTCCGTGAAGAACTATACAGCCTATTTTCATATAGCCCACTTATTGCAACTATCAACATACACAATTTCAGTTTGATTGCTGTAATAGATTCGTAGATATTGAGAACCGACTAAATAATTCGGATGGTCGCCATGTTGGATTTTATATATGTAGGTCCTAGAGTTATGTACTGTTACATGCAGATTATTGTGTACGTGTAGTATTCAAACTTCAATCGCATAATTAGGACACTAGAAGTTACAAGGAGATTTTAAAATTTCGCACAGCTGCCATCTTTAGGTTATGGAAACAATTGAAATAAATTAGATGCTAGTGGATTACCATTCGTATAAGGATTTACTGTACCAAGTTTCACTGCTCTCGGATGGTTAAATTGCGATAAATGTCCATGTGATTATTTATACTTCGCGGCGCCGCCATGTTAGATTTGTGATCACCAGGTTATTTAAAGTCCTATAAGTGAACTTGAGTTCATAGCCCCTGTGAACAATAAAAAATTCAGTTTGATTGCTACAATAGATTCGTAGATATTGAGAGCCGTCTAAATATTTCGGATGGTCGCCATGTTGGATTGTTAAATGTATAGGCCATAGAGTCATGTACCATTATAGGAAAATTATTGGGTAGGTTCATTATTCAAACTTTCACTTCGATCGCATGACTACATCACAAGAAATAAAAACTTAATTTTAAAATTCGCACAGCCGCCATCTTGAGGTTATGTAAACAATTGAACTAAATTAGATACCAGTGCATTACAATGTGTATAAATATTTCCTGTACCAGATTTCAGTGCGTTTGGAGCATTAAATCGTGAGAAAGGTCTATTTCAAATTTTCTAATTCGCTTGGCCGCCATGTTTGTTTTGTATATAACCGGTTTTTTAAAGTCATATAAATGGACTTCCAGTAGTGCCCTTTATCTCCGTACAAAACTTCAGGGAGATAACGCTAATAGTTTCAGAGATACAGAATGGCGGTGAAATATTTCGCACATCCGCCATCTTGTGGTTATGTAAACAAATGAACGAAGTTATGTGTCGGTGCATTACAATCTATATTAACATATACTGTACCAAGTTTCATTGCGTTTGGTTGGATAAATCGCGAGAAACGTCTATATAAAAGTCGCAACTTCGCTTGGCCGCCATGTTGGTTTTGTAGTTACCAGGTTTTCAAAGATCACATAAGTGAACTTATAGTCGTTCCCTTTATCACCATACATGATGTCAGGGTAATATCGGTAATCGTTTCGGAGATATTGAATGCTGGTGAAATATTTCGCACAGCCGCCATGTTGGATTGGTGAGTCGTAACAAAATTTTAAGGGCACGGTCGAGGTCGCCCGGAATAGTGCTATGAACTTACCGAGTTTCATTGAAATCGCTCCAGCCGTTTAGATTTTATTAGGGGGGGACACACACACGAATCACACACACACACACGCACACACACACGGACAAAAGGTGATCTCATAAGCCTATTTTTTCAAAATTGAAAATAGGCTAAAAATCTTGCATTCTTGAAACGTCAACGAAAATATATGTATTTGTTTATAAAGTGCTTTTAAACAAATAAGGGAGTGTATGTAATTTGTATTTACTATCTTGAAAGTAGCAGGATTTGGAAGAGAAACAGGGGGAATTAGAGGAATACGTGGCAGAGATTGGACTGACGATTAATAAGTCGAAAACAAATTATAGGCTATGCTAATATCTAGGAGAAAATTATAATGAGTTAGCGAAAAATATGAAACTGAATGAGAAAGAATATTAACGCTGTAACACATTTAAATATTTAGGGCCAATGATAGCTAAACACAATGAGATGAGAGAAGAAATACGTGCGAAGATAGCAGCTGGAAATAAGAGTTAATTTCCTTTAAGAAATGTTTTTAAAACAAGAAACCTTAGTAGAAATCTGAAGATGACTATATATCGTTCGGTAATGAGACCTGTGGTGATGTATGGTTCGGAGTCTTGGACTATGACACAAGGTGATGAGGTATTGTTAAGAGATGGAAAAGGAAGATACTCAAGTATATGTACCAGTAAAAGAGGGTGAATTCTGGCGAATCAGGAATAATATGGAGATAAGAGACTCGTATGGTAATCCGGATGTAGTAGTGGAATATAGATTAATAGACTGCGTTGTTTGGGACATCCAGAATGAATGACAGAGAACAGCATGGTAAGGAAGGTCTTTGATGGGAAGCCAGGAGGACGTCGTGTGAGGGGAAGATGTAGGACAAGTTGGCTGGATAACGTGAAGGAGGATCTGAGAAAGATGGGAGTCAGAAGTTGGAGAACCAAAGCAGTCAACAGGGAAGAAAGAGTGGAGATTGTCCAGGTGGCCAAGGTCCTACAATGGCTGTAGCACCGAGCAGTAAAGTATGGAATTTGTGTGATAAACTGTACTATTGTGATGGCTGTACTAGTGTGTACATTTGTAATTAAGGTGAGGATTGGGAAGGAGGAACCCATGGCCTTAACTTAAGAAACAAACCTAGCATTTGCATGGAGTAGAAGTGGGGAAACCATGGAAAACATTTCCAGGATTGCTTAGAAGGGAATCAAGCCCTCCCCTTCTCAGTTTTCCCTCAAGAGGCTGAGTGTACCCCGTGTCAGCCCTCACACCAGACAGGGTGACAGCCAAGAACACTAGCTGGTACACCTCGAGGTGGTCAGTTTAGTTTGAGTTGTAGGTTTCATCTTTATTTTTCAGTATCACCCGAACCAGCAGGGGCCGATAGCCTCGATGTAAGGCCCCTTAAAACAACATATTATCATCATAAATATTAACAATGCTGAAATTAATTCAAACCAAAACACAGATTCAAAGACAGTCCACACTGCCTCACAATGGTTAAAATACTAACGAAGGATTTAGCGCAAGTTGCGATCGCAATTGCAAAAAAGTTTTGGTTTGCATGTAAGAGTTTAACATATATGGTTCATTACAAATAAGTGCACAATATTTGCCATGGACAATTATACTGTACCTTACAAGCATGCACATTTCAGTCACCGAGTTCAAATCTGCGTTGTTAGTACCTCTGGGCAATAGATTATGAGGATGAACATACCCACAGAGTATAAATTGCCGGAAACAGAGTTGCTTATCACATTAGGAACACTTCATGAATTTATTAAGCAGTCTTCCGAGTCACACTGCATATGGACGTCAAAAATACGGTCGGGCGGTGTTTTAAACCTTTCTGGTCTGAAGTCATAACTTCCGGCAGCAATGCCAGCTGTACATATCACAAAAGAAATGAAAGCTGAACTCAACACGTCAAATATTTGTATCCCTATGCTGAGTTATATTCGTGTTTCTAATTTACATTTTATTTATTTTCTGTTTAGATACCTAAATGATTTCTTACATCTTTTTAAATAAGCATTGCAAAATCAATATTAAAGTAATAACTCAGCCATGATGCTTATCATCATCATCAACGTCATCGCATCATCATTAGTTTCTGTGTTATTAGTGTTTGTATTTCCGTATTAATTTCTTATTTTAGCAATAATTAATTAATATAATTTTTCCTACGCCATGCTTACCTGCCATTATATGTTTTGTGATTGGATCTGAAATGTATTCCTGTTAGATTTAAGTACCATTGTTTAGTTCTGCTAATAATGTAATAATGTATTAATAATTGTAAAATCTGGTTAGATGGAAGAGAGGGCCCAATTGCCCTAATCTTGCCAGACAAAATAAATCTATATATCTATCTGCCTATCCATCCAGCTACAGTCCAATAACATCCTTCAGTAACTCTTTCCTCGTGACGGCAGAAATTGTATATCCGGAAGCTTTGGTCACCACAATTATTGAAGTTGTGAGAATGATAGAATAGGGTACCCTTTGTTGCGAATTTGATGTTCATTCTCGTAATCTCTTGCCCAGAGCTACAAATGACCCATTTTTTTTTAACTCAGTGACTGAACATTCGCATTATGGTAAGGTGCAGTGTAATTGTCCATGGCAAATATTGTGCGCTTATTTGTAATGTACATGTAAAACTTTTACATGCAAATCAAAACATTTTTGCAATTTATTGCGATCGCAACTTGCGCTAACTCCCTCGTTAGACCGCTCCAGGCTCGGCCAAATAATTTGTGATTTGGTTGCGGGAATGTAATGCCTTATCGGCACCTCTTCTTCTTGAGTTTACGCTGGAGTTCTCATTGTTGATATTACTGGCAGGCGCGCTCTGTCTTTACGATTTAATTTCGTGAACGAGGTAAGCCAGGGGGCGAACAAAGCCGTATTGTCTCCCTCGCGAGGATAAAGGGGCCACGGTTACGGATTACCTCTTGGCGCAGCCTGAGATTAAGATAGAAGGAACTTAAATTGGATATGCGCTGCACTGCACAGCACCGGCCAGGTAGAATACAAAGGGCTTGATGAATACCCACCAGTGTGCAAACATTACTACTCTTCATTTCATCCCCCCCCCCCCCCACGACAGCAGTGGCTACGCTGGCTAAAGTGCAGCGTTAGGTTAAGGGGGCAAGATCTCAGCTGACTCGGTAGACGCGTGGTTTCGAGCCCCACCGTCGGCCGTCCTTCAAATGGTTTTCCGTGGTTTCCCATTTTCAACACTAGGCAATTGCTGGGGCGGTACCTTCTGACAGGCCACGGCCACTTCCTTCCACACCCTTCCCCAGTTTCATTCATCTTCATCCAGTCCATCTCTCATCCCGACGCGCAGGTCGCCCACGGGCGTCGAATAGAAAGACCTGCACTCGGCCTCTCAGTAGGCCACACGACCAAAGAAACCCTCATCCTCCTAGGGGCTCACAACCTGTGGGACGTGCGTTGGCGACCATGGGACCCCAGCTGAGTCCGGCATTGCTTCTAATCCTTTCAGTTATCATTCCTGTCGACCTCCATTGGTCAACATTTGTTCTCTTCCGCCTTCGACGGTATTAGGATATCCGAGGCCTAGGGAGTATTTCCCTTTCCCGCCTTAATTAGCCCTTGTCTCATCTCTCTTGATACCCTCATTCTTCCAGGGGTCAGCCTTCTTTTTCTTTTCATGATATCTCCTGCCTTCTGCACAAGGCCCTCAAAGAGGCAGAGTGTGTGTAGCCACACCACTTCTGGTGCATCCTGGATAGTGCTACACCCTCAAGGGCTTACGGCTGGTGAGTTGGAAGTTAGCAACCCCAAGGGATTCCTGAGCTGGATCCACTATTCCCCCCTTTTTCACGGAATTTGGGGTGGTCCCTGTCCTCTTTCCCTTTCCTATCTGCCTTCCATGGCTCTCCTTCCTTCAAAGCCCCTCAGTCCTCATTCTTGGTGGATTTACGGCATTTCGTTTCCTCCTTTCTATTATTCCTCTCCTTCGTTTTTTCTCATTTCTTCTTCTACTGTAGTACGTAAGTTAGTTGTTAAGTCAGGAGTTAGTTTTAGCTGTAGGATTCATGTAAACCTAATCATCTTTGATTTTCACTGTCACCCAAACCATTAGGGGCCGTTAACCTAGATGTTAGGCCCCTTAAAACAACAATTATCATCATCATCATAATCGTGCGGCTTCGGTGGCGTAGTCAGTAGCATGCTGAGATTCTATGCCCAAGATAGCGGGTTCAAACCCGGCCGAAGCCGTCGGATTTCTTAAGAGCGTTAAAAATCCCTCAGTATGCCTTCCTTCGGAGGGGAAGTAAAGCCGGCGGTCCCATGTCATAGATTTATGGCATGTTAAAGAACCTTCCACTAATTACATCTGTGTGAAGCTAAATTGTATAGGTTAGGCCTAAGAATGTAAACACCCTCTTAGGTTTCTACGTTCGTTGCCAAGAGCCAACTGCGGTGGCGTCTAGTAGCTAAGTTCTGAACTAGGCCTAGTAGTTGACGGTGGCGTTTGGTGGCAAAAGTAGGAACTATTAGAAAAATTCAAAGTTGCAGTCCTTACTTGAATTATAAAACACATACACACACTAATACAGCCATCACAATTAACACCGGTTATCAGACAGATTCTACACACACCCGAAGTACACGGGGCTAGATGACCGCGTTGTCGCAGCCCCTAAACTGAGGAACCAACCAACCAACCATCATAATCATCATCATCATCATCATCATCATTCGATCTGACACAATGAATTCCAAGTCGCTTCCCTGGTGCATTAGTGGCTCCTAAGATTGTACTAAGATTGCTTGTTTGATATCCAGCCGAAGAACTTGAAGGGTGGGAAGAATCCTCGGAGATCCACGTCGTACGATGAAAGATCATAAAATAACTGTTGTTGTTGACTAATTTAGGGGTTTTGCGACATCGTTGTCATGTAGCCCCGTGTACTTGGGTGTGTGTGTGAGTGTGGAGATTGACTAATAACCTGTGTTAATGTGATGGCTGTATTTGTGTGTGTAGTTGTAATTCAGATGAGGATTGGGTAGGAGGTGGTTGTGGCCTTAATTTAGGAACCATACCGGCATTCACCTGGAGTAGAATTGGGAAACCACGAAAACCACTTGCAGGATGGCTAAGGTGAGAATGGAACCCACCTCTTCTCAGTTTTGCCTCACGAGGCTCAGTGAACCGCATAGCAGCCCTCGGACCAGAATTAAATTTCTTGGCAGAGTCAGGTATCGAACCAGGGGCCACTGCGGTGAGAGCCATAATGCCCAGCGACTCGTAAAATAAACTCTCACATCACTTTTAAATCTCAGCCACACTTCACCCCATAGAGTTCCTGTTTCACTGCTAGGTCGCAGTGCAGGTGGAAAGTCTAAAAATGGGAGTAGTTTGACAAACCCGCGGACACTCGCGCTAGTAATAGCTATACCATTACTCGCGCGGGCTACATACGTAGCCCAAACAGTAATTCGGTCTCAATGACTTCTACCCGTTATTTCTGGTCTGTGTTTTAATAATATCCTAACACGAGGGCTGTGTTTTTTAAAGCTCCGATGGACTGAATAAAAATAACGTTTGCTTGATTTATTCTTATGTCTGAACATAATCGCCAAAACGATTGAAGCATTTGTCGTATCGTTACACCAGCTTTGCAATGCCCTCGGCAAAAAATATTCTGCCGCTACAGAGGTAGGTACCTCTGGACAGTCTCCTGAAGTGTTTCCTTCTTGGCGAGGCGTTGCTACTCAACCATGCCTTCAATTCTCGAAAAGGGTGAAAATCATTCACGACCGCACTGTGCCAACGTTACCATAGACTTTTTTCAAAGAATTCAAGTGTGAAGTTTTGGACCATCTGCCGTTTATTCCAAACCAGCACTGAATGATTATAATAATAATTATAATAATAGCGAACTGCGTGCTACCTCTCTTGAGGGTGTCTGGGCGGGAATACCAAGAGCCCGCTGATGAGCCAGCTTGGTGTCCTAGGTGAAACCCCACACAAGACATGGCACAAACCTAGAAAAATTGCTGAGTTTTAATTCACTGGCCGTGAAAGCCAATATACCATCTTAAGGGGTAACTATTACTAAAATTAACCACTCACTTACATACTAGACGAAGTGTTAAGAAAGGAAGTATAAGTTAAATAAATGACGGAAGGAAAGGAAATGCCCTCAGCCCTCGAAGAATGAGAATTAAGGGACTTGGAAGAAAGGAGAATCATGAAAGGCAGATAGGAATCGGAATGAGGAGAAGGTCCGCCGCAAAGACAATTCTTTAAGGAGAAAAACCGGACCCAGCTAAGGAATCCCTCGGAATCGCCAACTCCTAAACTCACCAGCTGTGAGCCCTTGAGGGTGTAGCACTATCCAGGGTGCACTATAAATGGTGGGGCTACACACACTCTGCCTCCTTGTGGGCCTTGAGCAAAAGCAAGAGAAACCATGAAAAGGAAAAAGGAGTTTCATCTCCTCTTATGAAGCGAATTGTTCACCTCCTGGGTGCTCCTTCAAGTGAGAAAACAGGTGAAAGCCACTTGGAGCGAGGTCCGGCCTGTAGGGAGGGTAGTCAATGACGTCCCAGCGAAACCGCTTCAACAGGTGGTGGTCTTCTGGGCTGCCTGAGGTTGCGCGTTTTCATGAAAGAAGATGACGCCACGGTGAGAGGTTCCGGACTCGGTTACATGATTCGCCCACAGAAACCGCTTAACTGAGCGAGTATCTTCGTGAGACCAGATTTCCAAACGAGTCGTCATTAGTTGTTTACCTACAACTAGCGCTGTAGGTGGCAGTTGGATGAAACTCTGCTCAGTTACCAACCTCATGTATTCGAATTACCTATACTACTAATTTCTCTATAACAGACGAAACCCCTGCAATATCGGCCTGGTAACCTTAATTTCTGATCATGCCTCATATTATTATTCCGATGTTGGAAAACTGCTTGAATAAATGCGGCCTGCGACTTAACGTTAGAAAGGTTGGTTGGTTGGTTCCTTAGTTTAGGGTCTGCGACAACACGGTCATGTAGCCCCGTGTATTTTGGGTAAGTTATGTGTAGAATCTGTCTGATAGGCTAACCGGTGTTAATTGTGATGGCTGTATTAGTGTGTGTTATCTGTTTTTAATTCAAGTAAGGACTGCAGACATTCAATTTTCAAGTAGTTCCTACTCTTGCTACGAAACGCCACCGTCAACGACAAATAGTTCTGAACTTGGTTACTAGGTGCCACCGCTCCTGGCGACGAACCTTGGAACTAAGAGCGTTAGTCAAATCTAACCTATAATTTAGCTTCACACAAGTGTAATTAGTGGAAGGTTCATTTACATGCCATAAATCTATGACATGGGACCGCCTGCTTTACTTCCCCTCGGAAGGAAGGCATACTAAGAGATTTTTAATGTTCTTAAAAAATCCGACGACTTCGGCCGAGTTTGAACCCACGACCTTGGGCATAGAAGGTCAGCATGCTACCAACTACGCCACCGAAAGACTGAGTACGGTATCTAGAGAGACAAGTCAATTTGCTTCGACGACGTTGAAATTAATGTACATATCTGAATTTAAATATATGAAGATTAACATTTCTAAGACGAATATTGTCTTGGTAGGAAAAGAAATAAAGAAAATCGAGTGCCAGGTAGGAGGAATTAAATTGGAGCAGGTGGAACATTTTAACTACATGGACTGTGAATTTTCTCAGGATTGTAATTTTGGGGAAGAAACTAGAGTCGAGGTATAGAAAATCCAATGCAGTGAGCTCTCAGTTGCCATCCCTCCCTATATTATTCTGCTAAGGTCCCATTCCAGTTTTGTACCGAAAATAAGGTCCCATTAACACCAACCAACACATATGGGGTACCTACAGGTTCAGCATAACCCGATGCGTAAGCGAAACGCACTTACTTACTCTTTAAATGCCTCACAATTAAATAAATACCTTAAAACATGTATATTTACAATGAAATAATGAAAGAATGCAACACGGTAACCATGGTAACAGAATCTCACAGGTCCATCTATTTCTGTAAGACGCAATGCAATTCCAATTATTACATTACTGGGAATGTTTCCAGACGGTTATAAGGTTATCACTGAACCAAAATAAGCTGTAAAATTCATCAATACATACAGTATAATGCGCTTAAGGGGGTTAAGGGGCACTCTAGATTTTTTTCACGCAATTTTCACGTGTGAGTGTGGTACGAAAGGTCTTTTTCACCCGACAATAAAGGGTCTCCGAAAACCACATTTAAAGGTCCTTAAATTAACAGTGTCTGTGATATTCTCAGAAAATTAACTTGGCTCTGATATACCTATGAAGGAATGACAAACCCCTAACCACTGCACCAGTAGCTGAATTGATAAAGTCTGATCATTCATACCAAGGATGAATCAGTCATAGCATTCATGATTGAGATTTTGCTAAGTGTACTCTTTACAACTAGAATATTCGCGGGCGAAGCCGCATAATGAATGCTGGGACAAAGAGGTGGGAGCAATGACAGTAAGGTAATCTTATGAACAGAAAAAGGCTAAGTTAGAAATGAACACGCTCGATACAGCTTTTCGTATGAGCTGACTCAGAAGGTGGGGTCAAGTGAAGAGAATGGGGGAGTAGAGATTAGTTCTGCTGGAGAGGACAAGTGGACCTAGGAGGCGACGGTTAGATTTAGTGTTGAACGATTTCAAATTGAGAGGTGTAGAAGCAGAAGAGTCCTCAGTGCTAACTGCTAAAAGGGCATCTTGAAGGCGACTTGCTCGCAAACAGAGGCTTGCAGACTAGACTGAACGCTCAAAGGCCAAACAGTCAAATGAAAATATATGTACTGTATGTATGTAAATATCTAGGATCACTTATTTAATCAGATGGTAACAAGCTCCCAGATATTCGAATGAAAATCAAAACTGCCTTTACAAAGTTGTTCCAATTCACTAGAGCCCTTTTCAACACGAGGATGTCAATATATCTGAAAGTAAAAAAAATATACCCAGCTCAGGTGGCAGCACGCTGGCCTCTCACCTCTGGGTCCGTGGTTCAAACCCCTTTCCATTCCATGTGAAATTTGTGCTGGACAAAACGGAGGCAGACAGGTTTTTCCCTAGGTGCTCAGGTTTTCCCTGTTACCAATTTCATTCCAGCAACACTCTCCACTATCATTTCATCTGTCATTCATTTAATCAGTGCCCCAGGAGAATGCGACAGGCTTTGGCAGCCGGCACAGTTGCTATCCTCGCCGCTAGATGGGGGCTTCATTCATTCCATTCCCTGACCCGATCGGTCGACTGGAAGCAGACTGTGGATTTTCATTTCATTAAACCAGTGGCACTGTATACAACCGAATGTTGCTAGGTAGAAGATTATTTATATATTTACCAAATGCGGTTTTCAGCTACTAGGTCCTGTCCTGTACATGAAGCACAGGCATGAAGTACTTAATCATTGTACACTGCCTAACATGAAAAAGGAAGGAAGGAAGATTGTATTTTTACGTGATCGTGAATCTTATGATTATGAGCCACGGGACCTCCTTTTTACGTGGAATCCGAACCACAGGACATGGCATTTCACATCGAAAATCTCACATGCATTGACCGGGAATCGAACCCGGACCGCCTTGGTGAGAGGCATACAGCTAGACCGCTGAGCCACCACGCCCCCCTGCCTTACATGAAAAGGCGTGGTGCATTAGGAACCCTAGAGCATAAAAGTAAAGTCACCGGCTATTTTTCTGGGAGTAATATTCCACAGTGAAGGAGACACTGTGTAAGATTACTTTCGTGTAGGTGGGTCTTTGTTCTTTCCACCGCGGTGAAAAGAAAAGAAGTCCCCTTGGCCCAGAACTCATTAATATTAAACCGGCAATATTCTGGTCTTCGTTCAAGACTCTCTCGTTTCCACGCCTAAAATTGTGTCACCACCAGGTAAATAACAGGATCTCATGAGACATCTGGAATTTACTTGAGAAATCCCATTTTAATAATAGACACGGTTTTAATCATGTAGCCTACATCTTATGCCAATAATAATTCGCTCAATTATGTGATTAACTGAAATACCAATTCTCGCGCGGGCCAGTTTTTGTCTTCCTTTCCATTTCTTAGTCTCCTAATAAGTTCGTATTCTAACCCATTAATTAATCGTGTTTCTACGGACTCGTTGTTGTTGTTTCATTTAGGGGCTTGGACATCGCGTTATTTCATCTCTGTGTACTTGCGTGTGTGTGGGAGGAAAATAAATTATGATAACCTTTGTTATTGTGGTTTCTGTAGAGGCGTGTGTATTTGAAGCTGAGGATGAGAAATGATGTGTCCGTGGCATTAACCCTCCGTCGGGCATACCTAATATGTGAGATTAAGAGGAAATACTTTTTCCCTCCCAGGCACGGGTTTTTCCATGAACGGTGGGGGCGTCACTTAATTTCCGCTCTCCCGCCAGTTCCATGAGGATCAGGTCGTCGTCATTGTTACAGGGCCCTTCGCTACTCAGTGGTGAGCCGATTCATCTAGCTAGGAGATAAAGTGCGCCCGATCGAGCAAGTATTAGCAATGTAAATGTTTCTTTAACACAGTTGCAGCACCTTGGAGAGCCTGGAAATGAACCCGGACCTCATGGATGATAAGAAAGTATGCTATAGCTTGAGTGGTAAGTGGTGAAGCTTCAAGGTCAATCCGACAGCTATGGACAAGGAGGTTTAAGTAAAGGGGGGGGGGGGGGGGGGGGGGACAGCGGCTGCAGTCACACTCCGTTCGCCGTGCTGTTGACATCTAGCTTAATCTCTACTTAGTATAAAACAAAATCCCCGATTTGTGTTTGTTACGAGTAAACTCGAGAACCACTGGATGGATTTTGATGCGGTTTCCTCCATTCTGTAAAGGGTATCTCGAGGATTATTTCTATAGAAAATAATTTATTTATGATCAAAGGAAGCCGAGCAGTAACGATTTCAGTGGAAAAGTCGAAAAAAAAACTGGCGTCCGAGCGCTTTGTAAGCTTACGCTGGGTAAACCGTTAAATGTATCTCAATACTATGAGTGTAAGAATTGTTCAGCATGAAAAGTTCTACAAAAAAGTGCGGGAGAGCATATGTCTATCTTCAATACATCGCCCACTATAAGTGTTTTTACGTTTTAATTTCTTCCAAACCTGTACATTCAACTACTGAGGCGACAGAGTACGAGCTAGCTAAGGGCGAGTCTATCATCTTTGTTACAGCCTAGCTAGCGGGCGAACCTATTGCCCCAGATATAGCCAGCAGCAAACCGTTGAGTCGTGTTGAGTTAATACTTCTGAGAAGGGTGGTTGTGTTTGGAGTTTCCCTGTAAGTGCAACTCGGGTTTTCTTCCGCAAAATTCACAGTCAAGTTAAGATTGGACGGAAGGGGAATTTGTGTTTCATGCACGTCGCCATTCTTAAATTACGTCTGACAAGAATATGTTGGACATGCATCTCCATGATAATATAACTAATAGTCCAGTCAGTGATTTTAACCCATCATGCCGAGACGTAATACGGATATTGGTCGTTGTTCATTGACACTGGAGAAAACAAGCGATTATCACGTAATGCATTCTCTCGGGCGAAGCCAGGTCGGGTTGCTAGTATATATATATATATATATTCAATCGTCTTGAGTTCGGCGCAGCTACGTGAGGGATGTCTCCTCCTTCGCTCCAGCTATCCATCAATCATAATGTATGGTGATCTTGAAACTTCACGACATACTGCCCAAGCTATAGCCATTACACCTCGAAGTAGCCTCTACGGAGTCAGGGATGAAATGAAGCGTATTGCCGTGTGATAGTGTTTCACATGAATTCTACCTAACAGCGCTGCTTATGTTAGCTGTATAAAACAGGTCCCTGAAGGCGGTATTGCGCCAGATGTCTGGTATAGCCGAGTACTGAAGCTGTTGTTGCACGCGCTACAAACAAAAACCCTAACACTTGTTATTTACCCGCCAGAGAAATAGGAAGTCTTTCGTATTTGTCTCTGGCCGGATTTAATAAAAGCAAGGAATCCAATATACTGTACATCCTTCCATTAGACTATGCTGCTCTTATTTGACTATACATTATTGCTACCAGCGATTCCACCTCCACAGGGGCGTTGGTGATGCCAAAATACACTTCTAATAGACCACCTGGTGCTGTAGTGGCTACCATTCTCGGCTGTCATCCCGGAGGTCTGTGTTCGATTCCCGGCTCTGCCAAGAAATGTTCATTCTCTTCAGAGGGCTGAAAGGGGGTACACTAAGCCTCGTGAGTAAAAACTGAGAAGAGGTGGGTTCGATTCCCATCTCAGCCATTTTGGAAGTGTTTTTTCCACGGTTTCCCCACTTCTACCCCAGGCAAATACTGAGATGACTCATAATTTAAGGCCACGGTCGTCTCCTTCTCAACCCTCACTTGACTCACAAATAAGCATATTGTTACGTGTTAGCCATGGTAACACTTTCGTTAAATATAGTACAGTGGGTAAAAGGACAACACAATGGTCCTTTTAAAGAAATAGTAGTTTTTATTGCAGGTCTAGCAAGTTACAGTTCACCAACAAAATAAACAGATACAAGCAATTAGTATCTCACTCTAGGTCCCCTCTTGTTTGGAACACTTCCCTTTCACTCAGCCATGCAGTTAATCCTACCGTAATGAGGTCCGGTCCTCGGCCAGAAATACCACAACTCTTCCTCTTCTCAATAAGCCACAGTCTGACACTCACTTGTTCTACCTGCACATTATCTCGCCGTCTGCTGGCTAGGAAAACAGTTCACTGGGTGTCGCAATCCTCACAGCACTTCACTGCAATAATCCTCTGTCGCACAGTGGAACACACTCATTCGTTCAGAAAAAACAGTCCGTCCCTCGCTGGTGAGGCCGCTTTATATAGCGGGCTGTTGACTCAATGAATGCTTCTAGAACAGACCAGGATTCACAGCTTCTCGAGATTTCCATCACTAGCTGGGTCACGAACATTCTGGTCCATCCCTTTTGTCCTCGCAGCCCCGTTGCGTAAGGCGCTGGTAACACACAGAGGCAGGGGATAGCCCAGGGCGGCTGTGACTCACGCGACGAGGCGACGAAACAAACTCGCAGCCGTAACACCATTAATACAGCCATCATATAAGACAGATAACACAGGCCTGCGATGAATAGAATACAAGGGAAGTGATATCTGAACTTTATGTCTTTTTCGGTGTTGATGTTGAAAACAGTAATAAAAAGGTTCTAACAAGTATCTTTTTCTTGAAGAATTCAATTGTTTTTGGGTTTTATGAACATTTACCGGAGATTGAACATAATAGTATCCTTGAGTAAATTAAATTTCACCAGTCCACCACACACGCACCTTAGACATCTTTCCAACTCACTGAATAATATACGAAGGTGGATCAAAAAGTTAGTTGCACTAACGCGCTGCAGCAGAGCGCTGTGTGTCGCAAACGTGGGCACAGCGGAGAAAGGGACAGACACTGCCCACACGTCAGTTAGGCAGGTCACTGTGGTGTCTCGTCTTGTATGGTGTGAATAGTGGCTAAAGCAATGGCGCGTCGACTGGACGTTCACTCCAAATATGAGGTGCGTGCGACAATCCGATTCCTATGGGTAAAACGGAAGAATTGCACGGACATTCATCGTGAAATTAGTGCTGTGTATGGGGAGCGGGCCATTTCCCGGCAAGGGATCGTAAACTGCTGCAGCGTTTCAAGTGGAAGGTCTGGAAACATCCACCCTACAGTGCCGACCTAGCGCCATATGACTTTCGTCTGTTCGGTAAGCTCAAAACGGAGATCGGTAGTCGACGTTTCCAGACCGATGAGGAGGTGAAGGCCGCTGTCTCCGAGTGGTTGCAGAACGCTGGAGGAACTTTCCATGTATCCGGCATCGACAAGTTGGTTGTGCGTTCGCAGAAATGTTTGGAGTCTCTTGGAAACTATGTGGAAAAGTGACGTTACATTTTATGTCATTATAGGCATGTTGCTGTTGTATAGGTGGTGTAATAAATGGCCATAACTGGGAAGTGCAAGTTATTTTTTGATCTGCCCTCGAATCAATGTCAAAAATAATATTTACACTATTGTTTACAGAAGAATTGCTAGCACCAGCTCTGGGAGAAGTACATTTCCTTGAAGAGGCACTTTCATTGAGATTAGGTGTATTACCACACGGTACATCCGCTGGAGTTGTAATTACACGTTTGTTAATAATCTTGCCATAAAAACTCCGCTTTTTAGTATTATAGGAAGATTTTCTCTTTCCCATGTTTCACTTGAGAACTCAATTCCCTAGCCAATAGATCTTGTGTTATAGAACAGAAGTCACATGTGGATACAGGTAAACAGCTGATCTTTCGTAAGCGTGGATACTAACGATAATATAAGGAAGTAGATGGCCTCCGGACGCCATGGAAGTGTGAGAAAACGAGCAAGTCATATGACGATAAGTTCCCGCGGCAAATATGACTATGCCTATAGTCATCATCATCATGTTTTTCAGTCAAGCGACTGGTCTGCCCCTACAATGAGTCTTTTCCACGTTGTTCGGTCTTATGCTGTCCTTTTGTCCACTTCATAACTTCGTAGCCCAGAGCTATTTAGGAAGGATCTCATGAAAGTGTTCCGTGGCCTCCCGCGAGGGCGTTTTCCAAGTATTTTGCCTTTTAGTATGTCGATCATCAGGTCACCATGTCGTAACCTGTGGCCAAGCCAGGTGGATCTCCTTCTATATATCTGGCGGATCATTTGCCGTTTTCCCTTTATTCGATCCAGCACCATTATGTTGGTAATTTTCTCTACCCAGCTGATCTTTTCCATTCGGCGCCAACACCACATCTCAAACGCTTCTAGTCGTTTAATGTCACCTCTATTCATTGTCCAGGTCTCACTGCAGTACATTGAAACTGGCCATATGTAGGTCTTAACCAGTTGTTTTCTAAGGCTGAGGGACATCGAGCGTTGACAAATTAGAGAATGCTTTTCACGGAATTCCTGATTTAGCCATCACATCGTAGGTCTTCTGTGAAGATCTGTCAAAGGTATTTAAATCGACTGACCTGTTGTATTGGTTCATTATTTATGGTTACATTTAGTTGGTGTTGATGCTTACTTATCACTGGAATCTTGGTCTTCTTAAAATTGATTTTCATTCCGTATTCTGTAGCTGTATCATTTAAACATTGCAACATGTTTGTTAATGTATGCGGATTGACTGCAAGTAATGCCAGATCATCAGCAAATTTAATATTCCGGACAAGTGTTCCACCAACGTTCACTCCCATATTACAACCTTTAAAAGACCACTTTGTTATAACTTCAGCGAAGCCATTGAACAGTCCAGGGGACAGCAAACAACCTTGTCGCACACCTTTACGGATCTTAGCGGGTTCTGATACGTCATTTCCAAGCCGAACAACAGCAGTTTGATTTATATGCAGATCAAATATTAATCTGATAGTAATAACTCGAAAACACGAAAACAAGGCATGAGCGCGTTCCGATCTATGTGACAGCAGAATGGGGCGTGTCGCCCGCAGGGATTTAAATTACATTTTAGGCCATAACTCAATAACTATTGCAGATATTAACGTAATTCTCTCACGAAATTACACAGAAGAGTATAATCAGAAAACACATAACAAAATTGAAAAATCAAATTTTTTGAACATGTAGTCTAAGCTGTAGACATTAAGTAGACACTTTGTTTGTAGTGTTTTGTTTTTAGCCCAGTTTAAAATTTGTAAACAAACATAATATTTGTTCTTCTTAGTCAATCTTCATATTGTATGTTAGATTCTTCTAGAATCCGCACCATAATTCCATGTAAAAAGTTGAAACTCAAGGGAAATTCGATATCGATTTTACAAAAAACCCTGACGTGATGAAAAAAATGGAGGTCTTTTTCGAAATAAGCACACCAAATAACATAAGAACAAGCGAAAACTTCTCTTTTATTTTTCAAGAACTTAAATTTGTTATCAAACAAATTCCACACACGCCCAAGTACACGAGGCTGCGTGACCCCGATGTCGCAAAGATCCTAAATAAGTCAACAACTATAACGAATCTGCATATAGATCTGAAACTTAATCTTCTTCCTGGCGTTGTTCCCAATTATTTTTTGGGGTCCGCCACTCTGCACCTCGCTCTCCATTTGTTGCGGTTTGCTGCATCTATAGGACGAAGACCTACGATGCGCATATCGTCGTGTATGGTATCCATCCAACGCCTTTTTGGTCGTCCTGGAGGTCGTTGTCCATCAGGCTCGAGAGCAAGTGACTTGCTTACAATGGACTCAGTATTTGCTCGGGCTGCATCCCCGTACCAACGCAACCGAATCTCCCTCATTTTGGCTGGAATAGGGGCAATTCCAAGAGTATTGCGGACGTCTTCGTTCTTAATATGATCCAGCCGAGTAATTCCTAAGGACCATCGTAGCATCCGCATCTCCATTGAGTGCAAGACTTGTTCATGTTTCTTTGTATTAGGTCAGCATTCAGCTCCATACAAAGCAACAGGGCGGACGACTGATTGATAGATCTTAGTTTTGAGGCGCAAAGGGATCTTGCGGTCACAGAGAACGCCTGTGACCTGGCGCCACTTCATCCATGCAGCATTCACTCTTGCACTGCCATCCGAGACTGTGACACCATCAGGAGCCAAGGTATCGGAGATGTGAAGCTTTTGGTAGTGGGGTACCATCTACTATGATGGTCCCATTTGTCTGGAGTAGAGGTGGGGAAACCAGGGAAATCCACTTCCAGGTGGCAATTGAACCCAGCTATTCTCAGTTTTTGCTCACGAGTCTGAGTGTACACCGTTCCAGCCCTCTCACCAAAATGAAAAATTCTTGGCTAAGCTGGAAATCGAGCCCGGACCTCCAGGGAGACAGCCAAGATCACTAGCCGCTACACCAAATGTGTGTGTGTGTGTGTGTGCGTGTGTGTGTGTGTCCCCCTAATAAAATCTAAACGGCTGGAACGATTTCAGTGAAACTTGGTAAGTTCATAGCACTCTTCCCGGCGACCTCGACCGTGCCCTTCAAATCTTGGTACGTCTCACCAATCCAACATGGCGGCTGTGCGAAATATTTCACTAGCATTCAATATCTCCGAAACTATTACCGATATCGCCCTGAAATTGTGTACGGTGATACAGGGCACTACTAGAAGTTCACCTATGAGACTTTCAAAAACCTGGCGACTACAAAACCAACATGGCGGTAAAGCGAAGTTGAGACTTTTAAATAGACTCTTCTCGCGATTTAAATATCCAAACGTAATGAAACTTGGTACAGCAAATATTTATACACATTGCAATGCACTGGTGTCTAATTTAGTTCAATTGTTTACATAACCTCAAAATGGCGGCTGTCCGAAATATTTCACTGACATTCTATATCTCCGAAACTATTACAGATATCTCCCTGCAATTTTGTACGGTGATAAAGGGTACTGATACAAGTTTACCTATGTATATTTCATAAACCTGTCAAGTACAAAACGAACATGGCGACCAAGCGAATTTGAAATATTTTAATAGACTTTTCTCGTGAGTTAACTCTCTGAGTGCAGTGAAATGTGGTACAGTAAATGATTTTGCAGATTGTAATGCACTGCCATCTAATTTAATTCAATTGTTTACATAATCTCAAGATGGCAGCTGTGCGAAATTTTAAAATTAAGTTTTTATTTCTTGTGTCGTAATTATGCGATCGAAGTGAAAGTTTGAATAATGAACCTAGGCAATAATTGTCCTTGAATGGTACATGACTCTATGGCCTGTACATATAACAATCCTAATTGGCGAGGTTCCGAAATATTTAGACGGTTCTCAATATCTATGAATCTTTTACAGCAACCAAACTGAAATTTTTTATGTTCATAGAGACTATGAACATATGTTCACCTATAGGACTTTCAGTAACCTGGTGAGCACAAATCCAACATGGCGGCGACGTGAATTATACATATTTAAATGGACGTTTCTCGCGAATTAACTATCCGAGTGCCATGAAACGTTGCACGTTAAATGCTTATACAAATGTTGATCCACTGGCATCTAATTTATTTCGATTGTTTGGATAATCACAAGATGGCTGCTGTGCGTAATTTTAAAATCTCGTTTTGACTTCTTGTGTTCTAATCATGCGATTGAAGTTTGAATACCACACGTACACAATAATCTTAATGTAATAGTACAAAAATAAAAATCCAACCTGGCGACAATCTGAAATATTTAGACGGTTCTCAATATCTACGAATCTGTTACAGCAATTAAACTGAAATTGTGTATGTTGATAGAGGCAATTAACATGAGTAGGATATATGAAAATAGGCTGCATAGTTCTTCACGGAACTACTTGTTACGGCATCAACATCCGGGCCCTAATGATGAGTATCATTGTTTTATTAAGGGGCCTAACATCTGGGTGATCGTTTCCTAATGGTTTGGGTGATCGTGAAAATGGAAATTAAAGGGTAACTATTACTAAAATTAACCACTCACTTACATACGAGAAGAGGAAGTACGAAAAGACGAAGGATTTTATTTTTCGCTATCGTTTTACCCTCCAGGGTTGGCTTTTCCCACGGACTAAGCGAGGGATCCTACCTCTACCGCCACTGAGGGCAGTGTCCTGGAGCTTGACACTCTGAGTCAGGGATACAACTGGGGAGTGTGACCAACACTACGCCCAGGCGGTCTCACCTGCAAAGCGAACAGGGCCTGATGAAGGGATGGGAAGAGTGGGACGGTTAGGCAAGGAAGAGGGAAGGAGGTGGCCGTAGCCTTACAGTAGGAACCATCCCGGCATTTGCCCGAAGACGAAGTGGGAAACCACGAAAAACCACTTCGAGGATGGCTGAGGTGGGAATCGAACCCACTCTACTCATTTGGGCTACCCGAGGCTGAGTAGACCCCGTTCCAGTCCCCATACCACTTTTCAAATTTCGTGGCAGAGCCAGGAATCGAACCCAGGACCTCTGGGGCGGCATCTAACCATGCTGACCACTACGCTACGGAGGTGACAAAGAGGAAGGATAAGTTAAATAAATGACAGGAGGAAAGGAAATGCTCTCAACCCGCGAAGAATGAGAATTAAGGGACATGGAATAAAGGAGAGCCTTTTTTTTTTCGTGTGGTCTCCTCAGAGACCTAGTGCAGGTCTTTCTATTCGACGCCCATGGGCGACCTGCGCGTCGGGATGAGAGATGGAATTGATTAAGGTGAATGAAATTTGAAAAGGATGTGGAAGGAAGCGGCCGTGGCCTGTCAGAAGATACCGTCCCAGCATTTGCCTGGTGTTGAAAATGGGGAAACCACGGAAAACCATTTCAAGGACGGCCGACGGTGGGGCTCGAACCCACGCGTCTACCGAGTCAGCAGAGAGCTTGGCCCCATGACCTAACACTGCGCTTTAGCCAGCGTAGCCACTACTGTCGGTAAGGAGAGCCATGAAAGGCAGATAGGTAACAGAATGAAGACAAGGTCCGCCCGAAAGACAATTATTTAAGGAGAAAAACCGGACCCAGCTAAGGAATCGCTCGGAATCGCCAACTCCCAAACTCACCAGCTGTGAGCCCTTGAGGGTGTAGCACTATCCAGGGTGCACTATAAATGGTGGGGCTACACACACCCTGCCTCCTTAAGAGCCTTGAGCAGGAAACAAGAGAAACCATAAAAAGGCCTCGGATGTCCTAAAACCATCGGGGTCGGAAGAGAAGAAGAGTTGACCAAGGTAGATCGACAGAAAAGAAGATAGAGAGGAACCCGGCACAATAAATGGGAGCAATGCTGGACTCAGCTAGGGTCACGTGGTCGCCAACCCACGTCTAGCTAGTTGTGAGGCCCTGGGGGGATGGAACATGGAAACCTGTCTTTAACGCTTCGATCATCTCACACAGTATAAAACAAAGTCCCCGATTCTTGGATGTAACGGGTAGGCCTAATCTCGAGATTTTGATGCGGTATTCTTAATTCTGTGAAGGTTTTCTCAAGGGAGGTTTATGTAGCAAATATTCATTTCTGACGAAAGGAAGCAAAGCAGTAACGATTTCTGTGAATCAAGTCGAAGAAAAACCTGCCGTCCGTGCGCCTTTTAAGCTTTCCTGGGCAAACCGTTGAAGATACCGGGAGAAGCCGGGTCGAGTTGCTAGTGATGACCTGTGTACTCAACAGTGGTCCCGGGGTACGTATTGAGACTGCAAATCCTGAGGTTCTCATTCGATTCCGGGTTCTGTCTAGAAATGCAATTGGTGTTGTTAATTGTTTTAGAGCTTGCCACGGTGGGTGAGTGAATAGCTTGTTGGTCTACTAACCCCAAGATTGCAGGTTCGCTCCTGGCCGTGGTAAGTGATTTTTTGAAAGGCGGCATGTCAAAGAACCCATTTGAATTCAGTAGGCCGTGTTCATAATGGCAAAATTAATCTTGGGAGTTTCCACCAACACAAAGTTCCTCATTTCTCTACTAGAAAGCGCTATAGTGTTCAAGGAGTTTAGATATCTAACCTCCTTGACTTTCATAGTGATTCAGGGAACAACGAAATTCGACATGCAAGCTACCCTCTGGGTATCAAATTACAAAGATTGCACCCGGCACCCGAGGTCATACGATATTATTATTATTATTAATTGTTTTATGGGCTTTGCTACATCGCGGTCAGTTATCCCCCTGTACTTGAGTGTGTGTATAATTTGTCTGATCATATCAATCACAGCGATGTCTGTACCAGCGTATTTGTTTGCAATTGAGATAGGATTTGGGTAGGAAGCAGCCGTGGCCTTAAAGTTGGGCACCATCACGGCATTTACCTGGAGTAGACGTGGGAAACCATGGAACACCACTTGCAGATGACTGAGGTAGGAATCTAACCCGCCTCTTCTTAGTTTTGCCTCATGAGCCAGAGTGTATCCCGTTCCAACCCTCACACCAGAATTAAATTTCTTGACGGAGCCGTGAATCGAACCCCGGCCTCCGTGGTTAAATCAGAAATATAATTCTGGTCTATGGGACGGAAAGCGGTGTACACTCAGCCTCGTGGGGGCAAAACTGAGAAGGGATGGGTTCGGTTCCCGCCTGTTTGCAGTGGTTTCCTCTGGTTTACCACTTCTATTCCAGGCAAATGCAGGGATAGTTTTCAAACTAAGATCACTGCCACCTCCTTCCTAATCCTTCATCAATTACGGGAATAAATTACACCCACTACTAGCATAGGTTGCCGGACAGATTTCAGGCGCACCAACCTGCATGGGCCTAATAACCACGATTTCGACAAGCCGTTAAATGAATCAGCAACAAAAGAAAAACGCAACTATCGCCACCATGTTGTTGTTGTTGTTGTTTGATTGGTCACAAGCCCCGTGTGTCTTTGTGTAAGCCTATGTAAAATTTATCTGATAACCTGTGTTGTTTTGATGTATCTACCATTGCGTTTTTCCAGAACTGTATTTAGGTCAGAAGTTTGTATGTCTACCCCTTATTATTCCCATTTACAACGGGGTCGGGGATGATATGCGATGAACGTCTATTTGGCGAATGGTTTTTACGGTCAAATGCCCTTCCTGACGCCAACCTCCTGTGAGGAGTTAATGAGGGATGAAATGAATGGAGATGAATGACACTGGACAAGGATGTGGAAGGAAGTGGCCGTGGCCTGTCAGAAGGTACCGTCCGAGCACTTGTGTAGAGTTGAAAAAGGGGAAACCACGGACAACGATTACAAGGACGGCTGGCGGTGGGGCTCGAACCCACGTCTACCGATTCAGCAACGAGCTTGGCCCAATGGCCTAGCGCTGCGCATTAGCCGGCGTAGCTACCGCTGTCGGTGCATTTTGGCCGGAAATGACTATCGAAATTATGTATTTTAGTTTGATAGAGCCCTTTAGCCATTCACCTTATGGCACAATTAATGGAATTGTTTAATTTAAGTTTTTACTCAGATGGGGATCCCTACTTTGTCTGATAAGGTGGGTCAGTGGTAATCGCGTCGGACGTCTAACCCCAAGCTAGCAGGTCCGCTTCTGGCCGTGGTAAGTGATTTATGAACGGCCACAAAAATCACGGCATGCATATCATACGTTGTTGGCATGTTAAAGAACCCATTTGAATTCGGTAGGCCGAGTTCATAGTTGCAAAATTAATCTCGGGATTTTCCGCCAACACAAAAGTTCCTCCTTCTCTACTAGAAAGCGCTGTAGTGTCAAGGAGCTTATATATCTATCCTCCTTGACTTTCATAGCGTTCCAAGGAATGACTAAATTCGACATGCAAGCTGCCCTCTGGGTGTGAAATAACAAAGCTTGAACCCGGCACACGAGGCCATCTGATATTATTATTACTAAAACAATAAACAACCTCTTGTAACGAGGATGTGAAGTTAAAATGAACCGCTGTTCACGGGTTCAAATCCGGCCGAAGTCGTCGGATTTTTTAAGAGGTTTAAAATCCCTCAGTATGCCTTCCTTCGGAGGGGAAGTAAATCCGGCGGTCCCATGTCATAGATTGATGGCATGTTAAAGAACCTTCCACTAATTACACCTGTGTGAAGCTAAATTGTATAGGTTAAGAATGTAAACAACGCTCCTAGATTCCTACGTTCGTTGCCAAGAGCCGACTGCGGTGGCGTCTGGTAGCTAAGTTCTGAAATAGTAGTCGTTGACGGTGGCGTTTGGCGGCAAAAGTAGGAACTATTTGAAAAATTAGAAGTCTGCAGTCCTTACTTGAATTAGAAAACAGATAATACATTCATCACAATTAACACCGGTTATCAGACAGATACTACACACACACAAAGTACACGGGGCTACATGACCGCGTTGTCGCAGCCCCTAAACTTAGGAACCAACCATCCAACTAAAGAGAGGCCTTGCGAATAACAAATGGTACAAGGAAACCTGTCTTCTCAATTCGATTATATTCGATAAAGAGTTAAGGGTTCAGTGCTCCTTAGATTCCCTCGTCTCGCGTGCAACAGTGGTCACTAGATTAAGAGAGACAAGGAATCAAACAGCACCGTTAGAAGAGGCTTTGTAAATGAACTATGGTATAAGGAAACCTGTATTTTACAATTTGATTATCTTCGATACGGTAGCGACCTGCTCCTTTAAGATTTATTGAGCTATTCTTGTGCGCTCCACAGGTGTATCATGCAATCCTGTATTTGTAGATCGTGTTTTAACACACATCAGGTAGGATCTATTCAGTCGGCACGAGTCCTTTATATCACAAACATGATCGGGTAGCACGATATGCCGTTTGTTGTAACTATAGACCCGGTTCATTAAACTACCTGGCCAGAGTATTGTAATCCCCTTATGTTGGTGGTGATGTGTTCCTACGTGTGCCTCAACTCTGTGCCCTCTGATATTGTACATTTTCTCCTTTTCCAATTGAATCGTTTATTTTTGAAAGGGGTGAAGTGAAAAAAAAAGCCATTTTGCAAATACAAAGCAAACTTAAAATCTCATAAAAATATTTTTTATCGATCTTAAAAACTTACCACAAATTTGTTCATGTATTTGAAACGTAATAACAAAAAAGATTCGAGCCTTACAGTAGTCGCATATGATGTGTAACATCTGACATGTTACCCTACTATGAAATTGAGATGAAATATATGCGAAGTCAATTTATTCGTTATATTATTGGTCGAATATATTCTAAGCATGGATATATATGTAATTCTGGATATTTTGCTGTCTGGTACTACTCATTAGGCTTCATTAACACATTTATTATAGTTTGATATAGTCTGAACATTTAGACATGTTAAACATTTTTGACGAGTGTCTGATAGTGACTGTTAATGTAGATGATAGGCCCCTTAAATCAATCATCATGATCATTCATTACTGTAATACTGTATAAACTAACTGTGCAGGCCTGTGGAATTTATAACGTAAGTTTACTGGTGGTTCTTAGGGCAGGCCACAAAGGTTTTCAGCTGCATAAAATGATCGTGTTTTGAAATTTCCATTGATGATAGTTATCATCATCATCATCTTGTACAGTTTCCAGCCCCAGGCTGGGTCTGTTTGGAACATAAGCCTCGCCACTTAGTTCTTTCTTCCCACCACCTCTCTGCTGTCACTCTGGTCCAGTCCTCGCCTCTCTTCTTGACACATTCCTCCACTCCTTTCAGCCATCTATCTCTTGGTCTTCCCCTTGGTCGTTTCTTCTGCATCTGCATCTCATGTATCCTCTTGGGAATCTTCTTCTCATCCATTCTCTTTAAGTGTCCATACCACCTCAGTCTTGATGTCTCAATCCTACCTTGCAAGGGCTCCTCTTTCACCATTTCCCTGACCTTTTCATTCCTCACCCTGTCTCTTCTTGTTATTCCGATCCTACTTCGCAGGAACTTCATTTCACCTGCCTGTATTCTGCTTATATCTCTTTTCTTCATTGTCCACGTTTCTGAAGCATAGGTCAGTATCGGGATATAGTAGCTTCTGTATAACACTTCCTTGCTTTTTTGTGGGACATCTTTATTCCACACTAAGCTCCTAATGCTTCTCAGAAATGCTTCTGCCTGTCTGCCACGTTCCGTAATCTCTTTGTCATTTCTCCCATTTTCCTCCACTATACTTCCCAAGTACTTGAGACTTTCCACCTTCTTCAGCTGTCCACCTCCAAGTGCTATCCCACTCATTGGTCTGTCCTTTTTCCTGGTCGTTAACAGGATCTCACATTTACTGATGTTGAACTTCCATCCGTACTCTCCCACTGTTTCTTCCCAAGCCTTCAGTTGCTCCTGAATTTCCTCCTCCTTGTTTCCCCAGACCATGAGATCATCTGCAAACACCATTGCTTTCATCTTATCTTCTCCTATCTTTCCTGCTATCCGTGTCATTACCTCGTCCATAACCACAATAAAGAGAAGGGGTGACAGCGCACTACCCTGTTTCAGGCCACTCATTTGTCTGAACCAGTCTGTTCTTTCCCCTCCAACTTTCACACAACTCACACTTCCACAATACATCTCCTTCACTCTGCCTACAGTCTCTTTTTCCACTCCCATGTTTTTCATTGCTTTCCAAACCTTCTCCCTACACACACTATCATAGGCCTTTTCGATGTCCAGGAAGGCCATCAACAGATCCTCTCCAAATTCGTAGTGGTGTTCCTGGAGCTGTCTCACTGAACATATGAGATCCACTGTTGATCTCCCAGGTCTGAATCCATACTGTTCCTCTCTCAATTTTCTCTCCACGTTGGCTCGTATTCTACTTTCTAATATCTTTTCATATATCTTGGCACAGTGAGGTATGAGTGTGACACCCCTGTAATTTCTGCACTCCTTTCTGCTTCCTTTCTTAAATATTGGGACAATTAATCCTTTCTTCCAATCTTCTGGGGTCTTTTTCTCCTTCCATATCACCCTCATCACACGGTACAGCCACTGTTTCCCAACCTCCCCTCCTGCCTTCACCATTTCAACACTCACTTCATCCACATCTGGTGCCCTTCCTCCTTTCATCTTGTCTATAGCCATTTCCAGTTCTCTCCAAGTCAGGTCCTTTTCCATTCCTGTGTTGTCTTCTCCATCTTCCAATACATTGTCTTCCTCCCTATGACCATTTGGATTCAGCAAATCCTCAAAGTACTCTTTCCACACTGTCTTGAGTGTCTCTTTGTTGTGTACCTCATTTCCGTTTTTGTCCATCATTACCACATCCTCTCGCAGACCTCTTCTCTTACTTTTGACCATCCCAAAAAGAACTTTCTTATTTCCTCTGCTGTCTTCCTCCATCATCTCCGTCCACTTTACCATCCACTTCTTCCTCTCCTCTGCGACAATCTTGTTTGCTTCTTTCTTCTTTATCTTATAATCTTCCCTTGCCAGATCAGTTCTTTCCTGGAACCACACTCTGAAAGCCTTGTTCTTCCTTCCCACAGCTTCTTTTACTCTCTCATTCCACCATGGTGTCTCTTTACACCGCTTTCTGTTGCTTGTTCTTCCACATACTGCCACTGCAGCTTCTACCATTGTGTTTTTGAATTGCTTCCATTCCTCTTCCCCTGTTTTAGGATTGTCTGTTGGCATCCTTTCCCTTATTATCTTCTGGAATTCTTCCTTGACTTCCTTTTCCTTGAGTTTCCAAACTTTGATTCTCCTTTCCTGGTACTCTGTCCTCTTGCTATCCTTAACAACTCCCAGGTCCATTACAAGTATTCTGTGGTCGATATCTAGGGCCTCTGATGGTATTACCTTTATATCTCGGACACTTCTCTTCATTTCCCAGTCGTACAGCATGTAATCTACCAAGGATTTCTTTGTTAAATCACTGCTGTACCACGTTATCTTGTGGCTTTCTTTCTTCCGAAACCAGGAGTTGCCTACCACTAAACCGTTTCTCTTGCAAAAATCCAGCAACTTTCTCCCTTCTTCATTCCTGCTACCCCATCCTTCTGCTCCCAATACATTTTCATATCCTTGCCTTTCACTTCCTACATGTGCATTCAAATCTCCCATGACAATGATGCTCTGACCATTCAACTGCTGTTGTAGCTCCTCCTCAAAATCTTCCTTCTCTTGAGCTGTACATCCAACTTGAGGGGCATATACCTGGGCTATCTCCAGGCTTCTTCCCTTTACAGTTACTCTGATCTTCATGATCCTGTCACTTATTCCCTTTACCTCTTCCTTCATTCCATCTCTCACAACTACTCCTACTCCGCTGCTCCTTCCTTCACTGTTCCCACTCCAGTACAACCGGTACCCTTTCCTCAGTTCACTGCGACCTTCTCCTTTCCATCTTGTTTCTGCCAAGCCCAGTACATCCAGTTTTCTTCTCTCCATCACATCTACAATCTCCTCCACTTTTCCTGTCAGTGTCTGTATGTTTAATGTCCCAACTCTTAGTCCATTAGCATATCCGGGTCGTCGTCGTTTGCATCCGTCCTTTTGATGATAGTTATAATTAGGTTAAAGTGAAATACCATGTCCTGTGGTTGGATTCCACGTAAAAAGGAGGTCCCGTGGCTCATGATCTCGCGATTAACGGTTACGTTAAACTACAAGCTTGCTTGCTTTTTTATAATTAGGTTAATGGATCCGATCGGGTGATTATCGGCCAACATTCTTGATTTATAAAGCATAACCAGCACAATAGAGTCATACATGTTACTAGTAGGCCTCTGCTTTGTCGAGTTCATTATGGTTTAAAATTACACGTAAAATATTTTATACATCGTCTTATAATTTCCTCACCATGTACACACGTCACCATTTTATGCATTCCAACACTGATATGTCAACTCACCAAAATATCCCATATAGTTATGATACTTCACACATTTCATAAAAAATAAAAAAAAACAGCAATATTCAGAAGGAATTGTATTTAACGCCACCTTGTACCCGGATCGTTCACACGTCCGTGACATGTTGACGTCATTATTATGAAGCAAAGACGTTGGTTTATTTGAGAGATGAAGCGGCTGATATTTGAATAGCGCGCTAGGAGGCTCCGAGTGTTGAGGGAAGTATGCAATGTAGGAGCAAGTGACGTGGAACTGTGACGTGAGAGCTTGCCTACGTGATGAAAATAAATTATCTAGAATTTCCTTTTGACGGCGGAATGGAACCTAGAAAAGTAGCACAATTTACTGGCAATTGAATTAGAAGAAATTAGAGCTATCAAGCATGAAAATCCGTTCAGTAGAAGCCGAGATACGGAATGGAACTTTCTAGAAGGTATATCGCTAGGACTATATAAAGAGCCAGAGAATCGAGACAGTTGTGTATTCCATCAGAGCACTTGCTCGAGTGCGCATCTACGATACATCGGGAACGAATGAATACGCCGTAATTCTGACCGCCGAAAGGAACTTAGTCGCTGGACGAGTGCCAGTGGACGTAGTTTACGTCAGGTGAACGAACATTTACAGTATCATCGAAAGACTTAGAATATCGGATGACTTTATGGTCAAATATTCTAACTGGTCAAGTGATGGTGATTTTTGTAATACCAGAAGTTAGCTTACAAATAACAGTATGTTTCTTGTGGTGAAACAGTATATCAGGCACTTCAATAATACCAGGAAGACTTTATACGTATAGTTCATTTTACGCTTCTGACAGGTGTTCCTGTGATAGCAGGCGAATGAAACCGCATTTTCCGGTTATGGGATTTGTTTTTAAGTCGAACTTTTCAAGCGTATTACAACAGTATAAGATTATATAACAGTTCAACATGTTAGATTGTACCGAGAACAACGGGAGTGTTTTTGAACGAGTTATATTAAACAATGACATGTACCGTTAAAACTACTCGAGGGTAGGTGTGATATGGAAGCGAACGAAGTGATATGGAACTGCAGATGGCCATGGTAGGACGCTATGGGAATAGTGAACACCGAAGGACACGCATTGCCAACGTATCAAGAATGAAGTAAGCCAACTATACTTGTACTATTCACTAGCCTATAGTAGTATTGAGAATTCCATTTTTATACTGTCACTATAAGAAATCGACATATTTATCTTCGTTATGAGAACGTCTATTATATTTGTCCAGAATTACAAATGGAGCTAGAAGTCCGACAATTTATTATTCTATTTTACTGATTTGTCAGGACGACAGTCAAGTTCATGTGTTTCGACATGAAATGTTTAAGTTATTTCCAAGGAATAGGAATATTTTTTTCTTTAACTCTTATTTAGAGAAGAGGCTCGATTGATAAATTGGATTATTTAAATAATTTGATTTATTAATTAATAATAATAAATAACTGTGATATAAATAAGTTAATAATAATTAAAAATATGAAGACACCATTCAAAAGTTATAAATAATTTATTTAGGGAGGTGATAGCACCAATTTATAAATTAAATTTAATTGTTAATTATGATTAAATAATTACTGCATTAATAATGACAAAGTGAGATGTTAATAATTATTTGCAAAGAGGATTTAAACATTTCTTTATGGAGGAAATAGGGCAATAATAATCATTCTGATGTTGTAGTGAAGCAACGATGCTTAAATAATATTTTTTTTCCAGTAGTAATAATAATAATTTCGTGGAATAATTTAAATAATTGGAAGAGTTTAATATAATAACATTGTTTATTTGTGGAATAGAAGTTTGGATTTATAAATAAATTTAAATGAGTTTATGAATGAACTGGAATAGTGAGAATTTCAGCTCAGTAAAATTTTCCAAAGGCACTAAAATATTAAATGGAGGAAAAAGAAAGCGGCAGGTATTAAATGTACAGGGCGCCCGAGAATTTCTCCGCAGTGGGTATGTGCAGCTGTGAGTGGTTGAGTCATGAGTTTTAGTTGGCTGCACTGCACTGTGTCCTTCAAAGCGGGACTTCCCCGTGTGAGCTGTCGATGTGCATCGCGACAAGCGCGTGAGCCTGCAGGTCTTCAGCATGCATTAGAGTCAGCGAGCGTTCGGATAGATTATTATTGGAAGAGTGCAACAGTATAGAGGCGGTAATGTTTACTACTGAAGAGAGAGTTTTTTTGGTGGAATACGTTTTTCGCGAAGGCGATCGGTTTTCAGAAAATGTAAAATTAAGATATCAAGCGCGTTTTCCTAATTCAAAGTGTCCAAACCGTAATACCATTCGGGATTTGGTAAGTAAATTTCGTGTGACTGGCTCAGTTCACGATGTACCGGGAACAGGCAGGCCTACGCTTTTAACAGACGAAAAACTTGATGAAATCTCCGATATAATGCTGCGAAGCCCAAGTAAATCAACACGAAAATTAGCTCAACAAACAGGAATCTCCAAGTCGACAGCACATAAAGCTGTAAGAGACAAGCTTCAGTTGTTCCCTTATAGTGGGCGATGTATGGAAGCTAGACATATGCTCTCGCTGACTTTTTTTGTAGAACTTTTCATGCTGAACAATTCTTACACTCATAGTATTTAGATATTTCAACGGTTTGCCCAGCGTAAGCTTACAAAGCGCTCGGACTCCAGGTTTTTTTATCGACTATTCCACTAAAATCGTTACTGCTCGGCTTCCTTTGATCATAAATACATTATTTTGTACAGAAATCATACTCGATATATCCTTTACAGAATGGTGAAAACCGCATCAAAATCCATCCAGTGGTTCTTGAGTTTACCAGTAACATCCAAGAAACGGGGACTTTGGTTTATACTAAGTAGAGATGATGCAAGCGGCAGCCGTGCTACCAACATAACTGCTGTAGCTAGCTCTCGCAGACGCATATAGGCGCTGCGGAGAATATTCCCGGACTCACGGTATACATTTAGGGAGAGATTATGTAAATGGGAGGCAAGGAGAAATTGACCCGAATTAAATACATCTTTTCATTGGAAAAATAGAATTGAAGAACACACAGTACAGTGGTAAGACAGCATATTACAAACAGCAAAAAGAATATAATAAAAAAAAATATGTTTTGAGGAGAAGAATATTTGAAGTCAAATATGATGATTTTAGTGTGCGAATTGTCGACACTTAAAGTTGTGTGGAGGCCGAGGGATCATCCAAGAGGGCATTTGTTCCCGTAGTTATGGGCCCACATGGTTGTGCGTGAGTTATTAGAAGAGCATGTGGGCTCTCAGTTGTAAAAGAAGGGTTAGGCAAGTAGAGCGCCCCATATTCTAGTCAAATTCCATTGATCTGTCAAACCGCATATTTAAATATATTTTTTTATGGATCAACTTGAATTTCCAACAGTATGCCTAAATAATTGAAGAACATGAGTTTAGATTTGATGAACCTGACCGAGAAAAAATATATCAAGGAAATGAATAGTTGCAAATGCAAAAATAAAATAAATAATTGAAAATATTTTTATTTTGTGCTTGGAATAATAATAATAATAAGAGTGGAAATGAGCATTAAATATTCACAATATGAGAGGGTGTGAAAAATTGTTGTAAATAAATTGATAAGGAATTTTGAAATAAATAAATAATAATGATAATGATAAATTCTATGATTAACATTTATTTTGTGTGAGATATTATGTAAATTTTCTGAATGAGAAAAGTTTTGATGAAAGAGATAATGATTTAATCCACTGATAGTGGATAACAACAATTTATATTGTTAAAAATTTATGCTAATGTTTATAACAAATTTTGAAATGAGTAAATTTAAATTTTGTTTATATTGAAACAAATGAATATGAGAAAGAACAAGATTTATTTGTCAAATAATTATGATAATGAAAATTTATAAACAATTTTTGTTCTTGGAAGCAAAAATTTTACAAACACAAAAATATTAACATTCGACTTTATGTTAGCCGAATATTGATATAAGGTTGTTATTATACTTCAATGAAACAATGAAATAATTTTTTCCAATATTTTTTTTTGAAACATCATCGAATCAACCAAGTGATAATTTTTCAAAGTATCAATTCAACGTGTACTTGAACAATCAATGCAAATCTTCAGGAAAGTAAAACTACAAATGTGTAAATAGAGGGATCACTCGAACTCTTCATTGAATAGTGATTAGGCCTACCCAAGTGTAAATAATTAGGAGTTTTCGTTTTTGTTGATATCAGAATCGACTGCTAATTTTCTGAATATCAATTCTGCGAAGTTCAAGGGTATTTTTAGGGACTGTTGATGTTTCATGTGTGATTGTTTTTTGTGTTTTTGAGGTTATTGCCAGTCAATTTAACATTTTAATTATAAATAAATTGAGATTTTTAAGATGTGTGTTATTTTCAAAATAATTTATTTCCTTACCTTACTTGTGAATTACCGAGCTCAGGGATGCCAGATATAGACCTAATATTCACCTAGATAGACCCTGAGATAGATTTTCTCGTGCTAATCTGATTTCGGTATTTTACAAAATGTGGTCTTTGGATCTCGGTCCAAACGGGCACAACCTTCAACAGAAATTGTCGGTTAATCACAAGGAATACGCTTGAAGCGGGATTTTAGGTCACTTCATAATGCTATTCTTATGGGAGACAACTTTTGTTTTGCCCAACATCAGCTGATTTTATTTTGGCCCCACTGAAATGTTATCTTTACTGAAATCGTGCAGGCAGTTATGTATCTGTATTTGGTTAGCTTCATATTCTTTGCAATTGAGGTGAAAGGTTGAACTAGATTGCTAGTTTTTGGAAGCAAAATGGTTAGCGCAGGTTGAAGCACTTGTGTGGTTGTAAGTTGAACTGGTGGAATAGGTGTGCTTACTCTAAAAAAAATCCAGAGTTAAAGGGGGACAATGAGAGTTAAAGAAAAAAGAGGGGAGATTAGAGGTTATTGGCGAGATAAAAGAAAGCTATTGTATGAAATGCATTATATGAAAGATGAACGTGAAAGAAGTTATAGATTGAATCATTCTGTCATCTTTATTGCATCTTAATGGTTATATGACGATAGTTTCCAAAATAAATTGTTCTAAGAAGGGAAACTAGAATAAGATGAGTATTTGAATGATGGTATGAAACTGGAAATTGTGTATTGTTGTGACGGCACTATTGATACAATTTATATTTACCTCATTTGGTACTGCAAAATAGTAAGTGGCATTACGATGAATTTGTGGATATGTTACTGCGTACATTAATCTACCTTGTTTACTGTAGTGTCCTGGTTGGTGTCGGAGACACGTCATGCCTGGGGATGAGTATTCTCGTGCAGCGTATTAAAATATTTTTCATAGTGTATAACCTATGAAATGCCGCCCTCCGGGATTATATCTTCTTAGATATATCTATTTAATTTTTAAAACATTACACCACGGTCGGCCGATAGAAGCATAGCGGGCGCACTCTCTATCCTATTGTATGCTCTAAGCATTCCACAGCAAAAGTATAAAGGAGAATGTAATGGGAACTTACCAAAAAATACTGTTATCAAAACAGTTCTGTAGGAATACTATTACAGCTTTTAATATCTGGGTTATTCCGGCACTGACATACACGTTTGCTCTACTAAGACGGTCAAAGACAGTACCGAATGACACTGATATAAATTCAAGAATATCAAAGAGCAAATGCTGAGTCTTTCGTCGGAAATCTACAATTGGGTCAGCGATATTTCCTCAATTTCATAGACACCAGAGTTCGCATGAGCGTTTACCGTTGACTATGTCATATACATTCCTCATTGTTTCCTCTTACCACTGCCAGCGGGCACCCTTCCGTTCGATCTACCACTGCCAGCTAGATCGTTCCGATCCACTTCCATCCCATTTATCAGAATCACTCCCACAAAAATATACAGCAACCGAGTAGAAAGATGTTACACATCAAAAAAATAATTTCGTTCACTCTTTTGTATCGTGCAAAAAAAAACTTAAAAAAGTCCTCTCGGCACGCCGGAAGGCGGAGGTAGATTTCACCGGACAAACTTGGGGATAGTCGAAAATAGGCAGAATATGCAGGTTTTCGTAGAAGGATCAGACCACATTTATTGCGTGAAAGTATTTTATAATTGGAGATTAATTAACTTTGTTTTTCGTCATTTTATGCATATTTTAAACATTCTATTGTCTTATGATGACGGTAACCTTCTTGTCATTTGGAGTCCATTTTTATACTTGTGGTCACACTGTCCTTATGCAAAGTTTCGACACTGATGTGTAACTATGTAACGGTCTGTTACTTCTTCACGCAAAATTATATCTCCCGCAGAGATGTTGGTTGGTTCCTCAGTTTAGGGGCTGCGACAACGTGGTCATGTAACCCCGTGTACTTTGGGTGAGTGTAGAATCTGTCTGATAAACGGTGTGAATTGTGATAGCTGTATTAGTCTGTAATTCAGGTAAGGAATGCAGACGCTCAATTTCAAGCAGTAGTTCCTAATGTTGCTACCAGATACTACCGTCAACGACACCTAGCTGTGAACTTGGCTACTAGATGCCACCGCAATCAGCAACTCGCAACGAACGTTGGAACTTCCCCTCCAAAGGAAAGCATACTGAGGGATTTTTAGCGCTCTTAGAAAATCTGACGACTTTGGCCGGCTTTGAACCCGCGACCTTGGGCATAGGAGTTCAGCATGCTACCAGTTAAGTCACCGAAGCCGCTTCACACTTAGTCAGATGGAAATCTGAATCTGATCTCGCGCAAGTGCGTTTTCATGGCAACGTCTGATGGCTCATCCCTCATCAATTTAGTAGTGTTGCCATGTCAACCACTGATAGCTCTTGGCATTTTCTTACAATTCCGAAATCATTTTTCTCATCCCTTGGCGTAATGGTGGCTCATATCAAAAATTCTTTCAGACAAAAGTTTTAGGTAATTATTAGGGGAATATTGTCCATTTTGTACGGTTTTGATATTGTGCCTATTAACAGAGATATGATTAATGTTTCCCGAAAAAAAACACTTTTTCCCACCCCTTTGGTCAATGGTTGGTGCTATCAAAAAAACGTTTCAAACATAAATTTCTGAGCTTTATCCGACACATAGTATGAACTTTGAACGGATTCGATATTTCACATATTAAGAGAGTTATAGCAATATTTCATTTTTTCGAAAAAAAAAATCCCCCATTTTCATCCCCTTCGACCGATTTAGCCCAGTAACGAACTCGTCCGAGATTTAATGGGTATATATATTCGGTAAAAAATTCAAAGTGATTGGTGCAAAATTACGGCAGTTATCGTGTCCACAAGAAACTGATATACATATATATACATATATTACATAAATTATATATAAACTTTTGAACTGACGGTGGTTTTGGGGTCTGGGGGATGTGAAACGCGAAGATATGTCGAAATTTTCCGGAAATCGAAACATGATACCCATTGCAATAGTTAGCTTTCTAATGAAATCTACCTAAAATACTGCCGTGAACGACACCTAGCTGTGAACTTGGCTACTAGATGCCACCTCAATCAGCAACTCGCAACGAACGTTGGAACTTCCCCTCCGAAGGAAAGCAAACTCAGGTTTTTTTAGCGCTCTTAGTAAATCCGACGACTTCAGCCGGGTTTGAACCCGCGACCTTGGGCATAGAAGTTCAGCATGCTACCAGTTCCGATACCGAAGTCGCTTCCCACTGACATATGAAAACTGAATGTGATCTCGTGCAGTGGCGTTGTCATAGCAACTGCTGATGGTCATCCCTTATCAATTAAAAGTAAAGTTGTCATGGCAACCTCTCTTGGCACTTGGCATTTTCTTATAATTTAAATCATTTTGTTCACCCCGTGGCGTAATTGTGGGTCATATCAAAAATTCTTTCAGACAAAAGCTTTAGGTAATTATTTGAGGAATATTGTCCATTCTGTGCAGCTTTGATATTGTGCCTATTAACAGAGATATGATTATTGTTTCCCGAAAAACCCACTTTTTCCCACCCCTTTGGTCAATGGTTGGTGCTATCAAAAAACTTATTTGACATAAATTTTTGGCACTTATCCGACACATATTATGAACTTGGAAGGGATTCGATATTTCATGTATTAAGAGAGTTATAGCGATATTTCACTTTTTCAAAAAAAGTCCCCCATTTTCATCCCCTTCGACCGATTTAGCCCAGTAACGAACTCGTCCGAGATTTTATGGGTATACATATTCGGTAAAAAATTCAAAGTGATTGGTGCAAAATTACGGCAGTTATCGTGCCCACAAGAAACTGATATATATATATATATATATATATATATATATATACATAAATTATATATAAACTTTTGAACTGACGGTGGTTTTGGGGTCTGGGGGATGTGAAACGCGAAGATATGTCGAAATTTTCCGGAAGTCGAAACATGGGACCCATTGCAATAGTTAGCTTTCTAAAGAAATCTACCTAAAAGTATGTACTTGACACTTTTCTGCAATAAATAAGTAGAACATGGATATTTGTTAGCAAAACTGAGAATTATTTTACGGTTTTGTCATGAAAACGAATTGTATGCAAAACAGTTTATTTATATTGTTTATTAGATAACATTATTGATGCAAGAAAACCATTATTGTAACTAACGAAACCTGTTTAAACATGACTGGTACTTTCTTTTAACCTGATCAGTCTCAACGTTCAACGCTATACATTCTCTGGTTGGTAGTACACTGATTTATTCGTCTTCTAACTCCACAGTACTGTCTGCATACGTAGTAGGCCTTAGCAATATAACGTTGTAGAACTCATCATACTCCAAAAAAAGGTAAGGTTTGAGGTTAGTGAGTTCTTTATCATCTTCACAATGGTGGGAACTTGAAAAAGAAGCTGTTTGTAGGTCCTAGACCAAAACTAGACATATGGTACAAGAAGTACCGGTTGAAATATTAGAACAAAAACGAGTCGAGCAGCGTCCCTTGACCCCTTTCATCACTAAACACAATTTTATACATAATGCCTTACTGTAACAACAGGCCGGAACTAGGCTCCATTCTGCACTAAAATATGCGTCCACCCCTACTGAACATGTTCTCACAAGAGATTGCAAGAGTG
Source organism: Meconema thalassinum (assembly GCA_946902985.2). Lineage (NCBI taxonomy): Eukaryota > Metazoa > Arthropoda > Insecta > Orthoptera > Tettigoniidae > Meconema > Meconema thalassinum. The sequence goes on from OX336391.1 coordinate 145,402,099, forward strand.
TCAAATCAATTTTAAATCGTTATATGGACACCACACCATACGTTTCTCTTCATTTAGTGATTGATAATTATACATTACCATTGGATTAGTGGCTGTGGTCGTCTAGGCAGGAGCCGTCGCCACTTTTGTTATAACTGGAGACCTGAATCCGTCCCCTTTGCGTTTTTCAAATCTAATTCTGGTCTGAGAACTGGAATCAGCCTCGTGAGACAAAATTGAGAAGAGATGTGCTCTATTCCCACCGCAAGCATCCTGAAAGATGTTTTCCGTGGTTTTTGTGTTTTTTTTTTATTCAAGTGGGTAACTTGTGTGTAAATATTTATGTACATCTCAATAAATATGTTATAAGAAATCTGATGCAATATAAATTTTCCATAAAATAAATGAATAAATAATAACTGGATAGGGGGGGGGGGGAGGGGGATGGAATTAGGATACCTTATTAGCCTACTTTTGATTTTTGCAAAAAATGAAAGTAGACTTATGAGATCACTACAGGGCGAAAAAAGTGTGTGTGTGTGTGTGTGTGTGTGAGTGTGTGGACTCTGAATGTCTGTCCCCCCCTATCAATTCGAACACGGTGAGCGCAAATTGAACGAAATTTGGTACAAAGGTAGCACTAGCAAAGGACACCTCAGTGTCATGTTTTATATCGCCGCCATCTTGACGGAAACGTAGACTAATGGTGGCCACACAAATGTTCAAAGCTAAAATCAAATTACGACTAACCTAATCATCCGATCTCTACCAAATTTTTCAACAACATACCTTTATAGGGGCAGCATCATTTGACCAAACTAATAGGTCATCAGCCTAATAGTTTGCGGATGGCGGCCATCTTTGTGTGAAAATCGATTGCCCCTATTAATTCGAACACGGTGAAACCGAATGGAACGAAATTTGGTACAGAGGTAGCACTAGCAAAGGGCACCCCAGTGTCATGTTTTATATCGCCGCCATCTTGACGGAAACGAAATGGCGGCCACACAAATGTTCAAAGCTTAAATCAAATTACGACTACCCTAATCATCCGATCTCTACCAAATTTTGTAACAACATACCTTTATGGAGGGAGCATCCTTTGACAAATCTAATAGGTCATTAGCCTAATAGTTTGCGGATGGCGGCCATCTTTGTGTCAAAACCGATAACCCCTATTAATTCGAACACGGTGAAACCGAATGGAATGAAATTTGGTACAGAGGTAGCACTAGCAAAGGGCACCCCAGTGTCATGTTTTATATCGCCGCCATCTTGACGGAAACGTAATGGCGGCCACCCAAATGTTCAAAGCTTAAATCAAATTACGACTAACCTAATCATCCGATCTCTACCAAATTTTGCAACAACACATCTTTATGAAGGGAGCATCCTTTGACAAATCTACTAGGTCATTAGCCTAATAGTTTGCGGATGGCGGCCATCTTTGTGTCAAAATCGATTACCCCTATTAATTCGAAAACGGTGAAACCGAATGGAATGAAATTTGGTACAGAGGTAGCACTAGCAAAGGGCACCTCAGTGTCATGTTTTATATCACCGCCATCTTGACGGAAACGTACTGGTGGCCACACAAATGTTAAAAGCTTAAATCAAATTACGATTAACCTAATCATCCGATCTCTACCAAATTTTGCAACTACATACCTTTGTGGAGGAAGCATCCTTTGACAAATCTAATAGGTCATTAGCCTAATAGTTTGCGGATGGCGGCCATCTTTGTGTCAAAATTGATTAGCCCTATTAATTCGAACACGGTGAAACCGAATGGAATGAAATTTGGTACAGAGGTAGCACTAGCAAAGGGCACCTCAGTGTCATGTTTTATATCGCCGCCATCTTGACGGAAACGTAATGGCGGCCACACAAATATTCAAAGCTTAAATCAAATTACGATTAACCTAATCATCCGATCTCTACCAATTTTGCATCAACATACCATTATGTAGGGAGCATCCTTTGACATAATTAATAGGTCATTAGCCTAATATTTAGCGGATGGCGGCCATCTTTGTGTGAAAATCGATTCCCCCTATTAATTCGAACACGGTGAAACCGAATGGAACGAAATTTGGTACAGAGGTAGCACTAGAAAAGGCCACCTCAGTGTCATGTTTTATATCACCGCCATCTTGACGGATTCGTAATCACGGCCACCCAAATGTTAAAGGCTAAAATGTAATTACGACCAACCTAATAATCAAGTCTCTACCAAATTTTGCAACAACAAATCTTTATGCGGGAAGCATATTCTGACCAAACTGCTAGATCATCAGCCCAATAGTTTGCAGATGGTGGCCAAGTATGTGTATAAATCGATTCCCCCTATCAATTCAAACACGGTGAAACCGAATTGAACGAAATTTGGTACAGAGGTAGCGCTAGCAAAAGGGACCTCAGTGTCATGTTTTATATCGCCGCCATCTTGACGGAAACGGAATGACGGCCACCCAAATGTTAAAAGCTTAAATCAAATTTCGACCATGCAAATAATTTGATCTCTACCGGATTTTGCAACAACATGCCTTTTTGAGGAAAGCATCTTATGACTGACTACAAGGTCATCAGCCCAATAGTTTGCAAATAGCGGCCATGTATGTGTGCTAATCCATTCCCCAGATCAATTCAAACACGGTGAAACCGAATTGAATGAATTTTTTTACAGAGGTAGCACTAGCAAAGGGCACCTCATATTCATGTTTAATATCCCTATAGCACGTTGTATTTCAACAAGCTACTACAACCAACATTCAATTATACTCCTTGAAAAGGACAAAGAGTTATAACAATACCCATGCATTTAGGAGAAAGTAGGCTATATGTTCTTTACTGAATATCTTGTTTTTAAAATCAAAATTTCTGTTCCTTTGATTATTTATTGTTTTGGATAAGGAAAGATTTCATTAGTAGAATCACACCAGCAATACTATTAGGTAAATCAGTTTTTAAATTATTTCCAACTCCAAAACAATTTTCAGAATTGAAGAATTTGCTTAGGCGGGCGGTATTTGGGCACTTTACCTTATGTTCCCCCTTATATAATTTGTTGCCTAGTTTTATTTTAAGGACGTCTTATACGTAATATCAAATTGTTATGTCACTCACTTCAATAGCTTTGAAACTAACCCATAACAGGTAGACACTCAAATAGAACATTAAATATTAGTCATCATACAACATCTCGTCCGTGACAAATACAAGTTTCTAAGAAAAAATTCAAAATATACACACAGAAAGCTTACATTCGATATACAGATGGCAGTACGTCCTACGTTTACCTTCTTGAAAGAAATTACAGCAGAACGTGGGAAAATCTACAGGGAGTTTAAATTAAGAGTTCGCATGTCTGGGCACATGCCTTGAAAATCCCCGAGTGAATATCATGTCATGTGATAAACTTTTCTGTAGAGAATTATTGACAGCCGATGCAACTGACGCAGCCACTGAAGCAACCGATAATGAGCTCTCTCGCTCAGTTTGTTAGTGACTGTTGGACTCTTAAGGTTTGCTGATGGTTTTAGGGTTCGGAGGTTTAAGACGTAAAGAAGTACAAAATATGCTAGCAAATATGCCCTAAAAACTATACTTATCCCAAAATTTCATGTCATATTTTAGAGTATCACTAACATAACTTACAGAAAAAGTCAAAACGTGATCAGCGATAATACACCAGACACATTTAATCATACAAACTGACAGAGAGCTCAGTACATTAAAATTTTCGACATTCATTCAGTATCATATCCTTGAGATGCAGTTCTTGCTCGGTTCCCTAAAAGACATAACATGGAATTTCCTTGTTTGCTAATTGCTTCTGAAGTAAATATATCTACTGGAGTGACATCCTATTGAAAGGCGCAAGCACACTATCGTCATGTTCCGAGACCTCATGCGTTCAGTGTCGGAATCTAACTTGTCCAGAAAGATGTGCTAAAAGACGTCCGTAGAGGAGCGCCTTCTTGGAATCAGGTCTTCTAAACCTGATAACTGCCTACACTATACGGAAATGCTGTGTTTGAAACTCGACGCAGATAACACGTACCTTGTTAACGACGCCTAAATTTAAGCAAAAATGCTGAAATTATAACCAAATATGACCTTATATCACTAAAATATGACCAAAACAACAAAAAGGGAAAAAAAAAAGGATTTACAGGCAACATCAAATTGCTTTAAACGTGGTCAGGGACCCGTCATTCAAAATTATTTTTCAGATTTCGGGTAAAATGAGCTCAGGAAAAAAATATGACTTTTCCTTAACATCCTTAGTTATGTATTAGCCTTTGAAGATACGAGTATCGCTGAACTTCGCTGCGCCAGCATTTGTTGTTCATACACACTCTTTCTGAAAAGTTCGGTGAATGGGTCAATATTACGAACGGATTGTTGGCTTACCTAAAACAGCCATTACTATCCTTCGAAATAATCCCCGTGGATGGTTATGCACTTCTTAGAACGGCTGTGCTATTCCTGGCTTACCTTTCCTGAGGGATAGCCTTCAGTTGGGTCGTCACATTACGTTGGATGTCCGAAATGTCCGAAAACCTCTGGTCCTTCAGGGCTTTTCGGCGACCCTGGACCCCGATACTCCATACATTGACGCTTGCCTTCGAGGTTGTACCTCAGACACCAGGTCTCGTCACCCGCGACGATGGTTTTCAGGATCATTCCATTCCACGGAACAAACACCCTACTCACTGCCACCCGTCGAACAGGTGTGCACGTTGGGCTGCATAAATTCACCCTTCTCACTGCCGCCCGTCTATCAGGTGTGCAAGGCAGGTTGCATAATTTCACGCTTCTCTCTTGCTTTGAATTTAGAGTTTTGACGACCCAAACTGAAGGCTATTCCTAAAGAGACTATGCCAGGAGTTACCAGGACTTGTTCAGTCGTTCTCAGAAGTGCATAACCATCCACGGGGATTACTTCGAAGGACAGTAATGGCTGTTGCAGGTAAGCCAACTATCCGTTCGTAATATAGACTCATTCACCGAATTTTTCAAACAGAGTGTGTAGTAGCAGGAGCCTTGCGGGACGATGAGGGAAACACAGCAATGACAGGGTACAGTCTACACATACGTCAAACAGCATTGGGCGCGCTACTTGTGTTAGACAGAAGTTATATTGTGAATTGTGCACTGAAGAATTAATAATAATGGTCGAATTAAGAATGTGTGTTTCTAATTATTTCGCAACAGCGTAATAGGAGCTCATTTCACCAAGGAGACTGAGGCTACTGGACCTGAGTCATATCCTACTCATGGGACTGTACCTATCAACCAAGCAGACAGACAACCTGACACAATTAAACGAAACATAGTTCCCACCTCCACCGCCGGCACTCGTAACTTGAAAGGCTAAGACACTACAATGCAGAGAATAATTTTGGTCGAGTGATATTTGCAAAGAAGGAGAAAAGGTGCTTTCGAGACTTCCGTAGACGTTTTCCCGGTTCAACCGTGCCATCAATGAATTACGTGTAACAAGTCGTTCTCAAGTGGCGTAGTAGTGGTTAGTAATTTTTCAGTTATAATGTACAGAACCACTACTACGCCACTACGTCAGCTGTGAACACTTTTAATGAAGCCAAGCTTATCACGAGCCATATCATACTCGCTCGGGGTATCCCACGGCATACCACCAGAAGTGTGAAGTCTTAAATTAAACTCCATGTATATCAGAGCTGTAGATTTTAGGGTATTAGGACATGTAATAAACTGATAGTGAAGACATGTAGATGGAAGTTAGAGAATACAAGTGTCAGACCCCAGCGGGGTCAAGGATGTATCATTTATCTAGTGAGAATTAACCCTACTAGGACCAAGGGGAGGGGGTGGCTTGGAGGCTCACAGTCAGAATAAAATGCATTTTACAATGGGATATATTGGTTTAAAATGTTGAGAATAAATGATATAGTTATTTGAGTCATAAGTTAGTTAGTTAGTTATTGTTGTTTTAATGGGCGGAACTACGAGGCCATCTGTCCCTAGTCATAAGTTAACTAACATGAAATGAAAATCCACAGCCTGCTTCCAGTCTCCGACCGGGTCAGGAATGGAATGAATGAAGCCCCGATCTAGCGGCGAGGATATGGACTGTGCCGGCTGCCGAGGCCTGACCCACTCCTCTGTGGCAATGATTAAATGAATGACAGATGAAATGAAATGATAGTGGAGAGTGTTGCTGGAATGAATTTTTTTTTGACAGGGAAAACAGGAGTACCCGGAGAAAAACTTGTCTGCCTCCGTTTTGTCCAACACAGATCTCACATGGAGTGACCGGGATTTGAACCACGGACCCAGCGGTGAGAGGCTGGCGTGCTGCCGCCTAAGCCACGGAGGCTAACATAATAAACGAAATTATTTTAAAGCATTTTCCTTTACTTAGAAAGGTAAGCAAATCAGTATGGGCCTGCGAGGCCCTCCCTTGGTCCAACTGAGGACCAATTTGTCTACTTATAAATACTATGAATATTCACGTCACGTCCTAAATTAGGGTAGGCCAAGGTATTTTGTGTAAAGTGTTCAAAACATGGTATATTGGCTTTCACGGCCAATGAATTAAAACTCAATTTTTTTTTCTAGGTTTGTGCCGTGTCTTGTGTGGGGATTCACCTAGGACACCAAACTGGCTCATCAGCGGGCTCTTGGTTTCCCCACCCGTTATAATTATAGTTCATTGTTTCAGTAGACTGTGATGTGTGATTGCATGTGAGTGTGTCTGGTGATAGACTGTTTTAGTGGTAGTATTTGTTGTTGGTGGAACTTGAGTATTTTTTCGTTAGTAGAATTTTGGTATTTAATTGTTAGTACGGTAGAAGGTTAGTATTTTTGATAGTAGAATTGCTCTTTACTTATTATGATAGGGAGTAGCAGCCTTTCAGAATAAATCAATTCTTTACTAGTCTTATAGACGGTTAAGATATTGATAATATAAGCCAAATAATGGCTACACTGCGTCCTGCTGCACGGCTAAAAGCAACGGGAAACTACAGCCGTATGCTATTCCCGAGGATATGCACCTCTCTATGCATAAATACATGTGATGATGGCCTCCTCCCTTGTAAAATTTCAATCCGGAGGTAAACTAGTCCCCCGTTCGGATCTCCGGGTGGGGGCTACTCGAGAGGGGGTTAACATCACAGAAGTGACAAAGAGGAAATCTGACATTCTACGGATCGGAGCGTGGAATGTTAGAAGTCTGCTAGGAAATGGAAGGTTAGAAAACTTAGAAAGGGAAATGGATAGGTTGAGGTTGGATTTGGTTGGGATTAGTGAAATGCGCTGGCAGGAAGAACAGGACTTTTGGTCAGGAGACTATAGGGTCATTAGCACTAAATCAAACAATGGCCAAGCAGGGGTTGGCCTCATATTGAGTAGGAAACTTGGACAGCGGGTGGAATATTATGAGCAATATAGTGAACGGATTATTGTAGCAAAAATAAATACTAAACCTACCTGCACCACAGTGGTACACGTCTATATGCCTACCAGTCAAGCTGATGATGAGGATGTTGAAAAGGTCTACGAAGAAATAGACGAAATTCTGAGGTATATCAAGGGTGATGAAAATGTTATAGTAATGGGAGATTGGAATGCTGTGGTAGGAAAAGGGAGAGAAGGGAAGATAGTAGGAGATTTCGGATTAGGTGAAAGGAATGATCGAGGAAGCAGGCTGGTAGAATTCTGCACTGAGCATGAGTTGGTCATAGCTAACACCTTATTCAATAACCACAATAGAAGAATATACACATGGATGAGAACAGGAGATACAGGGCGTTACCAAATCGACTTCATTATGGTCAAGCAGAGGTTTCGAAACCAGATTTTGGATTGTAAAGCATATCCTGGTGCTGACATAAACTCTGACCACAATCTGGTCGTAATGAAATGCAGATTAAAGTTGAAGAAACTGAAGAAAAGTCAAAAGCCAAAAAGGTGGGCAATAGACAGACTGAAAGAGAAGGATGTAAACGAAAGATTCAAGAAGAGTATAAAGGAAGGACTAATGAAAAACCCTAAACAAACTTCAATTGCAGACGAATGGGCACTTTTGAAGAATGAAATAACACAATCCGCAGAAGAAAACATTGGTAGGAAAGAAAGAATAGGTAGAAAACCGTGGATTACTCAGGATATACTCGAATTGATGGATGAAAGGCGGAAGCAAAAGAATGTAAGACATGAAAAGGGGAAAGCAGAATACAGACGTCTGAGAAATGAGGTTAACAGGAAGTGCAAGGAAGCGAAAGAAGAATGGTTGAAAGAGAAATGTGCTGGTATAGAAAATTGTCTGAAATTAGGAAAAGTAGACACAGCTTATCGAAGGATTAAGAATACTTTTGGGGAAAAGAAGACTAAGTGCTGTAATATTAAGGACACAAATGGAAAGCCTCTAACAGATAGGGAAGAAAAGGTTGAGAGATGGAAAGCTTACATAGAGAGTTTGTATAAGGGAAAGGAGATTGAGAATAATGTAATGGAAAGGGAGGAGGAAATTGATGAGGATGCGAAAGGAGATATAATATTGAGATCAGAATTTGATAGAGCTTTGGAAGACTTAAGCAGGAACAAAGCACCAGGCATAGATGATATACCGATTGAGTTGCTACGCTGCATAGGAGATATAGGTCTGATCAGGTTATTTCACTTGGTGTGTAGGATTTATGAGACAGGTGAGGTTCCCCCTGATTTCAAGAAGAATGTAATCATCCCAATACCAAAGAAAGTGGGAGCTGGCAGATGTGAAGATTACCGTACAATCAGCTTGATTACTCATGCTTCAAAGATCCTGTCTAGAATAATTTACAAGAGGATTGAGAGCCAGATAGAAACGGAGTTGGGTGAAGACCAGTTTGGTTTCAGGAGAAATGTAGTAACAAGGGAAGCTGTACTAAGTCTTAGGCTGATTTTAGAAGGTAGAATAAGGAAAGATAAGAGAACGTTCATGGCTTTTGTAGACTTAGAAAAGGCTTTTGATAACGTTGATTGGACTAAATTGTTTGACATTTTGAAATCGATTGGAATAAAGTACAGGGATAGGAGGGTGATATACAATCTATACAGAAACCAGACAGCAGTTATTCGAGTTGAAGGACATGAGAGAGAAGCTGGTATTCAGAAAGGTGTAAGGCAAGGCTGCAACTTATCACCCATACTTATCAATCTTTACATTGAACAAGCAATGAAGGAAATTAGAGAAAAATTTAAAGTGGGAGTGAAGATTCAAGGAGAAATAATTTCAACTCTGAGATTTTCTGATGACATCGTCATCCTGGCCGACAAGCCTGAGGATTTGAATGAGTTTTTGAATGGTATGGACTCCGTCTTAAGGAAAGAATTCATGACGAAAATTAATAAATGTAAAACAAAAATACTGGAATGCAGCCGAAATAAATCAGAAACCTCTATGGGCATCAAATTGGCAGGTGAAAAGCTGAAGGAAGTAGGAGACTTCTGTTACTTAGGAAGCAGAATAACCAGTGGTGGTCGAAGCAAAGAGGATATAAAAAGTAGGTTGGCTCAGGGAAGAAAAGCATTTCTACAAAAAAGGAATCTGCTGACATCGAATATAGATTTAGGTATTAGGAAGTCATTTTTGAAAGCCTTTGTCTGGAGCGTGGTGCTCTATGGAAGTGAAACTTGGACTATTGGTGCAGCAGAAAAGAGGAGAATTGAGGCATTTGAAATGTGGTGTTACAGGAGAATGATGAAGATCAGATGGGTAGATAGGGTTACAAACGAAGAGGTATTAAGGCGAGTGGGAGAGGAGAGATGTTTCTGGCGACTGCTAATGAAGAGAAGAGATAGGTTGGTAGGACACATACTAAGACACCCAGGAATAGCAAGCTTAGTTAAGGAAGGGTCAAGGACAAGAACTGTAGGGGTAGACCAAGGTTAGAATATGTTAAACAGATTGCCTCGGATGTAGGGTTTGGTAGCTATGTAGAGATGAAACGATTAGCTCAGGACAGGGAGGCATGGAGAGCTGCATCAAACCAGTCAAAAGACTGAAGACTCAAACAGCAACGGCCAGTGAATTAAAACCCCACAGAAGACACGGCACAAACATAGAAAAATTGCTGAGTTCTGTTTTAAACAGGTTGGTGGCAAACATAGCAAGAAAACTGTAATCTGATTAAAATGTGTGCCTGGAAGAGACATTGACACTGACTACAAAGATGTTTGTTTTGTGTTTGTAATTAATATTTGGTTGGTTGCTTGGTTCTTAAGTTTAGTGGCTGCGACAACGCGGTCGTGTAGCCCCGTGTACTTTGGGTGTGTGTAGAATCTGTCTGATAACCGGTGTTAATTGTGATGACTGTATTAGTGTGTGTTATCTGTTTTTTAATTTAAGTACTGTAACTTAGAATTTTTCAAATAGTTCCTACTTTTGCCGCCAAGCCCCACCGTCAACGACAAATAGGCCAAGTTCAGAAATTAGCTACTAGACGCCACCGCAGTCGGCTCTCGGCAACGAACGTAGAAACCTAAGAGCGTTGTTTACATTCTTTACCTATCCAATTTAGCTTCACACAGGTGCAATTAGTGGAAGGTTCTTTAACATGCCATTAATCTATGACATGGGACCTCCGGCTTTACTTTCCCTCCGAAGGAAGGCGTACTGAGGGATTTTTAACGCTCTTAAAAATTCCGACGGCTTCGGCCGGGTTTGAACCCGCTATCTTGGGCATAGAAGCTCAGCATGCTACCGACTACGCCACCGAAGCCGCCTTAATATTTGGGTCCATTTAATTTCAATTTAATATTTTATACGGTACTGAAGTTTTTCTTAAAAGTATTATAATTTATTTCAGTATAATCCGCAATTGTGTAACAACCAGCGGCTTCGATGGCGTAGTTGGTAGCATGCTGAGCTTCTATGCCCAAGATCGCGGGTTCAAATCCGAAACCGTCGGATTTTTTAAGAGCGTTAAAAATCCTTCAGTATGCCTTCCTTCGGAGGGGAAGTAAAGCCGGCGGTCCCATGTCCTAGATTTATGGCATGTAAAAGATCCTTCCACAGACTAAACTTGTGTGAAACCAAATTGTTAGGTTAGATTTCGCGGAACGCTATGTCAAATTTCCAACGTTCTCCACTAGGTATCATTGATATCTGGTAGCAAAAGTTGGAACTACTTGAAATTGAACGTAACTTGTAGCTCACCCTAAGGGTGTCCGCTGGAAGCAGCTACAGACTCAGCGAGCCAAACATGTCTTCGGACACTCCCGGCACTTAAAGCCATACGATAAATAAATAAATAAATAAATAAATGTGTAACAACCAAATCTTGGTCATTATAGGGTTGAAGGGAGCACTGGTGTATAGAGTTAGAGGTCCCGAATTCCAGTCCCACTTCCATCTACATGGTTTGCACATTACACGACCTAAAAGCGTATAGCCTTCATTTCTCTTATTTACCAACCTCCTGGTGTAGCGGCTTACATTATTGGCTGTCGCCCCAGAATTCCGGATTCGATTTCCGGCTCTGAAAAATAAATTTAAATCTGGACTGAGGGCTGGAATGGGGTACACTCAGCTTAGTCAGAAAAAACTGAGAATAAATGTGTTCAATTCCCACCCCATCCATCCTTGAAGTAATTTTCCTTGGTTCCCCAGTTCAACTCGAGGCAAATGCAGGGATGGTTCCCAACTTAGGGCCAAGGCCACCCACTTCCCAATCCTCACCTGAATTACAAATACACACACTAATACAGACACCTCAATAGCAAAGGTTATCAATCAACTTCTACACTCACCCAAGTACACGGGCCTAAATGACCACCACTTCCAAGCCCCTGAAATTAAACAACAACAACAACAATTCATTTGGCAACATTGTGGTCTTGATAATCCAATTCTTGGAACATTCCCGTTGTGTCAAAATTGCTTGCTGTTGTTAATTCATTTCAAAAGCTTGGGACATCTTGGCCTTGATCTCCGTGTACTTTGGGTGTGTGTTGGACTTGTCTGATAACCTGTGTTTATACGATGACTGTAGTAGTCTGTGTAGGTGCGGCTTTGGTGGCGTAGTTGGTAGCATGCTGAGCTTCTATGCTCAAGGTCACAGGTTCAAACCCGGCCGAAGTCATCGAATTTTTTTAAGAGCGTTAAAAATCCCTCAGTATACCTTCCTTTGGAGGGGAGGTAAAGCCAACGATCCCATATCACAGAATTATGGCATCAAAAAGAACCTTCCACTAACTACACTTTTGTGAAGCCAAAATTTGTAGGATAGAATTAATGTATGTATGTCTACCCCTTATTATTCCCGTTTTCCAACGGGGTCGGGGATGAGATGCGATGGAAGTCTTTCTGGCGATGGTTTTTACGGTCGGATGCCCTTCCTGACGCCAACCTCATGAGAGGAGTTAATGAGAGATGAAATGAATGATGGTGAATGAAACTGGACAAGGATGTGGAAGGAAGCGGCCGTGGCCTATCTGAAGGTACCGTCCCAGCATTTGCCTGGTGTTGAAAATAGGAAAACCACGGAAAACCATTTCAAGGACGGCCGACGGTGGGGCTCGAACCCACGCGTCTACCGAGTCAGCAGAGAGCTTGGCCCCATGACCAAATGCTGCGCTTTAGCCAGCGTAGCCACTACTGTTGGGTGGGATAGAATTAATAATAGTAATAATAATAATATATCGTATGGCCTTGGTTGCCAGGTGAATGCTTTGTTTTTTGACGCCCCAGAGGGCAGCTTGCATGTCTTTTTTTTGTCCCTTGGAGCGCTATGAAAGTCAAGGAGGTTCGATATTTAAGCTTCTTGACACTATAGCGCTTTCTAGTAGACATAGAAGGAACTTTTGTCTCGGCGGAAAATCCCGAGATTAATTTTGCCAATATGAACACGGCCTACTGAATTCAAACGGGTTCTTTAACATGCCAACAACGTACGACATGCGTCTTGTGATTTTTGTCACATTTCAAAAATCACTAACCATGGCCAGGAGTGAACCTGCAAGTTTGGGGTTGGTAGTCCGACACGATAACCACTCACCCACCGTGGGAAGCTTTGAATTGATAACGCTATATTATTTCCAACGTTCGCCGCCTGGTGCTGACTGCGATGGCATCTAGTAGCCAAGTCTGCATGCTAGGTGTCGTGGCGGTAGAGTTTGATAGCAAAAGTAGGAACTACTTGAAATTATTGTCTGCATAAGGGGACTTATGAGTGAGTTTTCATGAAATATGGACCAAAATACGGAAATTTGGATTTTACCGAAAATTGGAGCCCACACCTTTTCAGAATCAAGGAGTGTTGGATTTTTTCCCGTGGCGCCATTTTTAAAGCCCAGGCGGTGATTTAAAGATGGATGCGCATCATTATTAAGACAAGACCTTCAGTGAAGATCAGTGAGCAACGTGACCACATACGTCTTCGACAGAGCAGAAAAAGGACCACCCCAGGAAAGAAAACTGCAAGAAAAAAGAGAAAACTGCTGAACTTGTCCCTAGAAGACAGGATGAAGAAGTCTGAGGGCTGTACATATGGTGCAGGGCAGTTCTGATGTAAGTAACTAACCTCCAAATTCAATTGCTGTTTTCTCATGAAGTGATTTTTGTTAGCCTATTTTCAATTTTGAAAAAATAGGCTTATGAGATCACCTTTTGTCCGTGTGTGTGTGCGTGTGTGTGTGTGTGTGTGTGTGATTCGTGTGTGTGTGTCCCCCCCCTAATAAAATCTAAACGGCAGGAGCGATTTCAATGAAACTCGGAAAGTTCATAGCACTATTCCCGGCGACCTCGACCGTGCCCTTCAAATTTTGTTACGACTGACCAATCCAACATGGCGGCTGTGCGAAATATTTCACCAGCATTCAATATCTCCGAAACTATTACCGATATTACCCTGACATTTTCTATCGTAATAGAGGGAACTACTATAAGTTCACTTATGTGACTTTTGAAAACCTGGTAACTACAAAACGAACATGGCGGCCAAGCGAATTTGCGACTTTTAAATAGACGTTTCTCGCGATTTGACCAACCAAACGCAATGAAACTTGGTACAATATATGTTTATATACATTGTAATGCACCGACATCTAACTTCGTTCAATTGTTTACATAATCACAAGATGGCGGATGTGCGAAATATTTCACCGGCATTCTATATCTCTGAAACTATTAGCGGTATCTCCCTAAAATTTTGTACGGAGATAAAGGGCACTACTGGAAGTCCATCTATAAGATTTTCAAAAACCGGTTAACTACAAAACGAACATGGCGGCAAAGCGAATTTGAACATTTTAAATAGACCTTTCTCGCGATTTAATGTTCCAAGCGCACTGCAACCTGGTACAGGAAATATTTATACACATTGTAATCCACTGGTATCTAATTTAGTTGAATTGTTTACATAACCTCAAGATGGCGGCAGTGCGAATTTTAAAATTAAGTTTTTATTTCTTGTGATGTAGTCATGCGATCGAAGTGAAAGTTTGAATAATGAACCTACGCAATAATTTTCCTTTAATGGTACATGACTCTATGGCCTATACATTTAACAATCCAACATGGCGACCATCCGAAATATTTAGATGATACTGAATATCTACGAATCTATTTTAGCAATCAAACTGCATTTTTTAATGTTCATAGGGGCTATGAACTTAAGTTCACCTATAGGACTTTAAATAACCTGGTGATCACAAATCCAACATGGCGGTGACGCAAATTATAAATATTCACAAGGACGTTTCTCGCAATTTAACCATCCGCGTGCAGTGAAACTTGGTACAGTAAATCTTTATCCGAATGTTAATCCACTGGCATCTAATTTATTTCAATTGTTTCCATAACCTCCAGATGGCAGCTGTGAAAAAAATTTAAATCTCCTTGTTTTTTCTTGTGACCTAATTATGCGATTGAAGTTTGAATACTACACGTTCACAATAATCTGCATGTAACAGTACATAACTCTAGGACCTACATATATAAAATCCAACATGGCGACCATCCGAAATATTTAGTCGGTTCTCAATATCTACGAATCTATTACAGCAATCAAACTGAAATTGTGTATGTTAAATAGTGGCAATTAACATAAGTAGGATATATGAAAATAGGTTGTATAGTTCTTCATGGAACTACTTGTTACATGTAATATCATAAAAAATGCTCCTTGTATTGCAGTTTTGAAGATATTTGGTTCAAAGTTGGTTTGCATATTAAAATATGTATGAACATTACAATTTGCTCTGGATTTTTATGTCAGTGAAAATTAACTGTATTTTTTTTTGCTTTCAAAAATTAATAATTTTTATTTTTAGGGCAAAACATGAATATTATCACTTTGACTATCATTTCTGACTCTCATATAAAAGGTACATAAAATTCCAGAGCAATTTCGATTTGTACATGTATTGTGCTACTGTTTACCAAGTATGGATGAAAATAAGTGAAAACTCCATCGCAAGAAACTTTTTTTATGACCCTATGTTTTGAAAATATTTTTATTATTATTTCAGAAACGGTTCGAGTAATCAATTTGAAATTCAGAATATCCTCTAATTAGAGGCATATCTACAGTACATGTGGTTAAAATTTCAAATTGATCTGTCCAGTAGTTTCGGATTTTGGAAACTCACTCATAAGTCCCCTAACTGAATTAAAAACAGATAACACACACTAATACAGCCATCACAATTAACACGGGTTATCAGACAGATTCTACACACACCCAAAGTACACGGGGCTACATGACCACGTTGTCACAGCCCCTAAACTAAGAAAACGACCAACCAGTCTGCGTAGCTGTACTGTATTAGGGACAGGAATGGGATACGTGTCCTGGGACTCGAAAGAAGACATTTGCCTGGAGGGAGTGTGGAAATAACCGAGAAACCCATATTCAGGATAGGTTGGTTGGTTGGATCCTCAGTTTAGGGGCTGCGAAAACGTGGTCATGTAGACCCGTGTACTTTGGGTGTGTGTAGAATCTGTCTGATAACCGGTGTTAATTGTGATGACTGTATTAATGTGTCTTATCTGTTTTCTAATTCAAGTAAGGACTGCAACTTTGAATTTTTCAAATAGTTCCTACTTTTGCCGCCAAACGCCACCGTCAACGACTACTAGTTCAGAACTTAGCTACCAGACGCCACCGCAGTTGGCTCTTGGCAACGAACGTAGGAACCTAAGAGCGTTGTTTACATTCTTAGCCTATACAATTTAGCTTCACACAGGTGTAAGTAGTGGGAGGTTCTTTAATATGCCATAAATCTATGACATGGGACCGCCGGCTTTACTTCTCCTCCGAAGGAAGGCATACTAAGGGATTTTTAACGCTCTTAAAAAATCCGACGGCTTCGGCCGGGTTTGAACCCGCTATCTTGGGTATAGAAGCTCAGCATGCTACCGACTACGCCACCGAAGCCGCCTATATTCAGGATAATTGATATTGTAATTGTTCAGTCTTATTCTTATCTGTGTGGACCAACTGAAAAGTTACAATATCATTGTCAATAAGGTAACACTGAAAATAGCTTCAAAGCGGTCTACATTCAGGTTAGTCGCGGTCCAGTGCACGATGTAACGAGCACTGCTATTCCGCGGAGTGAAATAGATAGCGCACTGGCCTGACTTTTAATGGCCAAGCACCATCGATCGTCTCTCACCTTCTTCATATTGGAGCTGTGAACGTGGCGAGTCACAGAGCGAACACCTGTTCAACTTTTCCAAGTTAACAACAAGTGGAAACTTAACTTCTGAAACAACTTCTAATTCCTGTACACGTGTTCGCTTCAATAAATAAAAAACACACACGTTTCTCTTTATCAACGTGGGACGTTTCGTTCCTTCTCTCTTCCATCTTATGTCGATTATTTATTATTGATGATGATGATGGTGATGATAACATCCAGGTTATCATCCCCTAAGCATATTGGTGATAGCGAAGAATGAGAATGAACAGAACCTACCAATACTGCCACAACTACTTCTAACTACAGTCTTATAATTAAGTTCTAGTTGTTTTTGATTCTTTAGGGGCTTTTTTTAAATCATCGTGGTGATGTATCCCCGTGTATATTTGGGTGTGTGTAGAATTTACCTGATAACCTATGACATTGTGATGTCTGTATTAATTGTGATTGAGGAAGGAAGGATGGATGAAGGAAGGAAGGATGAAGGAAGGAAGGATGAAGGAAGGAAGAATGAAGGAAGGATGAAGGAAGGATGGATGAAGGAAGAAAGAAGGAAGGATGAAGGATGAAGGAAGGAAGGATGAAGGAAGGATGAAGGAAGGAAGGATGAAGGAAGAAAGAAGGAAGGATGAAGGAAGAAGGAAGGATGAAGGAAGGAAGAATGAAGGAAGGAAGGAAGGATGAAGGAAGGAAGGATGAAGGAAGAAAGAAGGAAGGATGAAGGAAGGAAGAATGAAGGAAGGATGAAGAAAGGAATGCAGGATGAAGGAAGGATGAAGGAAGGAAGGATGAAGGAAGGAAGGCAGGAAGGAAGGATGAAGGAAGGGGTAGAAGTGACCATGGAAAACCATGGAAAACCTCTTCCTGTATAGCTGAAGTAGGAATCGAACCTGCCTCTTCTCAGCCTTCTCTTCTCAGATTTGCCTCACGTGGCTTAGTGTACCCCGTTCCAGCCCTCAGACCAGAATTAAATTTCTTGGCAGAGCCGGGAATCGAACCCGGGCCTCCGAGTCGACAGCCAAGAATGCTAACAGGGCGGACGGAGTTATCATTAATTTACACAGTAGAAGAAGAAATGGAAGCAATGAGGAAGATAAAAATGAAAGTAAGGAAGAAACGGAAATGCCCTCAAACCTCGAAGAGTCAGGATTGAGGGGCTTGGAAGGAAGTGGAGCCATGAAAGGCAGATAGGAGAGAAAGAGAGTCTGTCCCCGAGTCAATGGAAGAAAGGTAAAATGGTCCCAGAACTTAAATTCCCGGGGGGTCGCCAACCCCTGAACTCAAGAGCCGTGGGCCCTTGAGGGTGTAGCACTATCCACATCTTGCCTCGTTTAGTGCCCTGAGCATAAGGCAGGATATACTTTGAAAAAAGAAAAGAAGAGGTCTGGCCCCCCGAAGAATGAGGGAATCTGGAAAGACGGGACAAGGGCCAATTAAGGCGGGAAAGTTCACGGACACCTAATAGCAATTTGGTCGGAAGAGAACAAGAGTTGACCAAGGGACGTTGACGGAAAGAAGACAGAGGGGAGTCCATCACAAGTAAGTGGATCAATACCGGATTCAGGTAGGGTCCCGTGGTCGCCAACCAACTTCCCACACACAAGTTTTGAGCAAGATAAATTATTATTACTTATTATTATTTATTTATCGTATGGCTTTTATTGCCGGGAGTGTCCGAGGACATGTTCGGCTCGCCTGAGCCTGTAGCTGCTTCCAGCGGATACCCTAAAGGGTGAGCTACAAGTTCCGTTCAATTTCAAGTAGTACCTGGTGGTGAACGTTGGAACTTTAATAGAGCGTTCTGACGAAATCTAACCTAACAAATTTTGCTTTACACAAGTTTAGTCTGTGAAAGGATCTATTACATGCCATAAATCTATGACATGGGACCGCCGGCTTTACTTCCCCTCCGAAGGAAGGCATACCGAAGGATTTTTAACGCTCTTAAAAAATCCGACGGCTTCGGCCGGATTTGAACCCGCTATTTTGGGCATAGCAGTTCAGCATGCTACCGACTACGCCACCGAAGCGTATTATTATTATTCACAGTCCATTTTATCCACGACATCGAGTGCAATTGGCCACCGACAGTTGTAGCAACAATTGCTAGGCCACGGGGCAAAGCTATCAGCGGACTCTGTGCACCGTCGTTCATCCTTGTAATTATTGTTTTCCATGGTCACCCATTTTCAACTCCGTGCAAATGTCGGCACGGTACATTCCAATTGGCTTCCCAGGCTTGTTCATATTCCCTAGTCTTACCATAGGCCTAATTACTGTAGTGTCACAAAGTTGCCGATGACATCTTGGCCGATAAGCCTGAGGATTTGTATGAGTGTTTGAATGGTATGGAATCCGTCTTGAGGAAAGAATTCATGATGCAAATTAATAAATGTAAAACAAAAATATTTGGATGCAGCCGAAATAAATCAGAAACCTCTATGGACATCAAATTGGCAGGTGAAAAACTAAAGGGCGGAGGAGACTTCTGTTACTTAGGAAGCAACATAACCAGTGATGGACGAAGCAAAGAGGATATAAAATGTAGGTTAGCTGAGGCAAAGAAAGCATTTCTACAGAAAAGGAACCTGTTGACATCGAATATAGATTTAGGTATTCGGAAGTCATTTTTGAAGGCCTTTGTCTGGAGCGTGGCGCTCTATGGAAGTGAAACATGGGCTATGGAGAGCCGATGGGTAGACAGGGTTACAAACGAAGGGGTAATAAGACTAGTGGGAGGGTAGAGATGTTTCTGGCGACTGCTAATGAAGAAAAGGGATAGGTTGGTTGGACACATACTAATACACACAGGAATAGCAAGCTTAGTTATGGAAGGAAGGGTTGAGGACAAGAACTGTGGGGGTAGATCAAGGTTGGGATATGTTAAACAGATTACCTCGGATGTAGTGTGTGGTAGCTATGTAGAGATGAAACGATTAGCTCAGGACAGGGAGGAATGAACAGCTGCATCAAACCAGTCATCAAACCAGTCAATAGACTGAAGACTCAAACAACAACACAAAGTTGTTAATATGTCTAGGAGATGATGACATATATTTAACTAACTTGATAGCAGTATCACTAACATTAAAGTGGCGATACAGTTTATGTGCACTAAGATGTTCGGTACACCACGTCCATGGTACCTAACTTGCCGAAGTTCCCACTACCAGTTACACTACCACGTGAGTAGTGGTTTTATACGGGTTCTGGCCACACCTCCACCTCACCCACCTCACAAGATGGCGGCGACGCGATATCTCTCGAACGTATGGCCGGATTGTGACGAATGAGGTGTCGTTGAACTCGGGCTGACACCCCCTTTCCAAAGGACAACATATTTCCACCCCCAAAATAAACCCTACCCCTACTAGGGGGTGAAAATGGTATTTTTTAGAAAATCTCGCTTTCAAAGTGCAACATGTGAGAGTTTGAATGCCAATATGGAATTAAAAGTTGTTCTACACAAGAGATATGCATACGGTGGATAGCCAATATGAAATTAACATGCTTGTTTTTGTTTTTTGTTTTTATGCATGCCCACTCATAGCTTTTGTAAGAGGGTGGGCTTTTTAAAAGATAGCGGTTGTAGTGTAACCTAACCTAATCCAACCTAACAGGTCCTTGTTGACGAGTCCCTGTGGACGGGTCCCTGTTGACGAGTCCTGTGGACGAGTCCTTGTTGACGAGTCCTGTGGACGAGTCCTTGTTGACGAGTCCCTGTGGACGGGTCCTTGTTGACGAGTCCCTGTGGACGGGTCCTTGTTGACGAGTCCCTGTGGACGGGTCCCTGTTGACGGGTCATTGTTGGCGGGTCATTGTTGACGGGTCATTGTGGACGGGTCCTTGTTGACGGGTCTTTTTGACGGGTCCCTTTGGACCCGTCCCTATGGACTGACCCATGAATTTATCCAAATTGTGCCCAAGGGCCTAACTACATTTATGTGTAAAGCAGTGTGTTGAACTGACGTTGTTCACCAGTACTTACCACTAAAATCTGATAACGATATGAAAGGAAAGTGACGAAATACATGTGAACATACAAGGGATCTAACTTGGTGGATGGATGTGTTCTAACGAGTCATTTGTAGTTGAAAGAGAATAATACATGTTCTTAAGATGTTAAAACTGTGGAGATGGTACGTGCAGTAATACGTCTTGTTATTTCCTGTGTCATATTACAGACATGGCAGAGAGCGCGCAGATCTGATGCTATGACTAACGCTGCAGTAATTTGAAACCGCAAGTGTTCATGAAGACAATGGGCGATGATCAAGCAAAGTTAGCAGTTATTGGATATTACACAGGTGTTCCTTCCGGTGTCATGTTGCCGACATGGCAGAGTGAGCACACTGCTGTTTCTATGACTGACGCTGCAGTAATTTGAAACCCCAGGTGTTGATCAAGACAATGGGTGATGATCATGCAAAATCAGCAGTAATAGGATACCACACAGGTGTTCCTAGTGTACTTTGGACTCTCAGCTGTATTGGGGAAAGGAATTGCAATGATCTGCAACAAACTGCTGACACGAGCGATGAGAGTTTATATAAGAGAGGTGTCATATATTTCCCTACTGTCAGTCTTTATTACTCGCTTTGAGTGAACAGTGCTCTATTACTGCTCAGGAGTTGTAAAAAAAAAAAGCCTTTTTGTTAGAAAATCATTAAATTATTTTGCAAGGTAAGTACTTATTATTAATGGATTGTAGTCTTTTATTACTAATTGATGTTGAAGTTATTGATTGGAATGTATTTATTGATTGGTTGATTTGTTTAGAGATAATTGGGTTCCTGTAGGTTACCAGATTCCTACAATCTGTTCATTCAGTGGCAGCAGTTGATAAATTATTAAAGGTAAGTGCCCCCTCTAATAACTTTTAAACAGAGTGATATTTTCCAATGCTCACTACTACATGTTAGTGAAAATGGTATATTTGACAGTCAAAAGTTGGAATTACTTGACCATGGTGTGTAAAGCTAATTTTGTAGGTTAGATTTTGATTACCGCTCTATTAAGTCAGAATGTTCATTGCTAGGTGTCAGTGATAGAGGGAATATTTAAAGACTTAACCTCAGTTCACCTAACATAACCTAACTTAACCTTGTCACGTGACATGTTTTACAAGTTTAGATTTGCTTTATGACTGACTAGGACGTCACACTTAGCTCACTTATCTGGTGGCTGCTGGTTTCTATCACGTGACATGTTCTACAAGTTTAGACTTGTTTTAAGACTGGCTATGACGTCACACTTAGATCATTTAACTGGCGACCGCTGGTTTCTACCACTCTATCAAGTTCAAATGTTCACCGCTAGGTGTCAGTGACAGTGGTATATAATAACCCCCAGTTAGAACTACTTGAAGTTAGACTTGCTAGGAGTTCACAGATGATCGATTTAAATACCCTGTTATAACCATTGACTGGAATATAATTAAACTATTTATATTGTTTGTTTTATCATTTATTATCATTTATGATTTCTTTCTTTTAGAGGTAACTAGCTGAAGTACCCGTGCTTCGCTACGCGTCATAAATAAATTAACATATGAAGGAGATAGTTAAAACAGGGCATAGGCGAGGTGCTGCGCAGAGGGAGATTAATGATGGAGCATTTTGTCCAACTACACCGCTCTGCGTTGACCGTGTTTTATAGCACACATTTAGGTTTTACTCGCTTACGGTTGGAGATACCTTTCGGATAGAAAATGCAATTTTTACCTCGCATATGCCATCAAAAGTTTGCTATTTCTTAGCGTTCACTTTTTATTTGAACTGGAAATATGAAAGTTAGAAACCAAAGTGTGTAGTAAGTCACTAAAATGGTCGCCATCTTTAAATAGTACAAAGTGTTGAAATCAAAAGTAACCTATATGTTAACCAGGTAAATTAGCTACTTCCATGTAAAATTCATGTAATACGGACCAGTGGTACTTGCGTGATTGAGTAATACATAGACGCACATCATCTCATTTTTAGCCTCGCTTCGCTCGCGTCATAGTCGTGTCATATTGTTATTCAATGAAATGCAGGTTTAACCCCATTAACACCCCTTTAGAACCTGAATATCCAAAAATCCCTCCTTAGGAGACGTTTTCGACACACAACAAACATATCCCCAAAATATCATTCTTCTAACTTTAATCGTTTGGGTTGGTCGATGAGAGTGAACATCCAAAATACTTCCTTAGGGGATGTTTTTCTTCCAGAATTTCACCCCTCCCCATAGGCCCCTTAAATTGGATTTATGAAAAATGGTCGAACACATATTTATTGATTTATTTATTTATTTATTTTTAAGCTGATTGATTTCGTCCGAGTTTCAAACTCCTCGCCTATGTCGTTTAAGAGATACACGGTCCGTTAGGAATCTTTCAACCCCCACTTTTCATCCCTTTCACCTCATAATATACACTACATCGAAAAACCATTAGATATGTGTCAGCTTATTTTTAATGATTAGTATATATGCCAAGTATCACATCCCCAAATGAAACCACTCGTGAGAAATTGTTATTCAATGAAATGCACGTTTACCCCCCTTAATACCTATTTAGAACCTGAATATTCAAAACTCTTTCCTTAGTGGACGTTTTCGACATACAACGAACATATCCCCAAAATGTCATGTTTCTAACTTTAATAATTTTGGCTGGGCTATGTTGAGTGAGTGAGTCAGTCAGGACATTTCCTTTCATTTATTTTTGATAATTTCACCCCTCCCCATGAACCCCTCAAATTGGATTTATGAAACAAACGGTCGAACACCTATTTACTTATTTACCCTTTTGACGAATCAAATTAAAATCATCTTCTTTAGGAAAGACACGTTGAATTTCACAAAACTGATCTGATTTTAAATTACTAGCAAGCCTATCAAGACTACTCGGCATAAAGCGGAATGAATCTAAAAATCGCAGTTTTATCGTTTTCTTATTGCCAGTTTTGATGTATTTTGTGAACGATATGTCTTGATCCTTATTATTTGCAATCACATCAATTTTCACATCTGAAGCTTCAAATTCTTTAACGATAAAGTGGTTATCGTATTTGCTACCGTTATGTAGACAGATTGGAATGAATTTACTTACTCTATAATCTAAATTACATTCTTGGTGAGCAGCACCACGATATTTTCCTGTTAAATGATCATGATCGCGAACCCTGTCTGTATATAAACATTCACCACATATAAAACAATTAGTTTCAGTTTCAAAATTCATTTGCTCTTATGAAGTTAGTGGCTCCATTGGAATGATCGTATTTAAAATAGAGGATATACGGATGGCATCTTTCTCAAGCCTTTCCATAAAAAAACTTTAGGTGCATCAGGTCCTCTATACAGCTCAAACTTATTTAAAGAGTCATCGCACCTACATTTAATATAATATGCAAAGCTAAAAGGTTCATGAATGTGAGTAGTGTTGGTGAAAGGCTGGGCTGGATTCGATGAACATGTATTAAATGGTTTTAGCAAAGCCTCAAAGTCAGCATATATAACAAATGGTACTCGAAGCTGTTTCTCATATTCCTTAAATTTTAGAATGTTATTTTTAGGAGTCGGTAATACCGTACACACATGATTACATCCCCTTTTTTGATGTTGAGATAGTTGATCCTCTTTTCTAAAATATAGCAAGCAACCTTCACACAACCACTTTTTAGATTTATCTCTTGATATCTGACTACCGACAAGTCTACTTAAATGTTTTATCCAGCAATAGCGAGCATTTTCACCTTTGGTTATGTATAGTAAATTTACATGAGCATCCTTTTTTCCCTGAGTATAATATAGAGGGCATACTATTCTCTTATTTCAAATTTCATAAACATTAATACTTACATTGTTCAGCTCTTCAAAACGTTGAATGTCTTTTATTTCCATAGGAAATTCCATTTCTTTTAAATTCAACACTGTGGAATAGTGAGGATATGATGATGTTCTCTCCACATGTCCCACTAATGGATGGAGATCTGAGGTTACAGCCCATGCAAAGCATGCGTCATCATTATTCATAACGTTTACACAGGCATGCTTACGTTTGATCCATCCTGGCAAATCAATGTATGATGATGCTCTAAGGGGGTTGTATTTATTCATGTTCGTTTCTAAATAAAGTATTTCAACCAACGCCCAGCCTGACTCGCTTTCCTGGAACTCTTCACTCTTCACAATGATAGCACTTGAAATATTTTGGTTTATATCACTAATATTAGTTGATTCGCTAACAATTATGTTTTTTGTGTTAAAAGATTTTATATCTGTAATTTCACCTTCGCTCCCAGTTTTTACAGTCCAAAAAGTTCAAAATTCATTTTAAATGTTTTATGCTCTACTAAAACATTATCTACCAATCCAAACACACTAGGTTTAACATTCTGTAAAAGTGTTTCAATACTTTGAGTTTTTTCTTTACTATAAAGTCTGTAACTGGCAATTCGACTTTTAAATGCACTACCAATTTGTTGAATATTTCCAGAATTTCTTACATGGCAAGCGTTATTTTTATGATGAATACTGCGTAAATGTCCATGAATGATTGAAGAAGGTATATCAATATTACATACATTACAATGTGTTATCGAAGGTTCACCATTCTTCTTTCTTTTTGTTGCACGACTATTTTCACAATCTTGAGAACGTTTACGCTTTTGAGCATCACATTCATTTAAAGGTTCCGTGCTAGTTGATGGTTTTACACATTTCAATTCCTGTTGTTCTCCATTGACTTCAACCATGTGGGATTGATATCGCTTTACAGCTGAAAAACCAAGTTCGCAAACTGAACACGAAAATGGTGCTGAACTAGCATGCATTAAATTTACATGACGTGCAGAATTATCTTGTCTGTTAAATGTGGTAGCACAATGACTGCACACAAACATTTGAATGTCATGTTTAACATTTGCGTGCCGTTGAAGGCTGTCAGGTCTTGAGAACTGTTTCTTACAGTCACCACACATGAACATGATGATCACTTTCGAAATTACCTATAAAAGAAAGAAATCATAAATGATAATAAATGATAAAACAAAGTACAATATAAATAGTTTAATTATATTCCAGTCAATGGTTATAGCAGGGTATTTAAATCGATCATCTGTGAACTCCTAGCAAGTCTAACTTCATGTAGTTCTAACTGGGGGTTTCTATATACCACTGTCACTGACACCTAGTGGTGAACATTGGAACTTGATAGAGTGGTAGAAACCAGCGTCGCCAGTTAAGTGAGCGAAGTGTGACGTCATAGCCAGTCTTAAAACAAGTCTAAACTTGTGGAACATGTCACGTGATAGAAACCAGCAGCCACCAGTTAAGTGAGCGAAGTGTGACTTCATAGTCAGTCATAAATCAAGTCTAAACTTGTAAAACATGTCACGTGACAAGGTTAAGTTAGGTAAAGTTAGGTTGGTAAAGTTAGGTTATGTTAGGTGAACTGAGGTTAAGTCTTTAAATATTCCCTTATCACTGGCACTTAGCAATGAACAATCAGACTTAATAGAGCGGTAATCAAAATCTAACCTACAAAATTAGCTTTACACTCCATGGTCGAGTAGTTCCAACTTTTGACTGCCAAATATACCATTTTCACTAACATGAAGTAGTGAACATTGGAAAATATCACTCTTAACTGTTTAAAAGTTATTAGAAGGGGCACTTACCTTTAATAATTTATCAACTGCTGCCACTGAATGAACAGATTGTAGGAATCTGGTAACCTACAGGAACCCAATTGTCTGTAAACAAATCAATCAATCAATCAATAAATACATTCCAATCAATAACTTCAACATCAATTAGTAATAAAAAACTACAATCCATTAATAATAAGTACTTACCTTGCAAAATAATTTAATGTTTTTCTACCAAAAGGCTTTTTTTTACAACACTTGAGCAGTAATAGAGCACTGTTCACTCAAAGCGAGTAATAAAGACTGACAGTAGGGAAATATATGGCACCTCTCTTATATAAACTCTCATCGCTCGTGTCAGAAGTTTGTTGCAGATCATTGCAATTCCTTTTCCCAATGCAGCTGAGAGTACAAAGTACACTAGGAACACCTGTGTGGTATCCAATTACTGCTGATTTTGCATGATCATCACCCATTGTCTTGATCAACACCTGGGGTTTCAAATTACTGCAGCGTCAGTCATAGCAACAGCAGTGTGCGCTCTCTGCCATGTGAGCAACATGACACCGGAAGGAACACCTGTGTAATATCCAATAACTGCTAACTTTGCATGATCATCACCCATTGTCTTCATGAACACTTGCGGTTTCAAATTACTGCAGCGTTTGTCATAGCAAGAGATCTGCGCGCACTCTGCCATGTCTGTAATATGACACAGGAAATAACAAGACGTCTTACTGCACGTACCATCTCCACAGTTTTAACATCTTAAGAACATGTATTATTCTCTTTCAACTACAAATGACTCGTTAGAACACATCCATCCACCAAGTTAGATCCCTTGTATGTTCACATGAATTTCGTCACTTTCCTTTCATATCGTTATCAGATTTTAGTGGTAAGTACTGGCGAACAACGTCAGTTCAACACACTGCTTTGCACATAAATGTAGTTAGGCCCTTGGGCACAATTTGGATAAATTCATGGGTCAGCCCATAGGGACTAGGCCATAGGGACCGGTCCAAAGGGACCCGTCAAAAAGACCCGTCAACAAGGACCCGTCCACAGGGACTCGTCAACTAAGACTCGTCAACAAAGACTCCTCAACAAGGACCCGTCATCAAGGACTCGTCCACAAGGACCTGTCAACAATGACCCGTCAACAATGACCCATCAACAGGGACTCGTCAACAAGGATCCGTCCACAGGGACTCGTCAACAAGGACTCGTCCACAGGGACTTGTCAACAAGGACTCGTCCACAAGGACCTGTCAACAATGACCCGTTAGGTTGGGTTATGTTAGGTTACACTACAACCGCCATCTTTTAAAAAGCCCGCCCTCTTACAAAAGCTACGAGTGGGCATGCATAGAAACAAAAAAACAAGCATGTTAATTTCATATTGGCTATCCACCGTCTAGATGTCTCTTGTGTAGAACAACATTTATTTCCATATTGGCATTCAAACTCTCACATGTTGCACTTGGAAAGCGAGATTTTCTAAAAAATTACAATTTTCACCCCCTAGTAGGGGTAGGGTTTATTTTGGGAGTGGAAATATGTTGTCCATTGGAAAGGGGGTGTCATCCCGAGTTCAACGACACCTCATTCGTCAAAATCCGACCATAAGTTCGAGAGATATCGCGCCGCCGCCATCTTGTGAGGTGGGTGAGGTGGAGGTGGCGCCAGATCCCGTACAAAACCACTACTCACGTGGCAACTGCTTCAGGAGGACTGTTACGTTACAAGAAACTACGTCAATTAGCACTTTAACGTTCAGTTCGCGAGCTT
Source organism: Meconema thalassinum (assembly GCA_946902985.2). Lineage (NCBI taxonomy): Eukaryota > Metazoa > Arthropoda > Insecta > Orthoptera > Tettigoniidae > Meconema > Meconema thalassinum. Next base: position 145,430,181 of record OX336391.1, read on the forward strand.
TTTGTGAAACTTTGTATACGCGACGAATAATCATGTTATTTCGTCATGTGGCCACCTGAGAGGCCAAGTGCAGGTCATTCTAGTCATCGACCGTGGACGATCTGCGCGCTGGAATGACAGATGAAATGAATGGATGAAACTGGGCAAGGATGTGGAAGGAAAGCGGCCGTGGCATGTTAGAAGGTACAATCCCAGCATTTGCCTGGAGTTGAAAATGGGGGAAGCACGGAAAACCATTCAATGACGGCCGACGGTGGAGCTCGAACCCACGTCACCCGAGTCAACAGAGAGCTTGGTCCCATGGCCTAACGCTGCGCTGTCGGACTTATGTGAGGTAGGTATACAGAAGTGGATCTCTCGACATTAAAAATGTATTTAAACTTTTTTAAAAATGGTGACTAAGTTGAAAAATAGCGGAAAGAACATGCTTTCCAACGGTGAACTTTTCAAGTACCATAAAAAATGCCAACTATTTCTAATGAATGTCGGAGCGTGATTTTTGAATCTACCCTCATAGCGGTGACGACGTACGAGGGCAGATCAAAAAATACTGTAAGTTGCACTTCCCAGTTATGGCCATTTATTACACCACCTATATAACAGCAACACGCCTCTAACGACATACAATGTAACGTCACATTTCCACATAGTTTCTAAGAGACTCCAAACATTTCTGCGAACGCACAACCAACTTGTCGATGCCGGAAGCATAGAAAGTTCCTCCAGCGTTCTGCAACCACACGGAGACAGCGCTCAGCGGCCTTCACCTCCTGATCGGTCTGGAAACGTCGACCACCGAGCTCCGTTTTGAGCTTACCGAACAGATGAAAGTAACACTGTTCACATTTGCACGGGTCCTGGACGTTGTGGGCCTGCGCTTGCGATATTCGTCCGTGATATTCGGCTTCGAATTGCTGACACCACTTTACGATCCCTTGCCGGAAAATGGCCCGCTCCCCATACACAGCACTAATTTCACGATGAATGTCCGTGCAATTCTTCCTTTTGCCCCATAGGAATCGGATTGTCGCACGCACCTCATATTTGGAGTGAACGTCCAGTCGACGCGCCATTGCTTTTGGCCGCTATTCACACCATACAAGACGAGACACCACAGCGATCTGCCTAACAGACGTGTGGGCAGTGTCTGTCCCTTTCTCCGCTGTGCCCACATTTTCGACACACAGCGCGCTACTGCAGCGCGTTAGTGCTACTAACCTTTTGATCCACCTTCGTATTTATACACACTCATTGTAATGTTGTAAACATTTCTTAGCATACAAAGTAAGTACGAGGGCTATTCCAAAACTAAGGTCCGTTTTTTTAATTTAAGCCCGTAGTTAGTGCGCACGCTACAACAAGCGTGCGCGCTACCTCCCGGCGTCCTTTGTGAACAAGCAGGCGTCCTTTGTAGCTGTGTAGCTATCCTATACGCTGAACTGTGCATCTTTACAATGTTAAAGATTATTGATTCGCCCACCGCGTGTGAGGTACGATCTGTGATACGATTTTTGAGTGCAAGAAACAAGTCGGCTGCAGACATTCATCGTCAGCTTTGTGAGGTGTATGATGATAATGCAATGACGGGAAGTAAAGTGAGAAAATGGGTACGCGAGTTCAAAAGTGGCGTGAAAATGTTCATGACGAAGAACGCGCAGGTCTGTGATCACAGATGACTTGGTGACTGCATTTGACACGAAAATTCACTAGGACCGAAGATTCATGATAACCACTGTATCAATGGATTTTCCTCAAGTGTGAATTCTTGGTTGTCAGAGCAGGCGGCAAACTTTTATGCAGAGGGATTTCAGAACTTAGTTTTAAGGTATCACAAGTGCCTAAATAACGAAGCAACTATGCAGAAAAATAGAGGAAGGTGTGTAAAACCTAAAAATAAATGTGGTTTCAAAATAAAATGTTCGGTTAATTTAAAAAAAATAAACGGACCTTAGTTTTGGAATAGCCCTCGTATCTTAGCAAAAACGTAGCATTTAGCAATATCCTGAATTGTGCCAAAGGTTGAACGCTAAAGGGCCCGGAATGTTCTCAAAGTGTGAGTCTCGGAGAGCTCTATCAAACTATATAACAAATTTCGAAAGTTACTTCTGGCCTAAATGCAGTTCCGAAAAAGACAGCTCAAAATCGCTTGTTTCTTTACTCGTACGGTATTCTTTTTGATTAAAATTCTAGCCTAATTAATTCATTTACATAATTCTTTCTTTAATGTGTTACTTGTGTCAATACCCTCAGGCAATTTTTGATTTTTTGATAAATCTTCATACCGGAAGTAGTTGTAGGGGCTTAAGTGAAACTCTGCATTGACTCATACTAGCGCTTGTAGTGGTAAAAAAAAAGGCAAACTGCTAATCTAATCAACGGATATGGTTGAGTTACCGGTGAACAATCATCAATCTGCCGCGTGTTATCGTGTCGCCACCTCGTAAGAAAGGTTTAGTGTATCCTTTACATTCGGAAAAGTGGAGAAAACAACGGAGATAAATTACAAATGCACGAATAATAAGATTCAGTGATGAACCAGGTTCGAGTCGGCAATCGGACAAAAATGTAATAGGATGTTTTCAACATGGAGTTTCTTGCCTCAAGGGCTAGACTGTGGTTTTTGATGTGTAACATCTTTCCACTCGGTATCTGGACATTTTTGTGGGAGTGATTTTGGAAAAGAGACGGAAGTGGATGGGACGGAAGTGCATGGGACGGAAACAATGAGCGTGCGCGGTGGCGGAGATCGGTACAACGACGTACTGTAAGCCATGTGACTATGTGGAATGTAAATCGCATACGGTTTACCTCAAGGTTTGGAGGCCCCATTAAAGAAATTGCTTCAATAAATCATCTTTCAATTGTCGTTCTTTGGTGTGAAAATATTCATAATATCATATTTGCTGAAAACAATTACGAATTATTAAATCTTCATACTTTTGGTGTATTCTTATTTAATGTAAGCACTGTATACCTCGAGAGCTATATCGCATCAACCAACACTCCAAACAACGTAGGAATTCAGTATATTAACACCGACTATAACAATAATTGAAACTTCGTTGGTCCAAATAGCTTAATCACTTAATCACTTTGTATTTTGTAATGAAAACACCCATACATAGCCCAAAAGTTACACTTCTAACATGTGCAGATAACCTTGCCAGCTGATTGAAATCGAGTTCGTAGTTGTCTGCGCGAACCGCTAGTTGGCACTCATAATCGGTGTCGCCAGTTTCTCGTGGGAGTTTCCACTATTATCATATTAAGCTATTTGGTTGGTCTAAACGTATCACTGGGAGAAACGCCTTTAATATACCTACTGCACACCTAATTTTAATCGCGCCTATACTTGGCAGTGCGCTATATCGGCAATAAGAGGCCATTTTCAACAACACCGCTGCCATGGGTTCACTAACAGGCATACAGTTGCAGGTATATGTCACTACTGCAGATGCATTGGAGAATCCTTTCATGTTTGCTGGAACAAGGTAGCACTATGAGTTCATTCTTTAAAATATGCGAGTAAGTAATATGGAATTATTCGAATAATATGTCAGATGTTACACATCATATGCGACTACTGTCTTCATCTTCTTCTTCTTCTTCTACCTTATCCGATACGGACGTTGGCTAGCACCATGGCTAACACCTTCTTATCCTGTGCAATCCTGAAGAGTTCCGTGGAAGACAGCCCAAACCACGTTCTTAAATTATCCATCCAAGTTATTCGTCTCCTTCCCGGTCCACGCTGACCTTCAATTTTACCCTGAAGTGTAACTTGGAGCAGACGGTATTTTGGACTCCTCATCATGTGTCCCAAGTATTCCAATTTCCTCTTCTTAATTGTGTTTAACAGCTCAGATTGGCTGCTCACACGCTGAAGAACCTCGGCATTACTCACATGTTCTGTCCACGAAATTTTAAGAATCCGCCGGTATATCCACATTTCAAAAGCTCGAATCTTCTTTTCTGTAGCTACGGACAAGGTCCAAGCTTCAACACCATAAAGAAGGGTGGAGTCAACATAACACTTCACAATTCTTTTCTTAAGCGTCATACTGAGATCTCGACAGCATAGTAGTTGTTTCATTGTCATAAAGATGGATCTAGCCTTCTCTATACGGCATCTTATTTCAACCGAAGGATCCCAATTCTCATTAATATTCTGTCCTAAATAAACCAAACTCTTGACTCGCTCAATCTGATGTCCATCGACTAAAAGGACTTGTGACAATGCTGGTTTTTGCGATATTATCATATATTTTGTTTTCTTAATGTTGAGGTCAAGGCCATATTGTTTACTATTTCGATACACCCTAGTAACAATCTCTTTAAGTCCTTCGAAACTATTTTCAATCAATACAGTATCATCTGCGTACCGTACGGTCGAAGGCTTTTGCACAGTCCAGAAAACATGCATATACATCCTGATTTACCTCACGGCATCTCTGGAAAAGAACTTGAAACGCAAATAATGCCTCACGAGTTCCTATATTAATATAATTACCATTGACCTTAATACCTTGTTGAATGCCATCAAGTGCCTCAGAGAAAATCTGTTCTGCATAGATATTATAAAGAAGCGGTGAAAGAATGCATCCTTGTCTCACACCACGCATTATTTCCACTGATCTCGATATGTCCCTCAACTCTGATACTAGCCTTTTGACCCCAGTATAAGTTATTGATGATCCGAATGTCTTTCTCATCTATTCCTGAGTTCTTGAGTGCATTATACAACTTATCGTGCTGACGACGGTCGAAGGCTTTTGCATAGTCCAGAAAACATGCATATACATCCTGATTTACCTCACGGCATCTCTGGAAAAGAACTTGAAACGCAAATAATGCCTCACGAGATCCTAGACCGTTGCGGAACCCAAACTGCGTGTCACTGATATTCATCTCGCATTTCCTGTATATGCGATTATGGATAACTTTAAGAAATATCTTGAGCACATGACTCATAAGACTGATTGTCCTGAAGTCACTACATGACTTAGCCATCGGTTTCTTCGGAAGAGAAATAAATGTAGACAAGAGCCAGTCTTCTGGTAATATGCCCGTGTCGTATATCTTGTTATATAAATTAGTGAGCGTCACAATGCTATCATCAGCCAAGATCTTCAATAATTCCACTGGAATGTCATCTTGACCAGGAGCCTTACCATTTTTCGCTATCCTAATCGCATATTTCACTTCATCCATGGTGATCATGGGCCCAACAACTGAAGGAATTTCGGGTCGGGAAGGACGATGATCATCATTAAAAAGCTCTTGTATATAGTTCTCCCAAACCTGTAATTTTTCTTCAACTTCAAATACCGTGTTACCTAGACTATCAACTAAGTTGACTGTGTTTCTTTTCCTGTGTCTACCTGAAACTTCTTTGATTTTCTAATGGACCTGGAAAGTATCATATTTACTATTAAGTTCTTCAATTTCTTTGCACCTATCTGAGATCCAAGCTTCCTTGGCTTGTCTGATCTTATTCTTTATCAATCTATGAATAAACCAATATTCTTCATTATCTCTTCCTTTGACTTCTCTTCGTTTATCCATTAGATTCAATATTTCATCCGTCATCCATGCCTTCCTTTTTTATGTTGTCTCTTATTCTTAAGAAAATGATCTCCAACCCTCTTCAATGAGGTTTTAAAAGTGTCCCAAAGTTCCAAGGGCTGCATGTCATTTGAATTCAACGTTTTAAGATCAGTGGCAAGAGCAGCAGCCACCTGTGACCTTGTATTTATTTCCCGAAGGGCATCAGTATCATATTTATTTTGTGTTGTTTTTATCGGAATCTTGTTAAGCCGGACACAAATTTTGCTAATGAGAGGATTGTGGTCAGAAGGAACATCTGCTCCTGGATAGGTTTTTTCAAAAACCACGCTGTTTCTAAATCTGTTTTTAATTAGAATGAAATCAATTTGATTTCTTGTTATGTTGTCTGGACTATCAGCAGGTGCTTTCCACGTATAAAGTCTCCTGGCAGGAAGCTTAAACCAAGTATTAGCAATGACAAAGTTCTCATCTCTACAAAACTACACTAAACGATCCCCTCTGTTGTTTCTTTGTCCGAAACCCCACTGGCCCACAATGTGTTCTTCAGAACCTTTCCCAACCTTTGCATTAAAATCTCCCATAACAAGGGTTACATCATGTTCTTTGGTGTCTTTGAGGACTGTCTGAATTTGGGCATAGAATTCCTCAACATCTTCATCGCTTTTGTCACTAGTAGGGGCATACACTTGAATGAGATTAATGTGGAAAGGTTTACCACGTAACTTAAACATCATTATTCTACTGGAGAATGGTATACAACTGATAACAGCAGACTGCAAACTTTTGTTCACTATAAAACCCACTCCATGCAAATGCCTGGCATCATTATTACCACTGTAATATACCATGCAATCCTCCACATTACAATCTCCTGTCCCCGGCCATCTCATCTCACGTATACCCATTATGGACACATTCATCCTCTTCATCTCATGAATTGTATTGTGAATCTTTCCAGCTTCAAACATACTCCATACATTCCACGTTCCTATCATCAGGGCTGACCGGGAGGTTCTTCGCACCCTCTGACCACTTAAGGTCTGCCCGGGACTAAGGGCCAATTTAATTGGGTTTTCAGCCATGAAGATTATCCTGGGGGAAAATAATTGAGGTGGTTTCCCGTTGCCTTCCTCAATGCGCAGTAACCACATCACATCCCAACATCCAAGGATGCCATGATATGATGCAGCTGCTTGCTGATGAAAGGTCGACAGATCGGTCTTGTATCAACAATAATGATATAGCTGCTGCCACTATATCATGTCCTCAGTTGATCCGCGGGTGCAAGCACCACTCTCATCAAGAGCCCCTATCAGCCATTGGGACGCGCCGTGTCGGGGTTGAGGACTTCCCCGCCCAGATCCGTCTTCCACAGAGTACAGAAAAGCCCTTACTCAGTTCAGAGCTCTTCCCCCATGGAAGCAGCACCTGGCACGGGCGACTACTCTAAGGCTCGTAATTTTTAGCCTACTTTTCACATTTTGCAAAAATGAGGAAAGAGTAGACTTATGAGATCGGGCAAATGTGTGTCTGTCTGTCTGTCTGTCTGTCTGTCCTTCTGTCTGTCTGTCTGTCTGGCTGTGTGTGTGTCCCCCCCTATCAACTCCTAAACGGCTGCAGCAATCGAAACAAAATTTGGTAGGAGTAAAGATCTATAGCTGAATATCTCACGGCCATATTTGAAAATGATGTCAGTGCTACCAACTGCTAAAAAATCGCAATTGAAATTTGAGCTCCATGTTGGATATCTTGGAAAGTATGAATGGGAGCTATTTCAAAATTGGCACACGTACAGATCATAATATTTCAGTTTAATTTCCAGGAGGCCAAACATGGCAGTGTTGCCAAACTGATTATAAGCCTCCTGATAGGTCCAATTTGTAAATGCATATAACTTCTACACTATCAAGCGGAATTCAACCAAATTTCGTATGTTGTATGTGTACATAACCAGATATGACTGAGCGTATTCTTAAGACCTACCAGGGCTGCCAACTGTTAATAAATGCTCCTAATTTATTTTATCCAAATACCAATATATCAGAAAGTATGCAAGCCGACAGCTTTAAACTATGCACACGTATAGTACCTGACATTCTATATTAATTTGGAGTAACTTATATACGTCAGTGCTACCAACATGATTCTAAGCCTGCTGACAGGTCCAACTTTAAATACATGTAACTTCCATACTATCATTTGGATTTCAACCAAATTTCGTATGTGCTATGTGTACCATAAGAGATATGACTATGCGTATTCTAAGGAGCAACCAGGGCTGCCAACTGTTAATATGTGCTGTCCCTATTTTTGTTACCCTAATATCAATATATCAGAAAGTATGCAAGCCAATAGCTCTAAACTTTGCACACGTATAGTACCTGACATTCTAGACGAATTTGGAGTAACTAATATACATCAGTGCTGCCAACATGATTCTAAGCCTGCTGATAGGTCCAATTTTAAAATGCATGTAACTTCTATACTAACTAATGGATTTCATTCAAAATTGGCACAACAATAGATCATATTATTTCAGATTATTTCTGACCAATACATGCATGACATTGTTGCCAACATGATTTTACGCGCGCTGTTAGATCCAATGTTTAACTGCATGTAACGTCCATGCTATCCAGTGGACTTCAACCAAATTTTGTATTTAGTACCGTAAGAGACGGAACTCAGAATATATTCAGTCATCAGGGCTGCCAACTGTAGTGCTCTATTAGGATACATTATGCCAGGTATACAGTATTTCGAACTAATTGGAAATTTCGATATTAGCAACTTAATTTCGTCATTATTCTAGATAGGTTCATATTCTGTAGAATAATCATTGGCATGAAAAGTAGGTTGTATAGTTCTTAACGGAACTTCTTGTTTTGTTATGTCTATTGTCTAATAGAGCGGAAATTAAACAATGTAAATGATTGAGTTTATAAATGAGACACCTTCCTGTTCCCTCACTTGCCCGATCATCGCAAGTATACTAACATCATCAAGACCTTGTCACTACAACCACATCCTCTGGTGAACGTTTCCCATCAGCATATTCCTGGAAATTTAGTTTTTCCATTACAGAATACAGATACTTCTTCCTTGGTCTTCCTGTTCTCTTCTTCCCCAAAACCTATCCTTCCAACACGATCGTTAATAATATAATAACAATATCGTATGACCTCGGGTGCCGGGTGCAAGCTTGGTCATTTGACGTCCACAAGGCAGCATGCATGTCACATTTTGTTGTTCCTTGGAGCGCTATGAAAGTCAAGGAGATCAGATATCTAAGCTCCTTGATACTATACCGCTTTCTAGTAGAGAAAGGAGGATCATTTGTGTTGGCGGAAAATTCCAAGATTAATTTTGCCATTATGAACACGGTCTACTGAATTCAAATGGATTCCTTAACATGCCAAAAACGTATGACATGCGTGTTGTGAATTTTGTCGCCTTTCAAAAATCACTTACCATGCATGGCCAAGTACGGACCTGTAAGCATGGGGTTGGTAGTCCGACACGATAACCACTCACCCACCGTGACAAGCAACATGATCATTGGGAATTGTTATGCCGTAGTGTGCGGCCAAGGAATTTTGTTTTTCTTTTTTCTATAGTGTTGATCAACTATCCTATACTGTACTATACTATACCAAGATAAAGATGGATAAAGGAAGTGAGAGACAATGGAGAACATAGGGGGCATAATATTTATATTTAGTTGGTTGGTTCCTCGCTTTGGGGGCTGCGACAACGCGCTCATGTAGCCCCGAGTACTGTGGGTGTGTGTAGAAAGTGTCTGATAACCGGTGTTAATTGTAAAGACTCTATTAGTGTCTGTTATCTCTGATTCAGGTAGAAGGACTGCAGATGATCAATTTTTCAAGTAGTTCCTACTTTTCTACCAAATGCTACCGTCCACGACACCTAGATGTGGACTTGGCTACTAGATGCCATCGGAGCCAGCACCTGGCGACGAACGTTAGTACTTATATAGCGTTATCCACCAAACCTAGAAATTGTAGCTACCAGAAATGTAGTTAGTGGAAGGTTTTTTTTCATGTCATAAATCTATGACATGGGACCGCCGGATTTACTTCCCCTCCGAAGGAAGGCATACTATGGATTTTTAACGCTCTTAAAATCCGACGACTTCAGTGGGTTTGAACCCGCAATCCTGGGCATAGTAGCTCAGCATACTACCACCTATGTTTTGTATTATTGTAAATTGGAAATCGATGTGATTAACGTATACTCTCTTTTCTTGGTACCGCTGGCTCTCTCACACATGGACTCTATGCGTAAGATCTGGTTTCACTGGTTTGTAGAACAAGTAATTAGTGACCATTAAAACTTGACTAACTCACTAACGAGTTAAACATAAACGGTTTCACACATGAATGCTTCGATACTTGGCGGAGCGGATAATAAATGATACTCAATTAAATAAAGCAATTTATTGAATGTGCCTTGACTAGCTCAGGATATAATTATCTACAAGGAGTCACTGAAACTTGACTACTCTTTTGGAGTACTTTGTTGTTGTTGGTGATTCATGTGAGAGCTTTGCGACATAGTGCATAAGGTTGGATGTGAGTGGAATCTTTCTGATAACATGTGTCATTGTGACGATTGTAGTAGTGTGTGCATTTGTAGTTGAGGCTAGTATTTGGAAGGGAACTGTGGAAAAACCGCTTCGTTGACAGCTGAGGAGAAAACCAAACCCATATTTTCTCACTTTTGCTTCACGAGATTGACTGAACACCGTTCCAACACTCAGAACGGAATTATATTTCTTGTGAGAGCTGGGAGTTGAACTCGGACCTTCGAATCTGGAGTGCCAATACGCAGGCCGAGACTACATAAGGCGGCTCTCCATATCTTAAGCAGCTGCTTGTTTGGTGTCTCCACAACACTAAATAGAGTAGATGCATCAAAATTTTAATAAAGTACGGTTAGCCCTGATATTTTAACCTATTTTTATTTATAAAAAAAAACAAGTAGTTCCGTGAAGAACTATACAGCCTATTTTCATATATCCTACTTATGTTAATTGCCACTATTTAACATACAAAATTTCAGTTTGATTGCTGTAATAGATTCGTAGATATTGAGAACCGACTAGAGTTATGTACTGTTACATGCAGATTATTGTGAACGTGTAGTATTCAAACTTCAATCGCATAATTAAGACACAAGAAAAAACAAGGAGATTTAAAAAATTTCACAGCAGCCATCTTGAGGTTATGGAAACAATTGAAATAAATTAGATGCCAGTGGATTAACATTCGGATAAAGATTTACTGTACCAAGTTTCACTGCACGCGGATGGTTAAATTGCGAGAAACGTCCATGTGGATATTAATAATTCACGTCACCGCCATGTTGGATTTGTGATCACCAGGTTATTTAAAGTCCTATAGGTGAACTTAAGTTCATAGCCCCTATGAACATTAAAAAATGCAGTTTGATTGCTAAAATAGATTCGTAGATATTCAGTATCGTCTAAATATTTCGGATGGTCGCCATGTTGGATTGTTAAATGTATAGGCCATAGAGTCATGTACCATTAAAGGAAAATTATTGCGTAGGTTCATTAATCAAACTTTCACTTCGATCGCATGACTACATCACAAGAAATAAAAACTTAATTTTAAAATTCGCACTGCCGCCATCTTGAGGTTATGTAAACAATTGAACTAAATTAGATACCAGTGGATTACAATGTGTATAAATATTTCCTGTACCAGGTTTCAGTGCGCTTGGAACATTAAATCGCGAGAAAGGTCTATTTAAAATGTTCAAATTCGCTTGGCCGCCATGTTCGTTTTGTAGTTAACCGGTTTTTGAAAATCTTATAGATGGACTTCCAGTAGTGCCCATTATCTCAGTACAAAATTTTAGGGAGATACCGCTAATAGTTTCAGAGATATAGAATGCCGGTGAAATATTTCGCACATCCGCCATCTTGTGATTATGTAAACAATTGAACGAAGTTAGATGTCGGTGCATTACAATGTATATAAACATATACTGTACCAAGTTTCATAGCGTTTGGTTGGTCAAATCGCGAGAAACGTCTATTTAAAAGTCGCAAATTCGCTTGGCCGCCATGTTCGTTTTGTAGTTACCAGGTTTTCAAAAGTCACATAAGTGAACTTATAGTAGTTCCCTCTATCACCATAGAAAATGTCAGGGTAATATCGGTAATAGTTTCGGAGATATTGAATGCTGGTGAAATATTTCGCACAGCCGCCATGTTGGATTGGTGAGTCGTAACAAAATTTGAAGGGCACGGTCGAGGTCGCCGGGAATAGTGCTATGAACTTTCCGAGTTTCATTGAAATCGCTCCTGCCGTTTAGATTTTATTAGGGGGGGGGGGGGCACACACACGAATCACACACACACACACACACACACGCACACACACACGGACAAAAGGTGATCTCATAAGCCTATTTTTTCAAAATTGAAAATAGGCTAAAAATGCTTATGAGATAACCGTTTGTGTGTGTGTGTGTGAGGATTTTTGTGTGTACCCCCCTAATAACTTCTAAACGGCTGGAGCGATTTCAATGAAACTCGGTAAGTTCATAGCACTATTTTGGGCGACCCCAACCGTGCCCTTCAAATTTTGTTACGTCTCACCAATCCAACATGGCGGCTGTGCGAAATATTTCACCAGCAGTCAATAACTCCGAAACTATTACCGATATCACCCTGAAATTTTGTACGGTGATAAAGGGAACTACTAGAAGTTCACCTATGTGACGTTTGAAACACTAAAAAACCAACATGGCGGCCAAGCGAAGTTGCGACTTTTAAATAGATGTTTCTCGCGATTTAACCAACCAAACGCAATGAAACTCGGTACAGTATGTGTCTATACACATTGTAATGCACCGATATCTAACTTAGTTCAGTTGTGTACATAACCTCAAGATGGCGGCTGTGCGAATTTCGAAAATTAAGATTTTATTTCTTGTGTTCTAATAATGTGATCGAAATCAACATTTGCATTATGAACGTACACAATAATCATCTAATAGTACATAACTCTATGACCTACATATATTAAAATCCAACATGGCGACCATCCGAAATATTTAGACGGTTCTCAATATCTACGAATCTATTACAGCAATCAAACTGACAATTTATATGTTGATAGAGACAATTAATATTAGTAGGATATATGAAAATAGGCTATTTAGTTCTTCACGGAACTACTTTTAATATATGCCATGAACTTTTAAAATCATAATGCCTTTCACTCGTAGTCGCCCTCAACCAGAACATAATACCATCCTTGAGGGGACTTCCTCAGTCTTGATTGGATATTGGGCTATAATTATTTTATTAATGTATTGGAGTTTTGTTTGGAAGTATTCTTATTTATATTTATAATAATTTTATTCAATGTGTATTGTATACCATAATTGGTTAGAAACGCTCTAATCGGTTCCAACGATCGCCGCTGGGTGTCAGTGACAATAGCGTCTGCTAGTCAAGTTCGAGCCACTTGAAATTGAACTTGTTGGGGAGCCTTCGGTCGTTCAAACGAACTGCCCCTCTATCGTCATTGGCTGCAATTCATATAAATAATGTATAATTTTGGTTACAAAACAAATTTCAGGCGATTTCAACAGCTGTCGGTGAGTTTGAAAATTATCTGACAGTGAGAGCTAAATAACGCAATCAGTTCGCCTCTTCTTTAGGGTCTACGTTATGATTCAGGCATACAATGTTACGCACTGATTTTCTGTCCAAGGAATACTATCCTACTAGCATTACCCGTCGTGGCTTCGCCCACAAATATTCTAGTTGTAAAGCGTACACTTAGCAAAATCTCAATCATGAATGCTATGACTGATTTATCCTTGGTATGAATAATCAGACTTTATTAATTCAGCTTCTGGTGCAGTGGTTGGGGTTTTGTCATTCATTCATAGGTATATCAGAGCGAAGTTAGTTTTCTGGGAATATGACAGACACTGTTAATTTAAGGGCCTTTAAATGTGGTTTTCGGAGACCCTTTATAATCGGGTCAAAAAGACCTTTCGTACCACACTCACACGGTAAAATTGCGTGAAAAAATTCTAGAGTGCCCCTTGGCCCCCTTAAGCGCATTATACTGTATGTATTCATGAATTTTACAGCTTACCGTCTGGAAATTTTCACAGTAATGTAATAATTTATTGGAATTGCATTGCATCTTACAGAAATAGATGGACCTGTGAGATTCTGTTACCATGGTTACCGTGTTGCATTCTTTCATTATTTCATTGTAAATATAAATGTTTTAATGTATTTATTTAATTGTGAGGCATTTAAAGAGTAAGTGAGTGCGTTTCGCTTACGCATTGGTTTATGCTGAACCTGCATGTACCCCATATGTGTAGGTTGGTGTTAATGGGACCTTATTTTCGGTACAAAACTGGAATGGGACCTTAGCAGAATAATATAGGGAGGGATTTGTATGTCAAATTTTAGCTACCTGCTATGTGAGATTTATTCATCGCCAAATCATAAATACAGTATAATGTATATTTCACTGAAGTGCAGCAGGCTCGATGTAGCTATCAGACTGCATACTGGAATTTCACCTTTGCTCTGCCAAAAAGCAACCCCCAGAGACGCGAGCGGTTCCTGTCCAATGTTGTATTCCACCCGCTATGCCACTCTGCACTGCAGGCAACCTGGCTAGCTGGGCGCACAACCCTACGGAATGATTTATTCATCTCGTCTGCTGTAGAGAAATGTGTCGGATTAACTTCAGAGGTACCGGCCTTCAACAGTTCATGATTTAGTTTACAAGTGAAACTCTAAGGTGTTAACAAGTAGTTAACAAGAGTTAGGCCTTTAGTACTCCCGTTACTATTTTAAAAATCAGGACACAAATTTTGCACAAAAATCAAAAGAGGAAATTGATGAAGTCTTAGTGGAATTATAAAACGTTTAGATTATGATATTAGCCTAATTTTCATATTTTTAAACAATAATGGAACTAGAGACTTACGAAATAAATGTGTGTGCCTGTTTGTCTTTCTGATTGGCTGCGTGGTTCAGCGGTAACGTTCTCGCCTGCTGTTCCCAAGGTTGCAGGATCGAATCCTGGTGCAGTCAACTGACATTTGGGGGGGGGGGGTGCAAATGCGAGGGAGCCGTGTCAGTAGTTTTACTGGCACATTAAAGATCCTCTTCGGGGCAAAATTCCGGCACCCGGCGTCTCTAAAAGCCGCAGTTGTTAAAATGGACGTAAATCCAATAACATTATTATTATTATTATTACTATTATTTGTCGGTATGTATCCAAGTGCCTCCCCTCGCCCGACCAATTCCTATCAAATCCGAATTAGTATGAGTAAAGATAAATGCCGGGACATGTTTGCACCACATTTTGAAATTATTTAATTGCTGCTAAATACTGGAAGAACATAATTGTATTCGAACCCAAGGTGGATATCTATAAAACTATGCATGACAACTGTTCCAAAATTGTCACACATAGAGGGTCATCGAGAAATAATGCCAACATTTAAAGAAATGATAGCACCGGAACCCTTTACGTTAAACGTGTAATTATTTCACTGTACGCCAGCTGGTTAAAGTAAGTTTTGTTTTGGAGGGGACGTGACCTTGCTATGCGTACACTAGATGCGCAATAACCAAGGTCGGCCGGAAGCGCGCGCGCCAATGAAGTCCTGACCTAACCCCTTAGGATTATTTTCCTGGGAGTATATTAAAAACATTGTGTATGCAGAAAAAAATCGGGATTTGGAGCACCTACGGGAGCGAATTTCTGCCGCAATCTTGACATTTACTCCTGATATGATTGCACGTACCAATCCAGCCATTGGGAAAACGTGCGTTCAATGCTGATGTTGGTGGTCGGCCTGACCTAGATTTTTTCTCTACGGTCCCTGTTTCCTTAAACTGATTAAACCATCGAATGACAGCTTTGTATTCAGGCGCAGTGTGTCGGGCGGTGCAGTCATTGGTCCACGCGCCCCCAGCCGACCATGGCTACTGCGCATCAAGTGTGCGCATTGCAAGGTCACGTCCCCTCCAAAACCAAGCTTACTTTAACCAGCTGGCGTTCAGTGAAAGAATTACACGTTTAACATAAAGGGTTTCGGTGCTATCATTTTTAGCCTATTTTCAATTTTGAAAAAATAGGCTTATGAGATCACCTTCTGTCCGTGTGTGTGTGTGTGTGTGTGTGTGTGTGTGTGTGTGTGTGTGTGAGGTGTGTGCGTGTGTCCCCCTAATAAATTCTAAACGGCTGGAGCGATTTCAATGAAACTCGGTAGGTTCATAGCACAATTCCGGGCTACCCCGACCGTGCCCTTCAAATTTTGTTATGTCTCACCAACCCAACATGGCGGCTGTGCGAAATATTACACCAGTATTCCAAATCTCCGAAACTATTACCGATATCACCCATGAATATTTTTCGGTTATAAAGGGAACTACTAGAAGTTCTCCTATGTGACTCTTGAAATACTGGTAACTACAAAACCAACATGGCGGCCAAGCGAAGTTGCGACGTTTAAATGGACGTTTCTCGCGATTTAACCAACCAAACGCAATAAAACTTGATACAGTATATGTTTATACACATTGTAATGCACCGACATCTAACTTCGTTCAATTGTTTACATAACCAAATATGGCGGCTGTGCGAAATATTTCACCGGCATTCCATATCTCTGAAACTATTAGCGGTATCACCCTGAAATTTTGTACGGAGATAAAGGGCACTACTGGAAGTTCATCTATAAGATTTTCAAAAACCGGTTAACTACAAAACGAACATGGCGGCCAAGCGAATTTGAAAATTTAAATAGACCTTTCTCGCGATTTAATGTTCCAAACGCAATGAAACTTGGTACAGGAAATGTTTATACACATTGTAAACCACTGGCATCTAATTTATTTCAATTATTTACATAACCTCAATATGGTGGCTGTGCGAATTTTTAAATTAAATTTTTATTTCTTGTGTCGTAATCATGCGATCGAAGTGAAAGTTTGAATAATGCACCTACGCAATAATTTTCCTTTAATGGTACATGACTCTGTGGCCTATACATTTATCAATCCAACATGGCGACCATCCGAAATATTTAGACGGCTCTGAATATCTACGAATCTATTATAGCAATCAAACTGATTTTTTATGTTAATAGGGGCAATGAACATAAGTTCACCTATAGGACTTTCAATAACCTGGTGATCACAAATCCAACATGGCGGTGACGCGAAGTACAAATATTCACATGGACGTTTCTCGCAATTTTACCATCCGAGTGCGTGAAACTTGGTACAGTAAATCCTTATACGAATGTTAATCCACTGGCATCTAATGTATTTGAATTGTTTCCATCACCACAAGATGGCAGCTGTGCGAAATTTTAAAATCTCGTTTTTACTTCTTGTGTCCTAATCATGCGATTGAAGTTTGAATGCTACACGTACACAATAATCTTCATGTAACAGTACATAACTCTAGGACCTTCATAATTATATAAAGTCCAACATGGCGACCATCCGAAATATTTAGTCGGATCTCAATATCTACTAATCTATTACAGCAATCAAACTGAAATGTTGTATGTTGATAGTGGCAACTAACATAAGTAGGATATATGAAAATAGGCTGTATAGTTCTTCACGGAACTACTTGTTTTAAACGTTGGCATTATATTTCGATGACCCTGTATAGGCCATAATATACCTTATTCATTTTGAACAACCAACAGAACTTGGTTTTGCTGTGTCTTTATCGTTTCAAACCAGAGTTTGGCAAAATACTCAAATAATGTATTTTTGATACAAAATCAAAGTACAATAACTCAGTCTTTGAAAATACAAAATTGTGTTTTAAAATTACATTGAAAATACTGAACACTTACAGTCAAGTAGCCCTTGCTTGCAAAACATTGATTAGAAAAATCCTAATGGACTGGATTAGCTGGAAGTATTAGGTATTTTCAGATTTATTTTAAAATGCTTTTTTTATGTTGAATTTTGTATCGAAAATACATTTCTTGAGTATTCTTCCCGACTCGGACACAAACTAAGATACTATCGGATTCATGGAAATTATTTGCAAATACGGTCTTCTTTTAGAAGTGTTGCCGTAAACAAATATATCGATTATGCTAAAAACTCGTCTGTGTCTGTCCTCGCTTGTACTTAAAAGCTTCACTTGCCACTGCAGGCAGATGGACTAATTGGGTGGGCTCAAAAGAAATGCAGAAAATGAACAAAAATAAGGCCTATATTCTCACCTGACGAATGACAATAGCCAACATTCCTCAACACTCAAATTTTAAATCTTTAGAAGTTACAGTATGTAGCTACTCCTGCACCATCTGCATGTTTACTGTAATTAATTGAACCATGGACCTAAGCCCGTTTGATGTTCGATTGTGGGGTAATTTATATACAAAGTGTACAAATTAATTACCCTTATTCTAGTGAACTGGAGAACAATATACGGCAGCAGATATCCCTCACAACAGAAGGGAATTATAACGTTTAAACGCGAATTTATTTACATAGATAGAACGCCTGTCAGCTGTAGAAGAACATTTTGAGCATCTTCTGCGAAAAGGTAAGCTTTTAATCATGATTTGCTAGTGAAATTACCATTAATTAATGTACTATGCTACGGTTTTTACCTCCGCGCAATCTGCGGTCCAAGTTTGGTTGGCTGGCGAAAGGTAGCTGGCCGCTGGCCGCGCTCCAGCATAAGAATCTCCCTGTACGTTGCTACTGTTTAGGATTGCCACATCAATGAACGTGGTGTGCGTCATACTTTTGTCAACAGGAACCTGATCAGGTCTGTTGTGCACGGCTGATTGATCTGTCAGTGCAGTACGATCCTACTACAAGGTAATGTTATTTTACACAGCACTGTGCACCTGATACTTATTCTCTTGTTGACTTATTAATAAGTGTAGTGGAGTAGAATTATCTGCTGCCGTATTATATGCAGCATCGAATGGTTTTATACGCAACAGAAAAATTGAAGCACACTTTCTGGGAGCATATTTATAGTACGGCAATTTCTCTTGGCTCCTTAGTTGGAAGAGGAAAAACAGTTCTCGATGTATTAACAAGTAGTTCCGTGAAGAACTATACAGCCTATTTTCATATATCCTACTCATGTTAATTGCCACTATCAACATACACATTTTCTGTTTGATTGCTGTAATAGATTCGTAGATATTAAGAACCGACTAAATATTTCGGATGGTCGCCATGTTGGATTTTATATATGTAGGTCCTAGAGTTATGTGCTGTTACATGCAGATTATTGTGAGCGTGTAATATTCAAACTTCAATCGCATAATTAGGAAGCAAGAAAAAACAAGGAGATTTAAAAATTTTTCACAGCTGCCATCTTGAGGTTATGGAAACAATTGAAATAAATTAGATACCAGTCGATTAACATTCGTATAAGGACGTACTGTACCAAGTTTCACTGCACTCGGATGGTTAAATTGCGAGAAACGTCCATGTAAATATTTATAATTCGCGTCACCGCCATGTTGGATTTGTGATCACCAGGTTATTTAAAGTCCTATAGGTGAACTTAAGTTCATAGCCCCTATGAACATTAAAAAATGCAGTTTGATTGCTAAAATAGATTCGTAGATATTCAGTATCGTCTAAATATTTCGGATGGTCGCCATGTTGGATTGTTAAATGTATAGGCCATAGAGTCATGTACCATTAAAGGAAAATTATTGCGTAGGTTCATTATTCAAACTTTCACTTCGATCGCATGACTACATCACAAGAAATAAAAACTTAATTTTAAAATTCGCACTGCCGCCATCTTGAGGTTATGTAAACAATTGAACTAAATTAGATACCAGTGGATTACAATGTGTATAAATATTTCCTGTACCAGGTTTCAGTGCGCTTGGAACATTAAATCGCGAAAAGGTCTATTTAACATTTTCAAATTCGCTTGGCCGCCATGTTCGTTTTGTAGTTAACTGGTTTTTGAAAGTCTTATAGATGGACTTCCAGTAGTGCCCTTTATCTCCGTACAAAATTTTAGGGAGATACCGCTAATAGTTTCAGAGATATAGAAAGCCGTGGAAATATTTCGCACATCCGCCATCTTGTGATTATGTAAACAATTGAACAAAGTTAGATGTCGGTGCATTACAATGCATATAAACATATACTGTACCAAGTTTCATTGCGTTTGGTTGGTCAAATCACGAGAAACGTCTATTTAAAAATCGCAAATTCGCTTGGCCTCCATGTTGGTTTTGTAGTTACCAGGATTTCAAAAGTCACATAAGTGAACTTATAGTAGTTTCCTCTATCACCATATAAAATGTCAGGGTAATATCGGTAATAGTTTCGGAGATATTGAATGCTGGTGAAATATTTCGCACAGCCGCCATGTTGGATTGGTGATTCGTAACAAAATTTGAAGGGCGCGGTCGAGGTCGCCGGGAATAGTGCTATGAACTTTCCGAGTTTCATTGAAATCGCTCCTGCCGTTTAGATTTTATTAGGGGGGACACACACACGAATCACACACACACACGCACACACACACGGACAAAAGGTGATCTCATAAGCCTATTTTTTCAAAATTGAAAATAGGCTAAAAATAAAATTGTGTATCTTCTTATATTCCGTGCCTGCGAAATCGTGACAACCTGAAATGACATGCTGAGCAGTCTCAGATTTTGGATAACTGTATCTGTATCTTGTACAAAAGCGTCCTTGATAATGAACTTTATGTAGTTCCTTGTCGGGACAACTTGATCCTGAATAGCCAACATAAGAACATCTGTTTTAGGAAACATGTGCCCAGAAATCATTCAAACGTTTACGTTAGCTTGTAGACGTGAGTTTGGATGACTTCCATAAAGCGGTTTGGACAACCAAGCTTTGAATTTATTCAAATCACTGCGCGCCTAGTACAGAGTCTTTAGTTGACTTATAGTAGTGGAGTAGAATCATCTGCTTCTGTGACAGCCTTGTGCAGCATCGCATGGCTTGATACACAACAGAGGCTCACAGATCTGTCGAACTACCGTGTTGTTTATATCAACAATTCCTTTCCCACCCATATGTCTCGGCATCATGACTCGTTCCACGGATGTCCAATGGTGTTTCCGTGATTTGGACAGTAATGTTCAAATATCCCGTTCTAGACATTCAATGTCAGCTTCGCACCACTTGATGATCATAAAAGAGTAGCTAAGGCTAGGGAAATAATGTTATTGTTATTATTATTTGCTGATGTTGTTGTTTGAGTATTCAGTCTTTTGAGTGGTTTGATACAGCTCTCCATGCCTCCCTGTCCTGAGCTAATCGTTTCATCTCTACATAGCTACCACACCCTACATCCAAGGCATTCTGTTTAACATATTCTAACCTTGGTCTACCCGTACAGTTCTTGTCCTCAACCCTTCCTTCCATAACTAAGCTTGCTATTCCTGGGTGTCTTAGTATGTGTCCTACCAACCTATCTCTTCTCTTCATTAGCAGTCGCCAGAAACATATCTCCTCTCCCACTCCTCCCAACACCTCTTCATTTGTAACCCTATCTACCCATCTGATCTTCATCCTTCTCCGGTAACACCACATTTCAAATGCTTCAATTCTCCCCTTTTCTGCTGCACCAATAGTCGAAGTTTCACTTCTTGCTGATTTTTTTTTTTTTGCGTTTGGCTTTTAGTGCCGGGAGTGTCCGAGGACATGTTCGGCTCACCAGTTTTGTAGCTACTTCGAGACGGACACCCAAGGGGTGAGCTACAAGTACCGTTGGGGAGGAAAGTTTGGATGTAAGGACGAGGAGTTGGAAGGTAGCGGCTGTGGCCTATAGTTAGGGACCAACCCCGGCATTTGCCTGGAAGGAAGATGGGAAACCACAGAAAACCATCTTCAAGGTTGCCGGCGGGGGGATTCGAACCTCCTCGCCTCCCGGATGTGAGCGACTGCCAGCAGTCATGCCGTAACGACCACGGCTAACTCACCCGGTACTTCTTGCTGATGACCAGGTGATATTGACTCGAGATATAGGCGATGCCTCTTATATGATGAGGAAATTAATTGAGGAATATCAAATGTGGGGACTAAATACCAATTACAACAAAACGGAATACCTTACATTAGAGAATAATGGTGGGGAGAAACTACAGATCGGAAATGCAGAAATTCAAACAATCACTAAATTTAAATATTTGGGTTCAATAATAGAAGCTGGGGGCACAAGTTCATCTGAAATTGAGAAAAGAGTAAGTGAAGCTAGGAAAACAAATTGAGCATTAAATTCCGTCTTATGGAGTAGAAATATTTAAACAACACTAACAAACTTATTTACAGTTCATTGGTATATGGAGCAGAAACTTCGACGTTGAACAGACAGCAAGCAAACAAATTATTAGTAAAAGAGATGAATTATTGGAGGAGGGCGGCTATAAAATCAAGATTGGATAAAATTTGAAATACGAGAATCAGAGAAATTATGCAGGTAAAACAAATGTACTAGAAATGGTTGAAGGAGGAAGATTACAATGGTTTGGACAGGTGAAAATGATGCAGAATATAAGGTGTGTTCAAAAAGTAACGAGCCGGAGGCATAATTACAGAAACCAGTACCTGTATGTTAGAAGTATTGGCCCTGGCTGTTGAGGCACTTGTCCCACTGTGACACGAGGTGGTGAATGGCTGTCTCATAAAATTCCCTGGGCTGCGATGTGAACCAGTTCCGCACGTACAGCTGGACGTCGGCGTCCGAGGTGAATCGTTGGCCCCGCAGAGCCCTTTTCAGGGGACCAAACATGGCGTGATCACAGGGAGAGAGGTCTGGACTGTATGGAGGGTGGCCGAGAACCTCCCATTTGAATTTCTGCAGGAGTGCCGCGACTATGTTGGCCGTATGAGGTCGTGCAATGTCGTGGAGTGACCACGGCGGCTATGGCGTTGCAAGGGACATGCAGTGTTCGCCATACACTTGTGACATTCGGAGATGAATGTCCGTTTCCCCTACTCCTTTCGCTGTCAGATACCGAACCACACCTCTTTGCTCTTCAGTTGACGCCTCCATGTCACTGTTTGCAATGCGACTGGCAGCGTTGGACGATTGATGCATGTTGCTGCTCGCTTTGTTTCGACACGTGACGTGCACGCGTGCCCTCTAGCGACTGGCTGTGACCTTCCACGCTCTGGTCGGAACCACAGCTCGTTACACACGCCACGATTAGCCGATGTCGCCACTGGGTTGCGCATTCCAGCCTCCGGCTCGTTACTTTTTGAACGCACCTAATAGTAGAATTCCAAATCTAATGTTACATTGGCAAGCTGAAGGCAAACGGAAACGGGGTGAACCAAGAGAACAATGGATGGATGATGTAAAGAGAAGCATGGCAACCAGAGGCTTAACCGATGAAGATGCTGGAGACCAAAATTTGTGGAGGAGTAGAGGGTTTTTGGGTTGAAGGAAAACTACTGTATTGTAGAATATTCCTAATAATGAAGAAAGAAGAAGATTATTATTGTATGAACTTCACATAAAATTACAAAACCATCACCGTCGGACTCCTTGCAAGCTTAAGACACTCATGACAGTACTGGATCTCAAGATGTTCAGAGCAAGTCACTGAATAGACAAAGCCTTACGTAATATTATACTTGCAGGGCAGCCTTTTTCATTAACTGCATATGGGTCCTCTTCAATCCAAGGTTCTCCCTTGCACTTTCCCAGTCCTTTTCCCCCGGATATTTGGGTTCGAATTTCAACAACTGTCTTATTTTAAAATAATACTCAGCATCATTATAATTTGTATATCGTTCGTCGTTTGTGCTGTGTGTACTATTTGGTAGCGATACGGTGATTTCTTATCAACTCTGTGTGCACAAAATTTCTACGTTTGAACTTATCTGGGCTCTTGAGAACACGGTTCTGTATTTGGTAAAACAAGGAATTACGTTAAATGGCCAAATCTGACCACTCAACTCTCTAAAGCATCTTTAAAGTGGCGGAAAACAGCTGAATTGTACCTTGCGCATTCCACAATGGCGGTTTGTTTCAGTTTCACATGTACTTTCATCCATATGAATACGGAAATTTCAAAAAAAATCGAAGGGGTATTCGAACTCCTTCCAGCCCTGCATAATAAATTGAGAGTCTGCACTTCAACCGCTTACGCTACAAAGAGAACTAGGTAAGCGTGTCCTTTTAAGCTATCTATTCACACAACTGCCAGTTCTACTTCAGTAAATACTTTGTTCATATCATTTGAAGCTTTTGCCATGAATAAGGTCTTCTGTATTTGCCTCCCTTTATAATTATGTTCCAAAAAGTCTCAAGGAAGCATCGCAAACAACAATCAGTGCTACACGCTTCTTATTCTGTCCACCATGCTCTCCATGATGAAACCGATTCTACGCATGCGCGAGAGCCGTAAGTCTTATTTAAGTAATTGCGAACCCAAATGGTCTCGTGAAATGCATCGAAGATAATCACGCATTAAATCTCGTATTTAAGTTAAATGGGAATTAAATAAATTATCATTAGTGAAGAGTTGGTCAAAAAGGCCCTTAGTATTGATCGGGTGGATGCTTTTTTATCAATACTTTTTTTTGTATCCAGAAGTTATTGGAATAATAACGAATGCCACCATCGTCATTAATCAGTCTTTGTGCGTACTTTTGGAAGGCTGAGTAAATATGGATTAGTGTGTGTGCGTTAGTCCGTGTACTGAACTCCATCCTCTACGCAAGGCACATCAAAAGATTCAGTGAGGTGTCTTCTCTATAATACACCTTCTTTCTTGGACTTTCTGGTTCATTGGCCTGTAAGAAATTCCTCTTCCATTCCAGTTTGAAGAAGGAGGGAAGATAGCGGGAGCGTGATGCTTCCCCATTCGCCGAGGGAGAAATTCCTAAGAACAGGATTGGATCCAACGGAGTTGCTACTCCCATACTCTGCAGGTTCCTTTTTTTTCACTGGTTTATTGTGGCCCATTTCTGACTTTAACAGGCTACAAATTACTCATAGTTGTAAATTGAGTGAATTTTAAATTAAAATTATCAATAACTAATATTCGGAGTACTATGGAGATATAATTACTGTATTATTCTTTCTTCGAATGAGCCAACTATGGACTACGTAGGTTAAACAAAATGGTTATCAGCTTGATGAGTTGGGATTGTTTTTACGTTCTTAAGAGTCTTCTAATTGGCGAACACTTCGAATCACATTCGGTAAGTCGTAAATAAGTGCCAGAAGTACCAGTGGTCCAATCACACTACCCTGAGGGATGAAATGAAAATCCACAGCCTGCTTCCAGCCTCCGACCGGGTCAGGAATGGAATGAATGAAGCCCCCATCTAGCGGCGAGGATATGGACTGTGCCGGCTGCCGAGGCCTGACGCACTCCTCTGAGGCAATGATTAAATGAATGACAGATGAAATGAAATGATAGTAGAGAGTGTTGCTGGAATGAAATGTTGACAGGGAAAACCGGAGTACCCGGAGAAAAACCTGTCTGCCTCCGTTTTGTCCAGAACAGATCTCACATGGAGTGACCGGGATTTGAACCACGGACCCAGCGGTGAGAGGCCGGCGTGCTGCCGCCTTAGCCACGGAGGCTTCACCCTGAGGGATACCTGACGTTATCAAAATGTCCTCCATTTCGAAGCTTTAATCTATGGAGCACACTTGCCCACCCAAACCCACCCGTTAGCGACAACTCTGTGCAGTATGCAATCTTAAAATGAATCAGAAACAGAACCCGCTGTGTATTTGAATCCCAGGTCGCACCACAGGCTTGTTTTGTTCAGCAACTCCACATAAACTCGGACAGAACAGGAAAGCGAATGATTGGACGGGCAGGAGATATATAAATGGAGCTGTGTCGGAACGATACTAGAATTTACGACTCACGATACCGTTGCAGTAATCGTAAATCAATTGGGTGGAGGTTCATTGCATTCGCAAATGAAGCAGTGTTATTTACTGTCCACTCCCATTAAAGGGAAACTTACCTCGTCCACTGCTTGCCATGTGACAGCTCTCGTCATCGCAGCGTGCGCTATAAACCACGTGGCTCAGTGAGAGCGGGACTGTTATTAAAGCAGATGCGTTTTCATAGCTTCTGTTTCGTTATTGTTGTTTTAAAAACCACTTTAGGGGCTTGGAACATTTTCGCTATCAGCTCAGTGTACTTCAGTGAGTGTCTTATAACCTGTGTTTCTGTGGTGACTGTAACAGTGTAGGTAGGTTCTGTTGTTTAAAGAAGCGGAATAATGAGGTCGTCTGGGCCTTCTGTAATAGTGTGCCTAACTGTACAGTATAGATTATTTATTTATTTTCTTAAACAATGCAGCAATCGTAAATACCTAGGTGTGACTCTGGACGTACAAAACCCATCTCAAGAACACGGTAGTTTAAATCAAATCCCTACATCATACTTCAGACGTTAACTGGGACCACCTGGGGTGCCAATGCAACAGTACTCAGATTCACAACTCTGGCTCTCTCGTCCTCGATCGCGGAATACTGCTGTTCTACCTGGCTTAACAGTGCTTACACCAAAATAGTTGACACACAGCTCAATCAAACAATGCGCCTCATCACATGATGCATTCGTTCTACTAATACGCAATGGTTGCCGGATCTAATTAACATTCCCCACCACATTTAAGAAGATGTCAGTCGTTGCTGAACACCTACAAAAGAATCAACACGAAACCACTATTACCAATACATGCAGAACTTCCAGTTCTATCAGCTAGCTCATCGATTAAAGTTCCGACACCCGTCGTGGCGAACAGCAGATAGCTTACTGACTAACAACTTCAATATCAAAGTTGCCTGGATTAATCAATGGCGGAAACAAACTTCCGTGGCACACCATGGATTAGTTATTAATCCCTGGGAAAGACCTGCAGTGATTCACTTATCTCGGCGTCACTGGCGCCTGTTGAACCGGATTAGAACTAGAGATCACATGACGCTTGATTGTCCCCTCAGAGCCTTCAATTTTACACAGGAAGATCGACGCAGGCTACCTCAAGAGGCTGTTAACTGGCTTCTCCATTTGGATCTACAGCTGTAAATTAATAATTTCTGACTACGAACTTGAGATTATGTATTGCTGTATTTTGTAAATAGCTGTATCACTTCATCATACGATAAATAAATAAATAAATTTACTTTACTTTCTTTCTTTCTTTCTTTCTTTCTTTCTTTCTTTCTTTCTTTCCTTCATGGACGACCTCATGGTTATCATTCTAGGCTGTCACCCCGAAGATCAGGGTACGATCTCCGGCTCTACCAAGAAATGTAATTCCGAGCTGAGGGCTGGAACGGCTTCTTCTTTCCTTCTTCTTTTCTTCTATAATTCTCTTCTTCTTCTTTCCGTCTATGATCTTTCTATTTTTTTCCCTTTTTCTTTCTTTCCTTCTTTCCTTTTCCTTTTCCTTTCTTTCTTTCTAATTTTGCCTCGTGAGGCAAAACTGAGAACAGGTGGGTTCGATTCCCATCTCAGTCATTCTGGAAGTAGTTTTCCGTGGGTTCCCACTTATACTACCCGCAAATGACGGAATGGTTCGTAATTTAAGGCCATGGCTGTCTCCTTCCCGATGCTCGCTTTAATTACAAATACGCACAGTACTATAGACA
Source organism: Meconema thalassinum (assembly GCA_946902985.2). Classification (NCBI taxonomy): domain Eukaryota; kingdom Metazoa; phylum Arthropoda; class Insecta; order Orthoptera; family Tettigoniidae; genus Meconema; species Meconema thalassinum. Next base: position 145,457,426 of record OX336391.1, read on the forward strand.
CCACCATAACACAGCTTATCAGACAAATTCAACACATACTCAAGTACACTGGACAACATGACCACGATGTCCAAGTTTCTCAAATGAAACAACTCTTTCTTTCTTTCTTTCTTTCTTTCATTTCTTCCCTATTTCTTTCTTTCTTTCTTTCTTTCTTTCTATTTTTCCTTTTTCTTTCTTTCTTTCTTTCTTTCATTTCCCTTTTTCATTCTTTCTTTCTATTTTTCCTTTTTCTTTCTTTCTTTCTTTCTTTCTTACCTTCTTTCTATTTTTCTTTCTATTTTTTCCTTTTTCTTACTTTCTTTCTTTCTTTCTTTCTTTCTTTCTTTCTTTCTTCCCTTTTTCAATTTTCTTTCTATTTTTCATCTTTTTTTCTTTCTTTCTTTCTTTCTTTCTTTCTTTATTTCTTTCCTTCTTTCTATTTTTCTTTCTATTTTTTCCTTTTTCTTACTTACTTACTTTCTTTATTTCTTTCTTTCTTTCTTTCTTTCTTTCTTTCTTTCTTCCCTTTTCCTTTTTCATTCTTTCTTTCTATTTATTCCTTTTTCTTTCTTCCTTTCTTTCTTTCTTTCTTTCCTTCTTTCTATTTTTCTTTTTCTTTCTTTCTTTCTTTCTTTCTTTCTTTCTTCCCATTTCCTTTTTCATTCTTTCTATTATTCCTTTTTCTTTCTTTCTTTCTTTCTTTCTTTCTTTCTTTCCTTCTTTCTATTTTGCTTTTTCTTACTTTCTTTCTTTCTTTCTTTCTTTCTTTCTTTCTTTCTTCCCTTTTCCTTTTTCCTTCTTTCTTTCTATTTATTCCTCTTTCTTTCTTTCTTTCTTTCTTTCTTCCCTTTTCCTTTTTCATTCTTTCTATTTATTTCTTTTCTTTCTTTCTTTCTTTCTATTTTTTCCTTTTTCTTTCTTTCTTTCTTTCTTTCTTTCTTTCTTTCTTTCTTTCTTCCCTTTGCCTTTTTCATTCTTTCTTTCTATTTATTCCTTTTTTTCTTTATTTCTATTCTTTTCCTGTTTCTTTCTTTCTTTCTTTCTTTCTTTCTTTCTTTCTTCCCTTTTCCTTTTTCTTTCTTTCTTTCTTTCTTTCCTTAATTCTTTCTTTCTTTCCGTCTTTCTCTCTTTCCTTCTTCTTTCTTTCTTTCTTTCTTTCTTTCTTTTTTTCTTTCTTTGCTTCTTCTTTCCTTCTTCTTTTCTTCTATCATTCTCTTTTTCTTCTTTCCGTCCTTGTGCTTTCTTTCTGCCTGTGATTATTTGAAAGGGCAACAATCATCACAAGGAAACCTCTGGATGATCGATAAAAACTTATTCATTCAAGAATAAGTGTAATGACACTTAATTTGATCTCTTAGGCATGCGTTCACTCATTGCGGCAACGTTGACTAAATTTCTAGTGCTTAGATCAATCAGTAAATTACTTGTTTAAGTCAGAGTCTGACGCTCTTCGAAAAAAATAGGGTTTTAACAGACACGGAGACCCTCGAAAAAGAGTTTAAACACTGCATTTTACAATAATTCAAAATTTACAATACCAGAGGATAACAACATAATGCTAATAGAAGACATTATTCGAGTTCCCTGCTCTATGCGTTTCTCATTTTACTGCATAAGACTGGATCAACGTACACTCACTTCAGTGTCCGGTCACATTTCTTTCTCAGAGATGTCACAGGTCAGGTCTACAAAAGTTATGTGAAGAATTCTGAGTGTTCTGTTGGCACGTTATCTAGAATCTTTGACAAGTCCGTCAATTTAGCTTCTTTCAGTGGCCATCTCCCCTGTGGATAGGCTCGCCTCCCAGGTGTTAGAATCCCCTGATGACGCTCAAGTTCTAGTTGAAAAGTGTGGTTATATCCGCTTTCACATAACCTTTACGATGTTTTCAAACTCGAAAAAAACAACTGCTGACTGAGAAAACCAAACGTCCGTTCCTCGATTGATGTCCACATTCAAGAGATTTTGACATATTCTTATCACAAACTTTCCACCAATTGCTGTAGTCGTATAATTTCGTTCACTGGGAATTTACCGAGTTTACAACTTTGGATAATGTTCACTTCCCCGTGGTCTTCCATCTGGATTGGTCTTAGGAAGGCACAAATCCTTCACTGATGCCCCTTCAGAACCAACCTTCGAATTCGCATGGGTACACGAAACTTAACCATAACTTAATTAAAGCCCTTCTGATGTCCATCAAGGTGGGGTCTATAAATGAAGAGATGTCAGAACAAGAAAATAGTGAAAACGGTTGAAATAGTGACCGATTTCCTTTTTACATCGTTATGTCCTACTTAGGAGCACGATTGAACCTGCTTAGTTAATGTGTTGGCCTGCTTTCCTCCTAAAATCTCTTCATTCACTCGCTGGGCTTCTTCCTTCGTTCTCCTGTCCAAGTTATAGTGGCTCTGGTGTTGGGTTTGTCTCCAAATCAGTGATTGTCGATTTTGGTTCTGAATTTGCATCTGTCCCGTACAATGCCTTCTGAGATATTGATTTCCTGGAGATCTGTTTCAATTTCACAAAGCCAGCTGTTCTTGGTTTTTAATGAAAGGGCCAGGTTGAGAATTCTTTTAGTTAGACTCTTATTGTCCATTCTAATAATGTGTCCGTACAATTTCAATCGTCTTTTCCGGAAAGTGTGATAGATGTTTTACAGATTGACAATATATAAGGTGCGTTCAAAAAGTAACGAGCCGGAGGCTGGAATGCGCAAACCGGTGACGACATCGGCTAATCGTGGCGTGTGTAGCGAGGTGTGGTTCCGACCAGAGCGTGGAAGGACACAGCCCGTCGCTAGAGGGCACGCGTACACGTTACGTGACGATTCAATGCGAGCAGCAGCATGCATCAATCGTCCAACGCTGCCAGTCGCATTGCAAACAGTGAAATGGAGTCGTCAAACGAAGAGCAAAGAGGTGTTGTTTTGCTTTCCGAGATATTGATTTTTATTTTATCTGTTCCAAGTGATCCTGTAAGCTTTCTGTAATTTAGAAATTCTTTATTTGTTTGCTTCACGGTTTAAGCCAGTGGTCGATTTATTTATTTATTTATGTGTTTATTATTGATTGATTGATTGATTGATTGATTGGCAGACACTCACTCACTCACTCACACAGTGGTAAGGATGTCCAATGTCTCGCTGCATTAGCGGTAAAAGTGTTTGAATACATCTACAAATGTTGGCCGTCTATTCCAACTATGGTGCGATGATAGTCTAGTAAGCCTTTCTGCAAGATATTGCGATATGACGTCGTAATTGAGGTGTAGGGTTGACCAAGGTGCCCCGGGACTTAAATAAATGTATTTTTTTTTTTTGGAATTTTTCGAGGAAGGTTTCTTTAGAAAATAATAATATTTATGACCAGAGAAAGCCGAAGAGTAACGATTTCAGTGAATCGAGTTGAAAAAAAACCTATCGTCCGTGCGCCTTTTAAGCTTACTCTGTGTATAAAGTTAAAAATGTCTGTGTACTATGAGTGTAAGCATTGCTCAGCTTGAAAAGTTCGCGATTCGCAAATTTCTATTTTTAATATATCGCCTACTATAAGTGTTCTTACGTTTTCATTTCTTCCAAAAATCTCCATTCAGTTACTAGCTTCCTAGATAGCGAGCGTACCTATCAACCTACTTTCAGCATTCGTTCCGCAGAATACACAGTCAAGTTTATATTGGACGGAAGGGGGATTTGTGATTAATGTATCTCGCCATTCTTAAACTATATCTGACAAGAATTCGTTGCACATGCTATATCCATGATAATATAATCAGTAGTCCAGTCAGTGATGCCGAGACGGACATAGGTCGTAGATCATTGAAATCGAAGAAGAAAATACGCCTTTGAAGCTTACGCTGGGTAAACCGTTAAAGATACCGGACGAAAGCTTGCCACGGTGGGAGAGTGGGTAGCGTGTCGGTCTACTAACCCCAAGATTGCAGGTTCGCTCCTGGCCGTGGTAAGTGATTTTTGAAAGACGGCAAAAATATTACACGCATGTCATACGATGTTCACATGTCCAAGAACCCATTTGAATTCAGTAGGCCATGTTCATAATGGCAAAATTAATCTCGGGAGTTTCCGCCAACACAAAGTTCCTCGTTTCTCTACTAGAAAGCGCTATAGTGTTCAAGGAGCTTAGATATCTAACCTCCTTGACTTGCATAGTGCTTCAAGGAACAATGAAATTCGACATGCAAGCTACCCTCTGGACGTCAAATTACAAAGCTTGCACCCGGCACCCGAAGCCATACGATATTATTATTATTATTATTATTACCGGACGAAGCCGGGGTGGGTTGATAGTTAGTATCTATTTTGAACGGAGATTCCCCATAACCTCCTTCTAATGATTAGTATAGTGAAACAAAATTGGCACCATGTCTGTGCTGGATACATGTACCAAATTTTAACGATGGTCCAGCGAGTTGATCTCGAGATAAGGACAGACAAATAGAATGACAGACAAAAATTATATTTGCTTGCAGCATTCGTCTGAAAGATGTAAATAACGTAAACTCTTTGGAAATTTTCAAATAAAAGCAGTATTTTTTAAAATGTGAACTTTGTATATTTTCTAGTAATGATGGTAAATATGGATTATGGTTAACAGTAGTAACAGTGGTAACCTTTTAACCAGGGAAGTTGAATTAATGTTACATATTTGTTTATTTGCAGGTAAGAGCTGTGTACAGAAGGACGCCGTATTACATGTGCTGCTGAGGTATGTTCATGTTTTAATATCGAAAGAATTTTTAGTACTAGAGTGTAATATGTGATATAAATGGACATAACGGATTTAGAAATACGACAGACATGGTTATTACAGTATTTATTGAAAATAACACCCTTTTTTTTGCATGCTTACCGTTACGTATTATTTGTATTTACTTTCCTACAGATGTCATTGGAAACATTGCCAGAGGACGCAAATTTCCAGTGAAATTAAAATATTTCTAAGGTTATGAAATAAAAAATGCAACTACACTAAAATAGGGTAATAAGTTACTTAAAAACATAAATGAATGATATATATATATATATATATATAAAGCACAAAGTTTGTCTGTCTGTATACAAATCTACACCGTTTCACCGATCTGAACCAAAATTTGTATACTTACCCTTTGAAACCCTGCGGTTAACCCTGTCCACTTGAAATTTCGGACAGGCCACTCCATTCCCTGCATTTAGGCTCTTAGGCACAAATCTACATCGTTTCACCGATCTGAACCAAAATTCGTATACTTACCCTTTGGTACCCTGCGAGTAACACTGTCTGCTTGAAATTGCGGACAGAACACTCCATTCCCTGCATTTAGGCCCTTTGGCCCAAATCTACACCGTTTCACCAATCACAACCAAAATTTGTATATTTACCCGTTGGAACCCTGCGACTAACACTGTCTGCATTAAATTGCGGAGAGACCACTCTATCCCCTGCATTTAGGCCGTTTGGCACAAATCTAGACTGTTTCACCGATCTGAAACAAATTTTACATACTTACCCTTTGGAACTCGACGAGTAACACTGTCCACTTGAAATTTCGGACAGACCAGTCCATTCCCCGCATTTAGGTCTTTTGGCACAAATCTACATCGTTTCACCTATCTGAACCAAAATTTGTATACTTACCCTTTGGAAACCGACGAGTAACACTATCCACTTGAAATTTCGGACATATCACTCCATTCCCTGAATTTAGGCCCTTTGGCACAAATCTACACCGTTTCACCCATCTAAAACTTACCCTTTAAAACCGAAGATTAACACTGTCTGCTTGAAATTTCGGACAGACCACTCCATCCCCTGCATTTAGGTCCTTTGGCACACAAATCTACACCGTTTCACCGATCTGGACAACATTTTAAATACTTACCCTTTGAATCCCGACGAGTAACACTGTCTGAGTGAATTTTTAGACACTCTATTCCCTTCATTTAGGCCCCTTAGGACACGTTTACACCGTTTCACCCAGTTGCACCGAATTTTACGTACTTACCATTTGAAACCCTGCTGGTAACACTGTCCACTCGATGTTTTGGACAACCTTCTCCATTTCTTATATTTAGAATAACAGACAAATGGAACTTAAAAACCACGTTTTACGGCGCTGGAACTATTCATGTCCGTAGTAGTGTAACTGTAAGAATATTTTAATAAGTCTATTTTTGGCTGGCAATGCGGGCTGCAACACCTCACCCCTACCAATGTTCTGTTGCAGATTTGTGGAAATAGTCACATCTTGCGCTGCTTATAAATGGCAGTCACGGGGACTAATAATTGCAAAAAATTTCTTAGGCCCTTAGAACAGTTATCATCTTGAAAATATTATGCCTCTGTATAAGTGCCATGGTGTTGGTGCAGGACATTGAGGTTATCAGCTACAATAAGCGTTGGTGATTTGAAATTTACTTTCATATATTCCGAACCTTATTGTCGAGTGCTAAGTGACGATACATGCCACTTTTGCTACCTCGGGAGCTCGGGACAGCCGAAGTTTTCCAAAGTGCTAAGCATATTTTCTTACGGCTCTATGCGACAAAAGACGACACTATTGGTATCTATTTTTCTAACGGCCAATGAGATATAGGCCCTAGGCAGTGTCTTTTAGTTCACTGGCTCCTCTTTCTAATCATATTTTTCAATTCGATTGTAAATTCCACGTGTCCGTACTGTAGTTAATAAATAGCCGTTTCCATATTCATTATTATCATTATCATTACGGAAGAATGACTTGAATGTTACGTCAATTATATTGTAGACTACTACTTATCACCCCCATTACCACCACCACCATCACCACAAAAACGTATATATTTCTTTTTCTGTTAGTTTTAATATAATTTGCCAGTTCTGTAGTAGTATTCATTATCATTCATAAAACAAATAGATCCACCGGGCGAAGCCGGGCAATACTGATAGTTGATTTAATAAATAAATACATACATAAATTAATTAATTAATTAATTAAGGAGGAAAGAAAGATAGTAAGAAAGAAAGAAAATATGAAATTAAACAAGAAGTTCCGTGACGAAATAAAGAGCCTACTTTTCTTAAAATGTAAGATTAATGCCAATGATTAATCTATATGAATCTATCTAGAATAATGACGACATTAAGTTGGTAATATCGACATTTCTAATTAGTTCGAAATACTGTAGCCTATACCTGGCATAATGTAGCCTAATAGAGCTCTACAGTTGGCAGCCCTGGTGACTGAATATATTCTTATTTCCATCTCTTAAGGTACAGAATACAAAACGTGGTTGGAGTCCAATTAATAGCATGTACGTTACATGCAGTTAAACATTGGATCTAACAGCGTGCGTAAAATCATGTTGGCAACAGTGTCATTCATGTATTGGTCAGAAATAATCTGAAATAATATGATCTATTGTTGTGCCAATTTTGAATGAAATCTATTAGTTAGTATAGAAGTTACATGCATTTTAAAATTGGACCTATCAGCAGGTTTAGAATCATGTTGGCAGCACTGACGTATATTAGTTACTCCAAATTCATCTAGAATGGCAGGTACTATAAGTGTGTAAAGTTTAGAGCTATTGGCTTGCATACTTTCTGATATATTGATATTAGTGTAACAAAAATAGACACAGCACAGTTGGCAGCCCTGGTTGCTCTTAAGAATACGCATAGTCATATCGGTTATGGTACACATAGCACATACGAAATTTGGTTGAAATCCAAATGATAGTATGAAAGTTACATGTATTTAAAGTTGGACCTCTCAGCAGTCTTAGAATCATGTTGGTAGCACTGACGTATATAAGTTTCTCCAAATTAATATAGAATGTCAGGTACTATACGTGTGCATAGTTTAAAGCTGTCGGCTGGCATACTTTCTGATATATTGGTATTTGGATAAAATAAATTGAGAGCATTTATTAACAGTTGGCAGCCCTGGTGGATCTTAATAATACGTTCAGTCATGTCTGTTTATGCACACATAGCACATACGAAATTTGGTTGAAATACAATTGATAGTGTAGAAGTTATTTGCATTTAAAATTTGGACCTATCAGAAGGCTTATATTCATTTTGGCAGCACTGCGATGTATGGCTTCCTGGAAATTAAACTGCAACATTATTATCTATACGTGTGCCAATTTTGAAATAGCTCCTATTCATACCTTCCAAGATATCCAACATGGAGCTCAAATTTCAATTGCGATTTTTCAGCAGTTGGTAGCACTGACATCATTTTCAAATATGGGCGTGAGATATTCAGGTATAGATCTTTACTCCTACCAAATGTTGTTTCGATTGCTGCAGCCGTTTAGGAGTTGATAGGGGGGGACACACACACAGCCAGACAGACAGAAGGACAGACAGACAGACAGACAGACAGACAGACAGACAGACGGACAGACAGACACACATGATTATAAGCCTCCTGATAGGTCCAATAATTAAATGCATATAACTTCTACACTATCAAGCGGAATTCAACCAAATTTCGTATGTTGTATGTGTATATAACCAGATATGACTGAGCGTATTCTTAAGACCTACCAGGGCTGCCAACTGTTAATAAATGCTCCTAATTTATTTTATCCAAATACCAATATATCAGAAAGTATGCAAGCCGACAGCTTTAAACTATGCACACGTATAGTACCTGACATTCTATTTTAATTTGGAGTAACTTATATACGTCAGTGCTACCAACATGATTCTAAGCCTGCTGACAGGTCCAACTTTAAATACATGTAACTTCCATACTATCATTTGGATTTAAACCAAATTTCGTATGTGCTATGTGTACCATAACAGATATGACTATGCGTATTCTAAGGAGCAACCAGGGCTGCCAACTGTTAATATGTGCTGTCCCTATTTTTGTTACCCTAATATCAATATATCAGAAAGTATGCAAGCCAATAGCTCTAAACTTTGCACACGTATAGTACCTGGCATTCTAGACGAATTTGGAGTAAGTAATATACGTCAGTGCTGCCAACATGATTCTAAGCCTGCTGATAGGTCCAATTTTAAAATGCATGTAACTTCTATACTAACTAATGGATTTCATTCAAAATTGGCACAACAATAGATCATATTATTTCAGATTATTTCTGACCAATACATGCATGACATTGTTGCCAACATGATTTTACGCGCGCTGTTAGATCCAATGTTTAACTGCATGTAACGTCCATGCTATCCAGTGGACTTCAACCAAATTTTGTATTTAGTACCGTAAGAGACGGAACTAAGAATATAATCAGTCATCAGGGCTGCCAACTGTAGTGCTCTATTAGGATACATTATGCCAGGTATACAGTATTTCGAACTAATTGGAAATTTCGATATTAGCAACTTAATTTCGTCATTATTCTAGATAGGTTCATATACTGTAGAATAATCATTGGCATGAAAAGTAGGCTGTATAGTTCTTCACGGAACTTCTTGTTTTTAACATTTTATTGTCATATGGGGACGGTAAACTTTCCGTCATTTGGGGTCAATTTATATTGGTGGTCACACTGCCCATATGCATGGTTTCGACACTGATGTGTAACAATCTAACGGTTTGTTACTTCTTCACGAAAACATTTAATCTCCCACAGAGAGGTTGGTTGGTTCCTCAGTTTAGGGGCTGCGACAACGCAGTCGTGTAGCCCCGTGTACTTTGGGTGTGTGTAGAATCTGTCTGATAACCGATGTTAATTGTGATGGCTGTATTAGTCTGTAATTCAGGTAAGGACTGCAAACGGTCAATTTCAAGAAGTAGTTCCTATTTCTGCTACCGAACGACACCTAGCTGTGAACTTGGCTACTAGATGCCTCCGAAACCAGCACCTGGCGATGAACGTTGGAACTTAGAGCGTTAATCAAATATAACCTATACATTTAGCTTCACACAGTTGTAGTTAGTGGAAGGTTCTTTACTTGCCATAAATCTATGACATGGGCCCGCCGGCATTACTTCCCCTCCGAATACTGAGGGATATTTAATGGTCTTAAAAATCCGACGACTTAGGCTAGGTTCGAATCCGCGATAACACACACACTCTAATACAGCCATCAGAGTAACACAGGTTATCAGAAAAAAACTCACGCAAGTACACGGGGCTAAATGAAAAAAGTTCCTATGAACTGGAAGAAAACTAGAGCAGGAAGAAAGCTTCCGTGTGAAGAACACCAACTTCCACAATGATTGGGATTATTTATCTAACATGCTAACCCCGGGTGATTTATGCAGGCAGAGGTTGGTAAACATGACTGAACTTGTGTTTGTGTTGCTGCACGTAGATTATTTATTTATAACATCTGCACTGCTATTTATAGTCCCACCCCCACCCCCACCCCTCCATAAATAATGCAACAAAACCGCACACAATTCCAGGGTGATATATTTATTGAAACACGAGACTCATGGGGCCAGTGTCGGATGTGCAACTATTATACAGTTCAAGTTACATTTTATCATGTTATACGGAGAGTCACTCACTCAAATGTGTAGAAGATTACCAAGAGTGCAACAGGATTGTGAGGTTGTGTACTAAATTGAAGTGGGAGCATTTTACTTATTCTTAACCTATTTTTATGGTTGAATGGTTGGTTGGTTCTTCAGTTTAGAGGCTGCGACAACGTGGTCATGAAGCCCCGTGTATTTTGGGTGTGTGTATAATCTGTCAGATAACCGGTGTTAATTGTGATGGCTGTGTTACTGTGTGTTATCTGTAATTCAGGTAAGGACTGCAGACGATCAACTTCAAGTAGTTCCTCCTTTTGCTGCCAAATGCTAGCGTCAACGACACCTAGCTGTGAACTTGGTGACTAAATGCCACCGCAGCCAGTACCTGGCGGTGAACGTTGGAACTTATTAGAGCTTTAATCAAATCAAACCTACAAATTTAGCTTCACACAATTGTAGTTAGTGGACGGTTCTTTTACAGGTCATAAATCTATCACGTGGGCCCGCCGGCTTTACTTCTCCCCCGAAGGAAGGCACGCTGAGGGATTTTAACGCTCTTAAATCATCCGAAGACTTCGGCCGGGTTTGAACCCGCGACCTTGGGCATAGAAGCTCAGCATGCTACCAACTACGCCATCGAAGCGGCCTAAACTATTTTCATTTTATGAAATATGCCAAGAAATGTAATTCTGGTCTGAGGGCTGGAACGGGGTATACACAGCCTCGTGATTCAAAACTGAGAATAGGCTGTTTCGATTCTTACCTCAGCCATTATAGAAGTATTTTCCGTGGTTTCCCACTTCTAATTCAGACAACTCAGGTGGTACATAACTTAAGGCAGGGTGGTCCAACCTTCAGTTACCGGAGGGCCAATCGAACTTTAGTATAGGAATGTGAGGGCCAGTGACATTCCAGGAAGAAAATGTATTACATATTTTACTCAAAACATTTATTAAAATTTATATTAAAATAAGTTTAATATTACTGGTTTAATATAGGCTGCCACTACATTTTACAGTCGAGAAATTAATGTGATGATTGGCACTGCTTTCCTGATACAAGTGTGTCAATGTCCACTGTAAGTTCAGTAAGGCAAAGTCTCAGGCTCGATTCCAGTGAAGCACTTTCAATTCGATTTCTCGTTTATGATTTAATTTGTTTGAGAACAGAATAAGCACTTTCTCACTCATACGTACTGCCAAACAGCGATAACACTTGCAGGGAGTATTTAAGCAGTTTAGGAAAACGTTCTTTAGAAATCAGTTTCCAGATATTTTCAAGGACATCACACTTTTTTATTCTGGTAGCATGGGTCTGCCTGAAGATCACAAATTTCCATTTGAAGGTTGCAGGGCACCTCACTCACTTCAATATCCATGGGGTTGTTGAACAGTGCAAGTTTTCTTTTTCGGAGCCAAAATCCTGGAATCTGTTCTGGAACTCTTTCTTGATATCTAATATTATTTCTAGGGGCCGATAACCTAGATGTTAGGCCCCTTAAAACAACAATTATCATCATCATCATCATGTATTATTATTTCACGAAAACCGGGTGAGTTAGCCGTGGTCGTTACGGCATGTCTGCTGGCAGTCGCTTACATCCGGGAGGCGAGGAGGTTCAAATCCCGCCGCCGGCAACCTTGAAGATGGTCTTCTGTGGTTTCCCATCTTCCTTCCAGGCAAATGTCGGGGTTGCTCCCTAACTATAGGCCACAGCCGCTACCTTCCAACTACTCGTCCTTGTACATTCCCACTTTCCTCCCCAACGGTACTTGTAGCTCACCCATTGGGTGACCGTCTCGAAGCAGCTACAAAACTGGCGAGCCGAACATGTCCTCGGACACTCCCGGCACTAAAAGCCATACGCTAAAAAAAACAAAAAAAAACACGAAACATACTAAAATTGATGTCACTTTTTCTTCTTTCGACGGCTGACAAGATGGGAAGTGTGCCACATTGCTTGCCTCCAATGCAATTTCCATTACATGAAGTTTTTTGAGGAAGCCCTCAATATGTCCATAAAGCTGGGAGATATTTTGTTTTCTGCCTTGTAGTTTCAGGTTTAATACATTTAGATGGGATGTTAAATCTGTCAGAGAAGCAAGATTATTTAAAAACTGGATTTCTTCCAGTTTTTCTTGATACTCATGCCGAATGTTTTCATTTTTGAGAAAAGCAAGAATTTCATTCCTCAACCCAAAAAAATGTTGCAAGCAATTTTCAGCACATAGCCAACACACTTCACAGTACACTGAAATGTCACCATACTCAGCTTCCAAATTGTCCAGGAGTGCAATAAATGCCTCCCCTGATTAAGTTTACAGTATTTTTAACAGTTTTCATTGCCTCACTGAGCCTTATATTTTTTCCAGAGAGAGCCTCCTGGTGGATAATGCAGTGGAAAAACAAAAAGTCAATCCTTTTTCTTTACACAGTCCTACTAAACCAATGTTAGGACCAACCATTGCTTTAGCTCCATCTGTTGCAATGCCAGAGAACTTCACAAAATCTCCATATTTAGAAACGACATCATACTGTGCGTTGAATATGTCAATACCTTTTTTGCTTCAACAGTTCTTCATGAATTTAAAATTCTTCGTTTATTGTTCTGACAAAGATAAGGAGCTGCCGATGTCAACTATATCTGTGCTCTCATCTAGAGCTAGAGAGTAAAATTCTCTTGAGAGAACCTGAAACTTCACCAGCCATATCATTAATTCTTCTACTAACTGCCTGATGAGACAAGGAAATTGTTTCAAAAATTTTAGTCATCCCATTATCTCCAAATGAAGATGCCATTTTTACAGCACATCTCTTAATGAGCTCACCATCCCTAAAAGACGTTTTACTTTTAGCTAGCTCTAAACCGGCAGTGCTTGATGGTTGCTGAAATATATTCTTCTGACTTGTTAGTTTCAGCTTCAAATCATTAAACACACAACTTCTGGCCTTTCTCTGATATTGATCGTAATTTGATTTATGCAAGCTGGTATAGTGTCTATTGACGTTATACTCCTTCGAAACACCTAGGACTTGAGAACAGATAACACACTGTGTTCAGCAAAAAAGTAACTTTCCTGCCACTTTGACTGAAATTGTCGTTTCTCATCTTCAACACGCCGTCTATTAAGTCCCGCCATATCAGGTACCGCTCTCGCAACAACAATGACAACAAACTCTCGTCGTACTATATCTCTCGAACAACCTCTCTCGTCAAAAATAACCTCTTCGAACAGCCCTGCGCTCCCTCTTATACAGAAATCCGCCACAGCACACGAACAATTGCGAACTTATCGGCAATCACTGGCAGCCAACCAGTTGTCGCCTGGAGACGGAGCCGCTTCTCGTGCCGTACGTATTCGTGGAAAGACAATTCTGATTACTGGCGTATTTTTCGGGATCTTTCCTTTCCCACCTGGTTCCTTCGTAACATTACTGAATGAAAGAGAAAATCAAAGTAGGCACGCCACGGATTATAACTGTCGAAGAGTGAAGGGCAGTAAGAAGGGCAAGGGCCAACAAAAATGAACAGGAGGGCCGCATGCGGCCCGCGGGCCGCGGGTTGGACCACACTGACTTAAGGCAACGGACGTTTCCTACCCAAATCCTACCTGAATTGTAAATACACACACTAGTACAGACATCACAGTGACACACGGTGCTACATGACCACAACGTCACAAAGCCCCTAACGAATCAACAACAACTCTTATGAAATATAGGCTTATGAGATCACCTTCTGTTCGCGTGTATGTATGTCCTTAATTATTTATGATTGGCTTGAGCAATTTCAATGAAACTTGATTGGGATTTTCTTCTCTCCCATCCGGCACCGACCCAGATGGTGTTTTTCAAAATGCAATAAAGGTCAGGAATCCAACATGGCGACTCCATGAATTATTTCATTTATTTCTAATAACTCCGAAGCTAACGAAGCATTTTTTTATAAAGACAGAAGATTATAGAGAAGGCTCATATATGTGACTTTCAAAGACCTGTAACGTAGAAACAAACTTGGTTGCTACGCGAAGTTGCAATATTTAATGTGAATACAAACCTCTCTTTTAATAATATTCTATTTAACTGGTCTTTGGGAAACTTCATAAACCGGTACCATGAACTAAATTTTCTGATGCATATTTTTATGCAATATTATACAATGCACAATTTTACTTACAAAAATGTATTGTAAACTTACGTAATTTGTCAAGCTTGTTACTCTTATGTGATTTATTTTGTAAGCTTACGTAATTTGTCATCTTGTTAGTATTATGTGTATTATTGTTATGATAGGCCTACTGTTAGTGGCTATTGACCTTAAAGTTTATTTCATTAATGTGATAAACTGTGATGGTTAGTAAATGAGCAGGTTGGTGTTCTAATTTTAATATGGATTAAAGTACTTAGCTGGTTATTAATGTCGTATGATGTTCATATTCGTTCAACTTACATCACAATTCAATCATAATAAAGGAAGAGTTTTTAATGGAAAATACCAGTAGAATATATAACAATTACTGTAGTTCCGTGATGAACTAAAGAGCTTACTTTTCTTAAAATTTAAGATGCATGCCAATAATTAATCTATATCTAGAATAATGACGAAATTTAGTTGGTAATACTGAAATGTTTAATTAGTTCGAAATACACCTGAAATAGTGTAGCCTAATAGAGCACTACAGTTGGCAGCCCTGGTTACTGAATATATTCTTAGTTCCATCTCTGATACTAAATGTTGTTGAAATCCAATGGATATTATGGATGTTACATGCTGTAAGGCATCAGCGTGCGTAAAATCATGATGGCAACAATGTCGTGTATGTGTTGCTCAGAATTAATCTGAAATGTTATGATCTATTAATGTGCCAATTTTGGATGAAATCCATTTGTTAGTATAGAATATTTACTTGTATTTAAATTTGGACCAACCAGCAATCTTAGACATGTTGTCAGCACTGACGTACATCTGATACTCCAAATTAATTTAGAATGTTAGATACTATACGTGTGCAAAGGTAAGATCTGTTCGCTTGCATACTTTCTGATATATTGATTTTCGGGTAAAAGAAATAGAGAGAGCATTTATTAAAAGATTGCAGCCATGGTTCTCTTAAGAATACGGACAGGCACATACACACACACGTCTGTCCGGGTGATCTCAAAAGACTACTTTGTTTTATCATTTTTGCAAAATGAGAAAAGTAGTCTAAAATGCACTATTTAATTCCTCTTGCTATTACTTGCTTAACAGTGCAAGGCAATTGGTAGAGGGTCAACATTTTTATCAAACCCAACACTTTACATTTCGGGTTTGTCTGTCATATTGTTTTTTTTTTTATATTTGGAAAGTATTTGATGGTTTTGAAATGAAAGAGTGCATGCTATTAACCAGTACAGCCCAATTCGCACTACGGTGGTTATGGCACTATGTCTCTGCCACCAGCCCAGACCTAGATCAACCAAACTCCTTATCCTTCCCAAATAATGAATTTTAATCAGTCAGAATGTTTTATTCAAAATCATTTTATTCCCCAACTGCTGACATATTTTATCACCCTACTTAGTAATGTTTTCTTTCCTGTAGACTCACAACTTTTTCCATGATGAATTGCTTGTGGAAATTTTAGGAATTGGTTATTCCTGGGGATGTGTGATCTGGGTCCATTTTCTCTTTTTTCGTTGACTTTGACTTTGGAATGTTCCCTTTAAATCAGGCGATTTCAAACCATGGTCCATGAATCTTTGAATAGTTCAAGAGTGGTTGATCAGTAAAGAGCCTTTGAGTTCCTCTGCTTTAAATTCATGCAAAACGTAGAATAAGTTAATCAAAACAAAACGAGTGGCATTTTGCATTAAAAAGGCCCTTGTTTTAGTGGAAATTCTACAAAATAATTTTACTATAATTTTCTTAAAATAAAATAAAATGTAATTAAAACTGTTGGTTAAATATTTGAAATAATTGCAGCGCCTTGCAAGCATATTTAGTGCATTAAATCATGAAAAGTATAAATGGAATTTTTGGAATCTGGCGTTGAGTCTAATAATTTGCACACCCCTGTCATTTACGGTGGCTTTGGTGGCGTAGTTGGTTGCATGCTGAGCTTCTTTACCCGAGATCGCGGGTTCAAACCCGGCCGAAGTCGTCGGATTTTTTATGAGCGTTAAATATACCTCAGTATCCCTTCATTCGGAGGGGAAGTAACGCCGGCGGTCCCATGTCATAGATTTATGATATGTTAAAGAACCTTCCACTAATTACACCTGTGTGAAGTTAAATTATATAGGCTAGGTTAAGAATGTAAACAACGCTATTGGGTCCCTACATTCGTTGCCAGGAGCCGACTGCGGTCACGTCTAGTAGCTAAGTTCTGAAATAGTAGTCGTTGACGGTGGCGTTTGGCGGCAAAAGTAGAAACTATTTGAAAAATTGAAAGTCTGTGGTGCTTACATGAATTAAAAAAAAAACAGATAACACACACTAATACAGTCATCACAATCAACACCGGTTATCAGACAGATTCTACACACACCCAAAGTACACGGGGCTACATGACCGCGTTGTCGCAGCCCCTAAACTGAGGAACCAACCAACCGAAATCATTCACATTGTTGCGTAACGCGATAAAGTTTAGAAACTGGCTGATGTGCCACACTGTATTGAAACCCAATAGATATAACCTCAGTAAGCATTACAATTTGAAATAATCGGCGCCTCACGACAACATGAACTAAAGAAGTTGGTCACCAAACTGAAATAGGCATATACTGTACGACATAGGGAGAATAAAGATAGTTGCTCCTGTTTAAAAATCAACCCATGTATTTAAGGCAAGCTAGGTCACCTTCCACAATTCTAACAGCAGCTCAGACTTCCCTCAAGGACTGTACCGTTAAAATTCTCATGTTTATGTAATGTGATTGCGTCGTCAGTGATGGTAGATCTCACAGATTTGTTCTTCTAATCCCCCAATTTGCATGTTATGTGAACGTCCAGGTGTTCATCCCAGCTACCTCCACCGCTTGCGTTCCTTCGCGCTGTGCCTCGAGAAATCACACCAATCGAGACGGTACAGCCAGTTTACAACCTGTTTATTATTATTATTATTATTATTAGTAGTAGTAGTAGTAGTAGTAGTAGTAGTAGCAGTAATTGAATCGATTTCAGCTTACTGCTGACCAAGTAATAACACCTCATGATTTAATTTGCATTTGGCGTCAATATGCTATTCTTTCAATCTCCTGTTTGCAACTCCTTTCTGTTCATCTGTCCAAAGTCTTACCTTCTTGGTCGCTGTTTCTGGCTCCTGGAACTCATCAGTTGTCTGTATCTTGTGCCTGAATGTGGCTCTGTCTTGAATGTCTTTTCTGTATGATGTCGGATATATGTCAGCACACTTTCTGGGATAGAGGATTTTCTTTCTTTCTTTCTTTCTTTCTTTCTTTCTTTCTTTCTTTCTTTCTTTGTTCTTGATATCCTTGATGTCTTTCCTGGTTGTTAATCCTAGGTATATTGAAGCATAAAGGCACTCTCGTTGGATTACTATCTCCTAATGCGCTGCCTCGTGACTCACTGGCATCAAGAGAGCGTGGCTTCGAATCCCACCTCGACCGTCCTGAAAATAATTTTCGTAGTTTCCCATTTTCACCACCAGCCAAATGCCCAAACGGTTCCTTTCAATAGGTCCGGGGCCGATTTCCTTCCAATATCCATTCCCTGACCCGTCCTGAAATGATAAGTACATGGCCATTGGCTGCATTAATAAAATTAATTAAAATGTCTGCACTTCGACTTACTTGAGATGACTTTCTTGTTGTATGTGTTCTATGTTAGATGGAATACAAGCTCCATTGTTCTGTCTCTTACATGGATTGCATCTTTATCGAGTCCATTTGAGAGAATGCGATCTCACCAAGGTACTTGCATTTAACAACTTTATTTATCCTATCGTTGTTCGCGACGATGTGTTTAGGGTCTTCTTTAAATTTAGTAATTATTATTATTATTATTATTATTAATAATAATAATAATATTATCCTGGCATTAATGTTGTTGTTATTATTATTATTATTATTATTATTATTATTATTATTATTATTATAACTATGTCAAATTTTATTTCACCACATATGTGGATACAACTCAGTGTATCGTCGGCTTATTTGCAAGGCAGTGTGGCAACTTTATACAGGGTGACACACTTGTTATGTTACTTTATACTAATTTGAAAGTAGAAACTACTCAGGGGCAGATGAACTCGTAGTTCTTCCTCTTAAAACACAATAACTAACTAACTAACTAGACACTACTCATCGATCATTAATCCCTTGTTCCTAGCTGATGTAGACTGCAGCGAGCCAATGCAATATTGTCAAGTCACTGCACAACGACAAGCCGAGTGAGCTTAGCTCTTCCTCAATTCCGTTAGCATTATGTTGTCACGATAAGTCCAAACAGAGAATCAACGATGTTGCTACATCGGGACTCGGGGAGGCAGGACATGTTATGTGTTTCAGAGGAGGCGTGAAGGAACCAAAATGCGCTACTGCGACGCGGCAGAGACTGGTTTGTCGGGCTCTACCGTTGCCCTTGACCGCTGAGCTAGTGAGGGATATATTCATTTTCACTTGGCAATGATGCAACTGGGACACAAGTCTGTGCCAGTCTATCATACTGTGAATGTTGCTGCTGTTAGCATCATGCATATTGGTCAGCGTCATAGATTGCCAAATGGGAATTCCTGTCTACCATTAGCTCAGCGACCAAAAGTAAAGGTTAATATCTTGTAGCCTTTCAGTTATTATCATGGTCGTAAAATCCAATTATTATTTCAATGTATTTTGTCATGTGCATTTATTTGGTTAAACTGGCATTCTCCCTCATTTTTGAAGTGTATTTTCAAGGTAGGTTACGTAAGAAATTGGCTTGTATGAATCAGGGTATCAAACGCTCGTTCACATTGTACAAGCTGAGGCAGAAGGCAAGTTAATGGAGAACAAGGTTCATTGAATGCACGACCTGAATTATCATGACCTTATTTCTGACCAAGGAGGCACTCAGTTATTAGGTGGTATATTGTAGAAAGACCGGCCGCGGTGGTTGAAAGCGCTAACGTGTTAGCTCGTGCTTTACTGGCATCGGTAAGCGTGGGTTTGAATCCGACCGTGGCCGTTCTGTAAATGGTTTTTGCGGTTTCACATTTTCACCACCAGGTGAAAGATGGGACGGTTCCTTTCAACAGGTCCAAAGCCGATTTCCATCCAAATTCCCTCTCTTGACCCTCCCTTAAGTAGATCCATCCCCAGTTGTATCTGCTGACAAAGTGTGTTCATTCCCAACCACCGTACTTGCGACGGAAGAGGAATGATCCTTCGCAGATTCTGTGGGTATAGCCGATCTGGGAGGATAAGCAATAAGCTTTCGTTTATCGAGCTCTTTGTCCAGGAAGAAATGTGAGAGGAATACATTGATTTTTTCAGGGGAAAGTGGTTTTTGATAGAATAAAAATTTCTTTGAGCCAAATATATTTATTTACATGTTACATTTTAGACCAACACGCTTGATGAGAAAGCTTACGGGTTCATGAATGAGTGTGTTAATATTCTTAGCTGTTATAATCCAAAAACAAGTAGTTCCGTGCAGAACTATACAGCCTATTTTCATATATCCTACTTATGTTAATTGCCTCTATCTACATACAAAATTTCAGTTTGATTGCTGTAATAGATTCGTAGATATTGAGAACCGACTAAATATTTTGGATGGTCGCCATGTTGGATGTTATATATGTAGGTCCTAGAGTTATGTACTGTTACATGAAGTTTATTGTGTACGTGTAGCATTCAAACTTCAATCGTATGATTAGGACACAAGAAGTAACAAGGAGATTTTAAAATTTCGCACAGCTGCCATCTTGTGGTTATGGAAACAATCGAAATAAATTAGATGTCAGTGGATTAACATTCGTATAAGGATTTACTGTACCAAGTTTCACTGTACACGGATGGTTAAATTGCGAGAAACGTCCATGTGAATATTTATACTTCGCGTCACTGCTTTTTGGATTTGTGATCACCAGGTTATTGAAAGTCCTATAGGTGAACGTATGTTCATAGCCTCTATGAACATAAAAAAATTCAATTTGATTGATGTAAAAGATTTGTAGATATTGAGAACCGTCCAAATATTTCGGATGGTCGCCATTTTGGATTGTTATATGTATAGGTCATAGAGTTATGTACCATTAATGGAAAATTATTGCGTAGATTCATTATGCAAACTTTACCTTCGATCGCATGATTACGACACAAGAAATAAAAAACTTAAATTTAAAATTTCCCACAGCCGCCATCTTGAGTTTATGTAAACAATTGAACAAAATTAGATGCCAGTGCATTACTATATGTATAATCGTATACTGTACAATATTTCACTGTGCTCAGATGGTTAAATTGCGAGAAAAATCTATTACAAAGTTTCAAAATTGCTTAGCCGTCATGTTCGTTTTATACTATGCAGGTTGTTGAAAGTTATATAGATAAACGTGCAGTAGTACAATTTATCATCCTACAAAATTTCAGGGTGATATAGGTAATAGTTTCGGATCTATAGAATGCCAGTGAAATATTTCGCACAGCCGCCATCTTGAGGTTATGTAAACAATTGAATTAAATTAAATGCCAGTGCATTAAAATTTGTATAAACATTTGCTGTACCAAGTTTCATTGCGTTTGAATGGTTAAATCGCGGAAAAGTCTATTTAAAATTTCAAATTCGCTTGGCCGCCATGTTCGTTTTGCAGTTAAAAAGTTTTTGAAAGCCTCATAGGTGGACTTCTAGTAGTGCCCTTTATCACCGTACAAAATTTCAGGCAAAAAACGAGATTTAAAAATTTCGCAAAGCTGCCATCTTTTGGTTATAGAAACTATTGAAATAAATTAGATGCCAGCGGATAAACATTTCTTTAAGCATTAACTGTACCAAGTTTCACTGCAATCAGATGGTTAAATTGCAAGAAACATCCATTTAAATATCTATAATTCGCGTCGCCGCCATGTTGGATTTGTGATCACCAGGTTATTGAAAGTCCCATAGGTGAACTTATGTTCATAGCCACTATGAACATTAAAAAAATAGTTTGACTGCTTTAATAGAATCGTAGATATTAAAAACCGTCTAAATATTTTGGATGGTCGCCATGTTGGATTGTTATATGTATAGGCCATAGAGTTACGTATCAATAAACGAAAATTATTGCTTAGGTTCAAAATTAAAACTTTCACTTCGATCGCATGATTACGACACAAGAAATAAAATCTTAATTTTAAAATTCGCAGAGCCGCCATCTTGAGGTTAGGTAATCAATTGAACTAAATTAGTTACCAGTGTGTATAATGTGTATAAACATTTGCTGTACGAAGTTTCATTGCGTTTGGTTCGTTAAATCACGAGAAACGTCTAATTTAAATTTGCAACTTCACTTGGCCGCCATGTTCGTTTTGTAGTAACCAGGTTTTCGAAAGTCATATAGGTGAACTTCTAGTAGTTACCTTTATCACCGTACAAAATTTCAGGGTGACATCGGTAATAGTTTCGTATATATTGAATGCTGGATAATTATTTCGCACAGCCGCCATGTTGGATTGGTGAAATGTAAAAATAAATGAAGGGCACGGTCGGGGTCGGCCGAAATGGTGCTATGACCTTACCGAGTTTCATTGAAATTGCTCCTGCCGTTTAGACGTTATAAGGGGAGGGGGAGAGCACACATCACACATCACACAGACACACACACACACACGGACAAAAGTTGATCTCATAATCCTTTTTTTTTTTTTTTTTTTCATAAAATGAAAATAGGCTAAAAATTCTTCTTTTGAAACATAGGCCATCACCAGGCTGCGGGGTCTTAGTATGTAAACAGTGCTATCAGATTAGTATCGCATGGAGTCAAGTTGACGCGCGCCCTATGAACTACCAGCTCGTCCACAACAGACGACGAACCATGCGATCAGTCCATTTATCCGCCGTACGTCACATGTGTTCATCGGTTCACCCGAAGATGAGGAGCTTCCACATGCCCTATAGTATGGTGCGTTCTTCCACACGTACTAAGACCCAGCAGCCTGGTCATCACAACAATGAAAATGTATGTATTAAGGATTTCACGGCCCGAATTATTTAATGAAAATGTATTTACAACTAAAGCACGTAACTTGGAAAATTGTCTCCCTCTTCGCTACAGCAACTGCAGAGGTCTCATCGTTCCCATCACCAGCGAATATTTACGATCTGTTTTGGCGAATTCAGCTAACTTTGGTAGCTACTCTCCGAAGAGCCTTGAATGTGACAGTCTAGAGTCGGACAAGCCTCAGCTCGGCATGCCTGGTCTATAAAGTAGAGGAGGTAGTGTCAAAATCGTAATTTTAAGTTTTAGCCACAGCTGGACATAACAACTGATTTAATCCGCAGGACGCTTTAATTCTCATGAGAAGAGCATCAATAAGTTAGCCTCCCACATTCGTCAAACATTTTCATTCTCTGCCTTGCATCACCATGGCTTGTACTCTTTGTACACTTGTGAGATCATAAAATAAACGACTGAGCGGAAAGATGAAATTTACGTCTTGTACAGCACTGGCATAAATTCTTTGCTGCGCCATTGCAGAAGATATGTTATAAGTAGGGACCAGATTCCAAGGTTTTTACCTATTTTTTCCCTTACTTCTAAATACTGAAATGCTTCAATACTTTTCCAAATCCACTCAAAAGCGCCATATTCATGAATTCTGTAGTACCTAAAAGACCTAAATGATATGCGAGTACCTACAAGTTGTTACGTGAAGAACTATACAGGCTATTTTCATATATCCTACTTATGTTAATTGCCACTATCAACATACAAAATTTCAGTTTGATTGCTGCAGTAGATTCGTAGATATTGAGAACCGACTAAATATTTCGGATGGTCGCTATGTTAGATTATTATGTATGTAGGTCCTAGAGTTATGTACTCTTACATGAAGATTATTGTGCACGTGTAGCATTCAAACTTCAATCACATGATTAGGACACAAGAAGTAAAAACGAGATTTTAAAATTCCGCACAGCTGCCATCTTGTGGTTATGTAAACAATTGACCGAAGTTAGATGTCGGTGCATTACAATATGTATAAACATATACTGTACCAAGTTTTATTGCGTTTGGTTGGATAAATCGCGAGAAACATCTATTTAAAAGTCGCAACTTCGCTTGGCCACCATGTTGGTTTTGTAGATGCCAGTTTTTCAAAAGTCACATAGGTGAATTTCTAGTAGTTCCCGTTATCACCGTAAAAATCCAGGGTGATATCGGTAATAGTTTCGGAGATATTGAATGCTGGTGACATATTTCGCACAGCCGCCATGTTGGACTGGTGTGAAGTAACGAAATTTGAAGGGCACGGTCGGGGTCGTCCGGAATAGTGCTATGAACTTACCGAGTTTCATTGAAATCGCTCGAGCCGTTTAGAAGTTATTAGGGACAAACACACACACACGAATCACACACACGGACAAAAGGTGATCTCATAATCCTATTTTTTCAAAATTGAAAATAGGCTAAAAAATACCCTATTGCAGCTTTGTTCCATTTATTGTAGTACCGGTATATTTGCATTATTAGCCCATAATGTTTGAAAGTAAACAAGACAGCTTTAATTCCTAGTTCTGGTTGATGGAGAGAAATCCTACCCTACCAGAAAATTCAAATACTTCCAGCACTCTTCAGCTTATATCTTATTGTTTGGACATTTACTGTCATGAAGATGGGGATAACCCTCTTATTGTTTCCAAGGTCCCAAGGCTGTATTCTAAATAAATCGTTAATTAAACTGGCTGGAGTGTGGAAATCTCCACTGACATCCTTGGTTTTATTGAATTTGGAAGGAGAACAAATATTGCTTAAAAGTGAGAAGTTCTCTGTGATAGTTTGATGAAAGACGTATTATTATGTAAAATATTTACACTATCGAAGCAATGAGATTTTTACGAAAAATTAGGCATTAATGTTAAGCTTCGCGCAGTTTATGTCTATTTTGGTACACCTTTAACATAAAATAATTTCAACTCTGAGATTTGCCGATGACAAAGTCATCTTGGCCGACACGCCTGAGGATTTGAATGAGTTTTAGAATGGTATGGACTCCGTCTTGAGAAAATAATTCATGATGAATATTAATAAATGTAAAACAAAAATTCTGGAATGCAGCCGAAATAAATCAGAAATCTCTATGGTCATCAAATTGGCAGGTGAAAAGCTGAAGGAAGTAGGAGACTTCTGTTACTTAGGAAGCAAAATAACCAGTGATGGACGAAGCAAAGAGGATATAAAAAGTAGGTTGGCTCAGGCAAGGAATTTTTTTTACAAGAAAAAACAAGTAGTTCCGTGAAGAACTATACAGCCTATTTTCATATATTCTGCTCATGTTAATTGCCTCTATCAACATACAAAATTTCAGTTTAATTGCTGTAACAGATTCGTAGATATTGAGAACCGTCTAAATATTTCAGATGGTCTTCAGGTTGGATATTTATTCTTGTACTATTACATTAAGATTATTGTGTACGTGTGGTATTCAAACTGCAATCGCATGATTAGAACACAAGAAGTAAAAACGAGATTTTAAAATTACGCACAGCAGCCATCTTGTGATTATGCAAACAATTGAAATAAATTAGATGCCAGTGGATCAACATTTGTATAAGCATTTAACGTGCAACGTTTCATGGCACTCGGATAGTTAATTCGCGAGAAACGTCCATTTAATTATTTATAATTCGCGTCACCGCCATGTTGGATTTGTGCTCACCAGGTTAGAAAGTCCTATAGGTGAACATATGTTCATAGTCTCTATGAACATAAAAAATTCAGTTTGGTTGTTGTAAAACATTCATAGATATTGAGAACCGTCTAAATATTTCGGAAGCTCGCCATTTAGGATTGTTATATGTATATACCATAGAGTTATGTACCATTCAAGGACAATTATTGCCTAGGTTCATTATTCAAACTTTCACTTCGATCGCATGATTACGACACAAGAAATAAAAACTTAATTTTAAAATTTCGCACAGCCGCCATTTTGAGGTTATGTAAACAATTGAACTAAATTAGACTTCATTGCATTACAATGTGTATAAACATTTGCTGTACCATGTTTCATTACGTTTGGATAGTTAAATCGCGAGAAAAGTCTATTTAAAGGTCTCAACTTCGCTTGGCCACCATGCTAGTATTGTAGTCACCAGGTTTTTGAAAGTCTCATAGGTGAACTTCTAGTAGTGCCCTTTATCACCGTACACAATTTCAGGGTGATATCGGTAATAGTTTCGGAGATATTGAATGCTAGTGAAATATTTCGCACAGCCGCCATGTTGGATTGGTGAGACGTAACAAAATTTGAAGGGCACGGTCGAGGTTGCCGGGAATAGTGCTATGAACTTACCGAGTTTCATTGAAATCGCTCCAGCCGTTTAGATTTTACTAGGGGGACACACACACACACCTCACACACACACACACGCACACACACACGGACAAAAGGTGATCTCATAAGCCTATTTTTTTCAAAATTGAAAATAGGCTAAAAGAAAGGAATCTGGTGACATCAAATATAGATTTAGGTATTAGGAAGTCATTTTTGAAAGCCTTTGTCTGGAGCGTGGCGCTCTATGGATGTGAAACTTGGACTATTGGTGCAGTAGAAAAGAGGAGAATTGAAGCATTTGAAATGTGGTGTTACAGGGGAATGATGAAGATCAGATGGGTAGATAGGGTTACAAACGAAGAGGTATTAAGACGAGTGGGAGAGGAGAGATGATTCTGGCGACTGCTAATGATGAGAAGAGATAGGTTAGTAGGACACATACTAAGACACCCAGGAATAGCATGCTTAGTTATGGAAGGAAGGGTCGAGGACAAGAACTGTAGGGGTAGACCAAGGTTAGAATATGTAAAACAGATTGCCTCGGATGTAGGGTGTAGTAGCTATGTAAAGATGAAACGATTAGCTCAGGACAGGGAGGCATGGAGATCTGCATCAAACCAGTCAAAAGACTGAAGACTCAAACAACAGATATCAGTGGATTAAAATGTGTATAAGCATTTACCGCACCAAGTTTCACTGCGCTCGGATGGTTAAATCGCGAGAAACGTCCATTTAAATATGTAAATTTCGCGTCGCCGTGATGTTGGATTTGTGCTCACCATGTTATTGAAAGTCCCATGGGTGAATTTATGTTTATAGCCCTTATCAACATACACAATTTCAGTTTGATTGTTGTCATGGATTAATAGATATTGGGAATCGTCTAAATATTTCGGATGGTCGCCATGTTGGATTATTATATATGTAGGCCATACAGTCATGAACTGTTAGATGACGATTGTTCCGTAGGTTCATTATTCGAACGTTCACTTCAATCGTATGATTAATCACAAGAAATAAAAACTTAATTTTAAAATATCGCACAGCCGCCATATTGAGGTTATGTAAACAATTGAACTAAATTAGATGCCAGTGCATTACAATGCGTATAAACAATTGCTGCACCAAGTTCATTGCTATTGGATGGTTAAATCACGAGAAAAGTCTATTTAAAAGTTGTAAATGCGCTCAGCCGCCATGTTCATTTTGTAATTAAAAAGTTTTTGAAAGTCTCATAGGTGAACTTCTAGTAGTGCCCTTTATCATCTTACAAAATATCAGGGTGATATCAGTAATAGTTTCGGAGATATAGAATGCCGGTGAAATAATTCGCACAGCCGCCATATTGGATTGTTGTGACGTAATAAAATTTAAAGGGTACGGCCGGGTTCGACCAAAATGGTGCTATGACCTCACCGAATTTCGTAGAAATATCTCCAGCCGTTTCTGTTTTATTAGGTGGGGACACACTCACCTACGCACACACATGGACAAAATGTGATCTCATAAGCCTATTGTTTCATAAATGAAAATAGGCTAAAAATCCGGTCGCAATTTTGGGCCAAAATTCTGGCACCTCTGCGTCTCTAAAAGCCGCAGTAGTTAAATTGGTCGTAATACCAATAAAGTTAGTTAGCAAACAACTTGACTATCATACGTTGGAAATAAGATAAATTGCGAAATGTAATTGTGTCTGTAGATATACTGGCACATTGAAGATCGCTCTTGGGCCAAAATTCTGGCATCCCGGCGTCTCTAAAAGCCGCAGTAGTTAAATTGGTCGTAATACCAATAAAATTAGTTAGCAAACAACTTGACTATCATACGTTGGTAATAAAATAAATTGCCAAATGAAATTAATAAATTATGAAATAAGTGCAGAACGTCCTATAAATTGCACGAAGCCGTATGCCCCTCACTTCGTGTCTCAGACATGTAGAGCACAGACCGCGTGGTGAAACATGTCTGGACACTTGCTCAAAGCAGTCACTAATAAATCAAGACGAGGTTACTGCCATATTGGGAGTCCATGACATATGGAAGCAAATAATTCACAACTCGAGACTGTATTTATCATTGCGTTCAGTCACTGAGACAAAGTAGATCTCCATTATGATTGTCATTGTTATAAATGACAGGGCAGACGCTTTTGATTTGTTACACACTTCGTCAAACAGTTAATATCCCGTTGCAAGATTGTATTAGCTGTACTTCTGCCCAGTGTTGCCAACTTTAGTCAGAAAATCTAATTTTGAACCTGTACTCCTACTGTAAATTTTCCTCCATCTTCCCTCATTGCTTGTTGAATGTACAGACTGAAAATTATGGGTGAATGATTGCAGCTATACCTCACATTTGAATACCTGCCTCTCATGGCCTTCAACTCTGATAACTATAATTTTATTTGTATACAGATTGTCGTTTGTAGCGTTTCAGTCGGTGAACATCATTGTGCCCATTGAATGGGAGGGGTACACGATATAAATATGTGAATACACTCACGGAAAAAAATTATGTATTAGTTAGTTATCACAATTGAATCCTAAATTGACCCATTTTATTGTGATAATAATAATAATAATAATAATAATAATAATATCGTATGGCCTCGGGTGCCAGGTGCAAGCTTTGTTATTTGACACCCAAAGGGCAGCTTGCATGTCGAATTTTGTTGTTCCTTGAAGCACTATGAAAGTCGATGAGGTTAGGTATCTAAGCTCTAAGCTTTTTGACACTATAGCGCTTTCTAGTAGAGAAATACCGACAGTAGTGGCTACGCGGGCTAAAGCGCTGCGTTAGGTCAAGGGGCCAAGCTCTCTGCTGACTCAGTAGACGCGTGGGTTCGAGCCCCACCGTCGGCTGTCCTTGAAATGGATTTCCGTGGTTTCCCATTTTCAGCACCAGGCAAATGCTGGGACAGTACCTTCTGACAGGCCACGGCCGCTTTCTTCCACATCCTTGCCCAGTTTCATTCATCTTCATCCATTCCATAACTCATCCCGACGGGCAGGTCGCCCACGGGCGTCGACTAGAAAGACCTCCACTCGGCCTCTCAGGAGGCTACACGAAAAAAAAAGAGTAGAGAAATGAGGAACTTTGTGTTGACGGAAAATCCCGAGATTAATTTTGCCATTATGAACACGGCCTACTGAATTTAAATGGGTTCTTTAACATGCCAACATCGTATGACATACGTGTCGTGATTTTTGATGCTTTTCAAAAATCACTTACCATGGCCAAGAGCGAACCTGCAATCTAGGGGCTAGTAATCCGACACGATAACCACTCACCCACCGTGGCAAGCTTTATTGTGATAATTAACAAATACTTGTATTTTTCCCAGGAGTGTATTTAGGCCTACATATTTATATCTTGTACCCCGCCCATTCGTTGGGCACAATCGTGTTGACCGACTGAAGAGCTACAAATGATAATTTTGTGTTGGCAACACTGAAGGAATGGCTTCAAATCTCTAGAAAGACAGAAAGAAAGAAAGAAAGAAAGAAAGAAAGAAAGAAAGAAATTAAACGCTTTCGTCAATTTTGAGTATATTTTCGCTACATATTGAAATTTTAAATATAATATTTTCGTTTCAGTTAAATATCATTAATTGGTAAATTAGCCGTCACATACACCTACTAATTTTATTACTGAATCAGAAGAGGGTTAATGTTTTTCATCTGATTTTGTGAGTTGATAGACAAAAGCAACCTAAAAAAAGTCCTCTCGGCACGCCGGAAGATGGAGGTAGATTTCACCGGACAAACTTGGTGATAGGCGAAAATTGGCAGAATATGCAGGTTTTCGTAGAAGGATCAGACCTCATTTATTGCGAGAAAGTATTTTATAATTGGAGCTTAACATAACTTCGTTTTTCGTCATTTTAAGCATATTTTAAACATTTGATTGTCTTATGGGGACGGTAACCTTCTTGTCATTTGGGGTCCATTTTTAGCCTATTTTCATTTATGAAAAAAAAAATAGGCTTATGAGATCACCTTTTGTCCGTGTGTGTGATGGTGTGTGTGTGTGTGATGGTGTGTGTGTGTGTGTCCTCTAATAACATCTAAACGGCTGGAGCGATTTCAATCAAACTCGGTAAGTTCATAGCACTGTTCCGGGCGACCCCGACCGTGCCCTTCAAATTTTGTTGCGTATCACCAATCGAACATGGCGACTGTGCGAAATATTTCACCAGTATTCAGTATCTCCGAAACTATTACCGATATCACCTTGGAATATTTTACGGTGATAAAGGGAAATACAAGAAGCTCACCTATGTGACTTTTGAAAACCTGGTAACTACAAAACCAACTTGGCGGCCAAGCGAAATTGCGACTTTTAAATAGACTTTTCTCGCGATTTAACCAACCAAACGCAATAAAACTTGGTACAATATATGTTTACACACATTGTAATCCACCGACATCTAACTTCGTTCAATTGTTTACATAACCTCAAGATGGCGGACGTGCGAAATATTTCAACGGCATTCTATATCTCTGAAACTATTACCGGTATCACCCTGAAATGTTGTACGGAGATAAAGGGCACTACAGGAAGTTCATCTATAAGACTTTCAAAAACCGGTTAACTACAAAACGAATATAGCAGTCAAGCGAATTTGAAAATTTTAAATAGACCTTTCTCGCGATTTAATGATCCAAACGCAATGAAACTTGGTACAGGAAATGTTTATACACATTGTAATGCACTGGTATCTAATTTAGTTCAATTGTTTAGCTAACCTCAAGATGGCGGCTGTGCGAATTTTAAAATTAAATTTTCATTTCTTGTGTCGTAATCATGCGATCGAAGTGAAAGTTTGAATAATGAACCTATGCAATAATTTTGCTTTAATGGTACATGACTCTATGGCCTATACATTTAACAATCCAACATGGCGACCATCCGAAATATTTAGATGGATCTGAATATCTACGAATCTATTACAGCAATCAAACTGATTTTTTTAATGTTCATAGGGGCTATGAACATAAGTTCACCTATCGGACATTCAATAACCTGGTGATCACAAATCCAACATGGCGGAGACGCGAAATATAAATATTCACATGGTCGTTTCTCGCAATTTAACCAACCGAGTGCAGTGACACTTGGTACAGTAAATCCTTACACAAATGTTAATCCACTGGCATCTATTTTTTCAATTGTTTCCATAACCCCAAGATGGCAGCTGTGCGAAATTTTAAAATCTCGTTTTTACTTCTCGTGTCCTATTCATGCGGTTGAAGTTTGAATACTACACGTACACAATACTCTTCATGTAACAGTACATAACTCTAAGACCTGCATATATAAAATCCAATATGGCGACCATCCGCAATATTAATTGGTTCTCAATATCTACGAATCTATTTCAGCAATCAAACTGAAATTCTGTAGGTTGATAGACGAAAATAACATAAGTAGAATATATGAAAATAAGCTGTATAGGTCTTCACGGAACTACTTGTTATACTTGTGGTCACACTGTACTTATGCAAGGTTTCGACACTGATGTGTAACTATGTAACGGTCTGTTACTTCTTCACGCAAAATTATATCTCCCGCAGAGATTTTGGTTGGTTCCTCAGTTTAGGGGCTGCGACAACGCGGTCATGTAACCCCGTGTACTTTGGGTGAGTGTAGAATCTGTCTGATAAACGGTGTGAATTGTGATGGCTGTATTAGTCTGTAATTCAAGTAAGGACTGTAGACGGTCAATTTCAAGCAGTAGTTCCTAATGTTGCTACCAGATACTACCGTCAACGACACCTAGCTGTGAACTTGGCTACTAGATGCCACCGCAACCAACAACTCGCAACGAACGTTGGAACTTCCCCTCCAAAGGAAAGCATACTGAGGGATTTTTAGCGCTCTTTGAAAATCCGACGGCTTCGGCCGGCTTTGAACCCGCGACCTTGGGCATAGAAGTTCAGCATGCTACCAGTTACGTCACCGAAGCCGCTTCACACTTAGTCAGATGGAAATGTGAATCTGATCTCGTGCAAGTGTGTTGTCATGGCAACGTCTGATGGCTCATCCCTCATCAATTTAGTAGTGTTGCCATGGCAACTTCTGATAGCTCTTGGCATTTTCTTATAATTCCGAAATCATTTTTCTCATCCCTTGGCGTAATGGTGGGTCATATCAAAAATTCTTTCAGACAAAAGATTTAGGTAATTATTAGGGGAATATTGTCCATTTTGTACGGTTTTGATATTGTGCCTATTAAGAGAGATATGATTAATGTTTCCCGATAAACCCACTTTTTCCCACCCCTTTGGTCAATGGTTGATGCTATAAAAAAAAATCTTCAGACATAAATTTTTGGGCATTATCCGACACATAGTTTGAACTTTGAACGGATTCGATATTTCACATATTAAGAGAGTTATAGCAATATTTCACTTTCTCGAAAAAAGCCCCCCATTTTCTCCCCCTTCGACCGATTTAGTCCAGTAACGAACTTGACCGAGATTTTATAGGTATACATATTCGGTTAAAAATTCAAAGTGATTGGTGCAAAATTACGGCAGTTATCGTGTCCACAAGAAACTGATATACATATATATATGTATACATAAATTATATATAAACTTTTGAACTGACGGTGGTTTTGGGGTCTGGGGGGTGTGAAACGCGAAGATATGTCGAAATTTTCCGGAAGTCGAAACATGGTACCCATTGCAATAGTTAGCTTTCTAATAAAATCTACCTAATAGCAATTAGTTACAGTAGTCAAATAGTATTTTAGAGCTAAATTTAAGTTATATGCAATTTATTGATGTATTAAATTGTTTCTATACGTAATTCTCATGGGCATATTTTAAAATTTTCAAGCATTCCTTCCATAAATCTTGTGTCATTTTATCATGGTTTTGATGTTCCCAAAATTCATCCCTATTGCAAACAGTGCAGAGTTCTAAATGACAGTGGCCCCGCTCCGAACTCCACGGCCGTTCGCAGTTTCCTACCTTCTCCAACTTTCCCTTTGATTCATCACGACCCATGTATTGGAACAGAAACTTGTGCTGAAGTTGCCTGTGCTTCGACTTCTATTGCTCTTTCCACACCGTAGCCTATACCACAAAGGAAAAAAAATAAGAAGAAAAGAACGAAAGTTTTGCTATTTACAAAACAGAGGTAGCTGAGAGTGAAAATATGTTAAGAGGTGATACACACGGCATAGAAATACATACAGAAACAGGAATACTGTAACTCTGACCAGTTAGACCAGAGATTTTGTGTTTTCTCTGATCCAAGAACTTCATTTCCTGCCGTAAAGAAATTCATAAATCTTATGCAACTTCTGTAATATTAGAATGTGTAAATAATAAAACACGTGAACACTATTAAACTTCTTGGCATAAATGAATTGCACACTAGTACATTATGCAACGAGCATCTAATGGCAATAATTAAGACACGAGTATGTTTATAATTCGAGCGAAGGGATTTTGTAAATTTCCATACGAGTGTCTTAATTACCATTATAGGCGAGTTGCATACGACTGTTTATGTTCGACGATAATTATAACTTTATTTTATTTTATTGTATGTTTGAACATAAATATTCATAAATATCTGTCGAGATTCAGTCACTTGAATTTAGTGAACAGAGTGCAAACGCTGGGTTTGCTGTATGTGCTTTACTAGTTCTCTGACCCACGCATGCGCTCTGTCTGCTTGGCAGTGTCATATGTTTATAGCCTTCACATGTTCTAGTGCCGATCAGCACCAGCATTCACTTATACTGTTGCCGAAGTCGTACGAAAGCAATAATGCCCTGTGTAGAAATTGGAGTTGGGGATATTAAGGTACAGTGCTATTTCTTTTACCATATGCCCCAGTCTCTTTATGCAAACATTTGGGATGGTGCACTTTCCATGTCGGTAATTTATATACAAGGATGGTGTGTTGCAAACTTATGGACGTAGATTCATAAATGTCTTGCATATTTCATAGTATTTTCTTGTTACCGTAAGGTTCGTGCTGATTTTGTCTTTGTGTTTGGGATTGTAACTACAATGGTTGATCCGATATCCTTTACATTGTCAACTTTCAAGTCATGTAATTCCTGTCCGACATGTTGGATTTTGAGTGCGTTGAGCGCATGTGCGAAGCTATATTTACCTAATTGGTCAAGAAACTGTATCGAAATGAAAATCTTGAGCTGTGATTGGTGGAGAAACTGAATCGTAATGAAAAGTTGTACTATGACTGTTATGCAGTTTTCTGGCATACAATATTTACATTTCACCATGTATCGTTATAGACCAGATTGTTTCGACTCCTACCATAAGATGACTGACACAAGGATAAAATGTACAGACACACAATATGATGTCTAAAAGTAATACAATTGAAAATTCCAATCTGTACTGAACTGTCTTAACTTTTAAAAATAATTGTAAATAATGTTACCGCTTAAACGGAGCCTTGTGGAAACACTACACTGTTTTGATCCTATAAATGTTATGTAAACTTTCGTGTTCATTATATTCCTAACATAGCTTTATGTTAAGATGCATAGCAATAATAATAATAATAATAATAATAATAATAATAATAATAATAATAATAATAATAATAATTCTAGGAGAAGACCTGGTAAGATGCGTATACCGTGGTTTGAAGACGCTTGATTTAGAGGGTTCATTGGAAAGAAGTAAATAGACCTCGGTCATGAATCCCTCAAAATCCACTATTCTTGAAATTACCGGACGCGACTTGATACGGGACAAGTTAAATACCCTTAAGTTAGAAATCCCCTTGACAGTAAAATCTATACTAATATACAGTATTAAAAAAATGAGATGGTGTGTGTCGGTGTGTCTGTGTATTACTCCTTCACGCAAGAACCACTGGTCCGATTTACGTGACATTTTACATGGAAGTAGCTGATTTACCTGGTTAACATATAGGCTACTTTTGATTTCGATACTTTGCACTATTTAAAGATGGCGACCATTTTAGTGACGTTACTACATCCTTTGGCTTCAAACTTTCATATTTCCATCTATATATATAACAAGAAGTTCCGTGAAGAACTATACAACCTACTTTTCATGCCAATGATTATTCTACAGAATATGAACCTATCTAGAATAATGACGAAATTAAGTTGCTAATATCGAAATTTCCAATTAGTTCGAAATACTGTATACCTGGCATAATGTATCCTAATAGAGCACTACAGTTGGCAGCCCTGATGACTGAATATATTCTTAGTTCCGTCTCTTAAGGTACAAAATACAAAATTTGGTTGAAGTCCAATGAATAGCATGGACGTTACATGCAGTTAAACATTGGATCTAACAGCGCGCGTAAAATCATGTTGGCAACAATGTCATACATGTATTGGTCAGAAATAATCTGAAATAATATGATCTATTGTTGTGCCAATTTTGAATGAAATCCATTAGTTAGTATAGAAATTACATGCATTTTAAAATTGGACCTATCAGCAGGCTTAGAATCATGTTGGCAGCACTGACGTATATTAGTTACTCCAAATTCGTCTAGAATGCCAGGTACTATACGTGTGCAACGTTTAGAGCTATTGGCTTGCATACTTTCTAATATATTGATATTAGGGCAACAAAAATAGGGACAGCACATATTAACAGTTGGCAGCACTGGTTGCTCCTTAGAATACGCATATTCATATCTGTTATGGTACACATAGCACATACGAAATTTGGTTGAAATCCAAATGATAGTATGGAAGTTACATGTATTTAAAGTTGGACGTATCAGCAGGCTTAGAATCATGTTGGTAGCACTGACGTATATAAGTTACTCCAAATTAATATAGAATGTCAGGTACTATACGTGTGCATAGTTTAAAGCTGTCGGCTTGCATACTTTCTGATATATTGGTATTTGGATAAAAAAATAGGAGCATTTATTAACAGTTGGCAGCCCTGGTAGGTCTTAAGAATACGCTCAGTCATATCTGGTTATGTACACATACAACATACGAAATTTGGTTGAATTCCAATTGATAGTATAGAAGTTATATGCATTTGAAAATTGGACCTATCAGGAGGCTTATAATCATTTTGGCAACACTGCCATGTTTAGCCTCCTGGAAATTAAACTGAAATATTATGATCTGTACGTGTGCCAATTTTGAAATCGCTCCCATTCATACTTTCCAAGATATCCAACATGGAGCTCAAATTTCAATTGCGATTTTTTAGCAGTTGGTAGCACTGACATCATTTTCAAATATGGCCGTGAGATATTCAGGTATAGATCTTTACTCCTACCAAATTTTGTTTCGATTGCTGCAGCCGTTTAGGAGTTGATAGGGGGGGGACACACACACAGCCAGACAGACAGACAGAAGGACAGACAGACAGACAGACAGACAGACACACATTTGCCCGATCTCATAAGTCTACTTTTTCCTCATTTTTGCAAAATGTGAAAAGTAGGCTAAAAATCAATGTAACGTGATAGTTTGTCTTTGGGTATGTCTGTATGTCTCCTATGCATTCATATACCATTCGTCCGATTGCGATGAAACTTGGGTGAGATGTTGAGTACACTCCAAGGAAGGTTTCTGACTTAGTAAATCCATTTTACAATAGGTAGCGCACGCGTAGATTCAACAAATGAGCGACGATGCGCGAAGCATTTCAACAAAGTCCCGTATGTGTTCATATACCATTCGTCCGATAGCGATGAAACTTGGGTGAGATGTTGTGTACACTTACGTGAAGATTTCAAAATTAGTGAATACATTTCACAGTAGATAGCGCACGAGTAGATTCAACAAATGAGCGACGACACGCAAAGCGTTTCAACAAAGTCCCGTATGCATTCATATACCATTCGTCCGATAGCTATGAAACTTGCGTAAAATGTTGTGTACACTGCAGGGAAATTTTCTGGCTTAGTACATCCACTTTACAATAGGCAGCGCACGAGTAGATTCAACAAATGAGCTACGACTCGCGAAGCATTTCAACAAGGTCACGTTTGCGTTCATATACCATTCGTCCGATAGCGATGAAACTAGACTGAGATTTTGTGTGCACTCCAGGGAAGGTTTCTAGCTTAGTAAATCCCTTTAAAAATAGGTAGAGCACGAGTAGAATCAACAAATGAGCGACGACGCGCGAAGCGTTTCAACAAAGTCCCATATAAGGTCATATACTATTCGTCTGACAGTGATAAATGTTTGGTGAATTGTTGTGTACACTCCAGGAAAGGTTTCTGGCTTAGTTAATCCATTTTACAATACGAAGCGCACGTTTAGGTTCAACAAATGAGTGACTACGCGCGAAGCGTTTCGACAACGTCCCGTATACGGTCACATACCATTCATCCGATTGCGATGAAACTTGGGTGAGATGTTGTGTACACTCCAGGGAAGGTTTCTGGCTGAGTACATCCACATTACAATAAGTAGCGCAAGAGTAGAATCAACAAATGAGTGACGACACGCGAAGCGTTTCAACCATGTCCCGTATGCATTCATATACCATTCGTCCGATAGCTATGGAACTTGGGTGAGATGTTGTGTACACTCCAGGGAAGGCTTCTGGCTTAGTAAATCAATTTCACATTAGGTAGCGCATGACTAAATTCAACAAATGGGTGACGACGCCCGAAGCGTTTCAACAAAGTCCCGTATAAGGTCATATACCATTCTGCCGTTAGCGGTGAAACTTGGGTGAAATATGATGGACACTCCAAGGAAGGTTTCTGGCTTAGTAAATACATTTCACAGTAGGTAGCACACGAGTAGATTCGACAAATGAACGACGACACGCGGAGCGTTTCAATACAGTCCCCTATGTCTTCATATCCCATTAGTCCGATAGCGATGACACTTGGGTGAGATGTTGTGGACACTTACGTGACGGTTTCTAACTTAGTAAATACATTTTACAGAAGGTAGCGCACGAGTAGATTCAACAAATGAGTGACGGAGCGCGAATCGTTTAAACAAAATCAGGTATGCGTTCATATACTATTCATCCGATTGCGATGAAACATTGATCAGTTATTGTGTACCCGCCAGGGAAGGGGACTTAGTAAATCCATTTCACAATAAGTAGCGCAAGAGTAGATGCAACAAATGGGTGACGACGCGCGAAGCGTTTCAACAAAATCCCCTATTGCGTTCATATAACATTCTTCGATTGCGATGAAACCTTGATGAGTTATTGTGTACACGCCAGGGAAGGGCTTCGACTTAGTAATACATTTCTCAATAGGTAGCGCACGAGTAGATTCAACAAATGAGTGACAGCGATGAAACTTTTGAACGTTGTTGTGCACGCTTCCACGAATGGTTCTAAATTAGAAAATCCATTTTACGATAGCTTAGAGGCAGTTAACATGTTGTGTATCCAAAAGCACTTCAAGAAACAGAATTTCAACGCCGACACTTTCTTTGATTGGCATTGCAACGCATTCCGGGTACAGCTTGTTTCAAATAAAAAGAGAGCGCTAAAAATAGAAAACGTTTGATCCAAAAAAGTGTTTTGAGGAATTAATTCCCAGAAAGGTGGAAATGGTTTTAATACCTTCGTTAGGTCCTAAATGCGTGTAATCCGAGTTTGCACCATCCCAGGGGGTGTGCATAACTTTTGGGACCCACATAACATCAAAATTTTTCCTCTTTTTCCAGTTTCTTTCTTGTAGTTCGAGAACGGTACGTCGGACGGAAAATATCAATCAGTTCAATATTAAATAAGATTAAATTCTGCGTCGAATGAACTTCTAAAACTTGAAATTTGGTTCATTGGTGCAGTCATAATCAAAAGTTCAAAACTGGGAAAATTTCTCATTTAGGTGCAAAATTACATTTTGCGACTTTCCAAGACCGCATATCTTCAGAATAGGTTCTCCTATTGAACTCTGAAATCGTTAAAATAAAATCAGCTGTTTCATACAATGTTGTTATAGCTACTCGACCAAAATGTGCGAAACAGCTGAATTTTCATCAGAAGGTCTGACAAGTTTTGGTCTGGTGTATTCACTGATCAGACGATTGAGAAAGAGGTAATGAGGTCTCTGAAAGCCCAAGGTGGGCTGACTTAAGGACGAGACGTAACGGACAGTACTCTGGTGACTTTGGTTGCCACAATACCTACCATCATCATGGAAATTGTGGTACAAGTGGAAGACTTTTGTGGCGTGACGTATGGTAATTCAGAGCAGCACGTCGACGCTTGGTTTTCAAGGGTACAGAGGGACGATGCATACGTTGCGATCCTTCTTGACTGGTTCTCATCTCACTATCCCATCCCAACTGGACAATTTGTGATGTCCATTAGCACAGGAGTAACTGGCGATGTGAAAATTGACTGCCATGAAGCGTTTGAAAAAGGGATTCATTGTATTGCTAAGATTATTGGCAACGACTTCAGTAATGTCAAGTTTCAGCGAAAAAACAGAGTGGTTCCTCTTTTCCGACACTTTTCCGACGCATAACACTTCTTAAAAATCATCAAATATTATTATTTGTTTGAGTTAGCTCCTTATCCCCTTTCCATCTTTGATGAAACAGGAATGCGGAATACAAAGAAAGCTGTGTTCTACAATTTATTTTCACCAGTTGCTGATCTGCCAGCTCTTGCAGGTAGTGCCATTGTAATTGATGGGGGGGTTCCTTCTACATCGAGTGATTTGGGAATCCAATAAAGAAAATTCAACAATTCTCTCCTAATATGTTGATTAAGCAATACTACAACCCTGCCAGTACATTTATCGTTTTCGATGGTTACCCTGAATCAGCTGAGCGTCTTCGCCGTAAAAGCAAGCACTCTTATTCTAAAGTAGTGTTCTCTGAAACGATGACAGCAACCATGCCGAAAGAACAATTTTTGTCCAACGACAGCAACAAAGAACGGCTTATCTCCATGCTGGGTGAGAAATTAGTACAGCAGAGGTTTGAAGTGAGGCAAGCTCTTGAGGATGCTGAAACTCTCATCAGCAATACCGCCATTCAAGCGGCAGAGACCTTTGCGACGGTCGTAATAAACGGAAAGGACACCGATCTATTGATCCTATTAACCGCCAACGCACCAAATTCAAACATTTACGTCATGAAACCTGGAAAGGGGACCTCTCAGAACACGTTCTACTCTCCGGGGTACTTAACTTCTCGTCTGCTGTCAAACAGAACCTTCTGTTCCTACATGCAATCTGTGGGTGTGATACAACCTCTGCATTCTATCGCCAAGGGAAGTTGAAGTTTGTCAAACTCCTTGAAAACAACACGGCTTTACAGGAGGCTGTCAAGATGCTGATCCTGAGGACCTCATTTCAGCAGGCCAACTATTTCTATATTCATCTAAGACCAATGAGACCTCCTTGGACCAAATCCGCCACGAGATATTCTCAAAATCCCTCATAAAGCCAACTTTCAATCTGGCCTCTCTACCTCCAACAAACGCAGCCGACACCCAACATATTCTGCATGTCTACCACGAAATCCAGGCCTGGTATGATAGACCAAAGGATCCTCTCAGCTGGGATTGGAAGAGTACGGACCTTGGCCTGCTCCCATCATGAACACCAAGGATCCAGTTCAAGGAAATCCTCAACACAGTGTCCTGCGGATGTAAGAAGGGGTGTGCAGGGAATTGCAGCTGCCGGAAAGTTGGTATGAGATGTTCAACAATTTGCCTCAACTGCCACGGCCAGTCCTGCTCGAATTCAGCACCATTCGAGGATGAGTGTGTTTCATATGCCGATCGCCGCAGAAGCAGAAATAGGCGAGGACAGTCCCTTTGAAGATGAGCTCTATGAACAGGGGCTTGACATGCCATCCCAGCTTGAGAGCCTTGTAGATGAAGGGCCATCGACATCTAAGAAAATTCGAGCATGAATGATGCCTTATTTTATGCTGCATGACTATTGATTTCTATAACATGTTTCTATTCATATTTTAACAATTTAATGTCAATTTAATTGTTCCTATTACTTTATTAATTAATATTATAAATGGTTACTATTTTAAGAATGTCAATATACAACTTTGCTCTAATTAAAATGTTTTTCATTCGTACTACTCCGAATCACTATTCAGAGTGTGTACATTTATAAAACTAGTTTTCTGATTTCGTGTATCTTAGAAATTTGAATTGAAATGTTCTTAGCAGTGATCAGAGTAGGTATTTTTAGTACTTACATCCTTATGTCATAACATGAGCATGCCTTTTTTTTTCTCGGAAAGAGTCGCTATTTTTGGAATTGAATTAAATATTATTATAGTAGTGGTCATTTGATATCAAAAGGACTTATCAAAATTGTATATATAACGTGAAATTTTATTCTCTAAAACTCTACCACTTTTATTATATGAGTTTTTCAACAGGAGAATCTGTTTCAAAGATATGTGGTCTTGGAAAGTCACAAAATGTAAGTTTGCACCTAAATGAGAAATTTTCCCAGTTTTGAACTTTTGCGTATGACTGTACAAATGAACCAAATTCAAGTTTTAGATGTTCATTCGACGCGGAAATTAACCTTCTTTAATATTGAACTGATTGATATTTTCCGTCCGACGTACCGTTCTCGAACTACAAGTAAAAAATGAAAAAAGAGGAAAACTTTTGAGGTTATGTGGGTCCCAAAAGTTATACACACCTCCTGGGATGGTGCAAACTCGGATTACACACATTTAGGACCTAACGGAGGTATTAAAAGGATTTCCAGCTTTCTGGAAATTAATTCCTCGAAAAATTCTAATTTGACTGGGCTAATATACGAGGTATAAAATTTAATGTTCTATCCGAAAGATTCTTATCAATTTTCGTGTATCTCCAACGGTTGACGAGTAAAATCAAAATTTGTGCTATAAAACACGGTCAACGCTGAGCGGTGTAGTTGGACAAAATGTTCCATCCTAACTCTCCTTCCGCGCAGCACCTCGCCTACCCCCTGTTTTAACTGTCACCTTCACATTTTAATTCATTTATGACTCGCAGCGAAGCACGGATACTTCAGCCAGTTTGTAATAAGTGTATCATTAAAGCGGTTCTTACAAGCAAAATTTTTAAATTTCAATGAGACTAAAACTTAGGGCTGTGCATATTCGAATTGTTCGAATAATTTCGTATACGAATATTTGATTCGAACATACGAATAGCTAAACTGTTCTAACATTCTAATTATCCAAATTTCCAACCTATTCGAACATTCGAATTACGAAGAATACCGCAGTAGTGAAATAACCCCGCTATTCAGTCAATAATTAAATGATTCGACGAATCATACAAATGTTCAAATAATTAGTCCATAGTAAACATAGAAACAAAGAGAAAAGAAAGCATAAACAGAAAATAAAAAAAGAAGGAATACATTTTTGGTTCCTTAGTTTAGGGGCTGCGACAACGTGGTCACGTAGCCCCATGTACTTCGGGTGTGTGTAGAATCTGTCTGATAACCGGTGTTAATTGTGATGACTGTATTAGTGTGTGTTATCTGT
This sequence comes from Meconema thalassinum, assembly GCA_946902985.2. Classification (NCBI taxonomy): domain Eukaryota; kingdom Metazoa; phylum Arthropoda; class Insecta; order Orthoptera; family Tettigoniidae; genus Meconema; species Meconema thalassinum. Next base: position 145,499,781 of record OX336391.1, read on the forward strand.
TTTTAATTCAAGTAAGGACTGCAGACGATAATTTCAAGTAGTTCCTACTTTCGCTACCAAATGCTACCGTCCACGACACCTAGCTGTGAACTTGGCTACTACTAGATACCATTACAACCAGCGCCTGGTGACGAACGTTGGAATTTCAGAGCATTAATCAAACCTAACCTACAAATTTTGTTTCATACAAGTTTAGTTAGTGGGAGGTTATTTTACATGCTATAAATCTATGACATGGGCCCACCGTCTGTACTTCCCCTACGAAGGAAGGCATACTGAAGGATTTTTAACGCTCTTAAAAATCCGACCACTACGGCCGGGTTTGAAACCGCTCAGCATGCTACCAACTGTGCCATCGAAGCCGCCGAAAGAAAGAAAGAAAGAACGAAAGAAAGAAGGAATGAAAGGAAGAAAGAGATAACAAGTGATGCTTGTTTTGAATGATAGGCTATTTATTTATAAGGATCTATCAGGCTGAATGGTGAAGGGGTTTACCTCCATCCGACCCCTTGGATTGGTCACTGCTTCGAAGAACTCGTTTATTGGACGTGTGTATTAAAAATAAATGATGTAATTTTCGTGTAGTTATCATCATCGAACTATTCATATTTCGGAACTGTTCGATTTATTTTAATAATCGACTATTCAAACGATTCTAATACTTCAAATGTTCGAATGATTCGAACAATTGAATTATTCCAACTATAGAATATTCGAATACAGTGGAGTCCGGCTAACCCGAAAATCTGCCTAATCCGAACAGGGCTAGGAAGAAAATTCTACCAAATTTGCTTTGAATTTTAAAACAGGAAAAAATAAAGATTTAGATTAAACTAGTATTTCCAAGTTAAAACGTACATTTACTATCCAGAGATTTTTCCACGATTTCTGCAGTGCTCCTTCTGCCACCCAGTAAATTAAGTCTTTTATATTAATTTTCTTAAGTTTTTCAGGATTGTAAGCTCTTCATTCTCAAGTAGGCTTCGGTGGCGTAGTTGGAAGCATGTTAAACTGCTGATCCCAAAATTGCGGGTTCAAACCCGGCCGAAATCGTCGGATTTTTTAAGAGTGTTAAAATCCTTCAGTAGGCTATGCCTTTCTCCGGAGGTGAAGTAAACCCGGCGGTCCCATTTCATAGATTTATGGCATGTAAAAAATCCTTCCACTGACTAAACTTGTGTGAAGATAAATTTCTAGGGTACATTTCGTTGTAACGCTCTGACAAAGTTCCAACGTTCACCGCTAGATGTCAGTGACATCTGGTAGCGAAAGTTGGAACTGCTTGAAATTGAACGGAACTTGTATCTCACCACATGGGTGACCGCTTGATTCAGCTACACCCCTTGGTGAGCCGAACATGTCCTCGGACACTCCCGGCACCAAAAGCCATACGCTAAATAAATAAATAAATAAATAAATAAATAAATAAAAATAAAAATAAATAAATAAATAAAGTAGGCTTCGGAGAAGTGTAATTTGTTTTCGAGCTTTAAAGTCAATATGTTGTCGTATTTGACGAAAAACCAACTAATCGGAATTTTCGCTAATCCAAACAGGGTTCAGTTCGAATTAGTTCGGATTAGAGGGATTGTACTGTACTTCAAGCATTCGTTAATTAATGGGAATATCGAATTTCTAAGTAGTCGAATAAATTTAATATTCGAATGATATGTACAGCCCTGCTGAGAATGTTCTGATATCGCAAATAATTTTATCACCTTTTCGCCCCAGTTTGCAATTGAACTCATCAGTTGGTATGGGGCACCACCGAAAACGCTGGATCTTACAATGGTCTCAACCCACTGCAAGGTTCTTATAAACTACGAACTTGGTGAATGTGCTATGGAGGCATCCCTCTTTTTGATAAAATTGCAATCCTGGAAGACATGGAGAGTTTCAGTTCCTTTGAATTAATCGATCAGCTCAATTCTGCAGATCTTATTGGGATCCAAATTTTTGACGATAAATATTAAACTGAAAATATACATACCATAATCAGGCCAGTTCTAACTTATGGTGCATAATCATGGAGTTTAACAAAATAGGAAGAACACCCGTTGCAGGCTTTCGAAAATCAAGTGTATAGGATATTTGTTTGACCATTTGAAATATGATCAACACACTCACTATCACAGCAAGCACCAATACTCAATGTCATTAACTCCAGAAGACTTCAATGGGTTGGTCATTTACTAACAAGGGGAGGATACGATGCATGGGTCACCGATTCGAACCATCTTTAGTACACGTGTAGGACATGACCAGGCGTGTATCAGGTGCAAGTAGTAAGGTGCGCTTCTCAGCCGTTTCCGAGAAATTAATTATTTGCTATAAATGCAGTGCGGCGTCTATTGTATGCGCGTTGTACGCTAGCAAGAATCCAACGAACGCGCGGTGCAGAGGTAAGAGCCCTGCTTCGTAAGCGCGGGATCGCTGGATCGAATCCCACTGGAGAGCCTTGGCGTTCTGATGGTTGTTTTTTTCGTAAACATTGGCAATTCGTACAACTGTAGGTGTCTTGGATACTGTTTATTTATCAGTCAGTTGTAATAACTTGTTATGTGAGCCGGAAAAGGGATTCTGAAATCATCGTACCCAGGTCAATGTTTGTGACATTTCATAATGTATAGTATTGGCATTGCAAATACATTGGTATTATACACGGTCAGATGTATTCTAGTATATGTATAAGTTACATCTATACATTCAAGGCCAAGTCTGTTCCGTTCATTGCATGTCTGTCAACCATCGGACCACCCCGCAAGCAGTGACTCATGCTATGGGTAGTGGTTGGAAATAGCCAATGGTTACAAATAAAAATAAAAAATATAAAACACAACACACTGCAAAGACTCGCCAGTGGGATTCGATCCAGTGACCCCGCGCTTACGAAGTAAGGCTCTTACCGCTGCACCACGCGCTCGTTGGGTTTTTGCTAGCGTACAACGCACATGGACGCCGCACTGTAATTGCAATTAATTAATTTCGTGAATTGTAAGGATGGGAGATGATAGGATGGTCTTACAAGTCGTTAAAGAAAAACCAAGAGGAAAAAGGCCAGTAGGAAGACCACTAAATTCCTGGAAAAATGAAAGCTCCAAACTTTGTAGACATCTGAATGTGGACAACTGGCAATAACTCGCCCACAACAGAGTTCAGTGGAGGCCTTTTGTAAGATCGGCGTGGGATCTTTGTTTCCCATAGAAACCTTCACAGTGAGTGAGTGAGTGAGTGAGTGAGTGAGTGAGTCGATGTAAAAAAATATCTAAGTTTCCTCGGAAACATGGATCTTCCACCTGTTAAAATTTTCTCTTTCAGCGTAATAAATTGTACACGTCTGTGTAATGCGCTAATGAACGCTAAGTGGTGACATGAATTCTGCATTCAAAACTACGAGATTAATGAAGCTGAGCTGGAGAAATAACAACTGTAAGCTATACCAGTAATGTTCTTCGTGGAACTGTTCACTGGAGAGGAATGCACTGCCGTACATCTTCCTACAGTACTTTCTAAGCGCAGACTTCCACAAATATGGAGATGAAGCTATCCTTAATGAGGTCGTGCATACATACTAGTCTTGTAATGGCGGGAGTTGAGAGAGACGAGACAGTTTCTTCTTATTTACATATAGGGTTGTGGGAATGTGAGCTTGTTTGTGGCTTTTTACGAAATACACCTTGGCTGGAATTCCAAACGAAACGTTATTGTTGTTGTTGTTGTTGTTGTTGTTGTTGTTGTTGTTGTTGTTCTTGTTGTTGTTGTTGTTGTTGTTGTTGTTGTTAATTCATTTGGAGGCTCGGTGACATAGTGGTCATTTGGCATCATGTACTTGGGTGTGTGTAGAATTTATCTGATGTTATTGAGGTGTCTGTAGTAGTGGGTGTAGTTGTAATGAAGGCGTCCGAGGCCTTAAGTTAGGAACCATCCTGGCATTTACCTGGAGTAGAAGTTGGATACCACAGAAAACCACTTCCAAGATGGCGGAGATGGAAATCGAGCCCATCTCTACTCAGACTTGTCTCACTAGGTTGCGTGTACCCCGTTCCATCCCTCAGACTAGAATTAGATTTCTTGCCAGAGCAGGGAATTCACCCCCGACTTCCAGGATGACAGCCAAGAATGCTAGCCGCTACACCAGGAAGTGGACAATATGAACTTTGTAATCTACTCAGTACAAGATACCACACATCGAGTGCAAAAGACATGAAATTCCTCTCACCCTGTGGATAAAATTATTGATTAATTATTGTTAAACCTGCACAGTTTGTGCTCGTTTCATTAAATAACAATTATTACAGTCAATACACCAAAAATTCGAAATGAGAAACAAGTCCTTCATAGTGTTCATTCCAATGTAATTCTATTGATCCCCTGAAACACCAATGGTTAGTTTCCGCACTGTTCATGTTCTCGGTGGTGTGTGCTTCTAGATCTATTGAAATTGGTTTTCTCATAGGCCTACCACCATGCATATGTCGAGAAAACTTGTCGGGTTGAAAATTGGGTCGAAGTTGCGTGAATACCAGTTTGTTTGCAGGAGAAACGTAGCAACTCGGGTAGCTGTACTAAGTGTTTAGATTGATCTTTAGAAGTAGAATAAGGACTGAGAAGAGAACGTTCATGGGATTTGCAGACTTACAAATTGCGTTTGATGACTGGAGTAAATTCTATGGCATTTTGAGGGGGATTGGAATAATGAAATCGGATACAATCTGTATAGAAATCAGATTGTAGTTATTAGAAAAGAGGAATATGAGAAGCAGGCTTTCAGGTGTGAGTCATGGTACAATCTTTCGCCCATACTTTTCAATCTGTACATTCAACAAGCAATGAAGGAAAATAGAGAGAAATTTGTAGTAGGAGTACAGGATCAAGACGAAATTATTACAACTTTGAGATTTACTTATGTCAGTATCATTTTGGCTGATTCACCGCCAGAGGATTTGAATGAGATCCTCAAGGGTATGGACAGTCTTAAGGACAGAAGTCAATTCTGGAAACCAATAAATGTAAAACAAAAGTAATGTAACGCAACCGGGAGTAATCAGTTACCCCAATCGACATCGAGGTAGCAGACAGTGGCGAAGCGTGATATTTTTTGTAGGGTAGGCTAAAGTTGAATGAATTCCGAAAGTAACAAACGTGCTCAACTCCTCAAAATTCACAGCTTTGGTCTACTGGAAAGGCAGTGTCCTCACCCCCAGTGTCCCTTAACTCATCAGAGGTCGGGCCTTTATTTACTTTAATGGGGCACACATAGTTACTCATACCATGTATGGAAAAAATTAAAATAGAACAATTATCTCAACTAAATTGTATTCTTCACTTGCACAGTCATAATAGAGCAGATGTGTTATTTCAAATAATTAAATCTAATTCGACAAGGAGCATCAGTAAATTAATACAATATCACTCACCATTAATTTTTTTTTTTGTAGATAAGTTCGATCTTTCTGTCCTGTTTCTGGGCGTAGACGTCTATAACTCGAGAAATGAATTCTTGACGTTTGGAAGAAGATTTAACAGTTCTCTTCTCTATAGCCAAAATTGCCAAATTTGATAGTCTATCGTTCGTCATTGTGTTGCGGAGGTACGTTTTAACACGTTTCAATGTACTCATGCTTCTTTCACATGAAGCATTGTTCGCCGGAAATGAAAGTACCAAGGAAATTAGCTTCACGCACTCGGGGAGCACATTTTTAAATCCATTGTGTATAATGTATTTGAATAAATCCCCAGGCGATAGGTGTTTATCCTCACTACTATAAACGAACATAAGTTCTCCTGTCAGTTTTTCATGATCGAAGAATGGATACACTTTAAACAATTTTTCGAGAATAAATGTCGGGAAATTATTTGGCCTACTGCAATACAAAAATGGTTCCTGATCTACTAATTCCGTGAAATCTAGCTTCTGAAAGTCCTGGAATCTGGTTTCCATATTCACTACTATAGTGTCAACTATTTCAAACGCAAGTCTCTTCAATTTCTGTGATCCTGCTTCATTTAGAGTAGTTTTAAGTTCACCTGCTGAATTTAGGAGATAGTTAGCTTTCTCTATGCAGGAAAGGAACACTTCTTCACATCTTAGTTTATCAACCGCCTTGGTGCAATTTTCAATTTCGTACTTGCAACGTCTTATATCTACGGTTTTGCTTTGCAGGATGTCAAACAATACACCCGTATGCTGAAAAAACAAATTATAAAGCTGCAGCAAAAATGAAACGTCAGATCATTCAATATATTGCCGAGTCCAATTGCCTGATGTAAGGAATTATCATCCCATCCATCATTGTCTATAATATCATGAAATGCGGCTTTTAGTTCCGCATAGTGAAGGATAATTGTTGCAACAGCGCGCGAATGAAAGTCCCATCTTGTTTCACATGAGCTTGGCAATTTGAAACCCCTTGCTCTAAGAAGATCGCTTCTTTTACTAGAACGGCTAAAGAAAGTATGGAATCCTGCGAGGTTTGCTACAAAAATCTTAACTTGCGTAATTGTTTTACAAGCATAAAGCAGAACCAAATTTAATTGATGTGCGTAGCAATGGATAAAGAGAGCATGAGGATATTCTTGTTTTACAATACAGTGAACACCAGCATTTTTACCTGCCATTGCACTGCATCCATCGTACGTTTGGGATATTAATTTCCCTTTCGAGATCTTCCAGGTTTTGAGGACGTCAAGCAAAACAGCGGCTATACCTTGAGCACTTCGGTCTTTTGAAACGTCATAAAATCCGACGAATCTCTCTTCAATTTCTCCCGATTCGTTATTGGCATAACGGAAAATAACGCTCATTTGACTTGTAGTTGAGACATCCGTGGTTTCATCAGCCTGTATGGAAATAAACGGACTATTTTCAAGTTCACTAAAAATCTGTTTTTTAACTACTTCCGTAATGCATTCGAGTAGTTCATTTTGTGTGTCAGAGGAAGTGCCTTTATATACCCCATCGGGTAATAAATGATTCATATACGGTTCTTCCTCTGCCAAGAAATCCAATAATTCTAAATAATTGCATTTGTTTAAAGACGTCTCAGATTCATCGTGACCTCTGAGAGCTAACTCTTGCCGCGCCAGGAAACAGAGAGTTGAAATCAGTCTTTTCATTATATTCCTATTTCGCTTGACTTTTTCATTGTTTTTCAAAGCTGCAAGACGCATCGCCTCAGAAAGTGCATGGTCAATTCAAGCGGTACCTAAGTGATTATATTTAACAGCTGCTGTGATGTGTGAAATTGAACACTCGTGTTTTTTTGCCTTAGAAAGAAAATTTTTAAGACTTTCCTCACCAACCCCTCTTTTGCCCCATTCTAAATTTTCTTTGGCAAAAAGCACACAATAAAAACAAATTAATCTATTTCAGGTAGCACTACCACTCAACCATGGTTCCGACTCGTACCATTGTCTCTGAAACCGTCTCACAAACTTTCCATCGGTTTTCTGAAGTGACAAGCTTGGCGTGGGCTTCCGTTCTTTCACCTGGATTTTTTCCTCCAAAGAGAGTTGAGAAAAAAATGTTGGATTTTCAATAAGAAAATTCAATGGATCATGAGATGTATTGAACGTATCCATTGAAACGCATGTGTCGTGTAGATTAGCGTACTGATGCCTACTATTTGTTTTCAACTACGCTGTAACACAAACACACCACACAGTAAGATACAAATAGATTAATAGAAATACACTTCACTGCACTTACATTCCACACTGGCAATAGGCTACAAAGATTCGTATCATTCACCGTGTAGCCAGGACTGCCAACATGTCGAAAGAGCACATTTTAAAAAAAATATCATTCTGCAAGTTAAGTTATGTATTTTAAAGTAACACATAATGAGATTTATCTTAAATTCATATTTTTGCGTATGTCTGGGTCCTGTTCAGATTTATGTCCATGTTCAATAATTTTTCATGTCAGAAAATTATGCTATCTTGCATTTAATATAGTTGACAACCCTGTAACCAGTATCATTCATTATACTGTGCTGTCTTAGTTCTGCCAAACACCCCTAGATTGCAGCAGTTATCGTTGAGGAGTTTCTATCTCCAGGAGTCCTTGGGCAAGCCTTAACGCACACGTTTAAAAGATACACCCCCCTCTTTACCCCGCCTCCTAAGTAGTTGCTACTGCGTCGGCGCACGTCAGGCTGAGTTGAGGTGAATAGCTATTGGTTGATTTGGTTGTGAGCAGACACTGCGCTAGGCAGCGCGAGTTAAAATATATAATATTTGAAATATCAATCGAAAAAGACCAATAACAGCGGAAGAAAACTAATTTAACTTTTTACGGATAGGCTGAGCCTCAGTGTCCTAATGGGCGCCTCGCCGCTGGTAGCAGATGAATCCCGGAAGGATTCCTGAACTGTGTCCTATTTATTCAGTTATTTGGAGCGGATCCTCCTATGTTTCTCAGTTTTTAAATACGCCTTTCATCTCTTGACATGTGATAAATGGGTCAAGTCACTAGTAGTATATTACCAGAACTGACATGTTAAGTCAAATATATAAATGTATAGTAATTTTGTACAGTTTGTGCACGTTTCTTCAGATAAAGAAGAACAAACTTTCAGAAAGTAAATAAGTTTTAAAGGAAAAATTAAAAGAAATAAAAAAGATTCAAAATAGAAACTTTCAAACAAAATTTTCAAGAAACATTTTTGAAAAAAAAAGAAGTGAAAATAAAATTGAAAAAATACAATAAAAGGTATCAAAGAAAATTACAAAATAATTAAGAATTTCATTTTCAAAACAAATTTTCAAAACAAAACATTTTAAAAAGTCATTAAAATAATTTTAAAAAATATTTGTAAATAAAAGAATTAATAAAAAATTGAAAAAGAAAAGAATTAATTCATATAAGATTTTGTAAGATAGAATGTCAAGACCTATGGTTCAGACTCCGTGTATTAAGCAGATCTCGTGCAGTATGGCCGAGAGGTTAACATCCACCTAAAACTAAGAGCTTCCTTCCTTTGCCTCTGCTTTATTGCAAGTCAATCAATCATCATTCTTCAAGGATGGAGGACATTAATTTACTCTCTCTTTTCTATCTCTTTTTCTTATTCTTATCCTTATGCTTATTCCCTCCTCTACTGAGTAATAAGTTGTTGTTAACTCTTTAGGGGCTTTGCAACATCGTGGTCAAGTAGTCTCGTATACGAGGCCTTGTGTAGAGATTCTCTGATAACCCGTGTCACTGGGATGTCTGTACTAGAGTGTGTATTTGTAATCGAGGTAGGAGACTGCGTGTAACCTGTTCCAGCCCTCAGAACAAAATAAAATTTCTTGGCATGGATGGGAATCGAACCCGGGCCTCCGCGGTAACAGAGAAGATATGATGCTGATAATTGTTGTTTTAAGGGGCCTAACATCTAGGTTATCGGCCTCTAATGGTGTGGGTGATAGCGAAAGTTAAGATGAGAATGAAAACTATTACTTTATACTAACTACAGGCTTACATTCTAGAAGAAGAAATGGTAAACATATAAAGGATAAGGCAAATTAAGGACAGGAAGAAAAGAAATGCCCTCAGCCCTCGAAGAATGAGGATTGAGGGTCTTGGAAGGAAGGAGAGCCATGAAAGGCAGATAGGAAAGGGAGAGAGGAGAGGGCCCGTCCCAAAGTCAGATGAAATAGGGGACAAAACGGACCCAGCTCAGGAATCCCTCGGGGTCGCCAACTCCAAAACTCACCGGCCGTGATCAATTGAAGGTATAGTGCTATCCAGGGTGCACCAGAAGTGGTGGGGCTACATACACCCTGCCTCGTTGAGAGCCTTGTACAGAAGGCAGGGGATAACATGAAGAGAAAAAAGAAGGCTGACCCCTCGAAGAATGAGGGTATCAGGAAAGATGAGACAAGGAACAATTAAGTTGGGAAAGTGAATGACTCCCTAGGACTCGGATGCTCTAATACCGTCGGAGTCGGAAGAGAACAAGAATTGACCAAGAGAGGTCGACAGGAAAGAAGACGGAGAGGAGCCCGGCACAAGTAAGTGGAAGCAATTGCGGACTCAGCTGGGGTCCGGTGGTCGCCAACCCACGTCCCTGAGGGGGGACAGAGAAGAATTCTAGTCACTCCACAACGAGGCGGACATGGAGTAATTAGTAGCACCAACTGTAGTAACCAATTGTTATTACCATCCTTATCACTAGCGACAGATGACCTCGGGGTCAAAACATCGTCGACCGCCACCAATACTTGTCCTGTCACCCCACTCCATATCCGTGCGTTGAATCTTTCACCGCAATGGAGAGCTCCAGCAAGTCCGGAGATCGATGGTTAGAATCGCGGTATTGACACTGGTTACACTGTGTGTGACTTTCCCCGGGTTTTTCACCAATTACACCATACAAATGCTGGTATAGTAGGTCTACTTTATATCAAGTCCCGGGACTCCTTCTCCATTCTCAATCCTAATTATTACAGTTACACACACCACTACAGTCAACACCGAAACACAAGTTAACAGACAATTTCAACACACACTCAAGTACACGGGGCTGATGAACAAAGATGCACCAAGCCCAAATATGAATTAACTACCAAAATTAATATATATATATATATATTTTAAATTTAGTCAATTTACCCTCTAGGTTGGTGGATCCCACGGACTCAGCGAGGGAACTCACCACTACCGCCTCTATGGGCAGTGTCCTGGAGCTTGGAACATCTGGTCGGGATGGATACAACTGGGGAGGTGTGATCAGCACTTCGCCCAGGCGGCCTCACCTGCAAAGCGAACAGGGGCCTCATGAGGGATGGGAACGGATGGAAGATTGGGATGGATAGGCTAGGAAGAGGGAAGGAGGCGGCCGTGGCCTTACAGTAGGTACCATCCCGGCATTTTCCCGAAGACGAAGTGGGAAACCACGGAAAACCACTTCGAGGATGGCTGAGGGGGAATCGAACCCCCTCTACTCATTTGGGCCACCCGAGGCTGAGTAGACCCCGTTCCAGTCCTCATACCACTTTAAAAATTTCGTGGCAGAGCCGGGAATCGAACCCAGGACCTCCGGGGTGGCAGCTAACCATGCTGACCGCTACGCTACGGAGGCGACACCAAAATTAATAACAACTTAAAATTCAGCATTTTTTCTAAGTTTGTGCCGTGTCTTGTGTGGGGTTTCACCTAGGAACATCAAACTGGCTCATCAGCGGGCTCTTGATGTTCCCGTCCGGACCCCCACTGGAGTAGCAAACTGCGTGCTACCTCCCTCTTCACTGCTGATGAGCCAGCTTTGTGTCCTAGGCGAAACTCCACACAAAACATCGCAAAAACCTAGAAGAATTGCTGAGTTTTAATTCACTGGCCGTGAAAGCCAATATACCATCCTAATAACAACTTGTTCTGTCTCTGTTGTTGAAGCAAGTTCGTTCTCAGAGTTGAAGTTCTTATGGGCGAATGCTATCAAACTTACGCCGTGTAGCAGGAAGTTGTTATGACGCAACACCAAACAAAGGATCATGAACACACGGAGAGTTGGCATTGTAAGACTCACTCCTACATATTGCTTCAACATTTTAATTTCCTGCGACGGCATATTAAGACCAATTCTTTGAAAGTGCATGGGGTAAACCCTTTTTGTTCGTGTGTGTAACAAAATTTGATGGGCTCAAGCATTTCACTTCCTCAAATATTAATAGTCTCTAAACGCCTCGTTGCTGGCCCCGTGGTGTTGGGGTAGGGCGCCTGCCTCTCACCCGGAGGCCGCGGGTTCAATTCCCTGCTCCGCCAGGGATTTTAGAAACTGACGTGAGGGCTGGAACGGGGTGCACTCAGCCTCGTGAGGACAATTGAGTAGCTGCCTGACAGTGAGACAGCGCCCCGGTCACGAAAACCAAGATTAACGGCCGAGAGGACCCGATGCGCTGACCACGCGTCTCCCCAATATGAAAATGAAAATCCACAGCCTGCTTCCAGTCTCCGACCGGGTCAGGAATGGAATGAATGAAGCCCCCATCTAGTGGCGAGGATATTCATATTCATATTCATTCATTTATTTGCAATGGGGGGTGTGTCCCCCGGTGGCAAATTGTATATACATAACAAATAAATAATTATACATAACAATTCAATAACAATTATACAACAATTAAACTGGAGTATTTACACAAATAGTCAGTCTTTTCTTAAACACACCTATATGTTTGGGAAAAGGCTCTAAGACTGCGGCAGGTAGAGAGTTCCAGTTATCAATGGCACGGTTTACAAAAGAATATTTACCATAATTTGTTCGCTGTGGTCGGCCCTTAACTTTGAAAGGATGATCGCTCCTACCCATGTAAGTGGGCTTTCCCAATCGTTTGCTAAGCTCACCCCATGCTGGTTGATCTGTATACGTGTTGTACATAGCGCAGAGTCTAGATTTCATCCTCCTAGCCTCCAGTGATTCCCACCCAAGTTTCTTTAACATACGGCTCACACTGCTCCTGGGATTAAAGTCACTGAGCACAAATCTAGCGGCCTTTCTTTGTACCATTTCCAACTCATTGATGAGCCCTACTTGATATGGATCCCAAACCGCCGAAGCATATTCCAGAATAGGTCTTACAAATGACAAATAGCCTAATTCTTTAGCAGAGGTACTACTTCCTTTTAATACCCTCATTACAAAGTGCAGGGATTTGTAAGCTTTTGAAACTACACATCCTACATGACTACTCCATTTCATATCATTTCTTACGTGAACGCCCAAATATTTGCAAGAATCTTCTTCTACAAGTATTTCCGAGCCAATGTTATATTGAAAATCCTGCCTTCGCACTTTCCCTATTTTTAAGAGACTACATTTTCTTGTGTTTATTTTCATTTTATTTACAATCGCCCACTTATAGACCAGGTTCAGGTCCTCTTGAAGCACTGCATTGTCTTGTGAGTCATGTATCTTTCGATATATTACACAATCATCCGCAAACAATCGACAGTCACTGCGAATCCCATTTGGTAAGTCATTTATAAACGCCAAAAATAACAAAGATCCGATTACGCTGCCCTGAGGGATACCCGACGTTACGGTAATTTCATCCGAGAATATGCCTTCGACTTTCACTTTCTGGGAACGACCCGTCAAAAATTCTTGGATCCATAAAATTACTCTTCTATCAATCTTCGTCGAAGCTAATTTATGGAGTAGCATGTCATGCGGAACGACATCAAATGCCTTCGCAAAATCTATAACCACGGCGTCGACTGAAACTCCATGGTCTAACGATTCGCTAATATCTTGAAAAAGTGATAGCATCTGACTCTCGCATGAGAAACCTTTCCGAAATCCATGTTGCCTATCATTAAACCATGATAATGTTTCCCACTGTTCCCTCAAGTAGTCGCAAATGAGATGCTCCATCTGTTTACAAACGACGGACGTAAGGTTAACCGGCCTGTAGTTGCCCAATTCAAGTCTGCTCCCTCCCTTAAATATTGGGACTACCGTAGCTCTTTTCCAGTCATCTGGGATTTGCGCATTGTTTATGGACACATTAAACATCACCTCCAAGTATTGTGCCACGGCCCTACCTCCTAGTTTAAGTACTTCACTAACAATATTATCAGGACCCTTTGATACATTGAAACGTAGTTTTTGTATTAGCTTTACAATTGCTGACTGATTTATTTGGAACAGGGGAGCCCCTGATTCGTCGTTAAGGTCCAACACACAGCTATTGGATTTATTGAACACACTACCGTAAAAGACATTTAATTCATTAGCAATGGCCTGTTTCTCAGTAATTAATTTACCGTCACCGGTCATTATCATCGACAAATTATTTGAATTTCCCTTTCTTCTCCTAACATAACTGTAAATTTTTTTCCACCCATATGAAATGTGCCGGCTGCCGAGGCCTGACGCACTCCTCTGGGGCAATGATTAAATGAATGACAGATGAAATGAAATGATAGTGGAGAGTGTTGCTGGAATGAAATGTTGACAGGGAAAACCGGAGTACCCGGAGAAAAACCTGTCTGCCTCCGTTTTGTCCAGCACAGATCCCACATGGAGTGACCGGGATTTGAACCACGGACCCAGCGGTGAGAGGCCGGCGCGCTGCCGCCTAAGCCACGGAGGCTTTCCCAATATCTGCAGGCTAAATGGCTGGGCAGCAGTCGCTTGGTAGGCCTAGGCCCGTCAAGGGCTGTAGTGCCAGGGGTTAAAAATATACCCGCCTCGTTGCGTAGTGGCTAGCATTCATGCCTGTCACAGTGGAGGGCCGGGTTCGATTTCCGGCTCTGTAAAGAAATGTAATTTTGACCTGAGGGCTTGGATGGGGTAGGCTACACTCAGCCTCGTGAAGCAAAACTATTGAGAGATGGGGTTCGATTGCTATCTCAGTCATCATGGAAGTGGTTTTCCATGGTTTCCCAGTTCTACTCCAGGAAAATGCCGGGATGGTGCCTAACTTAAACCCACGGCCGCCTCCTGCCCAATCGTCATCTGATCTACAAGAACTCACTCTAATACAGTCATCACAATAACACAGGTTATCAGACATATTCCAGACACACACACACACCCAATTACACGCTGCTACATGACCACGATGTCACAAAACCCCTAAAGAAACAACAACAACAAATAACATTGAACCACATGAATTTTTTTCAGGTGTTACTGGTATCACATTTCCTATTAATTGGGCTTGTACTGAAAAGTAACAAGAATAATGGTTGTCTTTTTCTGCTTTTCAGTCGGTCAACACGATTGTGCCCAATGAATTGGCCTGGGTACAAGTTAAAAATATGCAAACACACTCCTGGAAAAAAAATACATGTATTAGTTAGTTATCACACTTAAATGGGCAATTTAGGATTACGCGTTTCGAGCCTCAAGTGGCCATCATCAGATCCTGATCACTTTGTTTTAGCCTATTATCATTTTATGGAAAAAAAATAGGCTTATGAGATCACCTTTTGTGCGTGTGTGATTCGTGTGTGTGTGTGTCCCTAATAACTTCTAAACGCCTGGAGCGATTTCAATGAAACTCGGTAAGATCATAGCACCATTCTAAGCCACTTAGAATGGCTAAGTACCACTTGAGAGGCTTAAGGAGTCAAGAGCTCTGCTGTTGTAAATTCACTACTGTGGTCCATCTAACAACGTGCTATTGAACCACAACAGTGAAAATTAACCTTAACACAGTGACCAGGATCAGATGATGGCCACTTGAGGGTCGAAACGCGTAATCCTCAATTGCTCATTTAAGTGTGATAATTAACTAATAGGCTAAGCCTCCGTGGCATAGGCGGCAGCATGTCGGCCTCTCACCGCTGGGTCCGTGGCTCAAATCCCCGTCACTCCATGTGAGATCTGTGCTGGACAAAACGGAGGCAGACAGGTTTTTCTCCGGGTACTCCGGTTTTCCCTGTCAAAATTTCATTCCAGCAACACTCTCCACTATCATTTCATTTCATCTGTCATTCATTTATTCATTGCCCTAGAGGAGTGCGTCAGGCCTCGGCAGCCGGCACAGTTCATATCCTCGCCGCTAGATGGGGGCTTCATTCATTCCATTCCTGACCCGGTCGGAGACTGGAAGCAGGCTGTGGATTTTCAATTAACTAATAGGCTACATGTAATTTTTATAGGAGTGTGTTTACATATTTATAACTTGTACCACGTCCAATTCATTGGGCACAATCGTGTTGACTGACAGAAAATCAGCAAACGACAATTTGTATAGGCAACACTGAAAAACGAATGGCTCCAAATTTCCACACAATAATAATTTACTATGCAACACTGAAAAATTGCTATCAAACCTTCTATATCCTAATTTTAGACCGTGAAGATTACACCTACACTACTACAGTCACTACAGAAACGCTGATCTTTAATGTAACACACACCATAGTACACGAGGCTGATAACCAAGATACCCCAATCCGCTAATATGAAAGGACAACAACTAATTATCACATAGTTTAGGCTATAAGGAACTTCCTAACATTAGAAAGCCACTTAGAATGGCTAAGTACCACTTGAGAGGCTTAAGGAGTCAAGAGCTCTTCTCCGGGCGAATAACAACAGACGAATGCTTACCGCCCGGAAATATCAACATACGGAGCACTTGAACGTGTCGGGACCTGGAGTAGGAAGATCACAGGATAAAGTACGAGGGACGTACTATATTTTTTTTTACTTTATTTTTTCTACCCAAATGAAGTACATTACACATCAGTTGTTACGTCCGCCTTCTCACCCCCTGGCGCTCACATTTAGTGGGACGTGGGTTGGCGACCACGGGACCCCAGCTGGCATTGCTTTCACTTACTTGTGACGGGCTCCTCTCCGCCTTCTTTCCTGTCGACATCCCTCTTGTTCATTTCTGACCCCGACGGTATTAGGGTACCGGAGGCCTAGGGAGTCTTTCACTTTCCCGCCTTAATTGGCCCTTTGCTCATCTTTCCTGATACCTCTTTCTTCGAGGAGTCTGACCTCTGGTTTTCTTTTCATTCTATTTATTTTTCTCTTTAAGATTTCTGCACGGTTTTTGTTAATTGGTCTCCATGTATCTAAATTTCCTTAAGAGAATTTTTTGAATCTACACTACATTTTGTAGGTATTTTCAATCATAGTTGTATTTTGTAAGTCTTTTCGATCTAAATTGCATTTTGTATTGGTGGGCATTTTGTATGTATTTTGATTCTCAATTGCATTTTTTGAGTATTTTGAATCTAAATTACATTTTGTAAGTATTTTCAATCTAAATTGCATTTTGTAAGTATTGTGCATCCAAATGAGTAGTTTGAATCTACCATACATTTTGTATTATCAATTTCAACTGCATTCTGTAAGTATTTTGAATTTCAATTGCACTTTGTACATATTTTGAACCTAACATACATCTTGTGCAAGTTTTTCAATCTATTCCTTTTGTGAGTATTTTCGTTCTAAATTCCCTTTTGTAAGTATTACCGCTCTCCATTTTGTGAGTAGTTTCAATCTGAGTTCCTTTTTGTAAGTATTTTCCTTCTCACTTAATTTTCGTTCTGGTTTCCATTTCATTGTCATTTTCGCTATCACCCAGACCATTAGGGGCTGATAACCTAGATGTTAGGCCCCTTAAAACAACAATTATCATCATCATCAATTTCGAATCTTAAAATTACTTGAATTTCCAACCTATTCGAACAATCAAATTTTGAAATATTCACCTTAGTTTGTTTTATTCATTTTCGATTTCTTTCACCTCTAAATTATTAATTTCGTTCCAAATTTGTATATTTTAGTGTGTGATAAGAGGGGCTGATGACCTCGTAGTTCCGCCCCTTGAAACAACAACAATAACTAACTAACTATTCACATTGGTAAAATTACCTGATTATTCAGTCAATAATCGAATGAATCGACAGAAGCCATACCATTTAAAAAAATCATTCAAATCATCTGGTGTGTCGGCTAAGATGACGATGTCTTCATCAAATTTCAGAGTTTAAATTATTTCTCCTTATATTTTTACGAGATTTTAAATGGTTATACTTTATGTATAAATTGGATAATGATTGGTGCAAAATGTCGGTAGTTATCGTGTCCACAAGGAATTGATATATAAATAAATTATACGAGTATATAAAATTTGGACTGACAAGTGGTTGTGGGTTCTAGGGGATGCAAAACGCGAAGATATATCAAATTTTTCCGGAAGCCGTAACATGGAACCCATTGCAATAGGTAGCTTTCTTATGAAGTCGACTGGCTGCGTGGCTCAGTGGTAACGTTCTCTCCTACTGTGTCAAAGGTTGCAGGATTGAATCCTGGCGCAGCCAATTGGCATTTGAGGGTGCGCCATATGCCATGGATTTCTTCACTTGATTTCTGTATTTTTCCATGACGAGAATATAGTCAGTCTGGAAACGTTGATCATCACCTCTTTGGTGAGGTAAACCAAGTGTTACTTATACCTGTGGCCGAGAGCGTAAACACGCTAGAGTTTGGTTTATATTCCACCTCGGCCGTCCTGAAAATGGTTTTCGTGGTTTCCCATTTTTACCACCAGGCAAATCCCGGGTCGGTTCCTTTCAACAGGCCCACGGCCGATTTGCTTCCAAAATCGTCTTCTCTAACACTTCCTTCATTAGACCCAAGTTGGCGGTCACCAGAGCAATCGTCCTGTCACCATCCCCAGTTGTATCTGATTATAAAGTGTGTTCATCTCTCAGACACCGTCCCTGCGCGGTAGAGAAATGATCCCTCGCAGAGTCCGTGGGTGAAGCTGAGGTGGGAGGATAAGCGATAAAAATAATATTAATAATATTAATTACTGTAGAAAAACTTTTTTTTACAAATGTAAGAATATTCCAGAAATTCTAATAACAGAAATTGGTCAAACAAACAAGGCAAAGTTGTTCAAATATTTCGGGGAATCCATTCAAGAATATTGTATAGAACAAGTAGCTCCATGAAGAACTAAATAGCTTATTTTCATATACAGTAAAACCTGCCTAAAGCGGAACGCAATCGTTCCGGATTTGCTTTTCCGTTTTACAAAGGGTTGAGTTTCAATAAGACAATACTCACTCCAAAGAAATACTGTATTATCGCATAGGATTACTATGCCATAATTTGAGTTTTTCTCACATAAACAACAAAGTTAATTCTTTAACCGGAAGTTTGTTTCTCACGTATTCTTCAATTATTATTTATCGTATGGCTTTTAGTGCCGGGAGTATCCGAGGACACGTTCAGCTCGCGTGAGTCTGTAGCTGCTTCCAGCGGACACCCTTATTAGGGTGAACTACAAGTTCCGTTCAATTTCAAGTAGTTCCAACTTTCGCTACCAGATATCAATGAAACCTAGTGGTAAACGTTGGAACTTTGATAGAGCGTTCCGACGAAATCTAGCCTAACAAGTTAGCTTTACTCAAGTTTAGTCTGTGAAAGGATCTTTTACATGCCTTAAATCTATGACATGGGACCGCCAGCTTTTCTTCCCCTCCGAAGGAAGGCATAATGAAGGATTTTTAACGCTCTTAAAAAATTCGATGACTTCAACCGGGTTTGAACCCGCTATCTCGGGCACAGCAGTTCAGCATGCTACCAATTACGCCACCGATGCCGATTTGTTCTTCAATAACTCTCCTCCAGTGTAAGTTTCTTATGTTTAGAAGGCATTGTCACTGAATTAAAGTACGGTAATAAATGCAGTGCACAGTAAAATGAACACCTTTAAATAATACTCAAGTTCACAGTTTTCTTCTACTCGCACTTCTACTCTAATTTGTCAAAAGGACACTGTGTGTATTACAAGAGGGTTGGAGGAAGTAATAGGTGCAGATGTTGTGAAATGTAGAATTCCTGCTGCATCCATCAGGAAAAATTAGAGTGAATGTTTCCTAGAACTTTGGTGCAAGTACAGTCGCAGTCAAAATTTAGTACATGGCTTTGTATTATGGATAAGATAATCCGTCTTAGTCAGGTTATTTACGCCTACAGTTCCGGAATTTATTTCCTTTTCCGCGTTAGGCAGTTTTCCGGTTTACAGTGCCATGTTACATAGGTAAATCGTCCGTTCCGAATTTTGTTTTTCGTTTGTCCTGGTTTCCGGTATATAAAGGCAGGTTTTACTGTATTACACCGATATTTTCCATTTGAAAACTAAAATAATTATTAATAAGAATTATATATCCGCCTGAATCAATACTACTGTCTAAATAAATTATTAATTATTAAAGTTGTTCTAGGTACATGTTTCGGGAATTAATCAATTATTTTATCCCCTTCATCAGCCAGTTGTAAAGCATTAACATATTCAAAACATAATAGAGCGTAGCACTGAAAATAAGAAAGGTATAGTGCACCATATACATAGCCTAGATCGTAAAATTAAAATATTGAACAAAACGAAGAAGTTGGTGACGGTGACAGTATTCAGCCTCTTGGTAATGAGGTTAGCTCAAAGTATATGTTTGAGGTTAAGCATTTTCCTACCACGTCGTGATTACTTGATGCCGTTTTGATTGGCTTATGATCTTCAAGCAAAAAAAAGGCTTCTTCATTGGTTACACGTGGATTGGTTAAGTATTGAAATTCCACATCAGTCTTCTCAAAAGCTATTGATCTTTGCTCAATACAGGACTGTAAATGCACTGTCTACTGGTTTTCATACATCTTCGTTGACTTCAGCAGGCAGAATACTGCCACATGTACCTACAACAACTTTAATAATTAATTTTTTTATAGTATTAATTCAGGCGGATATATAATTCTTGTTAATAATTATTTTAGCATATCAATACGGATGCACCATGAATAATTTAAATAATGTAATTTGAAAACTATCCAACCTATACATGCATTATCTACATGAAGGACTACATAGATTTGGGTACGCGACCTACATTGTGATAGTATGGAGCAACAATCTGAAACTCAATTCTCAAACGTTGTAGTCATTTCAGCCAAGACACATTAATTTAAAAATTATATTTCTATGGTACAACTACTTGCCCGGTCTTACATTGAACCTTTCAATCTTACACAAGATAATTCACGCCAACACACCGTCATCACTGGAAAATATGTTTTCAAAGACACGCGGAGGTTTATCTACAATACATGAACGGAATACTAAAGAATTGTATGCCAGTCCATGGTACTGGTGTATCAACTTATCGAAGACCGTTTCAATAGACTGTCAGTAGAATGTGTTCCGATAGTTTAAGATACCCACATTAGTAAATCAGGATGGCGTATGACCTCGGATTTTCGCCGATTACAACAATTACAATAACCACCACTACAATGTAAAATTACATGCTGTAAAGAACAGATAACTTTCAATATCGGATAATTATGGTTCCTTCCACGAAATGGCAAATTTCTGAAACGAGACACAGTTCGCAATTTTAAGAAAAGTCAAATGTGTGGTTTATATCATCTAAGTAAGGCAAGTAAAATAATTTGAAGAGATTGCATTCTTCTTATTATTATTATAATTATTATTATTATTTATTTATTTCGTATGGCAAAAACAAGGATACATTATAAATACATATATCTTCCAATTTTATATACTGAACCCATGTACCATTGGTTCAAGGGGTCGAATCCATGTGTTATTGGTGAAAGAAAGGAGGAAAGATACAGTCTTCAGTGGAACATAGAAAGATTTTAAACAAGGGGACTGGTTTAATGTTGTGCAATAGTAAGAGCCCAGGTGGCCCCAGGAAATGATATCACGCGTGACGCACCGATAAGGAGCGATCATGGCTATAATTAGAACGAGAGGAACTTTCCGTTCGGAGTGAGCGAGAGAAGGTTTCGGAAATTGGTCTTACGCAGCAGTAAAATTGCATCCTCGCAGTTGTGCAAGAGGAAGAATAATTAGATTTAAGCCATTTGCGAACATAAAAGTAAGATAAGAAATACATCATTGTGAATCATTTCGGAATAGAGATTTTTGTGGGGGAAAAGGTGTTTTAATAATTGCCCAGGAAAGAAGTGCAGACGCGGCATTACGCAATTAAAAGTTCCCCGAGACCCGAGGTGGTAGGATTACAAATAAAACTCAACGCCCACGTATCTGAAGAACAAAAATTGTTTAATATCTCAGAATTGTACGATCGATTTTCATGTACAAAGAAGTCAGTTTACGTTTAGAAAACGAGCTTTCCAGAGATATAATTTTTAATAGTGTGCGACTATTGCTTCAAAAGTTAGTTGTGAAAAAGACGAGGATTTTATCTTTTTTTTAGCCAAAAAGTATAA
Organism: Meconema thalassinum; assembly: GCA_946902985.2. Taxonomy (NCBI): domain Eukaryota; kingdom Metazoa; phylum Arthropoda; class Insecta; order Orthoptera; family Tettigoniidae; genus Meconema; species Meconema thalassinum. Next base: position 145,521,500 of record OX336391.1, read on the forward strand.
AAGTCCTGACAGAGCCAAGCTAATCATGCAGTTTAGAACAGACCTCGTGCAGAGGTGCTGCATCACATCGTATATGCAGTTTTCAGACGGCCCGAGGGGCGTCACTGTGTCACAAATGCAGTCTACGAGCACTCCATGAGCGGAGGTGCTGCATCAAAGATATTCAGTTCCGTGAGCGCCGAGACGCTGCACGAGGAAGCATCAAGTATCATCATAGTATCGCCGTGTGAAGACTTAGGAAAATCCTAGTACAGGATTTAGTTCAGCAAGCGTCAGTCTTTATAGTGGAAAGTTCAGTATTACAGTCAAAGTAGGCTGCGAACTTAAAGAACAGGCGATAGGTCTTCAAATAACAGTTCAGTTAAACGACCGAAAGTATCGCAACGTTTTGACGTACCATAATAGTGAAACAAACATTTCTAGCAAAGTTAAGGAACCCAATCAGGGTCGGACGAAATAAGTAAAGCCTAGTGTATCGATAAGATGGGGACTAGAGCGAAGAAAATAAGAAGTGAAAAATTTAATCCAAGACATTGTCTAACAGGAGACAAACAAACAGTAAAAGCATTAAGCTACGAAACTAAGGAATAGCAGTAAATGCTAGAGAATCAGAGGTCACCGATAAAGTATTCAAGAGGCCGTAAATAAGATAGACTTTATCTAGACAAACTAAATTGTGTCTAGAAAGAAACGACTTCGAGCTAGTAAAAATAGAAGCCGAATAGTCAGGAACCCGGATCTGAAGAATAGCCGTTCCAGGGAGGGGAGATTGATCGAGACTTTCATCTTCTTGTCAGATAGGGAGCCGACATCTAAGAATTTCACCCTTGGAAACGGGAAGAAGAAATCACCTGTGTAAGGCAAAATCAAAGCCTCAGTGATTAAAAGCAGTGTAATGTAAATATAGAAAATTTGTGTTAGTGTAATAATGTTTCAGTGAATTTATTTGTGTATGATAAAAGAATACAGAATTGTATTCAAAATGTTACCAGTGTATAAGGTAAATCATGTGTATGTGTATCAAGAAATGTTATTGTGTGAAATGGGATTAATCAAGATGGCTTAAACACATTAAGTGGGCGAAAATGAAACATCGCTGGAAAATACGGTCGGTGACCGTAACCTCATGTGAGTAACCATTTCATTATGTTATGTGTTGGGGAATATTTGTGTACAATCCACCTGAGAATGAGAAAATAGGGATGTTTTTGAATAACAATTAACAGAATAATAGCGCGATCTGAACGATTAAAATTCAGAAAGTATAAAATAATTTGTGAAATGAATAAATCCCTTAGGGAAAATGTATGAAATAAAATATCTGTGTAGTTGATAAATGATTTAAATATGTGAAAGCAAGCGTAATAATAATAATAATAATATCAAGGATATAAATGAATAAAGATTATGATCAATTATAGGAAAGTAGTAGCTTTTGAGCTCCTTTAAAGAATAAATACATGGTGTGAACACATGTTTCTTATGATAAAGCGATTTTTGCACGGGAAAGGATTAATATAAAATTGAGATGTAGATCAAATGTGGATTTTGAATTATCAGTTCTTTGGAAGCAACGTGGCAGTAAATGTATAGCACAATGTAGCGCATTGAAGTAATTTGTCACGCTAGGAAAGCGGTGATATACTTGGTAAATTAATTATGAGGGGCAGTTGGTCGTGGTAATTGAGCTATAGTAAGTCCTCTAAATAGTGATGTGATCACGAGTCCATGTGTGTGTTGTGTTGTAAAAGGGTGCGAAATATTTATTGTATTATGAGCGCAGGTTCAAGGCAAAGGCCACCCTAAGTCGCAATTGTATAAGTCCTTCAGTATGGGATATGGTTCCCGAGGCAGTGGAGTCGAACCTAGATTCGTCTATTGTTGAAGCCCCTAAATATTTGTTGTTGTAGTGAATTACTCTTACCCACCAATGAGGATACTTCATAATTAATAAATGCCAAGGTTACGAGAATGGTCTAATGAACCTAAATAAGTTGTTAAAATAAGTGAATGAAAAGCCTCGCTTGTTCAAAGAACTACATTTAAGAAACAGCTGTATGAAGCTAGGAGTCGCTCGTCCCGTGTGGGCGAAGACCGTGAAGTCTCCCTCCCCGCAATAAATTACGCTAAGTGGCCAGGCCAGACCCCTCGCCATTGATGTTGTGGTAGGTCTGAATAGCCGTCTGTTTGAAGTTATAGTACACCAGAGGGTTTAGAGTTTGTTGTAACAACCCGGTCTTCGAACCGAGGTTCTTGTAGATGAAAATTACCGCTTGCAAGTTCAGATCGTTGCTTTCTAGTGATATGATGGTCTTTTAAGACAAATAATGATAAATCCCTAATGTAATGTTATATAATGTAGTGATTCACGAGTTTAGGGAAGACAATTAGATTCCGGGAGTGATCTTAATTTTTGACATGTTCAAGTAGTCTTCTATAACTCGGGAGTACGCAAATGTTTTCCCAATCACTGTAGTGAATTGTTGATTTGAGAGAGGTGGTAACATGAGAACATTGTGAAAGCCCAAAGTTTAAGTAAATGAGTCACAGTACTTTAATAAGAATTATATATTGTTTTAATCATAAAATACTCATATAATAAGAAGTGATGTGTAGTAAAAGGATAACACAGTTTATATTGAAAAGTATCGAGCCATTTGAAGCTCTTGATTTTATTGAATTTTTAAAAGGACACTATATGGAAGTGAAAAGAAATATAAGTTTGTTGGTTTATGAAAACCATTTATTATGATTTAATCTTTGTTTATTATGTATTCCTTGTTCACTCCGAACAAGTATGAATTATGGGTCAGTATTTTATTTGTTTAATTTGTTGTAGTGCCATATATTAGGTTAATTAAATGTTTTATAGTGGGAGTTGATTTTGTTTATTTATTTATTTTGGAAGTGTATCCTCTATTTAATCCAAAATGTGTAAGTCACAGAGTGGGAGAACATACCATAACCCCGAAAATCCCGATTTGAGCATTGCTGGCATACTGTGATTTGCATATTTCATGCTAAAAGGGCACATGGGGGCATAGAAGTAATGTGCTTGGATTAATAACTAGAGGAACACTTAAGACGGTCATATCATGTAAAAGTAAAGTAATGATAGAAGTAGCTACAAAATATAATGTCAACTGACCGCATGGGACCCTGGAAACTCACACCGAGCAGCCCTAAATATAATAAAACCCCTAAAACTCTTTCAAATGGCGCCCAGTACGTAGGGATAAGTTTTCCTAGGGAAAACCCGAGTTTACTTGAAAAATCAAAATTTTCATTTTTTAATGGTTTTTCGAAATTTTGGAATTTTTAAATCACTTCCATAAAGGTTTTGACATTGTATGAGTATATCAAAAGGGTACGTTTTAGTAAACACCCGTACTAAGGTAAAATTTTGGAAATTGGGACACAAGAGTTCGGAGTACCATCTCTCATGCATGATCTAGCGATGTGGCATGATAGCCCACTGTATTCTTATATTGGGGATAAGATGTGTACGATGATGGAAATAAAGGAGTGCTTGGATGAGCATTTCCAGAAGACTAGGGAGGAGATGATAAAAATAAGTACGGAAAGTAACAAAGTTTTAAAGGCGGACAGCAGTGAACAGTTAGAAGCCATAAATGAGAATTTAAAAGCTCTTAAAACTGACAGTGTTAAGATAGAGAATAAATTGGACAGCCAACAGGGTGAAAATAAAAAGGATTTTGAATCCATAAATCAAAAGTTAGGATCTATCCAAGTCGATTGTATAAACATGAACAGTGCATTGAAGGCTGAGATAGAAAGTAAGTTGGATAGTATAAAAACAGAAAATTCAGATCATTTTTCAGCACAATCCAAGGTTTTGGAAGATAAACTAGGAGTAATGGAAGTTAAACTTGAAAATAAATTACATTCGTTTCAGGAGAATATAATAACTGATAATTCTCTGAAAAGTCAAGCCATGAACACCAAATTAGAGGTCAAGGAGACTCAAATATATAGTAATATAAATGAGAAAATAGAAGAGACAATGAATAACAAATTTCAAGGTTTTGATACGGGGTTGGAGATTAAGTTAAATAAGTTTAAAGGGGAAATCACCTGTAACATGGAAAAAACTTGTAAATATAATGTAGATGCATGTAAAGATGAACTTGTAACCCAGATCCAAGGTGTGCAGGAAAAGTTAAAAGCTCAGATAGAATTTAACAGGAATCTTTGTGAAACATCCCGGGATGAGATAAAGGACAGTTTTAATAAACTAGGAGAAAGATTCGAAAAGCTTGAAGAGCAAGAGAAAAACCCAGAACAAGGGATAACAAAAGAAGTGAAAGTTGTGGAGACGGAAATAATAATTCCTGGAGAAACGGAGAAATTAAATGAAACTATAATAGAAAGTATCGTCGAGGCAAGGAAAGAAGTAGAGGTTCAAGATTTCCTAGAAATAGAAAAGGAAAACCCAGAAGAAATTCATGAGGATAAGAAAGATAAGATACAATTAAAAGAAGAAAAAGAACAGTTGAAAGCACAGATTCTTGAGTTAATGATAAAATATCAGGAATGTCAACGAAAGGAAAGAAAAATGGAAACAGATGCCAATGAAAGCCAAGAAAACCTCCAAGGAAAAGATGAGACTGTGGGAGTTATTGGAGAAAAGAGAAGAAGTGCCGTTGAAGGAAATGAGGAAAGAGGAAAACCACCGCCAAGTGTAGCAGGTTTACAAGAGAATAGAAACCTATTTGAAGGTAGGAGAGGAAGAGAAATAATGCACATGACCTTGGTGAAAGAAGACGCAAGCGTTTTTCAGTTGGAATATCCGTATGAAGAAAGCGAATAGTAGAAAGAAAAGAAAAAAAGAAGATCTGAAGGAACTTTGGAATTGGAAGTGTAGGAAAAAGAAATTTTCTTGGAAAATGCCATCTCGATGCGAGATGAAGGAAAAGGTTACTCTAGAACATGTAACGGGTTAAGGCTATATGCACCCGTTAAAGAGTAAGAGAAAAAAATAATTTTTCTTGAAAATGCCATCTCGAGATGAGATGAGGGGAATGAAAGAAAACCAAGAAGAGACGAGTAAGGATAGACCGTGCTCTTAAGGACAAACGAAATTCTGTAGACTTTGAGTCCAGAAAACTGAAATAAAGAAGAAGTAACGGGTTAAGGCTATATGCACCCGTGAAGTATTAAAAGAAGGTCAATAGGTTGACAGTACAGAACAGAGAAGAAGGAGACAGACCGGCAGAATGCCCGTCCCAACAAGAAAGAAAAAAAAATTGTCTGACCCAAGTTTGGAGCGCATGCCAGACTAAGAGGAGACTCAGAAACACCTGAACGAGACGAGTAATTTATAGTCTTAAAGTGGAGACGTCCGCTTAAAAGAAATGAATGAATGGGAACTTTGTGAGACCCAAAACAAGCCAGAGAGAGAAAGGCCTTGGAAAGAAAGATCAGAAGGTACTGAGAAATTATATGATGGCTTCGATACTAGAAAAATATAAAATTTTATATAAATGTTTAAATAAATTTCCTCAAAATATCGAAAATTTCTTTATCTAAGTTGGGGAGAATACATTATTTACAGATCAATGATTCACATTCAAAACTTAATGTCCAGACTTTTCTGCCAGTCCACTGCTTCCGTAGAGGCACTATGTAATTCTTGGGCAGATCCATTGAATTTTCTCTTTGGGCAGTCCATAACAATGTGCTGGATGGTCTGAGGCACATTTCCACAGTCGCAGAATGGGTCTTCAGATTTTCCCCACTTATGAAGCCAGAATTTACACCTTCCATGATATGTCCTGATTCTGTTTAGAGATGTCCATTCCCTTCTCGGTAAGTTGAAACCAGGTGGAGCTCTACAAGGATCATGGATTAAACCCAGATGGTCGGGATTTGAAGAGGACCATTCTTCATGCCAGATCTCATCAGCATCAAAATGTGTTTCCAGGAGCTTCTCACCTAGCTTCCATGATGGGTTTCTGGACTTTAATCTCTTCGGTTTCTGCGGGTTGCAGTCCTGAAGTAAGGGCAGTTGAGGATTACTGCGGCATTTCTGCCATTCTCTTACAAGAGCTAGTTCTCTTCGTATGTGAGGGGGATGGATGTTGGATAAGACGGGTAACCATTTTAGAGGTGTCGATTTGATGGTGCCTGATATTGTCCTCATGGTATCATTCAGTTGGGTATCAACTTTTGAAGTGTGTGCACTGTTAAGCAACACAGGGCAGCAGTATTCTGCAACTGGGTAGACCAAGGCAAGAGCTGATGTCCGTAGTACTGCCGCGTTTGCTCCCCAGCCTGTTCCACTGAGCTTGTGTAATATGTTGTTCCTTATTATTACATATACAGGGTGTCACAAAACTATACGGCACAAAATGCAGGACACATTCCTCACACGTAGACGAAGATAATAATAATGTTATTGGTTTTACGTCCCTTTTAACTACTCCGGCTTTTAGAGACACACGTAGACGAAGAAATTATGTTACATGAACATGGGTCCGGCAACGCTTCGTTTCCATTTAACACCTCATTGTCTTCAACTCAATAATCATGTGAACACACAAAACAAAGAATGTACCAGCATACCACATGCAGGACTTTGTCACAGGAGATGTGCGATATGCCCTCGGTTCGCATTGATGCATGCATCATCCCGCCGTCGCGTCGTAGTGAATCTCGGATGCGCCGATGTATCCCTGGAGTATTGCGTATGGTTTTGCAGCCTTCCATAATACGGACACGCAGACTCTGAACATCTTTTACTGTGGTTCGATACACAAGAGCTTTCAAATGCCCCCACAAATAAAAGTCCAGTAGGTTTAAGTCCGGAGAGCGTTGAGGCCAGGCAATTGGTCCTCCTCTACCTATCCATCGGTCACCGAATCTTTTGTTTAGAAGCCGACGGACATTAACGCTAAAATGAGGTGGTGCACCATCTTGTATGAAGTACTGTACATGTTTTGTCGCACAGCTAGAGGCACATCTGCTAACAGATTATGGTAACTGTGTCCGTTGAACCTGGATGGAATAACGTCACCAACAATGCCGGCCCAAATATTGACAGAAAATCTTTGTTGATCACTTGCTTCAACAGTTGCGTGAGGATTGACGTCGTTAGAAGACCTGAACGGAATCGTTCCAGTTACACTCACACGATCACAGTCACTGCAGAAACTCTGGTTATCATAGGTATGAAACGAGTGCTGGCCCCTCGGTGTGTGGGTAGCACGCCTGCCTCTCACCCGGAGTCACCGGTTTCGATTTCCGACTCAGTCAGGTACTGTGGAAAGGGGTGTATTCAGCCACATGAGAACAATTGAATAGCTGACGGACCAGAGAGGCAGTGCGCCGGTCAAGGCAGCCAGGATTAACGACCCGTCGCGCTGACCATGCAATCTGTAATTCAAATGGCTGAGCAATGGTCGCTTGGTAGACGAAGGCACTTATTTGGCTGTGTGTCACGATTATTGTTGTTGTTGTTGTTGTATCATTTGAGAGATTTGGACACCGTGATGATTTATACCCCTATACTTGAGTGTGTTTGCAAATTTGTGTGATAACCTGTGCTATTGTGATGCCTGTATTAGTGTGTGGATTTGTAATGCAAGTGAGGAGTACGGAGGAGACGGCCGTGGCCTGAAGTATGGAACCATCCCGGCATTCACCTGGAGTAGAATTGGTGAAACCACGGAAGACCACTTCCAGGATGGCTGGGGTGGAAATTGAACCCATCTGTTTTCAGTTTTGCCTCACGTGGTTGAGCGTATTCTGTTCAAGCCTTCAGATCAAATTACATCTTTTGGCAGAATCGGGAATTGAACCTAGACCTCTGGGGCAACGGCCTAGATTGTTAGTCGCAACACCCTGGGGAGGTCGAGAGATGAACTATGTCGGCGGATGTCATGGTAGAGAGAAGTCGAGCAAATATCCATTTTAATATGAGGAGTCTGTGAAAGTTGCCGTCGGCTTGTCAAAGCTCGGTGCGGTCGTGATATTGTTTCTGCTAATCTTGGTGTGTGGGTGGAGGGGGTCTGTCCCCTAGCCCGGGGCGGGATGGTGGGATCAATACCGCTTTTCGAGGGTTGGTACCCCTGGGAGGCCCCGGGCCTAGCCACTCGCACATGGTCGAGTATTCATAGAGGCATTCATAGCTTCGCCAAAATTGTGCTTAGAAGTGGAAAAGAAAAGAATTCAATATTACAACAAATATATCCACTTAGAATAGAATGAAATTCTAAAATTGAATTCATAATTTCCGGAAATGATTTAAGCTTTTCGGAAATCTTACATTGTAATGGCATAATGCGTCACTATTTCTACACTCAAAATAAAGACAAATTGCACAAATTAGAAAACTTAACATTCCCGTCTAGAGCTGGATTTGAACCCTAGACCTTGAAATATGTATTCCAACGACTTGGCATTTACGATTAATACTCACTCACGGGTTGCAGGAACGAATCCTGGCGCAATCACAAATGCGAGGGAGCCATGTCAGTAGATTTACTGGCACGTTAAAGATCCCCTTCGGGGCAAAGTTCCAGCACCCCGGCGACTCTAAAAGCCGCAGTAGTTAAAAGGGGCGCAAAACTAATAACATAATTATTATATAAATTATCAACGCGTGGTATCTGACAGCTCAAGCCCGTTAATAACAAGGGAGAAAATCAGACCTGGATCAGTAATAGGATTTGAGAAAAGTACTCCTAAATTAAAAAAAAAAAAAAAAAAATACTAGTCTTACAGTAGTCGCATATGATGTGTAACATCTGATATGTTATTCGAATAATTCCATATTACTTACTCGCATTTTTAGCCTATTTTCAATTTTGAAAAAATAGGCTTATGAGATCACCTTTTGTCCGTGTGTGTGTGCGTGTGTGTGTGTGTGTGTGTGTGTGTGTGTGATTCGTGTGTGTGTCCCCCCCTAATAAAATCTAAACGGCAGGAGCGATTTCAATGAAACTCGGAAAGTTCATAGCACTATTCCCGGCGACCTCGACCGTGCCCTTCAAATTTTGTTACGACTCACCAATCCAACATGGCGGCTGTGCGAAATATTTCACCAGCATTCAATATCTCCGAAACTATTACCGATATTACCCTGACATTTTCTATGGTGATAGAGGGAACTGCTATAAGTTCACTTATGTGACTTTTGAAAACCTGGTAACTACAAAACCAATATGGAGGCCAAGCGAATTTGCGACTTTTAAATAGACGTTTCTCGTGATTTGACCAACCAAACGCAATGAAACTTGGTACAGTATATGTTTATATACATTGTAATGCACCGACATCTAACTTCGTTCAATTGTTTACATAACCACAAGATGGCGGATGTGCGAAATATTTCACCGGCATTCTATATCTCTGAAACTATTAGCGGTATCTCCCTAATATTTTGTACGGAGATAAAGGGCACTACTGGAAGTCCACCTATAAGACTTTCAAAAACCGGTTAACTACAAAACGAACATGGCGGCCAAGCTAATTTGAAAATTTTAAATAGACCTTTCTCGCGATTTAATGTTCCAAGCGTACTGAAACTTGGTACAGGAAATATTTATACACATTGTAATCCACTGGTATCTAATTTAGTTCAATTGTTTACATAACCTCAAGATGGCGGCAGTGCGAATTTTAAAATTAAGTTTTTATTTCTTGTGATGTAGTCATGCGATCGAAGTGAAAGTTTGAATAATGAACCTACGCAATCATTTTCCTTTAATGGTACATGCCTCTATGGCCTATACATTTAACAATCCAACATGGCGACCATCCGAAATATTTAGACGATACTGAATATCTACGAATCTATTTTAGCAATCAAACTGCATTTTTTAATGTTCATAGGGGCTATGAACTTAAGTTCACCTATGGGTCTTTAAATAACCTGGTGATCACAAATCCAACATGGCGGTGACGCGAATTATAAATATTCACATGGACGTTTCTCGCAATTTAACCATCCAAGTGCAGTGAAACTTGGTACAGTAAATCCTTATACGAATGTTAATCCACTGGCATCTAATTTATTTCAATTGTTTCCATAACCTCAAGATGGCAGCTGTGAAAAATTTTAAAATCTCCTTGTTTTTTTTTCTTGTGTCCTAATTTTGCGATTGAAGTTTGAATACTACACGTTCTTAATAATCTGCATGTAACAGTACATAACTCTAGGACCTACATATATAAAATCCAACATGGCGACCATCCGAAATATTTAGTCGGTTCTTAATATCTACGAATCAATTACAGCAATCAAACAGAAATTGTGTATGTTGATAGTGGCAATTAACATAAGTAGGATATATGAAAACAGGCTGTATAGTTCTTCACGGAACTACTTGTTTAGAGAATGAACTCATAGCGCTACCTTGTGCCAGCAAACATGAACGATTCCTTCGTGGTATTACCATCGGTAAGTTCTCATTACTATTGTTTCTGCAATAACTACTTGTAAAATTCCAGTGACAAATCCTTTCAGCAAATATGATATAATAGTGCTGTATTTTGGCCGATAGATCATAATTGTTTTCAGCAAACATGATTTAATGAATATTTTCACTTCAAAGAACGACAATTTGAAGATGATTTATTGTAGGAATATCTGTAATGGGGCCACCAAACCTTGAGGTAAACCGTATGCGATATACATTCCACATAGCCACATGGCCGACAGTTCGTCGTTGTACCAATCTCCGCCACTGCGCTTGTTCATTGTTTCCATTGCATATCCGTCCCAATTCCGTCCCTTTTTACAAAATCATCCCCACACAAAAATATACAGCAACCGAGTGGAATGATGTTAGTTAGTTAGTTAGTTATTGTTGTTTTAAGGGGCGGAACTACGAGGTCATCTGCCCTAGCGGAAAGATGTTTCACATCAAAAATAATTTTGGGAGAACACCAAAAAAAAAACTAAAACCATGTCAGTTACTCACATTACTGTCTTATTTACTTAGCCTTGTTTGTTAAGGTTAATCAGTTATGATCATGAAATTTAATTAAGATATCTTCGAACGGGAAGGATTAAAGGGAATTTAAATGCAAACATTATTTATGTAATTTTCATCAGCAAACACTTCTCGGTGTGATGCTGTGTGCACATGAAAGCAGCATGAGATAAGCTTCTCAAGTGCATCCCATTTCTCAGCCATTGTAATTACCAATTAGCTCAACAGAGCACATTCCATCGACGTTATTGTCCACAACTTCCAATGTCTGCCGCACTGATTCAATTTTCCACTCCAGTTCCGACAATCACATCATGGAGTCCTTAGGGCCCACCACTAATCTCTTGGAATAATGGAGTGATGACGTCACAATACAAGCTAATAAGGTCGTCTTAGTCCCATGAAGATTGGTCTTCATGCAAATGTAATGGCTGGCTGCAGGTCAGGGTTACAATAGACTCGATGTTACTTACTGAATAGTAATTACAACGCGCTAATATATTTACACACCGGAAACACATGCTAACATAAAATATCTATCGATTAAGAAATACATACCATTTCTCCACTACATGAAAAAGTTTACGGATATGTTTACAACTTTTTTCTTTTGAGCTTCTCTGAATCGTTAACGCTTTGTGCTCTTCTTAGCACATTCTGATCTTTACGTTAATAACGTTGAAGCCGAGCGAGGGGCTTTGCCCGCAGAATTATTTAGACGCGTACAGAAAATATACTTCGGTCTATACTCGCATTTTGTCGGTTCAGGATTGTTACCGGATTTCTTGGTTACGAGAAGAATCCAGTAGATGGCAGCATTAATTAGAGGTCGACAACAAACATATCATTTTGTTAAGGGGACTCGGTAGGGTCTATATCTGTAACTAGCAGTAGTGCCCGGCTTCGCCCGGTGGATTTATTTGTTTTATGGATGATAAATAATACTGCTACAGAACTGGCACATGATACATAAAATAACAGAAAATAATTTCTTTTTTAAATGTAACTTTTTGTGGTGGTGGTGGTGGTGGTGGTTGTTGTTGTAGTGGGGTTGATAAGTAGTACAGTATAATGGACGTAGCATTCAGGTAATTTTCCCGTTATGATAATAATGAATAAGGAAACGGCTGTTTACTAACTACAGCACTGACACATGTAATTTACAAACAAATTTTAAAATATGTTTGGAAAGAGGAGTAAGTGAAATAAGACACTGCTAGGGCCTATATCTCATTGGCTGTTAGAAATGTAGAGACCAATCGTGTCGTCTTTTGTCGCATAGCGCCGTAGGAAAATAATCAGAACACTTTGGAAAACTTCGGCTGTCCCGAGCTACTGAGGTAGCAATAGTATTATTTATCGCCACATAGCGCTCAACGATAAGTTTCGGAATAAATGAAGGTAAATTTGAAAGCACCAACGCTTATTGCAGCTGATAACCTCAATATACTGCACCAACACCATTCCACATACACAGAGGCATAATATGTTCATGATAATAACTGTTTTTAGGGGCCTAAGAAATCTTTTTGCACTAATTACTCCCCGTGACTGCAATTTATAAGCAGCGCAAGATTCAACTATTTTCGCAATTTTGCACCAGAATACTGGTAGGGGCAACGTGATGCAGCCCGAATTGCCAGTCAACAATGGACTTATTAAAATACTCTTACAGTTACACCACTACGGACATGAATGGTTCTAGGGCCTTAATACGCGATTTTGAAGAACAGTTTGTTTGTTATTCTAAATGTAGGGAATGGAGAGCGTTGTCCAAAATATCAAGTGGACAGTGTTACCAGCAGGGTTTCAAAGTGTAAGTAAAATTTGGTGCAATTAGATGAACGGTGTAGATTTGTGATAAAGGGCCTAAATGCAGAAAATGGAGTGGTCTGTTCGAAATTTAAAGTGGACAGTGTCACCATCAGGGTTCCAAAGGGTAAGTGTACAAAATGTGGTTCAGATCGGTCTGTCCGAAATTGAATGTAAACAGTGTTACTCGCAGGGTCCCAAGGGGTAAGTATACAAATTTTGGTTCAGATCGGTGAAAAGGCCAAAGGGCCTAAATGCAGGGAATGGACTGGTCTGTCATAAATTGCATGTAGACAGTGTTTCTCGCAGGGTTGCAAAGGGTAAGTATAAAAATTTTGGTTCAGGTTACTGAAACGGTGTAGATTTGTGCCAAAGGACCTAAATGCAGGGAATGAAATAGTCTGTCCGAAATTTAACATAGCCTAAAATATTCCTCTTGAATCTGGCTATCATATACAAACGAGAATTTTTCGAATCCGACTGGTAGTTCCAGAGATTAGCGCGTTTAAACACACAAACACACAAACTCTTCAGCTTTATTATATTAGTATAGATGTTAAATTTAGTGTTAGGTACAATTTTCTCGGAAACGGTTCATACTAAAGGCTTCATTTTTTAGCTTCTTGCATGTTTTAACATAGGGGTTTATTCATTAGAGATATTCGTCCAAAAGTATTTTTTTTTATTAAGTGAAACATTTTTTTGGAAAATATCGCTCACTTATTAGCCCCTTGTTTCTGTACTAAACACTTCTCTCCAAAACCGTTGTGTTGAAGTATGTATATTATGTGTTGATGTAACATCTGAAAGTTACAAGATTGTATACTGAATAGTTCATGCGAAAATGTTCCTTTTGTTCAGAAAAAAGTGAACTTGCAGAAACAAGCCTTCAAAGTTTTTCAATGTAATCCTGACCCATATGATGGATCAACTGGGTTGTCTTGCATCTCATCCTCTAGTCTTCTTCTCACAGCTCTCTTAGTTTGTCTTGAGAGTATTTTACGGTCCTTTTCTGCACTTAAACCCTCACTGTTCCGTTCACAATCGATTTTCAAATAAAATGGGTGGGATGGAATTCTTATGGAAAATCTGCTGATTTAAGGATTTTTTTGGAATTTTGGTAAATTTAGGGGTCGAGGGAGATGGGAGATAGGGATACGGGTGGGAGTATAACGGTAAGGTGAGAGGCCATCTTGAAAGCCCTTGAGAACGTTTACCATAAACAAACATTCAAATTAAAAATTTGTAATTAGGACCTTTGGCAAACTCTAAAAACCTAACATGTCCTGGAGATAGGGACGTGACCCCTATAATTTGAGCCCTCGTGCGACACTCTACGATTATTAGTTAGAGAGATAAATAATCAATAATTTTGAGCGGCCATCCTGAATCGACCAATTAAAGATACCTCCCCCAATCGCTCAGGGCACCCCCTCACCTGTCGTGATAGCTATCTACCTAAAAATGTTCCATGGTAAAGAGGGCGTTACACGCTTTAATTTGTATCCTTGCGCGACTTTCTACAATATTTATAATTATTGGTTCGCGACATATGTTTAGCCTACTTTTCACATTTTGCAAAACTGAGGAAAAAGTAGACTTATGAGATAGATCCGGGCAAATGTGTGCCTGTCTTGTCTATCCGTCTATCTGTGTGTGTGTGCTGTGCCCCTATCAACTCCGAAACGGCTGCAGCAATCGAAACCAAATTTGGTATGAGTCAAGATCTATACCTAAATATCTCAAGCCCATATTTCAAAATGATGGCAGTGCTACCAACTGTTCAAAAACGGCAATTGAAATTTGAGCTCCATGTTGGATATCTTGGAGGGAATGCATGGGAGCTATTCCAAAATTGGCACACGTATAGATAATAATAATTCAGTTTAATTTCCTGGAGGCCATACATGGCAGTGTTGCCAAAATGATTCTAAGCCTGCTGTTAGGTCCAACGTTTAAATGCATATAACTTCTACATATCAATTGGATTTCAACCACATTTCGTATGCACTGTGTGTACATAAACAGATATGACTGAGCGTATTCTTAAGAACCATCTGTTAATAAATGTTCTCTGTATTATTTATATTCAAATACCAATATATCAGAAAGAATGCAAGCCGACTGCTTTAAACTATGCACACGTATAGTACCTGACATTCTAGATTAAATTGGAGTAACTAATATACATCAGTGCTACCAACATGATTCTACGCCTGCTGGTAAGACCCATTTTTAAATACATGTAACTTCTATACTATAAATTGGATTTCAACCAAATTTTGTATGAGCTATGTGTACCATAACAGATATGTCTATGCATATTCTTAAGAGCAACCAGGGCTGCCAACTGTTCATAAATCTGTCTCTATTTTTTTTTACCCTAATATCAATATATCAGAAAGTATGCAAGCTCTAAGCTTTGCACACGTATAGTACCTGCCATTCTAGATTAATTTGGAGTAACTAATATATTTCAGTGCTGCCAACATGATTCTAAGCCTGCTGATAAGTCCAATTTTAAAATACATGTAACATCTATACTAACAAAAGTATTTCATCCAAAATTAGCACAACACGAGATCATAACATTTCAGATTATTTCTGACCAACACATGAATGACATTTTTGCCAACATGATTTTACGCGCGCTGATAGATCCAATGTCTAACTGCATGTAACATCCATGGTATCCATTGGACTTCAACCTAATTTTGTATTCTGTGCCTTAACAGATGGAACTAAGAATATACATTTAGTCACCAGGGCTGCCAACTTTAGTGCTCTAGTAGGCTACATGATACCAGGTATATTTCGAACTAATTAGATATTTCGATATTACCAATTTAATTTCGTCGTTATTCTAGATAGGTCCATATAGATTATTCATTGGCATGAATCTTAAATTTTTAGAAAAGTAGGATCATTAATTCGTCACGGAACTTCTTGTTTATAATGTAGTTAGTCCGTTTGGCAAAATCAGAAAAGAGAAAATACTGAAATTTATCTTCAGACTTAGACAGTTTTTTTTAGCTGTCGAACAAGTCGGGGTATCACCATTGGGCAGGAATATGAGGAGGGAGCCATGGGAACGTGTATTGTAGTTGTCATCAACGAAATCTCCCGGCAGATAAAGTTTCCACGCCCATGCAGTGTTGTTTTGGAAACGCAATTTAAAACACTTATATTTTAAGATATGACCATGAATGATAGCTGAAATTAAAGAAAAAATTCTCTAGATTTTTTTTTATAAAAAGTAAAACACAATATTCTTCCAAATTTCACTCTACCAGGTCCCTTTAAGTTGAGTTCCAGTCTGTAGATTCCAACCTCAATGACTTGTAAATATGACGCGCTATTACAGACGGAATGTTTCTAAGAGGGAGACATTTTTAGCCTACTTTTCACATTTTGCAAAAATGAGGAAAAAATAGACTTATGAGATCGGGCAAATGTGTGTCTGTCTGTCTGTCTGTCTATCCTTCTGTCTGTCTGTCCTTCTGTCTGTCTGTCTGGCTGTGTATGTGTCCCCCCCCCCTATCAACTCCTAAACGGCTGCAGCAATCGAAACAAAATTTGGTAGGAGTAAAGATTTATACCTGAATATCTCACGGCCATATTTGAAAATGATGTCAGTGCTACCAACTGCTAAAAAATCGCAATTGAAATTTGATCTCAATGTTCGATATCTTGGAAGGTATGATTGGGAGCTATTTTGAAATTGGCACACGTATAGATAATAATATTTCAGTTTAATTTCCAGGAGGCAGTGTTGCCAAAATGATTATAAGCCTGCTGATCAAGTCCAAATTTTAATGCATATAACTTCTACACTATCAATCGGATTTCAACCAAACTTCGTATGTGCTATGTGTACATAAGTGGATATGACTGAGCGTATTCCTAAGAGCCACCAGGGCTGCCAACTGTTAATAAATGCTCTCAATTTTTTTAATCCAAATACCCATATATAAGAAAGTATGCAAGCCGACAGCTTTAAACTATGCACACGTATAGTACCTGACATTCTATATTAATTTGGAGTAACTTATATACTTCAGTGCTGCCAACATGATTCTATGCCTGCTGAGAAGTCCAACTTTAAATACATGTAATTTCTATACTATCATTTGGATTTCAACCAAATTTTGTGTGTGCTATGTGTACCATAATAGATATGACTAAGTCGAGTCTTAAGAGTAACCAGGGCTGCCAACTGTTAATAAATACTGTCTATATATTTGTTATCCTAATATCAATATATCAGAAAGTATGCAAGCCAATAGCTCTAAATTTTGCACACGTATAGTACCTGCCATTATAGATTAATTTGGAGTAACTAATATATGTCAGTGCTGCCAACATGATTCTAAGCCTGCTGATAAGTCCAATTTTAAAATGCATGTAACTTCTATACTAACTAATGGATGCCATTCAAAATTGACACAACAATAGATCATATTATTTCAGATTATTTCTGACCAATTCATGTGTGTCATTGTTGCCAACATGATTTTACGTGCGCTGTTCGATCCAATGTTTAACTGCATGTAACGTCCATGCTATCCATTGGACTTCAACCAAATTTTGTATTCTGTACCTTAAGAGGTGGAATTAAGAATATATTCAATCACGAGGGCTGCCAACTGTAGTTCTCTATTATTACCAACTTAATTTCGTCATTATTCTAGATAGATCCAGATAGATTAATCATTGGCATGGATCTTTAATTTTAAGAAAAGTAGGCTCTTTTGTACGTCACGGAACTTCTTATTGCATATTGATATTATAATTTTGGCTGATTACAGCGGAAACACAGCGCCGTTTAAGTGTTATGGGGACTAAGATGCTAAGGTGGACAGCAGGCCTTACTAAGTTAGATCGTGTTTCCAATGACAGCGTCAGGAAACGGTTTGGTGCTGCAACAATACGAGACAAAATGCGCGAGGCCTCGTCTGCGCTGGTTTGGACATGTTTTACGGGCAGGAGGTGAAACGATTGCCAAGGCGGGATACACGCTTGAAGCCGTCGGCAGAAAACCAGAAGGACGACCTTTGCAACGTTGGTGTGACACGCTACATAAAGACCTAAAGAGCGTGAATCCCTATCCCGTGCGACCGCAGACAGAGCAAAATGGAGACAACCAACTGATCCATGTAGCGGAGCCCGCAGCCACGCGGGACAAACGCTGAAGGAGAATAATAATAATAATAATAATAATAAGAAGAAGAAGATATATTATAAATTTATGTTTTATTTTATCCGGTCATAAAGATCATTCATCAACTTCTAAACCCCTCAAAAAGGCAAGTTATTTTGAATATCTTGTATTTCTTTTTCTTTTCTTCTTTCTTCGAATGAGCCATGTACGGACAACGTAGGTTAACCAAAATGGTTTTCAGCTTGATGAGTTGGGATTGGTTTCGCGTTCTTAAGAGTCTTCTTCCTACCCCATTTCTCGTTCATTTTCTGACTTTGTAGTTGTTTAATCTTGTAATTTATCCTATTGTTAGACGTTTTTATTTTTTTCCCTAACTTCAACATAGTTGAGGTGTCATTGAAAACTGAAGTTAAATATGTATGTGTTAAGTGTTGCTTTAAATTAAAGCATAATATACACTGATAAGACTGCAAGAAAAAATAGGAAGGATTTACCTTGAATCACCCACGAGTTATAATCTTTTGAAAATCCATTATAACTTCAGTTTAGGCTGCGGAATTGTCAGACTAACTGCCAGGCCGGAGAGAGTAGATCAGTAGTTGTAGAGGAGAAACGTGTGTCGAGGTTAAAAGTTTTGAAATTTATTCTGATCCTTTTCCGCACGTAGCCATTCACGAGATTTTTTACACTTTTCAATATTATACGAAACACATAAATTCGTAACGAAACAAACAATACTTAACTAAGAGCTTGCGTTCTTATAAAAACGTACAGATCCGCTACTGACTTAGTTTGTTTTTCCTTTCTTTCTTTCTTTCTTTCTTTCTTTCTTTCATTTCTTTCTTTCTTTCTTTCTTTCCTTTCTTTCTTTCTTTCTTTCTTTCTTCCCTTCCTTTCTTTCTTTCTTTCTTTCTTCCCTTCCTTCCTTTCTTTCGTTCTTCCTTTCTTTCCTTCCTTTCTTCCTTCCTTTCTTTCTTTCTTTCTTTCTTTCTTTCTTTCTTTCCTTCCTTTCGTTCTTTCTTTCTTTCTTTCTTTCTTTCTTTCCTTCCTTCCTTTCTTTCTTTCTTTCTTTCTTTCTTTCTTTCGTTCTTTCTTTCCTTCCTTTCGTTCTTTCTTTCTTTCTTTCTTTCTTTGTTTCTTTGTTTCTTTCTTTCTTTCTTTCTTCCCTTCCTTCCTTTCTTTCGTTCTTTCCTTCTTTCTTTCTTTCTTTCTTTCTTTCGTTCTTTCCTTCTTTCTTTCATCCCTTTCTTTCTTTCTTTCTTTCTTCCCTTTCTTTCTTTCTTTCTTTCTTTCTTTCTTTCTTCCCTTCCTTCCTTTCTTTCGTTCTTTCTTTCTTTCTTTCTTTCGTTCTTTCTTTCTTTCTTTCTTTCTTTCTTTCTTTCTTTCTTCCCTTCCTTTCTTTCTTTCTTTCTTTCTTTCTTTGTTGAGGGTGGGGGTTGTCTGGAATTCAATTACTATGTCTTTGACCTAAATTAGTGATCCATAGCTCACTTCCGTCTGGTGGGGGAACCTGGGGTAATTATAACATGTAATTACTTAGGTAGGGAAATAAGAAAAACATTTGATAGGAATTATGTCTGAAGGTTGTTCTGAATCGGTGTGTTACAGTAAGTTCACTGATCAGTATTCAATGTTACACACTGTATAGTTATTCATTTGACATTTATTTTACGGTACGTTAATCGAGACCAAAAATGTATTAATTATACTTCTGTATTCACGTACTGTACATTGCGGAGCTTGTCTCAGTTTGTTCAACATTAATTTTACAACGTTTATATGTAGTGCCCGTTTTAGGTAAGACTGGCTGAATTTACTTCGTACTGTTCTAACTATCCAATGTACTAATTATACTGGGTTCCCTTCTTCTTTCTTCCGAATTTGGCCGCCTGTGGACCGATTGGAACCTAAGGCTTTCTGGTTAATCTCCTCTTCTCTTCCCAAAACCTCTTCATTCGTTCACTTCTGATCTTTACTGGGTTCCCTTATTGTATTTCAAATATTAATAAAGCTTCAGCCCAGAAATACAGTGTGTCCGTAAAGTCTCTCCGCAGCGCGTGTCTCGCCTTGTGGGACGTGTTGTGTTGGCAGTACATTCATGTTATGTTGTTACAAGGAAAACAATTACAGTGGAACTTGGATAATTCGAACCTCAAGGGACCAGTAATAAAAATCGAATTATTCAAAAATTCGAATTAAGAAAGTTCTTTGAAAAGAGTAGAGAAAATATATTGTATTACGTTTACATAATGATTTACGTTCAACAAAGCAGATTAACAGACAACGACACTGTATAATGACTAATAATAATAATATCGAATGGCCTAGGGTGCCAGGTGCAAGCTTTGTTATTTGACACCCAGAGGGTTGCTTGCATGTCGAATTTCGTTGTTCCTTGACTATGAAAGTCAAGGAGGTTAGATGTTAGATATCTAAGCTCCTTGAACACTATAGCGCTTTCTAGTAGAGAAATGAGGAACTTTGTGTTGGCGGAAACTCCCTAGATTAATTTTGCCATTATGAACTCGGCCTACTGAATTCAAATGGGTTCTTTGACATGCCAACATCGTATGACATGCGTATCGTATTTTTGCCGACTTTCAAAAAATCACTTACCACGGCCAGGAGCGAACCTGCAATCTTGGGGTTAGTAGACCGACACGCTATCCACTCACCCACCGTGGCAAGCTGTATAATGACTGTATCGTGATTAACCTCAAATGTTTCAAAAAATAAAATAAAACCAAAATGTACTATTCACCTATTAAATGACAGTTGTAATCCAGTCTTAGAGAATTCTGCAGTTTTTCAAAAAAGTTTGAGATTTTTACCTGTTTCCTACAATTAAGTCTCTCGGCCATCACAAAAGATTCAACGAACGGAAAACAGAATCACTAATGTCATTTCCACTTTCAAAAAAACGCCCAATTTCTGTGATGTGGTTTGTCGTTTTTCGGGAATTCCTGACCCAACTGTTTGGCTGTCGATCGTTTTTTACACGTAAAAACTTCGAATTATCCAAAATATAATTCGAATTAACCACGATTTTTTAGCATTGATTGTATATAAAATTCTAGGGACCTAAAGAAAAATTCGAATTAAAGAAGATTTCGAATTATAGAAGTTCGAATTAGCCACGTTCCACTGTATATTAATTTAAGTAATGCAATTATTATGCTGCGTAAAGTTTCCACCAGCACGGAAAGCCTCTTCCACTAAAAACACACGCTCGTCAGTAGTGAGCATTCCCACTAGACTTGGCTTACACAACTTACAGCGTCATCACTGTCCGCACAGGCACTCACTGTCGGCAATAATAAATCGGTAATTCCCACCCTATCACTCCAGTTGAAGATCAACACGGAACAAGTGCTTATGCCAACCACTGCGGTGAGACTTTGCGTAGGCTATACAGTGACATGAATGTGCTGCCAACCTAACTCGTCCGGCAGGTGAGACCCGCGTAGCCCGCCACTGCGGAGAGACTTTGCGGACGCTCTGTAGTATTATTTGATTATATTTCGATATATTTTAGGAGTTATGAAGGCCCAATATATTTGGAAGCCAAGTATCCCGACAATATTTTAACGTAAATAGTTTAAACGAAATTCATTTATTGTTCATTTTGTCTACGGATATATTGGCGGATTATAGCCTACATTAATTAATGTTCTTGAACTTGATGTGAGAGAGTGTACTTGCACGAATTATTGGTGTTCCCAAGAACTGAATTTTCACGTTCCATTGACGACTAAGAAGCCTCCTGGGTCATAAATAATGATGCTTTTCTGTGATTATTATGTCCAGGGAAGCAAATTTAAAACATCGCCATTTGGAGACAAGCACTTGTCTCCTTATATTTGTATGTAAAGTTCAATTTATTTTATTGTTTTCTGACCAATTTTCTAGGAAATTTGTGCTTTTCGCATGTTTCATACTGTTTGATAAAGACTTCTGGTAAAGTTTTTTTTCTGTGTTTGACTGTCTGTTCGTTTGTTTGTTTGTCTGTCTGTCTGTTGGCACGCTTAGAAATTGAGAGTGGTTGGGTTGATCAGAGCATAATTTGGTAAGTTTTCTGTATCAATCATAAGCATGGCTCCAAAACAGTCTTATTTTTTCTCATTAAACAAGAGTTGTAAGGGGGAACCACCTTCAAAAATGATTTCATTTTTGTTTTCATACGAAGACCAAATAACGCTGATTTTTAAGCTGCATGATGCGAGAAACGAAACTCGTTGTCCAAGTAATTCTCAAAGCCAGTTTTAAAATCCATAGAATGCACTGTTTCGGAGATAGGCTTTTTTTGTACAAGGCCACCTCATTTTGAACTAGCACACAGTTGTAACTGTGTCACGCGTTGCTAGGTCACTGACAGATGTTCGTTCTATGGAGTGCTACGACATCGAGGGACCTTGCATTACTGTGCGCTGTTATCAAACTCAGGGTTTGACTGGTGTTCGAACACTTCAGTCAACATAAAGTGGTCACGTTTAATGAGTGTCAACTTTCAAAGACTCTCTCCTCAGCACTCTATATGCCAGTCGTACTTCACTTGGAGAGATAATAGCAGTTATAGATTACGTCATCGAGTACGGATCGGTTGTATTAAGCGCTCGAGCTTGTTCAATGGTGATTGGCTCAGCGTACGAGCTCTTTGCCGGCCCGGTTGGTGTGCGCTCAAGTTGGACTGCTTCACGAATGTGTCAAGTGAAGCCATTTTTTTAGTGTCGCCTGTAAAAACTAACAATTTATACTTTTCAGTCGGTCAACACGCTTGTTGTCCAATTAGATTAGTTGGGGTAACTATATATAACACACTATTCCTGAAGAAAATTCATGTGTTAATATAATTCACTGATAAAGGGGGGAATTTAGGATTACGCGTTTCGACCATCACGCGTACATCATTAGGTCCTGATAACTAGGGTTGGCGACCACGGGATCCCAGCTGAGTCCCGCATTGCTTTCACTTACTTGTGCCGGGCACCTCTCCGTCTTCTTTCCTATCGACCTCTCTTGGTCAACTCTTGTTATCTTCGGACACCGACGGTATTAGGGTACCCGAGGCCTAGGGAGTCTTTCACTTTCCCGCCTTAATTGTCCCTTGTCTCATCTTTCCTGATACCCTCATTCTTCGAGGGGTCAGTCTTCATTTTCTTTTCATGGTATCTCCTGCCTTCTCCAGAAGACCCTCAAGGAGGCAGGGTGTATGTAGCTCCACCACTTCTGGTGCACCCTGGATAGTGCTACACCCTCAAGGGCTCAAGGCCGGTGAGTGTGGGAGTTGGTGGCCTCGACGGATTCCTGAGCTGGATCTGTTTTGTCCCCTTTTTCCACTGACCTTGGGGCCGAACCCTCTCCTCTTTCCCTTTCCTATCTGCCGTTCATGGCTTTCCTTCCTTCCAAGTCCCTCAATCCTCATTCTTCGAGGGTTGAGGGCATTTCTTTTCTTCCTGTCCTTTATTTGCCTTATCCATTATTTGTTTACCTTTTCTTCTTCTAGCCTGTAAGTTTCTAGTTAGTATTTGTTATAGTTTTCATTCTCATCTCAAATTTCACTATCACCCAAACCTAGATGTTTGGCCCCTCAAAACAACAATTATTATGATCATAATCTTCCAGATAACTAGAGTTGGAGTAAAATTTTCTATGAACTAGCTGACCCACCCTGGCTTCGGACGGGTGGCCTTTTATATTAAATATCTCCGTACATATTACGTTACGTGACTATCCATCTGAGGCCAACACAACTAATTTTTCTTTGGAACTAACACGCGACAGCGCCACGAAGAGTTGACCATAAGAAAATCAACCTGTAGTTTTTAGAGTTTAGCCAAGTGCTGTATTAATGGTCATACTGAAACATAATTTTACTGGACATTGGAGCCTTTTAAAGTGAATTGATAAGTCGGTGAGTAGATTTTCTGTTATGATCTGGTCAAGATATTTGAATAGCTATTAGATCGTAAGCTTTCGCGGCCGGTATCTAGTTTGTCATCTTGGTATACAGGATTGAGCCGCGTCGCATATCTGTTATTATTTCCCGACGTTTCGGCTGACATTGCAGCAGCCTTAATCATGGGTAGGTACGAGTTGGTGTCCGTACTCAAACTAACGGTTATTGCCAGGCAGATGTGCTTGCTTGCCCTGCATTGTCGTCACGCTGCTCGCTGATTGGTCCGCGCCCCTGGCAGTCGCGCGCTAGGAGAACTTTCCAAATGTTGCTAAGTTTGAAACCTTCATCGCGATTGAAATTATTGGGATGCTTCACGACCTCTATTGCCTCTCTAATTAACCTGTTTTGATATCCGGGATTTTAGCAACAGTTTCGGCCTTAACAAATTCGATGGCGTTTCCATTAGGATTTCAGAGCACATTCGAGACACGAAATAGATAAACTACAGATCTGCAATAGCTGAACATGCTGACGTCACGAGACACGCCATCGAATTTGATAAGGTCGAAACTGTCGCTAAAATTCCCGGATATCAAAACAGGTTAATTAGAGAGGCAATAGGGGTCATGAAGCATCCCAATAATTTCAATCTCGAAGATGGTTTCAAACTTAGCAACATTTGGAAAGTTCTTCTAGCACGCGACTGCCACGGGCGTGGACCAATCAGCGAGCAGCGTGACGTCAACGCAGGGCAAGCAAGCACATCTGACTGGCAATTACCGTTAGTTTGAGTACGGACACCAACTCGTACTTGCCCATGATTAAGGCTGCTGCAATGTCAGCCGAAACGTCGGGAAATAATAACAGATATGCGACGCGGCTCAATCCTGTAAGCTAAGATGATAAATATTTGAATAGCACCATTTATTGAGTTGGCTCACCATCAATCCTCACATTCACAAACCGAAACGCTAAATATTGATGCCATTGGAATCAGGATGATGCAAATGGCATAATTGTTGGCACTTTCAAAACCCATTGTGTTAAATGAACACCGTTGTTAACCTGCCTATTGTCATGATCCGCTTAACGGACAGCCGAAGGACTGGCACATCCCCTCTCCCCGGGGCAGATGTACGTTTGTAAATACTGTGTGCAGTATGGGCTCAGAATATGTGATGCACACTCTATCACGCTTACACGTTTTGTGAAACAATATGTGTGTTACTTTTCACTCTCACGTAGCACATTGAGTAGAGAAGTGAACGCGGTTCAGGGACAGTGGTACCTCGTACTGTTGCAGGTTGTCTTACTGGAGTTCTGTCAATCACGGCGCTCGGTTGGCGACGCCAGGAGGCTCCTACAACTGCTCGGCAGCGACAGTACAACCCAGCTAACAAGGACTGCCCGGAGTGCGTGAGAAGGTAACCAGCGCACAGTGGGTCAAAATCGAAATCTAGGGGGACAAAATTATTTTTACGTTTTAATCGTGAATTTAGAGTGAAAGCATCGTATATAATTTGTTTACTTCGTAATAAACATCAGTTAAGACATTTTTAAGCTACGTCTACACATGCAAGGAATTGTCTATGACTAGGAGTTGGATAGAGCATTCAGTTATCTCTTCAGAACAATTTTCTACCCCTAATTTACTTTTAACAAAGTCACAAAGTTCCACTTTTGACATAATCGTCGAACCCGGTGCTTCAAACAGTTGTAAACGTGTGAGAATTGGTTGCGCGGCATCTTCTAAAATGTAAAATAACTAATTAAGTTGCAAAAAGATGCAAAACATCTTATAACAGGCGTAAACTACAAGACTTTATCTACATTTTAACTATAAGTAGAAAGTGACGCAGAGTGACGCAACATACTAAACATCTAAGTGAAAATATAATTTTAAAATAATAGTTAAATATTATATAATACAAATATAGCTAAAATTACGTAACAATTACGCCCATTAATAACTGAAACACGTTACAAGGATCATACCTTCAGCTGCATGTTCCATCTTAAAGCATCACACTAACCACAAAGACAACAAAACCACAGCCACTTACATTCACCCTCCAATTCATACTGCTCGAACAGTGCTGACAGATTTACACTAAGATGCGTTTATATCCCAGAATAGTGAGCGGCAATTATATGAGAATGCTGTAGAAGTAATAAATTTTGAATTTTTAATTATGAAAATACAGTAAATACTTTTGTCCTCCTAGATTTCGATTCTGACCCTCTGTGCAGCGGCCGTCAATCTCGACTTTTTGTGCTTCATTCCCTTTCAGTAAAGCAGTGTTGCCAAAGTTATAACCTTAAAGCCAACAACTTCTGAGTAAAATGTCACTAGGAAATTTGTAAATGAAAAATCGCACATTAAATTTCCTAAATGAATGGGCATACTTGCTTGCAAAGACAACTTCTTTAAACCCAATACAAAGTACACCCTCATGTAGTCTTTTGTCGTGGCAACTGAAGTGGAGAATGCGTTCACCAGTATATCGTAATTTGGGTGGAAATATTTGACCATTATTCTGAAGTTGGATGAAACTCTTTTTAACATTTAGTACCTCCACAAAATCCACGCACAATACTGGTATGACATTTGGAATTTTGATTATTCGTAATTCGTAAGTTTTTATCTTGGCATGGGATATATATAAATTTATTTATAAACCTAAATGGGGTGAATTTTGAGAGGTGTGAAAGTTTCAAGTATTTGAGAGTACTGGTTACTGAAGATAATATCAAAAGAAAAGAAATAAAAGCAAGAATTTCAGCCGGTAATAGAGCTTATTGGGCACTGATAAAAATCCTCAAAGCATGCATCCTCAGTAGAAGATCAAAGGTTACAGTGTACCGAACAGTTATAAGAGCAGTGGTAATGTACGGCTCGGAAACATGGACTATGACTGTGGCAGAAGAGGAGCTTTTGAGAAGAAGGGAAAGGAAAATACTGAGAAAGATTTATGGAGTAGTGAATGAGGCAGGAAGATGGAGAATACGAGAAAACAAAGAATTGGAGGAACTATATAGTCATCCTGATATAGTTTCGGAAATAAATAGTAATAGGATAAGATGGCTGGGACATGTGGAGAGAATGGTAGGTGATAGAGTGGTAAGAAAGACCTATAGAGGAAATCCAGGTGGAAGAAGTTGCAAAGGAAGACCTAGGAAACGATGGTTGGATGACGTGGAGTATGACTTACGCAAGATGGGAGTAAAAGATGGAGGAAACCTACAGAAGATCGTCATGATTGGGCAACGATTGTTGGAGAGGCCAAGGTCCTACATGTACTGTAGCTCCGAGGAGTAGTAGTAGTGTGGAAATAGAGGAAAGGAGGTTTCAAACATTAAACAACTCCTCTGCTTGTGCTGTTGACTAAGCTGTATTCCACTAATTTACTGTAATGTTCCACCAATGATTGTCGATATTACTGAATTGTGAAGGTATATAACCAATCTGTTTGGCGAACTATGTATTGTATATCCCATCTAAACAACAAACAAAGTAAAAGGAATAGAGTGTTCAGAAGAAGTTTTGCTTATCACAATGTCACATGGTTTAAGCTGCGGAAACTCCAAATTGTTTATCGTATGCACTGTATACCAGTTGTGCCCTTAACACACGGGCTGGTTCGATATGTGGCCGTTAGGAGGCACATTGCGTGTCGGGCAGTTATACAAAATCACTTGAACGGTAAGTGGTATATAGTCAACACGTGTAGCACTGTAGTAAACATATTAGTGGTACCTATTTTTACAACTGACCGCATTAGAATTGTCATATTGTTGCAAAAGTGAATTCTAAAAGTGCATGTCGCTGCAATTTGGAGTGAGTCACAGCGTACAAATGACTTCATTTTGTAATGAGGGAATTAAAAGGCAGTAGCAGATATTTGACCCTGGTGAGGCCAATCTTGGAATACGGCTCAGTGGATGGGGCCAATATCACGTAAGGCTCATCAATGACCTGGAGATGGTACAAAGGAAGGCTGCTAGGTTTGTGCTCAACGATTTTAATCCTAGAAGTAGTGTTACTCGAATGATAGAAAAACTAGGGTGGGAATCTCTGGAAGATACAAGGACGAAATCCAGACTATACGCTATGTTTAACACTTCCACTAATCGGCCAGCATGGGGAGAACTAAGCACACGGCTAGGGAATCCCACCTACCTGAGCAGGACAGATCAACCACATTAAGTTAAGGGCTGACCACAGCGTACAAATTATGGGAAATATTCTTTTCATTAATAGTGGTATGGATAACTGGGACTCATTACCTGCCACAGTCTTAGAGCCTTTCTCCACAGATATTGATGTGTTTAAGAGAAGATTGAAATATTGGTTATATACTCCGATGTAATTAATATAGTAAAACCATCATTACATCCGACTTGTCGTTTCAATGCTAGGCTAAAGTTTCGTTCGCTAAATCCCGACATCGCGAACGAAACTCGATTTGTCGTGATATATCGATTTGAATGGCTGCCTGTGATTGGCTAGTTAAAGTGATTCTCCTTCTGACTGCCAAATAACTCCAGGGTAACACCGAAACGTCAAGTCTGAAGTAATGATGGCTTTACTATATAGTTTCCAAATCACGACTTGTGTACACTAAGTGTGTTTGATAATATTGTTGGTAATTTTCTGTAATTGTACAATTTGCCGCCGGAGAATTACCCACTTGTGCAAATAAAGTAAATGAATGAAAATGAATTAATGTGTTATATCTCCAGGTTGATGTCTCCGGGAGACATAAACGGGCGCTAATCGACTCAGGACGAGACACCCACGCAAAACAACCCGCAAGTAGGATCAACGTGTGGTGCTTTCTGTCCATTGGCGGCCTTGTGGCACTGCACCACGTTACGACATTTTGAACCATCCTGTATACTGAACCAATGTACCATTGGTTCAAGGGTTCGAATCCATGTATTTTGGTGAAAGGAAGGAAGGAAATATACAGTCTTCAGAGGAACATAGAAAGATTTTATACAAGAGAGCAAGCATAACGTTGTGTAAGAGACTGGTGCCAGGTGGCCAGGAAATGAGATCACGCATGACGCACCGCTCGGAGCCTATCATAGCTATAATTAGAACTAGTGGAATTTTCCGTCGGAGAGACGAAGAGCTTGTTTCGGAAATTAACCTTACGATTGCAGTAAAATGGCAACCGCGCAGCTGTGCCAGAAGAAGAATAATTAGATTTAACCCATTTGCAAGAATAATATTAACTAAAGAAATACATCATTGTGAATCATTTCGGATTAGAGATTTTTGTGTGGAGAAAGATGTTATTATAAATGCCCAGGAAAGAAGTGCAGACGTGGCCATACGTCATTGGGGGTTCCCCGAGACCCGAGGAGGGGGGAATTAAAAATCAACTGTAACACCCACACAGCTCAGGACCAAATTTTATTTAATATCTCAGAACTGCACGATCGATTTTCATGTGCAGAGAGGTCATTTTACGTTTAGAAAACAAGCTTTCCAGAGATATAATTTTTATATGTGTGCGACTATTATTTCAGAAGTTGGTTCTGGAAAAGGCGTGATTTTATCTTTTTGTAGCCAAAGAGTATAAAGGTCCTGGCAGAACCAAGCCAATCATGCAGTCTACAAGCATTCCTTGAGGGGAGACGCTGTATCACATCGTATAGACAGTATCCGACAGCCCGAGGGCGTCGCTGTATCGACAACCAACGTGCACCCGTAAGGAGTGGCCGATAAGTATCATTATAGTATCGCCGTGTGGAGAATTAGGAAAATCCTAATACAGGATCTAGTTCCGCCAGTATCAATCTTACAGTGAAAAGTTCAGTAATTACAGTCAAAGCAGGCTGCGAACTTAGAGCACAGGCGATAGGTCTTCAAAATACAGTTCAATTAGACGACCGAAAGTATCGTAACGTTTTGAAGTACCATTACAGCGAGATAAACATTCTATCAACTTTAAAGAACCCGATCAGGGTCGGACAGAATAAGGTTCGCATAGTATTCTGAAAAGATAGGAATTCGAGAACAGAATAATCAGAAAGGAGAAGTAAATTCTAGACATTGTTTCAAGAAAACAAACGAACTATAAAAAGCACTAAGTACGAGGAGTATTAGATGCTAGAAATAATAGGTCACCGATAGAGAATCTGGGGGACCGTGAACAAGACAGACTTTCGCTAGACCAACCAATAGGGTCTTGAAAGAAGCAGTTTCGAGCTAATAATAATAATAGCTGATCGTCAGGAAAACCGGATTTGAAGGAGTACTATTCCAGAGAGGAGGTAGATTATTCGAGACTTTCACATTCTGGTCAGATAGGAAGCCGACAGTTACTAGTTTCACCCTTGGAGACGGGGAGTCAGGAAATCACGTGTGAAAGGCCTAATAAAAGCCTTAGTGATTAGAATCTGTGTAGTGTAAATATATAAAAATTGTGTTAAATAGTAATGTTTCAGTGATTTTATTGTGTATCATAGAAGAATACACAAGTGTATTTTAAAATGTTACCAGTGTTTAATGTATATGAGTTATATGTGTGTCAAGATATGTCAGTGTATGAAATGAATTTGTGCAAGATGGTGTAATCACAAATTGTGGGCGAAATGAAACATCGTTGGATAGTACGGTCATGGACCGATCTGAACATGTGAGTAACTATTTTCATTATGTTTTGTGTTGGGAAGTGTTTGTGTACAATCCACCTGAGTTTGAGAAATAGGGATGTTTTTGAATAACAAATAACAGAATAAGAGCGCGGTCTGAACAAATAAAAATTAAGAAATTATAAAATAATTATGTGAAATGAATAAATCCTTTAGAGGAAATGTATGAAATAAAATATCAGCGTATTTGATAAATGTTATAAAAGCAAGCGTAAAAATAATAATAATAAAAACTAGGTAAATGAAGATTTAGTTGAATTATATGAAAGTAATAGCTTTTGAGCTCTAGTAGAAGTATAAAGACATGGTATGAATACATGTTCTTAAAGTATAGCGATTATTGTCACGGGGGAGGATTAATATAAAAATTGAGATATAGATCAATTGTTGATGTTGAATTTATCAGTTCTTTGGAAGAAGCTTGGCCTTAAAGTAATGTATAGGGCCATGTAGCGCATTAAAGTAAATTGTCACGCTAGGAAGGCGTTGAATCTAAATGCACTTGGTAAATTAATTATGAGGGACAGTTGATTGCGGTAATTGAGCTATGATAAAGTCCTCCATATAGTGATGTGGATCACGAGGCGTTGTATAAAGGGTACGAATTTATTGTATTGATGAGCGAAGGTTAGACCGAGGTCGCCCTAAGCCGCGAATTAAAGTCCTCCAGTATGGGATGTAGTTCCCGAGGCAGTGGAAGAATCGAACCAAGGTTCGTTTGTGTGAAGCCCTAAATATTGTTGTTGTATTGAATTATTCTTACCCATCAATGATGACACTTCATAATTAATAAATGCCAAGGTTACGAAAGTGTTCTATGAACCTAAATAATGTTGTTAAAATAAATGAAAGAAACGCCAGGTCTGTTCAGAGAACTGAGAAGAAGAAATAGCTGTTTTAAAAGCATGAATGTAGCTGTCCCGTGTGGGCAAGGCTTGAGGCCTCCCCTCTAGGCAATAAATTACGCCGAGTGGTTACGGTCCGACCCCTCGTTATTGTAAGTGTGGTAGGTCGGAGAAGACCGTCTGTTGGAAGTAATAATACACCGTGTTTAGAATTTGTTAATGACCCGGGATTCGAACCGAGGGTCTTGTAGATGAAAGTACCGCTTGCCAGTTCAGATCGTAGCTTTCTTATGTGATAATGGTCTTTTAAGACAAATGAATAAAAATCCCTAATGTAATGTTGTATTGATGTAGGATTTCACGAGTTCAATGAGGACAATTAGATTTCGGGAGTGATCTTAATTTTTGACTTTGTTCAAGTAGTCTTCTGTAACTCTGGAGTACACAAGTATTTTCCCGATCACTGTAGTGAATTTGTTAAACTTGAGAGAGGTGGTAACGTGAGAACATTGTGGAATGCCCAAAAATTTAAGTAAAGGAGTAACATGTATTTTAATACGATTATATATTGTTTATAAGAAACTCATAAAATAGATATTGAGGTGTGTAAAAGAATGACACCGTTCATATTGGAAAGTATCGAGCCATTGGAGATCGTGATTGTACTGAACTTTAAAAGGGATACTTTATGGAAGTGAGAAGAATTATAAGTTTGTTGGTTTGAAGGAAACCATGTATTTTAATATAATATTTGTTTGATTTTCATGTATTCCTTGTTCACTCTGAACAAGTTAGAAGGATTGGTCAGTAGTTTATTTGTTTAATTTGTTTGTAGCGCCATATATTTGGTAAATTAAATGTTTTATAATAGGAGTTGATTTTGTTTTTATTTTTGGAAGTGTATCCTCTATTTAATCCAAAATGTGTAAGTCACAGAGTGGGAGAACATACCATAACCTCGAAAATCCCGATTTGAGCATTGCTGGCATACTGTGATTTGCATATTTCTTGTTAAAAGGGCACAATACGAAGGAAAGGAGTTAGGTTATGACTGCTAATGGGCGATGTGAGGTGATCAGACCCGGGACCCAGAACAAGTGCCTGCACAAAGTGCGAATAATGGGTTCTAATAGCACGCTCCGCCAACTTCTTGATTGCAGCCACTTTGCATACGATTACATCACAGTAATAACACTGAGGAAGTAAATGCTGCATTACGGCTGTCAATCATGTTACCGCTGCCGGCTTCTCATACTTCAGGTTAGTCACCTTAGACATCATCTGATTCCTTGAAGAATGCAAGAATTCCTGCAAGAATGGTGCATTCTGACTTCATCCTGATGAATCACTATTGATGACCATTCAGTTGATCACAACTAGCTCCTCAGGGGCAGTTAACTTCGCTGTTCTCCACCCTCTTAAAACAAGGTTGGTTGGTTCATCAGTTTAGGGGCTTCGACAACGCGGTCATGTTGTTGTTAATTGTGATGGCTTTATTAGGGTGTGTTATCTGTAATTCATATAAGGGCTGCAGTCAATCAACTTCAAGTAATTCCTACTTTTGCTATCAAATGCTACCGTCAACGACACCTAGCCGTGTACTTGGCTACTAGAAGCCATCACAACCGGCACCTGGTGATGAACTTTGGAACTTACAGAGCGTTAATCAAATCTACAAATGTTGTTCTTTGGGAAGAGAAAATTGTGTTTTATGCCATACATCAATAATACCACTGTGAAGGAATTTATTGTAGATCCACTTAATCACCGCCACTACAGAATACACGGCACTAGTCAAAAAATTCAAGTGCTGAGTAAACGAAGTTAAAGCACTAATTTTTCTTCTTCTTCTTCTTCTTCTTCTCCTTCTGCTTTTACGGCCTCATTGGACCATTTCAGTCAATCATTTCTTGGCCCTCTTTTTCAGTAAGTTATCTTTCCGAGTTGCCCAGTAGCTTTTCATTCGCTCTGATCTTCTCAGGCGTTCCTCATCTGTAAATAACCTTTTTTTTATTGTATTACGTTTGTCTATTTTTGCCTGAAATCTTATTTTTATATCTTTCAGTTTCTTTAAATTTTTGTTTTGTTTTGCAAGTCATCCAAAGTTATATCTAATTATTTCATATCTTCTCTAATTTCCTTAATCCATCCTACTTGTTGTTTCATATTCCAAAGTTTCACTACAATTTTTCTAGATAACCTGATTTCTGGTGTCCTCATGATGTGACCAAAAAAGATAACCGTTTCTTCCGAATAGTATCAGTGATGGGCTCCAGTTCTCTGTATACCACTTCATTTGGTACTATCCGCCACTGTCCATCTTTCTGATATTTTTTATTTATGCATGTTCTAGCTATTCTTCTTTCTACTTTTGAAATTTTGTCGATTCTGTTTTTCTGAGTAACTTTAAAAAGACTTTCGCTTCCATATGTCACCTGTGGTTGAACCACCGTCTTGTAATGTTTTAATTTTGTTGCGATTGATAGACACTTTCTTTTATGTAGACCATGTTAATTTTTGGGCTTTTATCATTTTATTAGTTCTTTCTTGCCATGCAGCTTTCTCATTCAAGTTGTAAGTTATAATTTCTCCTAAGTATTTAAATTGCTTCACTATTTTAACTTTCCTGTTATTTACTGTTATGTGATTGACTACAAGTGGATTTGCTACCATTATCTCTGTCTTTTCAAATTATATTGAAACATATTTGAAAAGTAATCTACTAAATATCAAACAATTTTGCCTTATTCACAATGTTTACCGGCATATTATAAACAAATGACAACCACAAACAGTGCAGCCAATGTGTGAGATATTATTTCAAAGAGAAGCTAGAAAGCAAAGTCACAGCCTTCTGGATCATATAGTTTCTGAGATCAGATTATAAATCGTAAAATATGTTTAAGCAAGAAAAATTGTAATAGCTTTCTAATATATACCCGAATGAATTTGTTTCAAAAACAACCCACTCAAATGTTCAGAAATACTCAAATATGTATATAGAAAGAGAAAAGAATTGTCATTATTTGTTGAAAAATTTGGCGTTTGACCTTTCCTTAAAGAATAAACATACACGCCCATACCTGTGGCAGGATTTAAACTGGCAGCCGAACTTCAGTTCAGTTTCAAGACTATCCCTTTATCGCTGAGCTACGTCAGCAGGCAAAAGAAAAAGGAAATAAGTATGGTGCGTCATTTGGAGTACAGTATTAGCCTTTTAAGGTACGACTGCCGCTGAACTTGGCTGCGCCAGCTATTGTTGATAACAGGAGGACGAGCAGGGGGACACAGTGATGACAGAGTACAGTCCCCACATAAGTCAAGCAACATAGCGGACGCTACTTGTGTTAGACAGAAGTTATATTGTGAATTGTGAACGGAAAAATCAATAATAATGGGTGAATTAAGAATGGTGCGTTTCAACAGCACAGCCAAGCTTAAGAAGTCAAAACAATAACGATTGTAATATTATAACTGTGCCTGTCATAAATCTTGTACAACAATACTGAATACATTTCCAAAGAAGCACTCGCATCTTGCTATTAGAAGCAACGTTTTAAATTCTCAAAATTCAAATCGTAATCATTTTTATCCGTTTTTCAAAATCTGGTTTCCTTGTGTGCTGATCTTCACCGTTTCCCAGATATCCCCAATGTTTACAGTATGATTTGGACTTGTCTTGTTTTAATTAGTCTTTCTATGAAATATTAAAATATTTTTTGAGTTTGCTCAAAACAAAAACGAAATAATAATACTTAATTAATTAATAATGTGCAAAGGAGTGAGATTTAGTTTATAGTTGATGGTTAAACACACACTTAACAAAAAAGAAAAGTCAAAACATTCCTATAAATTAGGGAAAAATGAGGAAAACGGTGAGGGTCAGCACAAAGTAAGCACCAAATTTTGATAATTCGATAAAAATAGTTTCAATTTGATTTCTGGCTATTTTAAACTTTGCTTCTAATATCAAGATGTGTGTGTTTCCTTGGAAATGTTTATAATTGTTGTAGAAGATTTATGACAGGCACAGTCACAATATTAAAATCGATACTGCTTTGGCTCCTCAAGCTGTATGTTCCCTCTTAATAGGAGCTCATGACACCACGGAGAGTATAACGATGGAAGGCTAATGGACGTGAGTTGTATCCTCCCCGCGCGACTGAACCTGTCAACTAAGCAAGCTGACAGCATGACACATGTAAACAAATAATAGTTCCTGAACTGAACTATGTATCTGGAGAGATCTATTGCTTTGAACTCCCTTATAAAATCTACCCCTTAGATTAAGAGAATAGAAACATTTGAAATGAAGTGTTACAGGAGAATGATGAAGATCAGATGGGTAGATACGAAGAGTAACAAATGAAGAGGAAGTAAGACAAGTCGACGAGGAGAGATATTTCTGGTGACTGCTAGTGATGACAAGAGATAGGTTGGTAGGACACATATTATGACAACCTGGAATAGCAAACTTAGTTATCGAAGAAAGGTTCGAGGATGAGAACTGTAGGGGTAATACTATAATGTTATTGGATTTACGTCCCATTTTACTGCTTCTGCTTTTAGAGACGTTGGGATGCCGCAAGTTTGCCCCGAAGAGGAGATTTAACCTGCTAGAAAATCTACTGACCCGGCCCCCTCGCATTTGTGTACCCTTGGGCACAGCAGGCGTGAACGTTACCGCTGAGCCACGCAGCCAGTTAACTGTAGGGGTAGAGAAATGTTAGAATATGTTAAACAGTTTGCCTCGGATGTAGGATGTGGTAGCTCTGTAGAGATGAAACGATTAACGCTGGACTGGGAGGCATAGAGAGTTACATCAAACTAGTCAAAAGACTGAAGTCTCAAACAACAATGAAAATACAAGAATGTATAGACCAGCAAGTCTTTAAAAATACGGGATTGTTTTATTAGGCTAATAGTTTGATAGCTATCGGACACGGTTTCTGTTCGAAACGTTATCTGCCCTATGAGGCCCAGGAGTTTATACATAGGAAGTGCGCGCTCTCCTGTATAGTTAACAGTGTAGTCGAGCGTCATAGATGTGATGTTGTTAAACAGTATACGTCACATAACTCTTGATGAAGGTCGAGAGAATATCAATAGACCCGGTGCGGAAGATAATTTCCGGACGGACTCGCTGGTAATAGTATCCCGCTCGGAGAGGATTACAGAATGAGGAAATTAAACATCTACTGGGAGAGTGCGATAAGTTATTCATAGGGAGGAATAAAAGTCTTTTTATAAAAGTGAAATTGAAAAATTGAAACCTAAGCTTGCTCATTTCTTTACATATTCAACCAGATGGGAGGTATAATGGTAACTCTCGCCTGCTGTGTCCAAGGTTGGGGGATTGAATCTCAGCGCAGTTGATTGAAATTGAGCGGGCTTCTGTGAGTGAGGCCGGTGTCAGTAGAATTGCTGACATGTTTAGAAACCTCTTCTGGACAAAACTCTGGTGGCATCACGTCTCTAAAGCATCATAATTTTAAAGGATATAGCCTAAAACCCGTACCAACATTATTTTATGTTGAAAATATTTCTTAGCAGACAAAGTATAAGGTGTGTTCAAAAAGTAACGAGCCGGAGGCTGTAATGCGCAAACCGGTGACGACATCAGCTAATCGTGGCGTGTGTAACGAGGTGTGGTTCCGACCAGAGCGTGGAAAGTCACAGACCGTCGCTAGAGGACACGCGTGCACTTCACGTGACGATACAGAGCGAGCAGCAGCATGCATCAATCGTCCAACGCTGCCAATCGCATTGCAAACAGTGACATGGAGGCGTCAAACGAAGAGAAAAGAGGTGTTGTTCGGTTTCTGACAGCGAAAGGAGTAGGGGGAACGGACATTCATCGCCGAATGTCACAAGTGTACGGCGAACACTGCATGCCCCTTGCAAGGGTCAAGGCGTGGCACTAGCGCTTCAGAGAAGGACGGGTGTCGTTAGCCGATGATGCCCGGTCTGTGGCACCCCCCTGCATTACCGATGACAACGTCCAGCTGGTTGATGCACTCATTACCCAGGACCGCCGAGTGACAGTGAACGCCATAGCCGCCGTGGTCGGATTGAGCGTCGGAAGTGTGCCCACCATCATGAAGGAACGACTGCACTTGCGGAAAGTGTGTGCCCAATGGGTGCCCCCACAGTCTTCAACCACACAGCAAGCATGTCAAATGGCCTACTGTCTTGGTCTTGGTTGGACGATTGATGCATGCTGCTGCTCGCTTTGTATCGTCACGTGACGTGCAAGCGTGCCCTCTAGCGACGGGGGGGTGGGCCGATAACCTAGATGTTAGGCCCCTTAAAACAACAATTATCACCATCATCATCTAGCGACGGGCTGTGACCTTCCACGCTCTGGTCGGAACCACACCTCGTTACACACGCCACGATTAGCCGCTGTCGTCACCGGTTTGCGCATTCCAGTCTCCAGCTCGTTACTTTTTGAACGCACCTTATAGATCCCCATCTCAGATAAAAGGAAAACTTAAGCAGCGAAAAATAAAAATATCAAATTTCGAAAATCACTTCCAGCCTACTGGAAGTCCGCGGTTCGATTTCGTCTTCGGGCAAATGCCAGTACGGTACCTACTGTCAGGCCATGGCCACCTCCTTCCCTCTTCCTTGTCTATCCGTCCCGTTCTTCCCCATCCCTTCCCATCCCTCATAAGGTCCTCTGTTTGCTTTGCATGTGAGGCCGCCTGGGTGAGGTGCTAGTACCGCCTCCCCAGTAGGATCCCCAGACCCAATGTCTCAAGCTCCAGGACACTGCCCGTAGAGGCGGTAAAGGTGGGATCCCTCGCTGAGACCGCGAGAATAGCCTACCTGGAGGGTAAACAAACTAAGAAGAAAAGAAAACCTTCCGGCCTAAATGCAGTTCTGAAAAAACAGCCTAAAATAGTTTCTATACTCGTTTTCTTTATGAGTCAAATACTAGCCAAATTAATTTATTTACATAATTCTTTCTTTAATGTGTACCTTGATTCAATACCCTCAGGCGTATTTTGATTTTTGAAACATTTTCACACCGCAAGTAGTTTTAATGGCTTAAGTAAAACTCTGCATTGACGCACACTGGCGCTCGTAGTGGTAGGAAAGGCATACTGCTAATCTAATCGACCGGATATGGTTGAGTATCCCCTAAACTAAAGGAATAGGCTAGTGTTCATAGAAGGTCTAGTCTATGACATTAAAGGATGACATGTTGGTGCTTTTCAGTCGGTCAACACGATTGTACCCAAATGAGATGGGTTGTTCCCTAATCCTGAAAACAATTACATTAGATTAATAAATACTCTTGGATGATCAGTTTCGATCATCAAGCGATCATCATCAGATCCACTACACTTAAATAACCCCTGGCACTACAGCCCGTGAAGGGCCTAGGCCTACCAAGCGACCACTGCCCAGCCATTTGGCCTGCAGATATTGGGGTGACGCGAGATCAGCCCATCGGGTCCCCTCGACCGTTAATCTTGGTTTTCGTTATCGGGGCGCTGCCTCACTGTCAGACAGCTACTCAATTGTCCTCACGAGGCTGAGTGCACCCCGTTCCAGCCCTCACGTCAGTTTCTAAAATCCCTGACGGAGCCGGGAATCGAAACCGGGGCCTCCGGGTGAGAGGCAGGCGCGCTAACCCAACACCACGGGACCGGCTACACTTATGCTACAAAATTAATCTCATGTATTTTTTTTTTCAGGATTATAAATAACACATCTCCTTTGGGTACAATCGTGTAGACCAACTGAAAAGCATCAAACTTTCGATTATTATTATTATTATTATAATTATTATTATTATTATTAACTCATTTCTGCGATTCTTCCGATGATCCAATTAGTCCCGCATATTTTCGAAGCGATTAAAATCGGGTGATTTAGCAGGCCAGTTGAGGTGTGACTGGTTGGCGTGTAGCCTATTGTGTTCATCAAACTAGTACGCCACAGAGACCCTCCTGATGAACAGGAAAGGCATCATTGATGATCTGGAGAAGATTGAAAGACTTATCCTCAGGAAACTTCATGGGCCGAGATTGCTCACAGATGGAATCCACCGACTGAAACCAAACTCCGAACAGTACTGACGACTGGAATCGGCCATTACCGGCATGTGACGTATGCGAATGGACAGCAGCAGACTTACCAAGAGGATCTTCTCCTTGGTTAAAAACCATAATGTTAAAATGTTATTTGTTTAACGTTCCTTTTAACATCTGCGGCTTTTAGAGACGCCGGTGTGCCGCTATTTTGCCCCGAAGAGGATCTTTAACGTGCCAGTAAATCTACTGGCACGGCTCCCTCACATTTGCGCACCCTCAAATACTAGGATTCAAACCTGCAACCATGGGCACAGCAAGCGAGAACGTACCGCTGAGCCACGCCGCGCCGCCAGCCTAAAGCTCAATGAAGTTAAACAAGACTTCTTTTCTGCTGAAATTTGTGCCCTTGAAGTCCAAGATCGTTCCAAATTTTGTGATATGGTTAGGCCTAAGTATTGGTCCACGCCACTCGATGTGCTTTAGTGTCGGAAACCCCTCTCGTTGGAGAGAAAGTAAACATTATCAGCCGGGCCCAAGAGATATTAGGAACGAAAGAGTACATCGAAGAAGAACTAGTCATAAGCGCTGCTTAGTGGACTTAAATCAATAACAATTAATTAAACTGATCCACCTAACATAACATCGATGCCCGTAGGCCCGCGTTCAGGCCTGCTTCTCGGGGATTTGGGCTAAACTACGGATGGGTTATCAGAACACAAATCCATCTATGGATAAGGTTGCTTGTTTCCTGGCCGGTCTGTGTACGTGTGGGTGACTGCAAATGTCAGGTGTCAAGTGGAACTGGAGCTTGGAGATAAGTGTGACACCTTATCTCAGAGATTAGAGGGGGTGTCAGGCGGCATGCTCTCACTACCAACAAATGTTCTTCGCGGGACTACTAACTTTTACCACAATACCGATTTCAACAGTGACGGCTGGCGATTATTTTATTGGTGTTGCCAATAAATTCAGTTGTTAACAGTGCATACTGTTATTGCTTATGATGTAAATTATATGACATCTGTTGTTGTTGTTGATTCTTTTAGGGTCTCTGGCACATCGTGGTAATTAACATAAAATAGCCTACCAATGAGTATTTAATAATTTATTTCCACCTAATGTCAATGCTGTTGTTTTGTATTGTTGTTTGAGACTTCAGTCTTTTGACTGGTTTGATACAGCACTCCATGTCTCCCTGTCCCGAGCTAATAGTTTCATATCTACATAGCTACCTCACCCTACATCCGAGGAAATCTGTTTAACATATTCTAACCTTGGTCTACCACCTACAGTTCTTGTCCTCGACCCTTCCTTCCATAACTAAGCTTGCTATTCCTGAGTGTCTTAGTACGTGTCCTACTAACCTATCTCGTCTCTTCATTAGCAGTCGCCAGAAACATCTCTCCTCTCCCACGTCTTAATACCTCTTCAATTGTAACCCTATCTACCCATCTGATCTTCATCATTCTCCTGTAACACCACATTTCAAATGCTTCAATTCTCCTCTTTTCTGCTGCAGCAATAGTCCAAGTTTCACTTCCATAGAACACCATGCTCCAGACAAAGTCTTTCAAAAATGACTTCCTAATACCTAAATCTATATTCGATGTCAACAGATTCCTTTTCTGTAGATATGCTTTCCTTGCCTGAGCCAACCTACTTTTTATATCCTCTTTGCTTC
This sequence comes from Meconema thalassinum, assembly GCA_946902985.2. Taxonomy (NCBI): domain Eukaryota; kingdom Metazoa; phylum Arthropoda; class Insecta; order Orthoptera; family Tettigoniidae; genus Meconema; species Meconema thalassinum. The sequence goes on from OX336391.1 coordinate 145,562,564, forward strand.
GTCTATCACTGGTTATTTTGCTTCCTAAGTAAAAGACGTCTCCTACTTCCTTTAGCTTTCACCTCCCTATTTGATGTCCATAGAGGTTTCTGATTTATTTCGACTGCATTCCAATACTTCTGATTTACATTTATTAATTTTCATCATGCATTCCTTCCTCAAGACGGAGCCCATACCATTCAAAAACTTATTCAAATCCTCAGGCGTGTCGGCCAAGATGACGATGTCATCAGCAAATCTCAGAGTTGAAATTATTTCTCCCTGAATCTTCACTTCTACTTTAAATATTTCTCCAACTTCCTAATGCCAATAAAAATAAATTAATAACGTTAATTATTTAGACTAGTTTCGACCACATTTTAACCCACCTCAGTAAATGCTTTTTTGAAAAGAAAGGAAAGAAACCAAATATAATTGCGAGCAATTAGACTAGTTTCGACCACATTTTAACCCACCTCAGTAAATGCTTTTTTGAAAAGAAAGGAAAGAAACCAAATATAATTGCGAGCAATGTGATTGTTATAGTTGAATTTAACCTTTGAAAAGAATATATCAAAATATTTAGAAAATCAGATCGGTTACAATTGAAAAATCCATAGCCTTCTTCCAGTCTCCGACCGGGTCAGGAATGGAATGAATGAATCCCCCAACTAGCGGCGAGGATATGGACTGTGTCGGCTGCTGAGGCCTGACGCACTGATTAAATGAATGAGAGATGAAATGAAATGATAGTGGAGAGTGTTGCTGGAATGAAATTTTGACAGGGAAAACCGGAGTACCCGGAGAAAAACCTGTCTGCCTCCGTTTTGTCCAGCACAGATCTCACATGGAGTGCCCGGGATTGGAACCACGGACCCAGCGGTGAGAGGCCGGCGTGCTGCCGCCTAAGCCACGGAGCCTTCGGTTACAAATATGTGCCTTAAAATGATGAAAACATAAAATAATTTAGTGAAAGAAGCATATCTAAATAGTTGGTCAATGTAAATTACTATAAAACAGACTAAATATTTTCTTTCCAGTTAAATTCGTTTTGACCGTCACAGAATATTTTAACTGGGAAAACATTTTTAGTCTGTTTTATAGTAATTTACTATGACCAACTATTTATATACGGTATGTCTCTTTCACTAAATTTATTTTGTTTTCATCATTTTAAGGCAGAGATTAGTAACAGATCCGATTTTCTAAATATTTCGATATATTCTTTATTTATTTTCAAAGGTTAAATTCAACTAAAACAGACACATTGCACGCATTGTTTTCTTCCCTTTCTTAAAAAAGGCAATTACTGAGGAGGGCCATAATGTGGCCGAAACTAGTCTACATAATTATTGTTATTAATTTATTTTTATTGACATTAGGTGGAAATAATTTATTAAATACTCATTGGTATGTTATGTTAATTTGAACGTCAATAAGGAAATTGTTGAAATGACTAAGTTCATGTAAATACATCGTGGTAATGTAGGACAGTGTACTTGGGTGTGTGTAGAATTTGTCTGATAACCTGTGTCACTGTTATTTCTGTACTAGTGTGTGCATAATGTACAAGTGGGACTTCATAATTTAAGAAGAATACGCGCTACAAACTTGGAGCATATTAACTCGATGTTCAGCCCCTTACTAACAACAACAACAATTACCACTGTCACACCAGAAAATTACGCTCAAGGATTTTAATTCTTTGTATCGGTCAATTTTGATCAGCTCCTTAGAGATTAGGCCCTTTGGCAATCATAGAAGTGTCTATCTCCAAGTGACTCCAAACGTATTTGCAATATTATTTTCCGTTCTTAGTCGGTTCTTCCTCTTGTTTTCTGGGTATAATTTCTAATTAAAGAAGAGTCAAGGGGAATTAGAGCAATTACGCTCTACGCTTGGGGAAGACTGTTTGTGGCAAGAAGAAGACGGCTGGGGATGGGGATCAAGAGAGCCTCATCGATCTTCGGTCACTCTTGGGAGTAACTAACTACAGCGGGTCTCCCTCCCAAGATATCTCTCCCGTAATTTGGCCGGTCGTAAACTGAGTTAGCCCTCGAGAACTTTCCAGTTTCACTCTGCGAAATTCATTGAAATTGTTAACCGCTAAACCAAACAACAGTAATGCTATCTCACAAGTGAAACTGATCTACCAACAGTTGCAAATCTACTGTAGATGTGGACATTTTGAGGAACTACTTAGCTACAAACTGTCTAAATATTTACTACTGTAAAGCCTGATCGGAGCGAAACGTGAGTAAAGCAGAAAGTTGTCCAATGTGAACGATCTCGATGGTGCCGGCGCATTTTTTTAGATGTCATTACATTTTTGTTGTATAATGCGGAATCTGTTTAATGCGGAAACAAAAACAAAATTATCGATACAATATATTGTTCAAAACAACCAATTCTTTTGCTGTGTAACTCATCTGATACAGCTTGTACAGACGTGGTTAAATTATTAGAAATAAGCTGTCCCCGGCATGCGTTGCATTGCCAATAAAAAAGAAATTAAAAAAAACAAGTCGGCGTTGTAATTTTGTTTGTAATGCTTTGAGATACCCTTTTTTTCTCTTTTTCCGTTAACTGCCTCTAAAGTATTGTATAATGGATTTACTAATTCAGAAACATTCGTGGGAGTGTGCACAATAACTCACCATAGTTTAATCGCAATCGGATGAATGGCATATGAACGCATACCGAACCTTGTTGAAACGACTCCCGTGCAGTCACTTTTCTCGTTCGTGTGGCTTCCTGAGAGGCCGAGTGCAGATGTTTCTAGTTGGCACCTGTGGGTGACCTGCGCGTCGTAATGAGGATGAAGTGATGATGAAAAAGTCACATACAACCAGTCCCCGGGCTCCGGGAATTAACCCCAGGAAATTAAAACCCCTAATGGCACGGCTGAAAATCGAACCCGGGACCTTTCGGGCCAAAGCCTTGCGTGATAACCAATTAGCCATGGAGCCGGTTGCGCAGTCACTCATTTGCTGAATGTGCTCATGCGCTACCTATTAACTAAGTCAAAATCCTTCGCAAGAGGGTACACAACAACTCAACAAATTGTCATCGCAATCGGATATATAGTACCTATGAATGCATACGGGACTTTGTTGAATCGATTCGCGCGCTGTCACACATTTGTATGATCTGCTCGTGCACTACCAACTGCGAAATGGATTTAATAAGTCAGAAACCTTCACGGGAGTGTACCAACGACTCATCAAAGTGTCATCGTAATCGGATGAATGGTATATGAATGCATACGGGTTGGAACTTTAGTATTTTTTCGTTAGTAGAATTTTGGTATTTAATTGTTAGTACAGTAGAAGGTTAGTATTTTTTGTTAGAATTGCTCTTTAATTATTCTGAAAGGGAGTAGCAGCCTTTCAGAATAAATCAATTCTTTACTAGTCTTATAGACGGTTAAGATATTGATAATATAAGCCAAATAATGGCTACACTGCGTCCTGCTGCTCGGCTGAAAGCAACGGGAAACTACAGCCGTTTGCTATTCCCGAGGATATGCACCTCTCTATGCATAAATACATGTGATGATGACCTCCTCCCTTGTAAAATTTCAATCCGGAGGTAAACTAGTCCCCCGTTCGGATCTCCGGGTGGGGACTACTCGAGAGGGGGTTAACATCACAGAAGTGACAAAGAGGAAATATGACATTCTACGGATCGGAGCGTGGAATGTTAGAAGTCTGCTAGGAAATGGAAGGTTAGAAAACTTAGAAAGGGAAATGGATAGGTTGAGATTGGATTTAGTTGGGATTAGTGAAATGCGCTGGCAGGAAGAACAGGACTTTTGGTCAGGAGACTATAGGGTCATTAGCACTAAATCAAACAATGGCCAAGCAGGGGTTGGCCTCATATTGAGTAGGAAACTTGGACAGCGGGTGGAATATTATGAGCAATATAGTGAACGGATTATTGTAGCAAAAATAAATACTAAACCTACGTGCACCACAGTGGTACAAGTCTATATGCCTACCAGTCAAGCTGATAATGAGGATGTTGAAAAGGTCTACGAAGAAATAGACGAAATTCTGAGGTATATCAAAGGTGATGAAAATGTTATAGTAATGGGAGATTGGAATGCTGTGGTAGGAAAAGGGAGAGAAGGGAAGATAGTAGGAGATTTCGGATTAGGTGAAAGGAATGATCGAGGAAGCAGGCTGGTAGAATTCTACACTGAGCATGAGTTGGTCATAACTAACACCTTATTCAATAACCACAATAGAAGAATATACACCTGGATGAGACCAGGAGATACAGGGCGTTACCAAATCGACTTCATTATGGTCAAGCAGAGGTTTCGAAACCAGATTTTGGATTGTAAAACATATCCTGGTGCTGACATAAACTCTGACCACAATCTGGTTGTAATGAAATGCAGATTAAAGTTGAAGAAACTGAAGAAAAGTCAAAAGCCAAAAAGGTGGGCAATAGACAGACTGAAAGAGAAGGATGTAAACGAAAGATTCAAGAAGAGTATAAAGGAAGGACTAATGAAAAACCCTAAACAAACTTCAATTGCAGACGAATGGGCACTTTTGAGGAATGAAATAACAAAATCCGCAGAAGAAAACATCGGTAGGAAAGAGAGAATAGGTAGAAAACCGTGGATCACTCAGGATATACTCGAATTCATGGATGAAAGGCGGAAACACAAGAATGTAAGAGATGAAAAGGGGAAAGCAGAATACAGACGTCAGAGAAATGAGGTTAACAAGAAGTGCAAGGAAGCGAAAGAAGAATGGTTGAAAGAGAAATGTGCTGGTATAGAAAATTGTCTGAAATTAGGAAAAGTAGACACAGCTTATCGAAAGATTAAGAATACTTTTGGGGGAAAAAGACTAAGTGCTGTAATATTAAGGACACAAATGGAAAGCCTCTAACAGATAGGGAAGAAAAGGTTGAGAGATGGAAAGCTTACATAGAGAGTTTGTATAAGGGAAAGGAGATTGAGAATCATGTAATGGAAAGGGAGGAGGAAATTGATGAGGATGCGAAAGGAGATTTAATATTGAGATCAGAATTTGATAGAGCTTTGGAAGACTTAAGCAGGAACAAAGCACCAGGCATAGATGATATACCGATTGAGTTGCTACGCTGCATAGGAGAGGATGGTCTGATCAGGTTATTTCCCTTGGTGTGTAGGATTTATGAGACAGGTGATGTACCCCCTGATTTCAAGAAGAATGTAATCATCCCTATACCAAAGAAAGTGGGAGCTGACAGATGTGAAGATTACCGTACAATCAGCTTGATTACTCATGCTTCAAAGATCCTGTCTAGAATAATTTACAAGGGGATTGAGAGCCAGATAGAAACGGAGTTGGGTGAAGACCAGTTTGGTTTCAGGAGAAATGTAGGAACAAGGGAAGCTGTACTAAGTCTTAGGCTGATTTTGGAAGGTAGAATAAGGAAAGATAAGAGAACGTTCATGGCTTTTGTAGACTTAGAAAAGGCTTTTGATAACGTTGATTGGACTAAATTGTTTGACATTTTGAAATCTATTGGAATAAAGTACAGGGATAGGAGGGTGATATACAATCTATACAGAAACCAGACAGCAGTCATTCGAGTTGAAGGACATGAGAGAGAAGCTGGTATTCAGAAAGGCGTAAGGCAAGGCCGCAACTTATCACCCATACTTTTCAATCTTTACATTGAACAAGCAATGAAGGAAATTAGAGAAAAATTTAAAGTGGGAGTGAAGATTCAAGGAGAAATAATTTCAACTCTGAGATTTGCTGATGACATCGTCATCTTGGCCGACACGCCAGAGGATTTGAATGAGTTTTTGAATGGTATGGACTCCGTCTTACGGAAATAATTCATGATGAAAATTAATAAATGTAAAACAAAAATACTGGAATGCAGCCGAAATAAATCAGAAACCTCTATGGAGATCAAATTGGCAGGTGAAGAGCTGAAGGAAGTAGGAGACTTCTGTTACTTAGGAAGCAGAATAACCAGTGATGGACGAAGCAAAGAGGATATAAAAAGTAGGTTGGCTCAGGCAAGAAAAGCATTTCTACAAAAAAGGAATTTGCTGACATCGAATATAGATTTAGGTATTAGGAAGTCATTTTTGAAAGCCTTTGTCTGGAGCGTGGCGCTCTATGGAAGTGAAACTTGGACTATTGGTGCAGCAGAAAAGAGGAGAATTGAAGCATTTGAAATGTGGTGTTACATGAGAATGATGAAGATCAAATGGGTAGATAGGGTTACAGACAAAGAGGTATTAAGACGAGTGGGAGAGGAGAGATGTTTCTGGCGAATGCTAATGAAGAGAAGAGATAGGTTGGTAGGACACATACTAAGACACCCATGAATAGCAAGCTTAGTTATGGAAGGAAGGGTCGAGGACAAGAACTGTAGGGGTAGACCAAGGTTAGAATATGTTAAACAGATTGCCTCGGATGTAGGGTGTGGCAGCTATGTAGGGATGAAACGATTAGCTCAGGACAGGGAGGCATGGAGAGCTGCATCAAACCAGTCAAAAGACTGAAGACTCAAACAACAACAACGGGTTGGATGTAATAGCCTATGGCACGTATCCAGCAGCACTGCCTCCTGTATGTGTTTCATTAACAGTTCTCCCAAAGCCATTACCAACGTCATTGGAACAACTCCCATGGAAGAGTTCACCACTGGCAACATTCTCACGTATCGGCCTCTCACCACGGCGGACCGGGTTTGATTCCCGATCAATGTATGTGAGATTTTCAAAGTGAAATGCCGTGTCCTGTAGTTCGGTTTCCACGTAAAAAGGAGGTCCCTAGCTCATTATCGCGAGATTAACGGTCACGTAAAACTACAAACTTCCTTTCCTTCCTTACTTCCATATTTTAGTCTCCATAGTTTTGGTATTTCTTCGGCCAACGGTACGATTAAAGATGTGCACCGGTATATCTCACGTCCATATTTGAAAATGATGTCAGTGCTACCAACTGCTGAAAAAACCACTAGAAATTTGAGCTCCATGTTGCTTTCTTAGCCTGGGTAGTTAGCATATTTTGGCTAAGTGGGACAACAACGTCTATCAAGTAGGTCTCTTGTCTTCATTTATTGAGATATCGGGTCGATTGCCCAAGATTTTCTGGTCGGTTAAAATAGGTCTATCACAATACATTTTTAGCCTACTTTTCACATTTTGCAAAAATGAGGAAAAAGTAGACTTATGACATCGATCCGGGAAAATGTGTGTCTGTTTGTCTGTCTGTCTGTCTGGCTGGCTGTGTGTGTCCCCCCCCCCCCCCTATCAACTCCTAAACGGCTGCAGCAATCAAAACCAAATTTAGTACGATTAAAGATGTGCACCGGTATATCTCACGTCCATATTTGAAAATGATATCAGTGCTACCAACTGCTGAAAAAACCACTAGAAATTTGAGCTCCATGTTGGATATCAAGCAAGGTATGTATGGGAGCTATTCCAAAATTGGCACACATGTAGATAATACTATTTCAGTTTAATTTCCAGGCGGCCAACCATGACAGTGTTGCCTAAATAATTTTAAGCCTTCTGATAAGTCCAATGTTTAAATGCATATAACTTCTACACTATCAATTGGATTTCAACAAAATTTTGTATGTAATATCTGTACGTAAACAGATATGACTGAGCGTATTCTTAAGAGCCACCAGGGCTGCCAACTGTTAATAATTGCTCTCTTTATTTTTTATCCAAATACCAATATATCAGAAAGTATGCAAGCCAACAGCTTTAAACTATGCACACGTATATTCTGACATTTTAGATTAATTTGGAGTAACTTATATACGTCAGTTCTACCAACATGATTATAAGCGTGCTGATAGTACCAATTTTTAAATACATGTAACTTCTATACTTTCAGTTGGATTTCAACCAAATTTCGTATGTGCTATGCGTACCATAACAGATATGACTATAAGTATTGTTAAGAGCAATCAGGGCTGCCAACTGTTAATAAATGCTGTCTATATTTTTTTACCCTAATATCGATATATCAGAAAGTATGCAAGCTAACAGCTCTATACTTTGCACACGTATAGCACCTGACATTCTAGATTAATTTGGAGTAATTAATACAAGGCAGTGCTGCCAACATGATTCTATGCCTGCTGATATGTCCAATTTTAAAATACATGTAACTTCAATACTAACAAATGGATTTCATCCAAAATTGGCACAACAAGATATCATAATATTTCAGATTATTTCTGACCAGCACACGCATGGTATTGTTGGCAACATGCTTTTACGCGTGCTGATAGATCCAGTGTCTAACTGCTTGTAACGTCCATTGGACTTCAACCAAATTTTGTATTCTGTACCTTAAGAGATGGAACTAAGAATATATTCAGTCACCAGGACTGCCAACTGAAGTGCTCTATTAGGCTACATTATATCAGGTATATTTTGAACTAATTAGATATTTCGATATTACCAACTTAATTTCGTAATTATTCTAGATAGGCTCATATACTGTTGAATAATCATTGGCATGAAAAGTAGGCTGTATAGTTCTTCACGGAATTTCTTGTTATTATTTATTTAAGCGAAAATTCCCCTTCTGGAGAGCGATTGAACTTGATAACATGATGTCATTTGGAGGTGTGTCTCCTCCGCTTCTCCCAAAATCCCTTCATTTGCGCGGAATGCTCCCTCTTCCTCTCATCCGTCCACTTTTTCCCAGGTTATCGTAATGATCTTGGTTCAAACTTAACATTCGCGATTGTCGTCTGGCACTCAGTTCGGTCTTAACATTTTTCTATGTTGATTACTTTCAAATCTCTCGGCACCTCTTTAAGCCATTCTGTGCCGCATTTATTCTGTGTTATGATACCAAGTAGTTTTTTTTTTGGCAATCTGGAGGTGGCCATCCTGTGTATGTGAGTATAAAATTTGGCTCTGCGATTTCTAATTTCGTTTGTTATCATATTGGTCTTTTTATAGTGTTCCAATACATTTTATTTATTATATTATTATTATTATCTACCCGATTGGTCACCATACAATTTTGTATATCCGACTGAATTTAGCTCTCCAGCTATCCCATGCATCGGGCCAAATCTTGGAAATTTTAGTATCACAGTGCATATTTGTATAATTCCCCATGTTGCTGTTGCCGGTGGTGGAGTCTCCTGTCATCTGACGTGACAATACGTAACCCGGTCAGTAACCCACCAATCTGCTGTAATGTACCCGAGGCACTTGGCGACTTCGTTAATATGTTTTAGCAGCCGCGCTGCCATCGGCTCTTGGCATATCACGTTACAAACCGCAACGAGTGAGTTGATATGAGTCGGCCAGTTGTAAAACTCGTTTAATCCACTTGTTAATAAGAATCACGTCGTAAAATTATGTATTTAATTATTTTATTTTATTTTATTTTATTTTATTTTAGGCTACCGGTACTTTATTTTATTTTGTTTTGTTTAATTTAATTTTTAAATTTAATTTTGTTTTTTATTTTATTTTGTTTTATTTTGTTTTAAATTGTTTTGTTTTGTTATAATTTTGTTTTTTGTTTTGTTTTAATTTGTTTTTATTTTTATTTTGTTTTGTTTTATTTTATTTTATTTTGTTTTGTTTTATTTTGATTTTCCAGAAAACAAACACAAAACCAAAAACAAAAATCACGAAGGAAAAAGCAAAATTCAAACACAAAAGCTAAAGCAGAAAACAAAAAAAACAACAAAAAAACACATAGCAAAAAACAAAATTCAAAAACAAAAGCAAAAGCAGAAAACAAAAAACAAGAAACATAAAGCTAAATTCAAAAAAGCAAAAGCGAAAACAAACACAAAACCAAGAGAGAAAAGCAAAAAGTAAAATGCAAAAGCACAAAGCAAACACAAAACCAAAAACACAAAGCAAAAAGTAGAAAACAACAAACACAAAAGATACGTGAGGCAAAGTCTTGAGAAACGTTTCTCATGAAAATGATTCTTATTCACAAGTGGATTAAACGAATTTTGCAACTGGACGACTCAAATAGTCTACATGGTGGTGGTGCTCAGCGTCTCTCTGTCTGTGGGCTGCGTATAGCGCTGCTAGGCTCCAATAAAGTGCACAACTATCCTTGATGGAAATTACCTCCAGATTTCATTCATTCAGTCATCTCTGCATAGTATAAAACGAAGTCCCCGGTTGTTTTTATGAAACGGGAACCTCTCAATGGAATTAGATGCGGTTTTCACCATTCTGTAAAGGATTTCTCGAAGAAGGTTTCTTTGAAAAAAAAATCATTTTATGACCAATGGAAGCCGCCGAGCAGTAACGATTTCAGTGAATCGAGTTGAATAAGAACATACCGTCCGTGCGCCTTTTAAGCTTACACTGGGTAACCCGTTAAAAATATATATACTTTGAGGGTAAGAATTGTTCAGCATAAAGTTCTACAAAAACTTCCGTGACAGCATATCTCTATCCTTAATACATCGCCCTATATAAGTGTTTTTACGTTTTCATTTCTTCTTCCAACAATCTCCATTCAGTGAAAATTTATATTACTTACTCCGAAGCGAGTTTACTAGCTAGCTAGCGAGCCTATCGCCACAGCAACAAACTGTCGGTTGTTTCGAGTTAAGACTTCACAGAAGAGCATATGTGTTTGGAGTTTCGCTTTTCACCTCGGCTTTTCTTAATTGCGTCTGGGACCTGCTGTCCGTGATGCTGCTGTTACTATAAAACCCACTAGAACGTCATGGACGCAGCAAGCATATGACATATGGTCCACGGAAATTATAACCCAGCTCTCTGTTCAGTTAAGGGATTTCTTGTGCGAAACTTTTCCCCCAGATATCATGACTGTTCTATTTGGGACTCCATTGATTTGCCTTCCGTTGGCATTCTATACGCATCGAATTTGAGCAATAACTAGTTGATAATACGGTACATATTAATTTTAAAGCGTCTGTAACAGCGTATTTTGTGTTAATTGACCAAAATAAAAAAATGATGCCACACAATACGTGTGCGCTATCTGTTGGTGCAACTTCAGGATAAACAATGGTTCAAAGCTTTGGAATTCGTTATTGGGTAGAGAGCAAGAGTTGAACCCACTTAATTTCCATGAAGTAGAAGAAGAAGAAGTCAACCGACAGAATCTCAACAGATATTTGTGATTTTTTATGTTAGAACATACAATATAGTTATAATTGTTATCGTCGAACATAAACTGTCGTATGCAACTCGCCTATAATGGTAATTAGGACACTCGTATGGAAATTATTATGAAACTCACTTCGCTCGTTTTATAAACATACTCGTGTCTTAATTATTGCCATTATAGGCTCGTTGCACAATGTACTATTAGGCCTATAACCCACAATATACATCATTACATTCTTCTAGGGTTTTGCCAAGTTGAAGCGAACGGAAATATGCTAGATGGTTTGTGAGGAACTTTGTCTCCTGTATCAATCAGATGTTTTAACCTGCACGTTGCTACTCATGGACTGCTGTCAAAGTCCAGATTTAGGTTCAAATCCCCGCTACGGTTAAATATTCAAATCTTAAAAAGTAGCTGTGAACGAGCTATTCCTTAAAGTCATTTCTGTTATTCATTTACTATGGGTAATGCCTGACCACAATATTTTTGCCAAGGCAAAGCATTGCATATCGTTATGCCCGGGGCTCAGGGGAAGGTGTACTCTTAAAGCTATGACGAGAACAATGTCCCGCTCACCTGCCGAGAAGGAACAATGGTCTCCATTTCATGGCCCGGGGCACAGCTCGTTACACGCACGTAATTACTTTGCTAACAGCCACTCCAAGATAACAAACCACAGGCTTGGCTTTTATCTGTTAGATTTAATAAATGCGGGTAGGAATATACATAGCTCGGGAATTTTTGGAATGTTGTGTCTTGTATGAAGAGATCCACAGATCCCTCCTTGACCTCTTTCGAGATATAATGAAACCTCGTGGTTCACGAGTTCATACAGTTAAGGATGGGCATGCAGGGTGGTGGAGAGTAAGCATGGACCCTAGGACTAGGTTTAGCGGGCCCCTCCAGCTTTGTTCGTCACGTGACATCCTGGAAGTATCAAGTTTACCATTGTATTTTTAAAACCCCTACCTAAAATTGAACAAGAAGATCCGTGACGAACTAAAGAGCCTATTTTTCTTAAAATTTTAGATTCATGCCAATGATTAATCTATATGGATCTATCTAGAATAATGACGAAATTCAGTTGGTAATAAGACATTTCTAATTAGTTCGAAATACTGAATATCTGGCATGATGTAGCCTAACAGAGCACTACAGTTGGCAGCCCTGGTGACTGAATATATTCTTAGTTCCATCTCTTAAGGTGCAGAGTATAAAATTTGGTTGAAGTCCAATGGATAGCATGGACGTTACATGCAGTTAAACATTGGATCTAACAGCGCGAGTAACATCATGTTGGCAACAATGTAATGCATTTGTTGGTCAGAAAAAATCTGGAATAATATGATCTACTGTTGTAACATTTTTGAATGAAATCCAATTGTTAGTATAGAAGTTACATGCATTTTAAAATTGGACCTATCAGCAGGCTTAGAATCGTGTTAGCAGCACTGGCGAATATTAGTTACTCCAAATTAATCTAGAATGCTAGGTGCTATACGTGTGCAAAGTTTAGAGCTATTGGCTTACACACTTTCTGATATATTGATATTAGGATTTAAAAAAATAGAGACAGCATTTATTAACAGTTGGCAGCCCTGGTTGCTCTTAAGAATACGCATAGTCATATATGTTATGGTACACATAGCACATATGATATTTGGTTGAAATCCAAATGATAGAATAGAAGTTGCATGTATTTAAAGTTGAACTTCTCAGCAGGTTTAGAATTATGTTGGTAGCACTGACGTATATAAATTACTAGAAATTAATATAGAATGTCAGGTACTAAACGTGTGCATAGTTTAAAGCTGTCGGCGTGCATACTTTCTGATATATTGGTACTTGGATAAAATAAATTGAGCATTTATTAACAGTTGGCAGCCCTGTTGGCTCTTAAGAATACGCTCAGTCATATATGATTATGTACACATAGCATACACGACATTTGGTTAAATTTCAATTGATAGTGTAGAAGTTATATGCATTAAAAATTGGACCCATCAGCAGGCTTACAATCATTTTGGCAACACTGCCATGTATGGCCTCTTAGAAATTAAACTGAATTATTATTATATAGCCTATACGTGTGTCAATTTTGAAATAGCTCCCATTCATACCTTCCGTGATATCCAACATGGAGCTCAAATTTAAATTCCTATTTTTCAGCAGTTGGTAGTACTGACATAATTACCATATACGGCACTGAGATATTCAGGTATGGATCTTGACTCCTACCAAATTTTGTTTCGATTGGCGAAATGTGAAAGGTAGGCTAAAAACGCCATGGATTGAGATTTTTAGCCTATTTTCATTTTATGAAAAAAAAAAATAGGCTTATGAGATCACATTTTGTCCGTGTGTGTGTGTGTGAGGTGTGTGTGTTTGTCCCCTAATAACTTCTCTACGGCTGGAGTGATTACAATGAAACTCAGTAAGATCATAGCACTATTCTGGCCGACCCCGACCGTGCCCTTCAAATTTTATTGTGTCTCGCCAATCCAACATGGCGGCTGTGCGAAGTATTTCACCAGCATTCAGTATCTCCGAAACTATTACGGACATCGCCCTGAAATTGTTTACGGTGATAAAGGGCACTACTCTAAGTTCACCTATGAGACTTTCAAAAACTTGGTAACCTCAAAACCAACATAGCGGCCAAGCGAAGTTGAGACATTTAAATAGACCTTTCTCGCGATTTAACTATCCAAACGTAATGAAACATGGTACAGCAAATGTTTATACACATTGTAGTGCACTGGAGTCTAATTTAGTTCAAATGTCTACATAACCTCAAAATGGCGGCTGTGCGAAATATTTCACTGACATTCTATATCTCCGAAACTATTACATTTTGTACAGTGATAAAGGGTACTGATACAAGTTCATCTATGTAACTTTCAAAAACCTGTAAAGTACAAAACGAACATGGCGACCAAGCGATGTTGAAATATCTTAATAGACTTTTCTCGTGATTTAACTCTCTGAGCGCAGTGAAAATGTGGTACAGTAAATGATTTTACATATTGTAATGCAATGGCATCTAATTTAGTTCAATTGTTTACATAACCTCAAGATGGCGGCTGTGCGAAATTTTAAAATTAAGTTTTTATATCTTGTGTCGTAATCATGCGATCGAAGTGAAAGTTTGAATAATGAACCTAGGCAATAATTTTCCTTGAATTGTGGATAACTCTATGGCCTATATATATAACAATCCAAAATGGCGACCATCCGAAATATTTAGACGGTTCTCAATATCTATGAATCTTTTACAGCAATCGAACTGAATTTTTTAATGTTCATAGAGGCTATGAACATATGTTGACCTATAGAACTTTCATTAACCTTGTGAGGACAAATCCAACATGGCGGCGGCGCGAAGTATAAATATGACAAGTAGTTCCGTGAAGAACTATACAGCCTATTTTTATATATCCTACTTATGTTAATTGCCTCATCAACATACAAAATTTCAATTTGATTGCTGTAATAGATCCGTAGATATTGAGAACCGTCTAATATTTCGGATGGCCGCCATGTTGGATATCTATATATGTACAGTAGGTCTTAGAGTTATGTACTATTACATGAATATTATTGTGTACGTGTAGTATTCAAACTTCAATCGCATGATTAGGACACAAGAAGTAAAAACGGGATTTTAAAATTCGCACAGCTGCCATCTTGGGGTTATGGAAACAATTGAAATAAATTAGATGCCAGTAGATTAACATTTGTATAAGGATTTACTGTACCAAGTTTCACTGCATTCGGATGGTTAAATTGCGAGAAACGTCCATGTGAATATTTATAATTTGCGTCGCCGCCATGTTGGATTTGTGATCACCAGGTTATTGAAAGTCCTATAGGTGAACTTATGTTCATAGCCCCTATGAACATAAAAACATTCAGTTTGATTGCTGTAATAGATTCGTAGATATTAAGATCCGTCTAAATATTTCAGATCGTCGCCATGTTGGATTGTTATATGTATAGGCCATAGAGTCATGTACCATTAAAGGAAAATTATTGCGTAGGTTTATTATTTAAACTTTCACTTAGATCGCATGATTACGACACAAGAAATACAAACTTAATTTTAAAATTCGCACAGCCGCCATCTTGAGGTTAAGTAAACAATTGAACTAAATTAGATACCATTGCATTACAATGCGTATAAACATTTGCAGTACAAAGTTTCATTGCGTTTGGGTTATTAAATCGCGAGAAAAGTCTATTTTAAACTTTCAACTTCGCTTGGCCGCCATGTTCATTTCGTAGTTAACCGGTTTTTGAAAGTCTCATAGATGAACTTCCAGCAGTACCCTTTATCTCCGTACAAAATTTCACGTTGATACCGGTAATAGTTTCAGAGATATAGAATGACGGTGAAATATTTCGCACAGCCGCCATCTTGGGGTTATATAAACAATTGAACGAAGTTAGATGTCGGTGCATTACAATGTGTATAAACACATACTGTACCAAGTTTCATTGCGTTTGGTTGGTGAAATCGCGAGAAACGTCTATTTAAAAGTCGCAAATTCGCTTGGCCGCCATGTAGGTTTTGTAGTTACCAGTTTTGCAAAAGTCAAACAGGTGAACTTTTAGTAGTTCCCTTTATCGCCGTACAAAATTCCAGGGTGATATCGGTAATAGTTTCGGAGATATTGAATGCTGGTGAAATATTTCGCACAGCCGCCATGTTGGAGTGGTGAGACGTAACAAAATTTGAAGGGCACGGTCGAGGTCGTCCGGAATAGTACTATGTGCTTACCGAGTTTCATTGAAATCGCTCGTGCCGTTTAGATTTTATTAGGGGGGGGGGGGACACACACACACACACCTCACACACACACACGCACACACACACGGACAAAAGGTGATCTCATAAGCCTATATTTTTTTTCAAAATTGAAAATAGGCTAAAAATGGACGTTTTACGCGAATTAACTATCCGAGTGCTGCGAAACGTTGCACGTTAAATGCTTATACAAATGTTAATCCACTGGCATCTAATTTATTTCTATTGTTTGCATAGTCACAAGATGGCAGCTGTGCGAAATTTTAAAATCTCGTTTTTCTTCTTGTATTCTAATTATGCGTTTTAATACCACACGTACACAATAATCTTAATGTAATAGTACAAAAATAAAAATCCAACCTGGTGACCATCTGAAATATTTAGACGGTTCTCAATATCTACGAATCTATCACAACCTTCAAACTGAAATTTTGTATGTTGATAGAGGCAATTAACACGAGTAGGATATATGAAAATAGGCTGTATAGTTCATCACGGAAGTACTTGTTACTTTGTTTACGTATGTCTTAATTCTGTTTGATGTAAATTTTAAATTTTGTTTCTTTGTGTCTGACCAAAGTACTTAGGCTGTGTATTCTGTCAGGATGGTAGTACAGGGTCTTTATCTATGTGCGCTCCGATAAACACGGCAAGCTAAGCCGGCTGTGACGGTACAGATCACGGGCGCGCGTACATGGTTCAGCCGGTGGTTGGCGTGCTCCGCTGACTCTTATCGTTAGTTCACACGTTTTTTGTTACCAAACTTACTAATGCTTCTTACGGGTTTTTATTATTTGTTTTTGGAGGGCTGAGACTGCCTGTGGGTGTCACTGTAGGTTGGTAGTCATTTGTAGAGTTATTTGTTTTGTAGGATCAAGTGATGCTCGCTTGACAAGTAAAACATGCCTGCCCTTAGTTTTCTCCTTTTTAAATAGTACACTACATAACAATATACACAGGTGGCCATAATTCTGAGAACTTTGGAAGAAATACATATTTTCACTATTCAAGCACACTCTTCTAAATTTTCCAGTGTTCATTTACTCAAAAACTTGTTGTTCCTTTAATTCTGATTTTTTATTCCGTAAATTTTGTTTATTATTATAATTATTAGTTTTGTTTATTTTTTTGTTATTAATTTTAGGTCTTTTCAAATTTAGGTGTCTACCTCTAAATGTTAAATTCCATTCCAAATTTGTATACTTTAATCTGTGTTAAGAGGTGCAGATGACCTCGTAGTTCCGCCCCTTAAAACCTCAATAACTAACTATCATTTTCCCTTATTGTATTTGAACAAAAATAACCTGAAAAATTAATGTATTATGAAGTATTATTAATCTTAAAAACGAGCACTTTTAACTCACTGATTGTGAAACTACTGTGTATGACATCTGTACCGATTTTATAAATCAGTACATATTCATCCTTATCTTCGAGACGCAGTAAGAACTCCATGTCTGACCGGATTATCATGGGAGCATACACCAAGCCTCTTCTGGGAATTCCTTTCGCCCCTCCGGCACCTGACTGTTGGTGAAATGGGTTCGCCAAGGCCTTTTCTGCCAGGATTTCTACCCTTTGTGTGTCCTGCCACTTAAAGTATTATCGCTAATGGAAACTTGGCGAGGGAGATAAATCACTCTTTGTATCTGTGAACATTGGAAATGTGAACACTTCCTGTCAGCTACATTTGGCCAAGCTCTTGTTTTTAGAAAAATCTTGCAAGAATATTGTGTAACGTCTCAACTCCTGGGAAGATTCTACGCACTAACTGTGTGGGGTGATACTCGAGGTACCAATTGAAACCTTGGACTCTGGCTTTGTTTTGGGATGTTTGTACCACTAGTCAAGTTGGTATGACTGGAGTAGTGTGGTGGGGGTGCATGGGTATGGAGGGTTGCGGCCTGTGACTCCGGGGACAGTGTGTGAAGAACCTTGCTGACATCAAGACTGATAAGCAATTGCCTACGGGGAAACTCCTAGTGCAGTTTCCTCGGAGGGCCGGAAGACACCAGGTGGTATTATCATAACTTAATACTAAGGGGCAACTAAAAAAAATGAATACAAACTTTGACTGCAAAACATTTTTGGTAATGTGAATTTTACATGCCATGTGTCGAATGGCGTTTCAGGACTGTTATTAGCCTACTTTCGATTTTTGCAAAAAATGAAAGTAGACTTATGAGATCAACACAGGGCGAAAAAAGTGTGTCTGTCTGTGTGTGTGTATGTGTGTGTGTGAGTCTGTGTGTGTGTGTGTGTATGTGTGTGTGTGAGTCTGTGTGTGTCTGTGTGTGTGTGAGTGTGTGTACTCTGAATGTCTGTCCCCCCCTATCAATTCGAACACGGTGAATGCGAATTGAACGAAATTTGGTACAAAGGTAGCACTAGCAAAGGACACCTCAGTGTCATGTTTTATATCGCCGCCATCTTGCCGGAACCGTAATGGCGGCCACACAAATGTTCAAAGCTTAAATCAAATTACGACTAACCTAATCATCCGATCTCTACCACATTTTGCAACAACATACCTTTATGGGGGGAGCACCATTTGACCAAACTAATAGGCCATCAGCCTAATAGTTTGCGGATGGCGGCCATCTTTGTGTGAAAATCGATTCCCCTATTAATTCGAACACGGTGCAAACGAATGGAACGAAATTTGGTACAGAGGTAGTACTAACAAAAGGCACCTCAGTGTCATGTTTTATATCGCCGCCATCTTGACGGAAACGTAATGGCGGCCACACAAATGTTCAAATCTTAAATCAAAATACGACTAACCTAATCATCCGATCTCTACCAAATTTTGCAACAACATACCTTTATGGGGGGAGCATCCTTTGACCAAACTAGTAGGTCATCAACGTAATAGTTTGCGGATGGCGGCCATCTTTGTGTGAAAATCAATTCACCCTATTAATTCGAACACGGTGCAACCGAATGGAACGAAATTTGGTACAGAGGTATTACTAACAGAAGGCACCTCAGTGTCATGTTTTATATCGCCACCATCTTGACGGAAACGTAATGGCGGCCACATAAATGTTCAAAGCTTAAATAAAATTACGATTAACCTAATCATCCGATCTCTACCAAATTTTGCAACAACATACCTTTATAGAGGAAGCATCCTTTGACCAAATGACTAGGTCATTAGCCTAATAGTTCGCGGATGGCGGCCATCTTTGTGTGAAAATCAATTCCCCCTATTAATTCAAACACGGAGAAACCGAATGGAACGAAATTTGGTACAGAGGTAGCACTAGCAAAGGGCATCTCAGTGTCATGTTTTATATCGCCGCCATATTGACAGAAACGTAATGGCGGCCACACAAATGTTCAAAGCTTAAGTTAAATTACGACTAACATAACCATCCGATCTCTACCAAACATTGCAACAACATTCCTTTATGGAGGGAGCATCCCTTGACCAATCTAATAGGTTATTAGCCTAATAGTTTGCGGATGGCGGTCATCTTTATGTCAAAATTGATTCCCCCTATTAATTCGAACACGGTGGAACCGAATGAACGAAATTTGGTACAGAGGTAGCACTAGCAAAGGGCACCTCAGTGTCATGTTTTATATAGCCACCATCTTGACAGAAACGTAATGGCGGCCACACAAATGTTCAAAGCTTAAGTTAAATTACGACTAACATAACCATCCGATCTCTACCAAACTTTGCAACAACATTCCTTTATGGAGGGAGCATCCTTTGACCAATCTAATAGGTTATTAGCCTAATAGTTTGCGGTTGGCGGCCATCTTTATGTCAAAATTGATTCCCCCTATTAATTCGAACACGGTGGAACCGAATGGAACGAAATTTGGTACAGAGGTAGCACTAGCAAAGGGCACCTCAGTGTCATGTTATATATCGCCCCCATATTGACTGAAACGTAATGGCGGCCACACGAATGTTCAAAGCTTAAGTCAAATTACGATTAACCTAATCATCCGATCTCTACCAAATTTTGCAACTACATACCTCTATGGAGGGAGCATCCTTTGACCAATCTAATAGGTCATTCGCCTAATAGTTTGCGGATGGCGGCCATCTTTGTGTCAAAATCGATTCCCCCTATTAATTCAAACACGGTGAAAGCGAATGGAACGAAATTTGGTACAGAGATAGAACTATCAAAGGGCATCTCAGTGCCATGATTTATATCGCCGCCATATTGACAGAAACGTAATGGGGGCCACACAAATGTTTAATGCTTAAATCAAATTACGACTAACATAACCATCCGATCTCTACCAAACTTTGCAACAACATACCTTTACGGAAGGAGCATCCTTTGACCAATCTAATAGGCCATTAGCTTAATAGTTTGCGGATGGCGGCCATCTTTATGTCAAAATTGATTCCCCCTATTAATTCGAACACGGTGGAACCGAATGAACGAAATTTGGTACAGAGGTAGCACTAGCAAAGGGCACCTCAGTGTCATGTTTTATATCGCCGCCATCTTGACGGAAACGTAATGTCGGCCACACAAATGTTCAAAGCTTAAATCAAATTACGATTAGCCTAATCATCCGATCTCTAGCAAATTTAGCAACAACATACCTTTATGGAGGGAGCATCCTTTGACCAAACTAATAGGTCATCAGCCTAATATTTTGCGGATGGCGGCCATCTTTGTGTCAAAATCGATTCCCCTTATCAATTCGAACACGGTGAAACTGAATGGAACGAAATTTGGTACAGAGGTAGCACTAGCAAAGGGCACCTCAGTGTCATGTTTTATATCACCGCTATCTTGACGGAAACGTAATCGCGGCCACCCAAATGGTAAAAGCTAAAATGTAATTACGACCAACCTAATAATCTAGTCTCTACCAAATTTTGCAACACCATATCTTTATGTGGTAAACATATTCAGACCAAACTGCAAGAACATCAGCCCAATATTTTGCAGATGGTGGCCAAGTATGTGTGCAAATCGATTCCCCCTATCAATTCAAACACGGTGAAACCGAATTGAATGATTTTTTTTTACAGAGGTAGCACTAGCAAAGGGTACCTCATATTCATGTTTAATATCCCTATAGCACGTTATATTTCAACAAGCTACTACAACCAACATTCAATCATACTCGTTGAAAAGGACAAAGAGTTATAACAATACCCATGCATTTAGGAGAAAGTAGGCTATATGTTCTTTACTGAACATCTTGTTTTTAGAATTATGATTGTTAGTTAATAAGTATATTTTGCTAAGTTTTTGGATATGCAGATTCGTTTGATTGGTATTAGATTCAGGGAGGGAAAAAGGTTTTAACTTTGGTCAGAAAGGCTGCTGAGGACGGTAAGTCAAAAGCAGGCTTTCGGACCGCCTTAGTCGTATTAAACGGCTTTTAAGTTGCTTATGTGACATTGTTTTTTGAGGTGACATAGAGTCTAATTTCATGTTGTTATTCCTTTAGTTTTATCGTCAGGGGAATCATTCTAGTTAAATTCATTTCTATCACAAATGTAGGTGGGTGTAATCTTGCCAAGCGGGCAAGTGTCTGGTTTGTTTAGGTTAAGTCATTCATTCGTGTTTAATTAGATCATATTTGTCAGTTAGTTAATTAAGTGGTGGAAGGGTCTCTCTTGTAATTGTTTTATCTTACTGTTCAATACATGTTAGCTTATTTCGATTTGTCACGTTATTTATTGCATGAAGTCACTAGGAAGATTATTCCCCTTTCCTTCTTCATCTTTTGGCAGGGTCATTTTAATACGGCCTACTGAGGTACGCATCAGGCCTTCCTCTGAACAAGCTGGTCTTGACCTCGGTCACATCCCACCTTTTCCCTTATTCTAAATTAGACCAGAGTATTCCACAATGCTATGAAACTAGGAATATTCTCTGCCTAGGTTTTTAGCTGTGAATTCAGCTGACCTAGCGAGTAATTAAATTAGGCCTTTTCTGTGTGTTATAAATTATTAATTTTTGATATGGTAATATCATGTTGATGAATTATATTTTGATATGCTAATATATTATTATTATCATTTTGGTTTATTTAAAGGGTAAAGGGGGGGGGGGGGACTCTACCGGTGCAACATCTTCAGTAAGTCTTTATGTGATTCACTTTGTATATCTTACTTTGCCCAATAATCTTGACTATGAAGAACAGTATCAATTCTGCGGGGCATAGAGTCTGCAAGACGTTGCAGATCATTTTGGCAATTTTGGCAATGGCTTCCATCAACTAAAATGTGTTGCCTGATTTCATTTTGCAACTAAAATTTTCTACTTTGACTTAATTTCTTGATCGGGTTGTGATCTCGGATATTCTCAGGGCACTTTTAAACCGTTTTGTTCTCTTGTTGTTTTGTTCTCCAACCTCTGCATAACACCATCCTGGTGAAATACTCCATAATCTCCATTTAAGAATGTGGACATTTGAAGACATTATTTTTTTCAGTGTACCCTATACAAATTGTCTTTTGCTGCCTTACCGTCGGTCAACACGATTGTGCGCAATGAATTGGGCGGCGTACAAGTTACAAATATGTAAACACACTCCTGGAAAGAATTACAAGTACGGTATTAGTTAGTTATCACACTATCGTACCCCCCCCCCCCCCCCAGGGGCTCACATCTAGTGGGACGTCGTTTGGTGACCACGGGACCCCAGCTGAGTCCAGCATTGCTTCCACTTACATGTGCTTGGCCCCTCTCCGTCTTCTTTCCGGTCGACCTGTCTTGGTCAACTCTTTTTCTCTTCCAACCTCGACGGTATTATGGTATCAGAATCATAGGAGGTCTTTCACTCTTCCGCCTTAATTGGCCCTTGTCTCATCTTTCCTGATACCCTCATTCTTCGAGGGGTCAGCCATATTCTTCTTTTCATATTATCTCCTGCCTTCTGCACAAAGACGTCAAGGAGGCAGGGTGTGTGTAGCCCCACCACTTCTGGTGCACCTGGATAGTGCTACACGGCTGGTGAGTTTGGGAGTAGGCGACCCCAAGGGATTCCTGAGCTGGTTCCGTTTTGTCCCCTTTCCCTCTTACTTTGGGGCAGGTCCTCTCCTCTTTCCCTTTCCTATCTGCCTTTCATGGCTCTCCTTCCTTCAAAGTCCCTCAATCCTCATTCTTCGAGGGTTGAGGGTATTTATTTCCTTCCTGTCCTTTATTTGCCTTATCCATTATTTGTTTACCATTTCCTGTTCTAGTCTGTAAGTTTGTAGTTAGTATTAGTTATAGTTTTCTTCCTCATTTCATCTTTCACCACTACCCAAACCAGTAGGGTCCGATAACCTAGATGTTGGACCCCTTATGACAACAATCATCATCATCATCATCATAATAAATCCTAAATTTCCCATTTAAGTGTGATGTGATAACTAACTAATACATGTAATTCTTTCCAGGAGTGTGTTTACATATTTATAACTTGTACCCCGCCCAATTTATTGGGCACAATCATGTTGACCGACTGAAAAGCAGCAAAAGACAATCTCCATTTAGGCTCAAGTGTGCAATGGATAGGTTGACCATTTTTCCATAATCACCTGTCAGTATTTAATAATTTCCGGAATTATGACCACTAGTGTATATTTGAGTCGTCCAGTTCCAATATCGTTTAATCCACTTGTGAATAAGAATCATTTTCATGAGAAACGTTTCTCTGGACTTTGCCTCATGTATCTTTTGTGTTAGTTGTTTTCCACTTTTTTTTTCCTTTTGCTTTGTGTTTTTTTTTTTTTTTTTTGAATTTTGCATTTTCCTTTGTGTTTCTTGTTTTTTTGTTTTCTGCTTTTGGTTCTGTTTTTGAATTTTTCTTCTTGCTTCGTGTTTTTTTGTTTTTGGTTTTATGTTTGTTTTCTGGAAAATCAAAATAAAACAAAACGAAATAAAATAAAACAAAATAAACAAAACAAAATCAAAATAAAACAAAAATTTAAAAACAAAACAAAGAAACCGTTCGGTCCGAGACAGGACGTGATAGGTGGAGCCCTGCGTGGATAAACAAAACGTTATCCGCATCCGCCCCGCATCCACACGGCTGTTATCAGCATCCACCCCGCATCCGCACGACTGTTATCCGCATCTGCCCCACATATGCACGACTGTTATCCGCATCCGCCCCGCATCCCCACGACTGTTATCCGCATCCGCCCCGCATCCACACGGCTGTT
This sequence comes from Meconema thalassinum, assembly GCA_946902985.2. NCBI lineage: Eukaryota > Metazoa > Arthropoda > Insecta > Orthoptera > Tettigoniidae > Meconema > Meconema thalassinum. The sequence goes on from OX336391.1 coordinate 145,586,616, forward strand.
ATCCGCATCCGCCCCTCATCCACACGACTGTTATCCGCATCCGCCCCGCATCCCCACGACTGTTATCCGCATCCGCCCCGCATCCACACGGCTGTTATCCGCATCCGCCCCGCATCCACACGACTGTTATCCGCATCCGCCCCGCATCCACACGGCTGTTATCTGCATCCGCCCCTCATCCACACGACTGTTATCCGCATCCGCCCCGCATCCACACGGCTGTTATCCGCATCCGCCCCGCATCCACACGGCTGTTATCCGCATCCGCCCCGCATCCACACGACTGTTATCCGCATCCGCCCCTCATCCACACGGCTGTTATCCGCATCCGCCCCGCATCCACACGGCTGTTATCTGCATCCGCCCCTCATCCACACGACTGTTATCCGCATCCGCCCCGCATCCACACGGCTGTTATCCGCATCCGCCCCGCATCCACACGGCTGTTATCCGCATCCGCCCCGCATCCACACGGCTGTTATCCGCATCCGCCCCTCATCCACACGACTGTTATCCGCATCCGCCCCGCATCCACACGGCTGTTATCTGCATCCGCCCCTCATCCACACGACTGTTATCCGCATCCGCCCCTCATCCACACGGCTGTTATCCGCATCCGCCCCGCATCCACACGGCTGTTATCCGCATCCGCCCCTCATCCACACGACTGTTATCCGCATCCGCCCCGCATCCACACGGCTGTTATCCGCATCCGCCCCGCATCCACACGGCTGTTATCCGCATCCGCCCCTCATCCACACGACTGTTATCCGCATCCGCCCCGCATCCACACGGCTGTTATCTGCATCCGCCCCTCATCCACACGACTGTTATCCGCATCCGCCCCTCATCCACACGGCTGTTATCCGCATCTGCCCCGCATCCACACGGCTGTTATCCGCATCCGCCCCTCATCCACACGGCTGTTATGCGGATCCGCCCCGCATCCACACGGCTGTTATCCGCATCCGCCCCGCATCCACACGACTGTTATCCGCATCCACCCCGCATCCACACGGCTGTTATCCGCATCCACCCCGCATCCACACGGCTGTTATCCGCATCCGCCCCTCATCCACACGGCTGTTATGCGGATCCGCCCCGCATCCACACGGCTGTTATCCGCATCTGCCCCGCATCCACACGGCTGTTATGCGGATCCGCCCCACATCCACCCGACTGTTATCCGCATCCGCCCCTCATCCACACGGCTGTTATGCGGATCCGCCCCTCATCCACCCGACTGTTATCCGCATCCGCCCCGCATCCACACGGCTGTTATCCGCATCCACCCCACATCCACACGACTGTTATCCGCATCCGCACGTTTGTTATCCGACTCTACTGCAATTACAATAATGTCTTCAATTAGATACAATATTAAAGCAACACATTTAGTTTTGAGGAGAAAGTCGTTTCCTTAGGCCATGTATGTCAAGTTCTATGTTTAAAATGAATGTTATACAGACAGAATTGCAACCCTCTCTCCTGTTCAGAGTGTTAATTATGCTTAATGACATAATCTGATTGAGATTAGCGTATATCATCTTACATTTGTCATGAAAAAAGAATAACGGAATAATATGATATATCATAAACATCCGGGTCCTAGTAATGATATTAAACAACTTCGAATTGTATTCTAAAAATATCCGAAAATTTACTCCAAATATTATCCGCAGCTTATCCGCTATCCGCCCAGCCATGCAATCTTTATCCGCATCCGCGAAGGGCTTTTGTGATAGGATACAGTTAAATCATGCGAAAATGGCGTGTCTTGCACCAGGCTTAAAATGTAAAATAAAACTGACTTTGAGAGCATGTTTGGTTTTGCTCATTCGTTCTCCATACTAGCGGCGTTAACTGGATTAGTTGTGTGTTGAATATGATCAAAGGAGCAGCGGCCACCAATTGCTTTCCGTAAGCCGAGTATTGAGGAGCTGAAGACATTAACGCACTCGACGAAGCAGAAGAAAACACATTAGCATTATATCGAGGCTGTAACAACAGAGGCAACTTGGAGTATTACCATCCACTATTCACATTCACTACCAGCACAAATATGCAGAAAATGCTTTCTAACGCTGCGCCGGGAGGAGCACAAGAAAAGGTGCTACACAAAGCTCATGTGAAGGGGTGTAGTTTCCTCACTTTGCTGGTTAACGAGCGGCTCACCTTTGAAGTCTAGGTGGGCGGATATGTTAACATTCCATGGCTGTCTGGCGCCAAGGCTCTCTTAGCGTTGTAGCCACTGAGAGCAAGCAGCGAGACTGTACAGAACTAATAACAGGCTATCACTCGCTTTCGAGTAAGATTGTCTTCTAAAGGTGAGTTCTTAGATGTCTACATAGCCGAAACCTGGAAACACAAACTCTCCCACAGTAGTGACAAACGTTATTCGGAGCAGCCACTGGCTCTTGAGGGTTGATACTCCTGTAAATCTCACCCTCTTTCCTCGCATTGTTGTTCGAAACATAGTGGACCTTGGTGGTCGATGCGACGCCATACTTGACGAATTGATGCCGTAGTCTCCTATTTATCCGTGTCGATTTGACCTTCGGTTGAATTGTATTTTAGGACGTCTTTGAAGCTTTTGACTCGGCACGGTCATTAGACCGCCAGGCAGGGGGCCTAACTTCCCCAGTATTTGTATCTTCCTGCAAGCTTCTAGGAATATTATGAGTCATGATATGCCTCAGTGGCAACGCAGCATTTCCCCACGTGCTAGCTTTGACAGCTGTCAGCGATCATTATTGGTAATACAGAGTATAACCGCTAGGGCGGGATTTTGGAGTCCACGTGGAGTGATAGAGAAAGCATTCTATTGGTCAACAACAGTCAGCTGCTCACTACTGCCTTACGTTTGAGTCGCCGCTCGTTAACCAGGAAAGTGAGGGAACTATAGACGAATGATTCCGAATACTTTATTGTTACCTTATTGTAAAAATTCCAATTGCCCAAAGTGAACGCCTGATGGTGTAGTGGTTAAGGTTTTTGGCTGCCACTCTGTGAATCACTGAAGGCCGTTTAGAACTGCCTTAATTGTTCCAGCCATGCAAGGAGGCTCTGGTTCGATTCCCAGATTGACAATACATTTAATCCTTGTTTGAGGTACTGGAATTGATATCGTTCACATATAAGTTATCCAAATGGTATCGAGTTTGAAGCCCTACACCAACTTTGAGGTCATTATTCAGTGTTGCCTTATTTACAATTAATATTATAGCTTTCAGTCGGTGAATACAAATATCATTCCAATTACTGAAATATGTGAAAATAACCTGGAATAAATCACAGATTTATATATTGTTGCGGACTATTGGAGAAGAAAACTAAGGGATGATATGTTTCGCTCGTCAAGCGAGCGTCCTCAGATCCAAATAATCAAGACAGCTCTATAAAACTCTCCCAAACCTACAGTGACACCCACAGACAGTCTCTGTCCTCCAAAATAAATACAAGAAAACCTGTCAGAAACTTGGTATTTCTCAAGTGTGGTGATAAAAGAAGAAAAAACTATTTATTTTATAATGCCAATACTAAGAAATGACAATCCCATCAACCAAAACCAGTCTTCCTCCCCTTAAATCTAATCACAGCAATATTAGCTACACCTTCATAGATTCGTAGATATTGAGAACCAATGAATTATATCACATGGCCACCATGTCATGTTGTTTTATATGTATCCATAGAGTTTCGTACCAGTAGATGAAGATGATGATTGCATTGGTTTGATTTATTGCTCAATGCTTATTTATGATTGCTTGATTAAGACACAAGAAATAAAAAAAATATAAACAAAATTGCACAGCCACCATGTCGAATTTCTCAAAACAAGATATCAGTATATTAAGCATTTTATTAATACTAGTGGGCTCGTGCGAGCTTTCGCAACGTGAATGTAGGTTTATGGGGTAGTAGGGAAGCAGTACGCCGCGCTCCTGCCACCGCGCTGCCCTGCGCTAAAGCGGCAGGCTCGTCTAGCAGTACGCCGCCCTCTCGCTAGATGGCTGCCACCGCCGCGCTGCCCTGTGCTTTAGCGGCAGGCTCGCCAGGTTACGTTGCTCGCATTGTAAATGTACATTTTTAAGGTATTTATTTAATTGTGAGGCTTTTAAAGAGGAAGTGAGTGCGTTTCGGTCACATATGGGGTTATGCGGAACCTGTAGGTACCCCATATGTGTAGGTTGGTGTTAAGAGGACCTTATTTTCGGTACAAAACCGGAATGGGACCTTAACAGAATAATATAGGGAGGATTTACCTTCCACGTTTCACTGAGCTCGGATAATTAAACCGCAAAAATGACCATTTAAATATTTGGACTTGGAACCTTGTTTGGCCGCTATGTTAGTTTTGTGCTTATCATGTTTTTGTAAGTCCCATACCGTAGTTTAACTGATCCTTAGTTTAATTGATCCTATATTCTCTATCACCAAAACAAATTCAGGTTGATAGCAGTAATAGTTTGGGAGGTATTGAATGCCAGTGAAATATTCCACGCGGCGGCCATGTTGGATTGGTCACACTTATTAAAATTTGAAAGTCGAAGTCAGACGAGGCCTAAGGGTAAGTCCTTACTATGGTTTATTAAAATCTCTCAAGACATTTAGATTACATTTGGCACACTCACCTACACAAATACACATACGGACAAAAGGCGATCTAATCAGACTATATTCCATTTGATGGAAATAGGCTAAACATACTGCATCCTTCAACCAATTTGATAAAGTATGCACCTGTTATTGTACCAAGGAAGTTGCTTCGCATCCGCCCACTTGACGACGACTTTCCATTATGAAACAGGGTGCCCTTATCTTTGAATAATGGAAATGTGTCACAAATCTTTAACAGGGTGATATATTTATCAATGTTTCAATGTGGAAATATAATATGAAGCTGGCAATTATACTACCGGACTGAATGATGAACGGTGTTAGATCTGATTGTGAGGCTATCGCCAAGGGCGTTAAACTTAAGTCGGAAAATAATGTGTTGTTATCTTGGCTTCATAAGGGATATGCAAAGTGATGTTTAACTTTCTGTCGTTAATGTACTATGATATAGGTAAAATATTTTCCGTCTGTTAAAATTAAATTCGTATTAGATACACGATGGAAGAATCATACCATGGCCTATAAATACATGAATTATTGATGTGTAACATATTTCCACTCGGTAGCTGGACATTTTTGTGAGAGTTATTTTGGAAAAGAGACGGAAGTGGATGGGACGGAAGTGCATGGGACGGAAACATTGAGCGCGCGCGGGGGCAGAGATCGGTACAACGACGTACTGTAAGCCATGTGACTATGTGGAATGTAAATCGCATACGGTTTACCTCAAGGTTTGGAGGCTCCATTAAAGAAATTCCTACAATAAATCATCTTCAAGTTGTCGTTCTTTGGTGTGAAAATATTATTTTTATCATATTTGCTGAAAACAATTACGATTTATTAAATCTTCATACTTTTGCTGTATTCTTATTTAATGTAAGCACTCGTTACCTCGAGGGCTATATCGCATCAACCAATACTCCAAACAACGTAGGAATTCAGTATATTAACACCGACTACTAACAATAATTGAAACTTCGTTGGTCTAAACGTATCTCTGGGAGAAACGCATTTAATATACCTACTGCACACCTAATTTTTAATCGTGCCTATACTTGGCAGTGCGCTATATCGGCAATAAGAGGCCATTTTCAACAACACCGCTGCCATGGGTTCACTAACAGGCATACAGTTGCAGGTATATGTCACTACTGCAGATGCATTGGAGAATCCTTTCATGTTTGCTGGCACAAGGTAGCACTATGAGTTCATTCTAAAAAATGCGAGTAAGTAATATGGAATTATTCGAATAACATGTTAGATGTTCCACATCATATGCGACTACTGTAAGGCTCGTAATTGTTTTTTTCTTTGTCTGTCTGATAGGTAGTACCTCCATCGGGTAGGTCGGTAGATACCCACAAAATCTAAAATCAGCACTATAATGAGGCGTACTGGGCAAGATGATGAGTGAGAAAGTTTTCCATTGATTTCTTCACTGAGTCAGAACAATAGCACTGACCGTATGAGTAGAAACTTTCACAGTACACAGAGGCACTAGCTGTGCCATTACTCAGCTCCACTCATACCTCAAGGCTTCCATATAATCACAGCCATGAGTGAGACTGAAATTGAGACATCGGTGGAAAGCCACCTTTTACTTTAGCCTGTGTCAATAGACAAATGCAAATGTACTAAATTCATCAAGAGAGTGAAACCTTACGGAAATGTTAATGATAATGATTGGATAGCTTGTAGATTTACGTGATCTTTAATCTCGCAATAATTACCAACGGAACCTACTTTTAACGCCAAATATCAACCACAGTGCTATTTAATTTCAATAATCTCACCGAAAATTAACCGTAAATCGAATCTGGTCGGTCAGGGTGAGAAAATAACAGCTTGGCCAATGTGCCATCACGTTCCGGTCATAATTGATTGGAAGGCGTGACATTTCCTGTACTTGTAGTAATATTTACTCATGTAAACAGGAATTCTTCCTTAACCCTTTATAGGGCAGAACATTATTAAAGATACGGTATTTAATTTGTGTGTATTGAAATTTAATTTAATAATTTTAGCCTACTGTCGACCAAAATATTATGTGTACTCGAGTTTGAAGGTTGTTTGTGAAGTAACCAATAGACCTACATAAAATCCAATGACATCATCAATTTTGTCGTTCTATTTTACGTTAGTTCATGTAGGTTTGGAATCTTTAATTTATATTTTTTTTTATCGCAGTTGGAAAACAAAAAGTGCCCGTTTTTAAGCGTGTTTCAACCATGCGTCACATTTAAGAATTATTATCTCACAAACCCGTCATCAGATCGAATTCAAATTTTAACACAATATACATTGGAATGTTATATAACTGGTTTATTAATTTCAAAATTTTGTGTGTCCAAGAAACAAAGTTTTTATCATGTTTGTAAGGTAACTCTTTCTCGGCTCGGGGAGGTTGGAAAATGTAGTTCTCGGTTGCGTTTGTAATCCTTATACATCAAAAAGGTATGCTGTATGATTGTGAAATACGTAAATTAATTCACTTATTTTATATTGGTTTGTATTTGTACGGGGAATTAAGATATGCTTCACCAGTTAGCCACTCCGGTGAAAGCTGTACAACGTTGCCAAGATGGGCTCCATCACGCGTCATGGCGCGCCTCGCTCGGAAGTGATGGGCTCCATATCAGCAACGCTGTACAGCATTTCCCGGAGCGGCTTGCTGGTGAAACATGTCTTAATTCCCCGTACAAATACAAACCGATATAAAATAAGTGAATTAATTTACGTATTTCACAGTCATACAGCATAACCTTTTCATGTATAAGGATTGCAACGCAACCAAGAACTACATTTTCCGAACCGAGAAAAAGTTACCTAACAAAATGATAACAACCTTGGTTCTTGAACACACAAAATTTTGAAATTAATAAACCAGTTATACAACATTCCAATGTATATTGTGTTAAAATTTGAATTCGATCTGATGACGGGTTTGTGAGATAATAATTCTTAAATGTGACGCATGGTTGAAACACGCTTAAATACGGGCACCTTTTGTGTTTCAACTGCGATAAAAAATATTAAAATACAAATTAAAAATTCCAAACCTACTTGAACTAACGTAAAATAGAACGATGAAATTGATGATGTCATTGGATTTTATGTAGGTCTATTGGTTACTTCACAAACAACCTTCAAACTCGAGTGCACATAATATTTTGGTCGACAGTAGGCTAAAATTATTATTTTCTTTTGCATTTTTATGTTCATGTTTGTTTTTATAATTTTAATTTTTATATTATTTTCATTTTCTCAATCGTAAGATGTTAACATTATTAAAATTGTAACTTTTATAAGCATATTTATTACTAATTGTATAATGCATATATATTTATAGATATAATTTTCATTACATTTCATTTTTTACTTTTAATTTTTAATTTCTTTTTTCTAATATCAACCACCTTAGGTCAAGGACATCAAGAAATAATATTTGGTTTCAGAAATATTAACACTTCAAAAGAAAATTCGGTGAAATATGGCTGATAGATGCAACCATCATCATCTTTGACAATATAAATTGGGCAGATCACATCGCTGTTCCGCTCTTTAAAACAACAATAACTAACGAGCTAGCAATATAAATGGTCCTGATAGTAGGTAGTTAATATACTGACGGACCTATAAAGGATTAAGATGATGAAGGAAACGCACAAAACCATATAATTAATTAATCAATACGTAACGAATATTTGAGCGACATGATTCATATCATTGGGAAAATTTGCGAAAAAGCTAACAAAACCAGTAAATGAAAGGCTGCTGATTCAATGTTACATGCTTTACTCCCAATGTGATGAAGCGCTTAATAAGTTTTACTGATATAATGACAATTCAGTCGGTCAACACATTGTAATCCCAATTACTGGGCCAGGCGGAAAATAACCGGAAAACAACTGCATGTGATTAGAATATATACAGGGTGTTTCAGGAGGATTACTAAATATTTTAGGAGGTGATAGTATAGATGAATTGCAATTTTAAAAAATCCATATAATATGTGTCCCATTTATATTGCATACCGAGATACAGATGTTGGTATGTAACAATGGAAGTTGTCGTTTCGTATGTTGGCACACTGGTTGCAATGGGCACGTTTCTTGGCCACCAAGGTTTCCGGACCTTACCTCTTTGGATTATAGCCTGCGGGGATGGTTGAAAGGCGAAGTTTACGAGGAACAAGTTAACACAACAGCCGAGTTGCTCATTCGGATTATGCATAGTGCAGCCCTCGTCAAAGAACGCCAAAGCGCCCTCCGAAAAGCTACACGGGGTATTATCAAGAGAAGTGCAAAATGCATTGAAGTTGGAGGGGAAATTTTTGAAAATCAACTTTGAGCGTCCTCATTTGCCTTGGTTTTATATTTATTTGGGTTAGATACTACCAGCTGTATCTCGGTATTCATTTAAATAAAAATAAAAAAAATTTGACATCCGATGTTGTATGAGCCCCCTTAATAATGTTCTGAACTGGAGTCAATCTTGTAAATTTTACTCCAATTACTTCAAGGTCTTTTTCTATTTCACTAAGCCACTTGTTCTTGGCTTTCATTGAGAGAACAAGGTTGGGAACCCTTTTGCTCAGCCTGTCATTGTTCATTCTGAGAATGTGGCCGTAGAACGTTCATCACCTTTTCCTGAAGGTGTCTGTGATCTCTTCAGCATGCTGATAAAGGTCCTGAGACTTCCGTTTCATCCAGATTTCTTCTGAGCAGACTGGACCAAGGACTTTCCTCTATATTTTCCTTTTTGTTTCTCTATGTCTTTAATGAGCTCTACGCCTTTAATGAGAGACTAGTGGGCCCGTGCGAGCTTTCGCAACGAGAATGTAGGTTTATGGGGTAGTAGGGATGAATGAGGGAGAACGGAAGTTTTAAATATTGAAGAAATGTATTTATTGTTGTTAAACGGCATACGTACATGAGAAGGACACAAATAATTATGTAGAACATTGTTTTGTACTTGTCACAGCACCTCTTTGTAGACAATATTCGATGTTACACGAATTCATCGGTTATTGTTTGCTCGGGAGTTTCTTCTACAGCAATTTTTACATTTGCAAAGGATTGAACACTAGAGAAAGTCTTGGTGAGACCACAACGGAGCCATCTGCTGAGACACTCCTCAGCTAGCAGTACGCCGCGCTCCCGCCAGATGGCTGCCGCCGTCACGCTGCCCTGCGCTCTAGCGGCAGGCTTGCCAGGTTACGGTGCTCCCATTGTAAATGTACTTTTCTTAAGGTATTTATTTAATTGTGAGGCATTTAAAGAGGAAATGAGTGCGTTTCGGGCACACATGGGGTTATGCGGAACCTGTAGGTACCCCATATGTGTAGGTTGGTGTTAACAGGACCTGATTTTCGGTACAAAACCGGAATGGGACCTTAGCAGAATAATATAGGGAGGATCTGCCCCCAATGATCGAGGTTTCTGAGGCGTATACTGTAGTGCTTCAGGTTTTATTACTGTGGTATATTGTCATAGTTTTGCGTTCTTCGATATTGATTTTTGTTGCATCAGTTCCAGGTCAACCTATAGGCCTTCTGTATTTTTTATTCTCTCTTTGGTTGCCTCACGATTCAATCCTGATGGCTGAATACTTGTCCTAAGTATTATCATTATTATTATTATACCGGGTGAGTTAGCCACGGTCGTTATGGCCTGGCTGCAGGCAGTCGCTCACATCCGGGAGGCGAGGAGGTTCGAATCCCCCCACCGACAACCTTGAAGATGGTCTTTGATGGTTTCTCATCTTCCTTCCAGGCAAATCCCGGGATTGGTCCCTAACTATAGGCCACAGCCGCTACCTCCCAATTCCTCGTCCTTACATTAACACTTTTCTCCCCAGACAATACTCCACACGCGACGTTACTTGTAGCTCACCCCATGAGTGTCCGTATAGAAGCTGCTACAAACTCTGGCGAGCCGAACATTTCCTCGTACTCTCCTGGCACTAAATTTCATAGGATAAAATTTGTTTTTATTATCATTATTACTATTATATGTTGATACCAATCATAGTATACCGTTAAGCTGGATCAGATACTCCCAGTCGGAAGAACGTGACGAACCTGCGTGAGGAATGTCCCTGAAGTATTGTCTGAGAAAGAAAGATTAATACTTCCCTACTGTATATCATTTAGTTACACGTCTGTTCTCTCGCACCATTGGATCGATTTCATTGACGAATGCATCTGATGTGGATGGACAATGACTGGCTTTATCCACTTTCACACTTGCTTGACTATCTGTGAACTAACGACACTTTTTCTACACTAGCTGGGGTGTCATAATATCACAGCAAAAAACAAAACACTGTGTTATGCTCATACAATAGGGTAGCGTAGTTGATAAGTTATCTTTGTGACCAGTGGCACAGGGGTTGTTACTGCGGTTTAAGAGACACCCCTGTAAGATATTTTTTTTAAGGAATTGATAATAATTAACAAACTACTGTCGATCAAAATATCATGTGCATTGAGTTTGAAGGTTGTTTGTGAAGTAACCAACAGATCTACATAAAATCCAATAACGTCATAATTTTTGTCGATCTATTTTACGTTAGTTCATGTAGGTTTGGAATGTTTAATTTATATTTTAATATTTTTTTATCGTAGCTGGAACACAACAAGTGGCCGTTTTTAAGCGTGTTTCAACCATGCGTCACATTTAAGAATTATTATATCAAAAACCCGTCATCAGCTCAAATCCAAATTTTTACATTATATACACTGGAATGTTGTATAACCGGTTTATTAATTTCAAAATTATGTCTATCCAAGAAACAAAGTTGTTATCATTTTTGTAAGGTAACTTTTACTCGGCTCCGGGTTGGTAGGAAAATGTAGTTTTTGGTCGCGTTGTAATCCTTATACATCAAAAAGTTACGATGTATGACTGTGAAATACGTAAATTAATTCACTTATTTTATATCGGTTTGTATTTACACGAGGAAATAAGAAATGGTTCACCACCTAGCCGCTCCGGGCAAAGCTGTACAGCGTTGCCGAGAAGGAGCCCATTCCACGTCATGGCGCGCCTCGCTCCGAAGTGATGGGCTCCATCGCAGCAATGCTGTTCAGCTTTGCCCGGAGCGACTAGCTGGTGAACTGTATCTTATTTCCTCGTACAAATACAAAACCGATATAAAACACGATGTTCAGTAAAGAACATATAGCCTACTTTCTCCTAAAAGCATGGGTATTTTATAACCCTTTGTCCTTTTCAAGGAGTATAATTGAATGTTGGTTGTAGTAGCTTGTTGAAATACAACGTGCTATACGGATATTAAACATGAATATGAGGTGCCCTTTGCTAGTGCTACCTCTGTAAAAAATGCCATTCAAGACGTTTTCACCGTGTTAGAATTGATATGGGGAATCGATTTGCACACATACATGGCGGCTTTCTGCAAACTACTCGGCTGAAGACCTTGTAGTTCTGTCAAAAGATGCTTCCCACAAAAGGTATGTTGTTGCAAAATTTAGTAGAGATCACATGATTAGGTTGGTCGTAATTTGATTTAAGCTTTTAATATTTGGGTGGCCACCATTACGTTTCCGTCAAAATGGCGGCGATACAAAACATGTCCCCGAGGTGCTCTTTACAAGAGCTACCTATGTACCAAATTTCGTTCAATTCGGTTTCACCGTGTTTGAAAAGATAGGGTAAATCGATTTGCACACATACATGGCCGCCATCCGCACATGATTGGGCTGATGACCTTGTAGTTTGGTCAAACAATTTTTTATACATAAAGGTATAATGTTGAGAAAATTTGGTAGAGATCAGATGATTAGATTGGTCGTAATTTGATTCAAGACTTTAACATTTGGGTGGCTGCCATTGCGTTTTTGTTAGGATGGCGGCGATATAAAACATGGCACTGGAGTGCCCATTGCTAGTGCTATCTCTGTACCATATTTCGTTGAATTCGGTTTCACCGTGTTTGAATTGATAAGGGTAATCGATTTGCACACATACATGGCCGACACCTGGAAACCATTGGGCAGATGACCTTGTAGTATGGTCAAATGACGCTCGCCATCTGATTATATGTTGTTGCAAAATTTGGTAGATATCGGATGATTAGGTTAATTGTAATTTGATTTAAGTTTTGAACATTTGGGTGGCCGCCATTACGTTTCCGTGAAGATGGCGGCGATATAAAACATGACACTGAGGTGCCCTTTGCCTGTTCTACCTCTGTACCAAATTTCGTTCAATTCGGTTTCACCGTGTTCGAATTGATAGGGGGGGGGGGGTGACTGACATTCAGAGTACACACAGCCACACACACACAGACTCACACACAGACTCACACACAGACTCACACAAACACTGAGACACACATTTTTTGGCCCTGTAGTGATCTCATAAGTCTACTTTCATTTTTTGCAAAAATCGAAAGTAAGCTAATAAGTGAATTCATTTACGTATTTCACAGTCATACGGCATAACTTTTTGATGTCTACGCGACCAAGAACTACATTTTCCAACTACTCCGAGCCGAAAAAATGTTACCTTTCAAAAATGATAACAACTTTGTTTCTTGGACACACAAAATTTAGAAATTAATAAACCAGTTATACAACATTCCAATGTATATTGTGTTGAAATTTGGATTTGATTTGATGATGGGTTTTTGAGATAATAGTTCTTAAATGTTGAAACACGCTTAAAAACGGGCACTTTTTGTGTTCCAACTACGATAAAATATAATTAAAAATTCCAAACCTACATGAACGAACGTAGAATAGAACGACGAAAATGATGATTTATTGGATTTTATGTAGGTCTATTGGTTACTTCACAAACCACCTTCAAACTCGAGTGCACATAATACTTTGATCGACAGTAAGTAAGCATTTCTTGAATTAAACAATGATAGGCTACTTGTTGATGAGCAGAGCTAGAATTTATATATATTTACATATTTCTTTATTACCCAGTGAGACATATTTTTAAAACTTATCTGCATCGATTATGTTGTCCTTATGAAAATCAAACAAATGTATTTTACATACTTTCCCATATTCCAGACATTGGTACATATTTTTAGTTACATAAATATTTTTCCATATTTATTGATCTTAATGCAATAATTGTGTATATCTTATTCTAGGAGTATAAATATATAGAATTTTCGTCTTCAGTGACAGAAAATAAGGCAACAGAGGACAAGTTTACAGTTATGTACAGTACATACAGTGAATTGTATTTGAGCAAATAAAAATTTCTAAAGTATGTGGCTGTAACAATAGCAAGTATCCCTTTGAATCAGGCACCAGTTCAATGTAATACTAGAATCAGATATAGGCTATCTCCTGTTGATAAAGTGAATCTATACTAATATCATGACGAATAGAAATAAACAGTGTCATCACTCCGCTCCTTAAGCATTGTAGTTCATGGTCCAGCCAGTGTGTGGCGCGGAAGTCGCGCCGAACCATAAGCACGTGTGACAAGTAGCCCATGAGATGCGCGAGAAGTCATATTATGCGAGGGAATTTGTTTCTTTGTAATAGTTTACGAAGGTCTGTGCAGTGCTTTGTGAGTGCAAACAACTAAATTTTCTGCTGTTTCGGGAAAATGTCGTATTGTTTCGTTCCTGGATGTAAATCGGGTTACAGAAGAAAATCTGATGGTAGACATTTTTTGACACCACCAAAAGAAACAAATCTGTTTGCGAAATGGGCGAGAGTTATTCCGCGGAAAAAAATATATTATCCGTCTTAATAATAATAGGCCTAAAATAATAATAGTTGTTGATTTTTTAGGGAATTTGTAGCATTGTGGTCACGTAGCCTCGTGTGCTTCGGTGTGTGTAGAATTTGTCTGATAACCTGTGTCATTGTGATGTCTGTAGTAGTGTGTGTATTCGGAGTAGAGGTAGGATTTGGGTAGGAAGCGGCCGTGCCCTTCAGTTAGGTACCATCCCGGTATTTGCCTGGAGTAGAAGTGGGAAACCACGGAAAACCACTTCTAGGATTGCTGAGGTAGGAATCAAACGCGCCTCTTTGTCAGTTTAACCTCACGAGGCTGAGTGAACACCGTTCCAGCCCTCAGACCAGAATTACATTTCTTTGCTGAGCTGGGAATCGACCCAGGCCTCCGCGGTGATAGCCAAAAATGAGACGGTCATATAATAATAATAATGGCCAACCTGCCAAAAAATAAACGTCCATCCAATTCTTCGCTTCCGTTACCGTCCTCCTGATAAAAAATCATGGTCAGTAGCCGTGTCTTCGGTTCTTGTTTCAACGTTGTCTTCAGTATCAGTCACAAATTCCTTTGAAATTACTGATTCATGAACTGGCGATTCGTTATCTTTTAGCAGAAGGCGACACACTTGTTCGTGTAGAGTTTCTTTTAGGCTCGTCATTTGACAACTCCATGAAAATGGTTACTAAGGTATGGTGTATGATGTCCCGAGACGATAAGATTATAACTTGAACTGTTGGCTTGATATTACAACTAAAACGAACCACAGAACTGTCAGACAATGCGCGACTAACGGAAGGTTTTAAAAGATAGTTCTACATGGGGACTGAGATTTTTTTTTCACGGTAACTTATTATTCATAAGTCTAAAAAAGCAATTTGTTGTAATCGGCGTAACCGCAGCCTTCGTAAAGAGGTTTACGTAGCCCAGCGCGAATCCCATATTGGAACAGCTGACTGCGACTGACTGTGTAGCGTTGGAGGGTCTGCGCCACTAGCGCTAGCCAACAGTGGGGCGCGCGTGTGTTAGTTTGTGTGTTTTTGTGTTTAAACGCGCTAATCTCTGGAACTACCAGTCGGATTCGAATTTTTTTTTATATGATAGCCAGATTCAAGAGGAATAGTTTAGGCTATGTTAAATTTCGGACAGACCACTGCATTCCCTGCATTTAGGCCCTTGGGCACAAATCTACACCGTTTCACCGATCTGAACCAAAATGTTATACTTACCCTTTGGAACGCTGCGAGTAACACAGTCAGCATGAAATTTATGACAGATCAGTTCATTCCCTGCATTTAGGCCCTTTGGCAAAACACTACACCTTTTCACCGATCTGTACTAAAATTTGTATACTTACACTTTGGAACCCTGCGAGTAACACAGTCTGCATGAAATTTTGGACAGACCACTCCATTCCCTGCATTTAGGCCCTTTGGCACAAATCTACACCGTTTCACCGATCTGAACCAAAATTTTATACTTACCCTTTGGAACCCTGCGAGTAACACAGTCTGCATGAAATTTATGACAGATCAGTTCATTCCCTGCATTTAGGCCATTTGGCAATACACTACACCTTTTCACCGATCTGAACCAAAATGTGTATACTTAGCCATTGGAACCCTGCGGGTAACACTGTTTACATGAAATTTCGGAAAGGCCACTCCATTCCCTCCATTTATGCCCTTTGGCACAAATCTACACCGTTTCACCGATCTGTACCAAAATTTGTATACTCACACTTTGGAACCCTGCGAGTAACACAGTCTGCATGAAATTTCGGACAGATCACTCCAATCCCTGCATTTAGGCCATTTGGCACAAATCTACACCGTTTCACCGATCTGAACCAAAATTTGTATAATTATCCTTTGGAACCCTGCGAGTAACACAGTCAGCATGAAATTTATGACAGATCAGTCCATTCCCTGCATTTAGGCCCTTTGGCAAAACACTACACCTTTTCACCGATCTGAACCAAAATGTGTATACTTAGCCTTTGGAACCCCATGAGTAACACAGTTTACATGAAATTTCGGACAGACCACTCCATTCCCTGCATTTATGCCCTTTGGCACAAATCTACACCGTTCCACCGATCTGTACCAACATTTGTATACTTTCACTTTGGAACCCTGCGAGTAACACAGTCTGCATGAAATTTTGGACAGACCACTCCATCTCCTGCATTTAGGCCCTTTGGCACAAATCTACACCGTTTCACCGATCTGAACCAAAATTTTATACTTACCCTTTGGAACCCTGCGAGTAACACAGTCTGCATGAAATTTATGACATATCAGTTCATTCCCTGCATTTAGGCCCTTTGGCAAAACACTACACCTTTTCACCGATCTGTACCAAAATTTGTATACTTACACTTTGGAACCCTGCGAGTAACACAGTCTGCATGAAATTTCGGACAGACCACTCCATTCCCTGCATTTAGGCCCTTTGACACAAATCTACACCGTTTCACCGATCTGAACCAAAATTTTTTACTTACCCTTTGGAACCCTGAGAGTAACACAGTCTGCATGAAATTTATGACAGATCAGTTCATTCCCTGCATTTAGGCCCTTTGGCAAACACTACACCTTTTCACCGATCTGAACCAAAATGTGTATACTTAGCCTTTGGAACCCTGCGGGTAACACTTTTTACATGAAATTTCGGAAAGGCCACTCCATTCCCTCCATTTATGCCCTTTGGCACAAATCTACACCGTATCACCGATCTGTACCAAAATTTGTATACTTACACTTTGGAACCCTGGGAGTAACACAGTCTGCATGAAATTTCGGACAGACCACTCCAATCCCTACATTTATGCCCTTTGGCACAAATCTACACCGTTTCACCGATCTGAACAAAAATTTGTATAATTACCCTTTGGAACCCTGCGAGTAACACAGTCAGCATGAAATTTATGACAGATCAGTTCATTCCCTGCATTTAGTCCCTTTGGCAAAACACTACACCTTTTCACCGATCTGAACCAAAATGTGTATACTTAGCCTTTGGAACCCCGCGAGTAACACAGTTTACATGAAATTTCGGACAGACCACTCCATTCCCTGCATTTATGCCCTTTGGCACAAATCTACACCGTTCCACCGATCTGTACCAACATTTGTATACTTTCACTTTGGAACCCTGCGAGTAACACAGTCTGCATGAAATTTTGGACAGACCACTCCATCTCCTGCATTTAGGCCCTTTGGCACAAATCTACACCGTTTCACCGATCTGAACCAAAATTTGTATACACACCCTTTGGAACACTGCGGGTAACACTGTCCACTTTAAATTTCGGACACACCACTCCATTCCCTGCATTTAGGCCCTTTGACACAAACCTACACCGTTTCACTGATCTGAACCAAAATGTGTGTACTTACCCTTTGGAACCCTGCGAGTAGTACTATTTACATGAAATTTCGGACAGACCACTCCATTCCCTGCATTTATGCCCTTTGGCACAAATCTACACCGTCTCACCGATCTGAACCAAAATGTGTATACTTACCATTTGGAGCCCTACGAGGAACACTGTCGGCATGATATTTCGGACAGACCACTCCATTCCCTGCATTGAGGCCCTTTGGCACAAATCGACACCGTTTCACCGATTTGGACCAACATTTGTATACTTGCCCTTTGGAATTCTGCGAGTAACACTGTGATCATGAAATTTCGGACAGACCACTCCATTCTCTGCATTTAGGCCCTTTGGCACAAATCTACACCGTTTCACCGATCTGAACCAAATTTCACATACTTACACTTTGGAACCCGACGAGTAACACTGTCTGCTTGAAATTTCGGACAGACCACTCCATTCCCTGCATTTAGGTCCATTGGCACAAATCTACACCGTTTCACCGATCTGAACCACATTTTGTACACTTACCCTTTGGAACCCTGCGGGTGACACTGTCCACTTTAAATTTTGGACATACCACTCCTTTCCCTGTATTTAGGCCCTTTATCACAAATCTACACCGTTCATCTTAATTGCACCAAATTATACATACACTTTGAAACCCGGCTGGTAACACTGTCCACTTGATATTTTGGACAACGCTCTCTATTCCCTACATTTCGAATAACAAACCAACTGTACTTGAAAACCATGTATTAAGGCCCTAGAATCATTCATGCCCGTAGTAGTGTAACTGTAAGAGTAATTTATTAACTCTATTGTTTACTGGCAATTCGAGCTGCATCACGTAGCCTCTACCAGTGTTCTGGTGCAGAAATGCGAAAATTGTTAAATCTCGCGCTGCTTATAAATTGCAGTCACGGGGAGTAATTAGTGCAAAAAGATTTATTTTGCCCCTTAAAACAGTTATCATCATGAACATATTATGCATCTGTATAAGTGCAATGGTGTTGGTGCAATACATTGAGGTTATCAGCTGCAATAAGCGTTGGTGCTTTAAATTTACCTTATCTATTCCGAAACTTATCGTTGAGTGCTATGTGGCCATAAATGATACTATTGCTACCTCAGGAGCTCGGGACAGCCGAAGTTTTCCAAAGTGTTCTGATTATTTTCCTACGGCGCTATGCGACAAAAGACGAGACCAATAGCTCTACATTTCTAACAGACAATGAGATATAGGCCCTAGGCAGTGTCTTTTATTTCACTTACTCCTCTTTCTAATCATTTTTAGAAATTTGTTTGTAAATTACATGTATCAGTGCTGTAGTTAGTAAATAGCCGTTTCCCTATTCATTATTACCATTATTATCATTAGGGGAAAATGACCTAAATGTTACGTCCATTATACTACAAACACCACCTCCACCACCACCACAAAAAGTTACATTAAAGAAATATATTTTCTGGTAGTTTAAGTATCAATGCCAGTTCTGTAGTATTATCATCCATAAAACAAATAAATCTACCGGGCGAAGCCGGGCACTACTGCTAGTTATAAATATGCGCCAATCACCTCATGTACGGTAGAGCGAGGCTGCAGCCAATACAAATCACTCTTACGAGACAACAGGAGAATCTACAAGTTTGAAACTTTAAACGACATTTTGGGGGTTTACTGAAATGGTAGCAAAAATAATCATTGAATGAATGAATAACAAATAAAAAGTAAGTGAACTGAAGTATATTTGAACCCAGTATTTTAATATATTTTTGTAGGCTCTAAAAGGAACAAAATGCAGTGTTAGGTGATTAAATTAATTTTATTATCTATATTTTGAACAATATATTCACATAGATATATACATTTTTTATAATTTTTGGTTTTATTGTGCATGTTTTAAAGAATATATTTACATAATATACTGTATATATACATATTTTGACACGTTTTAGTACATATAAATCCTATCCCTTCTGATGAGTCTATAACTCATGCTTTGCGGGAAATTGGTCTCGTGATTTGTGCCTGCATCACTGCTTGGTCATGAGGTGTTGTCGCCTTTCGGTCCGGCTCCATTGAGGCTACACACGTTTTCATAACAACGCATAACCCCGTCCTCCCAGGGTTGCCAATCTAGCTTTTTCCCAGCTAAATATAGATTTTTTCAAACTGAGCCGAGTACCAGATAAATTTAAGTCCCGCCTAGCGGGGCAATTACCTATCTTTCTTTTCTTTGTGGGACGGAAGTTATATATACATTAATCTGGTTTAAATTTGAAATAAGATGTATTAATAAGGACCTGTGGGTACATTAATTGGGAGATCGTTGTGAACTTCTTGAGCGTGAGATAGCCTAGTTAGTTCATATTACAATGTCCTGCAATTTTCCGAATTACGTTTATCTCCAAGTGAGTAAAACCCCTCCCATTGGTCGATCTTGGCTACGATACTGCCTTGTGAGCGTAAGACATAGACCATTTCATATGGATGTGCACAAGCGTAATTCAAACTTCATATACTCGCATTGTCTAATACTCCCAGTAACAATTTTATTGGGTTAACAAGAAGTTCCGTGACGAACTAAAGAGCCTACTTTTCTGGAAATGTAAGATTCATTCCAATGATTAATCGATATGGACCTAATTACAATAATGACGAAATTGAGTTGGTAATATCGAAATTTATAATTAGTTCGAAACATAACTGGTATAATGTAGCCTAATAGAGCACTACAGTTGGCAGCCCTGGTGACTGAATATAATCTTAGTTCCATCTCTTAAGGTACAGAATACAAAATTTGGTTGAAGTCCAATGGATAGCATGGACGTTGCATGTAGTTAGACATTGGACTTATCAGCGCGCGTAAAATCATTTTGACAACAATGACATGCATGTGTTGGTCAGCATGTATGTATGTATGTCTACCCCTTATTATTCCCGTTTTCCAACGGGGTCGGGGATGAGATGCGATGGAAGTCTTTGTGGCGATGGTTTTTACGGCCGGATGCCCTTCCTGACGCCAACCTCATGAGAGGAGTTAATGAGAGATGAAATGAATGATGGTGAATGAAACTGGGCAAGGATGTGGAAGGAAGCGGCCGTGGCCTGTCAGAAGGGACCGTCCCAGCATTTGCCTGGTGTTGAAAATGGGAAACCACGGAAAACCATTTCAAGGACGGCCGACGGTGGGGCTCGAACCCACGCGTCTACCGAGTCAGCAGAGAGCTTGGCCCCATGACCTATTGCTGCGCTTTAGCCAGCATAGCCACTACTGTAGGTTGTAACAACATAATTTAATAATTGTAAATTGACAGGTTAAACAATGAGGAGGAAGTGTAAGGAAATTCATAAAATGTGTCCAGTTAATCTGAATTTTGTAAAATGTGTGTATTTGTAACGATTTAATAAATAATAATAATAATAATCACCCCCTTTTCATTTTCATTGTATGCCTAACTTGAATTTGAAGTAAAGTGAAAATAATAAGGCAGATTTATTATTTTAATCAATTTTACTACCGTATATAAAAACAACCGTAGCAGTTTTATCCGGTCACTCTTAAATAACATTGAAAAAATTAAAATGTACATTTTTTACGGATTTTTTTTAGAACAAAGAATTGAAATAATTAACTAAGATCATTGACGTACATTTAAAAAATAGGAATTCGTGTTTTCTTTTTTAAATTGGAATCTGGAAAAAGAGATTGACAGTTAGAAAACTTTGTTATTGTTTTATTTTACCTTTTCAATGGCTACCTTGTGCTTACTGGATTTCAGTTAAAGCTTGAATATCCGGTTTTATGTTCGTTAAATCCTTTTTCAACTAAATATGTTGACGGGAACGAGATGAGAAGTGGTTCAGTTTTTCCCTACAGTTGTGGATAAGTGTCCATAAGCTTCACCCTGGTATCCCAGGTAACAGTATCTGCAAATCGCACACTTCATACAGTTTTTTAAAAGTCATTCTTTAAAGACATTATAGATATTTATAGATATTTATGAAATTAGAGTGCAATGCGTCACTGGTAATGTATATTCTCTTTCATTTGAATGCTCATCTTTCACGCTCGGTCGCTTGTGAGCACCGCAGGAGGGATCTACACTACTGAAATAATATATATGATGATGATTGAGCATATATGAACGTAAATATAGTACATGATGTGAATGGTCTTCACCTGAGGGCTGATGTTGATGCCTTGAAAATTCGCCTACTGCCTAATGCTCAATGTTGTTGTTGATTGAGGGGCTTTGCGACATCGTGGTCATGTAACCCCACTTAATTGGGTGTGTGTGGGGGGGGGGGGGATTTGTCTGATAACCTGTGGTACTGTGATGGCTGTATTATTGTGTGTAGGCCTAGTGTAATTCAGATGAGGATTGGGAAGGAGGCAGCCGTGGCCTTCAGTTAGGACCCAATCCGGCATTTGCTTGGAGTAGAAGTGGGAAACCACGAAAACCACTTCCAGGATGGCGGGATTAGGAATCGAATACACCTCTTCTCAGTTTTACCTTACGAGGCTGTGTGTACCCCGCTCCAGGCCTCATACCAGAAGTTGGTCAGTAATAATCTGAAATATTATGATCGATTTTTGTGCCAATTTTGGATGAAATCCATTTGTTAGTATAGAAGTTACATGTATTTTAAAATTGGACCAATCAGCAGGCTTAGAATCATGTTGGAAGCACTGACGTTATTAATATTCCTCCAAATTAATCTAGAATGTAAGGTACTATATGGTGTATTCTTGGAATACACGGTATGATAGAGTATATTTTTAATACTCTTTGCTTGTTCATTTCATCCTTTTTCTCAAACACCAACAGTGATCTTCTAGTTTCTCTTTGGTGGTTATGTCTCTCATGTTCTTTGTGAGTCTGTTCTACATATATATCTTCCATGACCCACCTAGCGTCATCTAGCAGCGAATCTCAGAAGTTCCTCAATTCTTCCCTGCACAAGAGGATTTACTTATCAACTTGGCCACCAGATTTCGTCATCATCGCCAGCTATCATCTCCGTGATCACGAGAACTTCGTCTACTTTTTCACTCACCATGCTGCGCTAGTATCGCCTACTATCAACTCTTTGGAGACCATTCATCAAGAAAAACAATTATTTTTGATAAGTTGTCTATTCTGATATGTATTCCTTTTGTCTCCTACCCCCACTCTTTTCCTCCCTTGGTCCCTCCGCGCTTCGCTGAGTGGGTCTCACTTGCACGTCGGCAGTTGACTTAGTCAGTCAAGGCTCAACTAGAGCCAGTCTCCTCAAACCAAGAGGCACTCTCTACATTTTACGCCATGTTGGCACATTAAGTTTATACGTCAAAGGGAACTTCACCTTCGCCATGCAACAAAGATAAGTACATACTTCAGCTTAAATCAAATTACGACTAACCTAATCATCCGATATCTATCAAATTTTGCAACTACATACAGTCAGGGGGATGACAGTTCATAGGGAGCGCGTGGGTCGCGGTAAAGCTATGCTCTGGATGTTCTGCCAACCAATGAAGAATTAATTTTAGCACTAAGGTTCCGTAGTTGGCACTCATGAACGCTGACATCAAACCGACTGGTGGAAGCGGGAATAGTCTGTTTTGATTGATATTCCTCGTGGTGTTGTTGGTTGTTTTGATTTGTTCGGTATTTTGATTATTTATTTGAATTGAATTGGGAGTCAATCATGCCCCTGCAAGGAAGAAAAATTGCCAAACACCGGGATGTAAGAATTATAATGATAGTGAGAACAATACGGCAATTTTCATCTTCCTGGTATTGACCATGTGTAAAACTAGTGGGCAATATGGACTACTCTCGAATAAAAATATATAGAGAATAAATGTGCGCATTTCATCTCTTGTTTGTTTTCTTACCCATTCTCCTTTGCATTCCTATAAAATTTGTGGTTTAGAGCACTTAAGGGCTACAGGGAGGGGTGGGTGGCAGCCGGCATGCTAGGCAAAAAGTGAGGTTATGGCAATGTAGTGTGCATTTGGACAGATTTCTTTATATTAATCGAATATCCCAACAATTCTGTAGAGTAGGAGAGCAATGTTTAATTAGCCTAAAGGTGAATTAAGCTCTAGAACGGCATAACTGTGTCCTTCGTGACAAATCTATTGCCAACATTGATATATACCAAAATGTATTATTTTCCTATCTGGACGTATATTTCAGCGCCGAGCGAAAGGCGCAGTTATGTTTGTGTTATTTTCATGAATAATCAATAACTCATCGCAGAACATACTGATCAATTACGTGTAATAAAGGCTACATTCATATGGCTTTTTACTTTTTATGTTGCCAGACTTGCCCGAGCAGTACATAGCCTCAGGCGTTGCTCTCCCTCGGAAATTCTATAACCAAAAGTGACGAATCTCTTATAGTTACATCATCCTTGCATACAGTCATACGGCGAGCGTCTTTTGTTCAAACTAATAGGTCATCAGCCCAATAGTTTTCAGTTGTCGGCCATGTATGTGTGCAAATCGATTACCCTTATCAATTCAAACACAGTGAAACCGAATTCAACGAAATTTAGTACGGAAGTAGCACTAGCAATGGGCACTCCAGTGCCATGTTTTATATCGCCGCCATCTTGACAAAAACGCAATGGCAGCCACCCAAATATTAAAGTCTTGAATCGAATTACGACCAATCAAATCATCTGTTTTCTACCAAATTTGGAACATTATACCTTTATGTATAAAAAAAAATGTTTTGACCAAACTATAAGGTCATCAGCCCAATCATTGCGGATGGCGGCCATGTATGTGTGCAAATCGATTTACCCTATCTTTTCATACACGGTGAAACCGAATTGAACGAAATTTAGTACATAGGTAGCACTTGCAAAGGGCACCTCAGTGTCATGTTTTATATCGCCGCCATCTTGACGGAAACGTAATGGTGGCCACCCAAATGTAAAAAGCTAAAATCCAATTACAACCAACCTAATCATCTGATCTCTACGTCAATTTGCAACATCATACCTTTAAGTGAGAAGCGTATCAGTCCAATAGTTTGCATATGGTGGCCATGTATGTGTACAAATCGATTCTCCCTATCAAATCAAACACGGTATAACCGAATTGAACGAAATTTGGTACAGAGGTAGCACTAGCAAAGGGCACCTCTGTGTCATGTTTTATATCGCCGCCATTTTGACGGAAACGTAATGGTGGCCACCCAAATATTAAAAGCTTAAGTCAAATTCCGACCAACCTAATCATTTGATCTCTACTAAATTTTGCAACAACATACCTTTTTGTGTGAAGCATCTTTTGACTGAACTACTAGGTCTTCAGCCCAATAGTTTGCAGATAGCGGCCATGTATGTGTGCAAATCGATTCCCCATATCAATTCAAACATGGTGAAACCGAATTGAATGACATTTTTTACAGAGGTAGCACTAGCAAAGGACACCTCATATTAATGTTTAATATCTGTATAGAACGTTGTATTTCAACAAGCTACTACAACCAACATTCAATTGTCTACTCCTTGAAAAGGACAAAGAGGTATAACAATACCCATGCATTTAGGAGAAAGTAGGCTATATGTTCTTTACTGAACATCTTGTTTGGAAATGCAGGTGAAGAAATTTAAAATTTAAAAGCATACCCTAGTTACGCCACTGATCCCAGTTACAGATCGACCAATAAAACCGTTTTTGCTGCTGGTGCCTGCTAGGTGGCAGTGGAGGTCGAAGGCCGGAATTGGAGAGCAGATCGTTTAAATGTCGAAAATAAAGATATCTACGCCAGGTATATGATTTTTAGCCTACTTTTCACATTTTGCAAAAGTGAGGAAAAAGTAGTCTTATGAGATCGGGCAAATGTGTGTCTGTCTGTCTGGCTGTGTGTGTGTGTGTCCCCCCCCCCTATCAACTCCTAAACGGCTGCAGCAATCGAAACAAAATTTGGTAGGAGTAAAGATCTATACCTGAATATCTCACGGCCATATTTGAAAATGATGCCAGTGCTACCAACTGCTGAAAAATCGCAGTTGAAATTTGAGCTCCATGTTAGATATCTTGGAAGGTATGAATGGGAGCTATTTCAAAATTGGCACACGCATAGATAATAATATTGCAGTTCAATTTCCAGGAGGTCATGCATGGCAGTGTTGCCAAAATGATTATAAGCCTGCTGATAGGTTCAAATTGTAAATGCATATAAATTCTACACTATCAATTGGATTTCAACCAAATTTCGTATGTGCTATGTGTACATAAACAGATATGACTGAGCGTATTCTTAAGTGCCACCAGGGCTGCCAACTGTTAATAAATGCTCTCAATTTTTTAAAATCCAAATACCCATATATCAGAAAGTATGCAAGCCGACAGCTTTAAACTATGCACACGTATAGTACCTGTCATTCTATATTAATTTGAAGTAACTTATATACGTCAGTGCTACCAAAATGATTCTAAGCCTACTAAGAGGTCAAACTTTAAATACATGTAACGTCTATAATATCATTTGGATTTCAACCAAATTTTGTGTGTGCTAAGTGCACCATAACAGCTATGACTATGTCAATTCTTAATAGTAACCAGGGCTGCCAACTGTTAATAAATACTGTCTCTATTTTTCTTACCCTAATATCAATATATCAGAAAGTATGCAAGCCAATAGCTCTAAACTTGGCACACGTATAGTACCTGTCATTCTAGATAAATTTGGAGAAACTAATATAGGCCTACGCCAGTGCTGCCAACATGAGTCTAAGCCTGCTGATAGGTCCAATTTTAAAATGCATGTAACTTCTATACTAACTAATGGATTTCATTCAAAATTGACACAACAATAGATCAAATTATTTCAGATTATTTCTGACCAATACATATATGTCATTGTTGCCAACATGATTTTACGCACGCTGTTAGATTCAATGTTTAACTGCATGTAACGTCCATGCTATCCATTGGACTTCAACCAAATTTTGTATTCTGTACCTTAAGAGATGGAACTAAGAATATATTCAGTCACCAGGGCTGCCAATTGTAGTTCTCTATTAGGCTACATTATGCCAGGTATACAGTATTTCGAACTAATTAGAAATTTCGATATTACCAACTTAATTTCGTCATTATTCTAGATAGATCCACATAGATTAATTATTGGCATGAATCTTACATTTTAAGAAAAGTAGGCTCTTTAATTCGTCACGGAACTTCTTGTTAATATTATTATTATCCTTGAAATGTGATGATTCATGAGTTCTGTATTCCCATTTATCCCAAGTTTGAAAAGAGATATAATGAATCTCTATCTGGTTGAATGTTTTATTTTACGACCAGATGCTCTTCCTGACACCTACCCTAACATATGAGTTTATGAGGGGTGAAATAAATTAAATTAAATCAAATGGAACTGAGGGGGTAGTCTGAAGGAAGAAACCTATTAGAATCTATCGTCCCGGCACTTGCCTGGAGTTCAAAATGTTAAAAAATCATGGAAAATAATTGCAAGGAGGGCTGACATGAGGGTTCGAATCCACTCGTCTACTCAGTTCTGTGATAGTCAGGCCGCATGGCGCTGAATCTTAGCTCGCCTATCTACTCCGGTCGGTTTAATTCATGAGTTCTAACAGAAAGTGATGGACGAAGCAAAGAGGATATAAAAATAGGCTTGCTCAGGCAATATTAACAAATTTACAATGAAATTTGACAAAATGGTCCGGTTAACTCAAAACAGTTGCCAGCGTTTCGCCCCAGTGTACCATTGGGCTCTTCAGTTGGAATTGGTACACCTCTCCAAGACGCGTGGCTAGTACATACTGAGAAGGCCGCTGCAAGGCACAAATGTCACCACGAGCAGCGCCAATGTACTATGGAAGTCAAAACTTCATTTCAAAAATAATGTTAGCTTACCTTGCTAATCCAAATTGGGAATATCTGTTCCCGAAAGAAACAGGATGTTAATTGTCCGATTGAGTTCTGTATATTAACAAATTTACAATGAAATTTGACAAAATGCTCAGGCAAGGAAAGAATTTCTACAGAAAAGGAATCTGTTGACTTTTAAGTATTAGGAAGTCATTTTTGAAAGCCTTTATCTAGAGCATAGCGCTCTATGGAAGTGAAACTTGGACTGTTGGTGCAGCAGAAAAGAGGTGAATAGAAGCGTTTGAAATGTGGTGTTACAGGAGAATGATGAAGATCAGATGGGTAGATAGGGTTATAAATGAAGAAGTGTTACGACGAATGGGAGAGGAGGGATGTTTCCCTCAACTGAAAATGAAGAGAAGAGATAGTTTGGTAGGACACTTACTAAGCCACCCAGGAATAGCAAACTTAAATATGAAAGGAAGGGTCGAGGACAAGAACTGTTGGGGTAGACTAAGGTTAGAATATGTTAAAGGTAAGGTGTGGTAGCTATGTAGAGATGAAACGATTATCTCAGGACAGGAACGTATGGAGAGCTGCATCCAACCAGTCAAAAGACTGGAGACTCAAACACACATACAATAGATAGTACAAGACAATAGATCTCAGGAAGAGTCATGTGTCACCTTTTTAAAGGAGTGGGGTTTACGCGTCTGTTTACGTCTTAAAATTATGGGTTAACCACTGTAGGCTGAATATAGCAATGTTGTAAGATCCTAAACGAGACAAAGACGAACAAATCAGACAAATAGCTCAGCTGCTGTGGTTGCTCAACAAAACGACCGACACAGCTGAGAAAAAAAAATGTACAGAATGTAACAAGAAAGCCGACGAAGCCATCGGGCGGACCAAAAAGAAATATGAAAGAGGTCAACACAATACATGGATACAGACGAAAAGAAATGTAATTTAAAGGATACTACAAGCATGGAATTTCAATAGGTTCCGACAGCGATGTAGAGAAAGACAGCAAATAAACGAAGTGATGAAGGGACAGCTGAAGAAGACCTGCGGGGAATAGAAACACTTAAAAATATTCCACCAATACGAGTAGCCTATATGAACATCAATTTGTCGTTTTTTCTTTCTTTCTTTCTTTCTTTCTTTCTTTCTTATTTATTGATTTATTGATCGATTTATTCATTCATTGACTTTATTTAGTTTCTTCTTCTTTGTCGTTATTCCCATTCAAAGAGCGCGCTTGAACTTAGTTGGCCTGGTGGTTTTCGCCTTTTTATCCTCCCAAAATCTCTTCATGAATGCACTCTGTTGCATCTTGCGTTCTGTCGACCACTTCCTAGCAGTTTTCTTTATGGGTTTCTCCCTAAATTTATGGTTGTCTACCTTTGTCCTAAAAGCTCCACGATTGTCTATGATGTCTGTGATATTCATATCTTGGAGGTCCGCCTTAGTTTCTTCTAGCCATTCTATCTTGACCATCTTTGAGTTGAATACTTTGAATAACCTCTTAGTTAGTCTGTCGCTGTTCATTCTGTAAATATGGCCATAGAAATTCAGGCGTCGCTTCCGCACGGCATCAATGAACCTGTCAGTGAAGGAGTAGAGGTCCGCTGTTCTCCTCTTAATCCACGTTCCATTTTCTCTCGTGGGACCATACATTTTCCGGAGAATTTTCCGTTCATGTTTTCCAATGTCTGCAATTTTAGAGTGGCCACCCAGGCATACGGTTTCTGAGGCATATAAAACTTCCGGTAATACAACTGTCTTGTAGTGTCGTAATTTTGCATTACGCGATATGACTCTTTTGTTGTAGTAATTCCATGTCAGTCTGTACGCCTTATGGAGTTGGTGGTTCTTTCTACATTGGCACTGCTGTCTAGTCCAGATGGTAGTATGATTTCTCCAAGATATTTGAAAGAGGAAACCTGTGAAATTGTGCCGTTTTCCAACTCTAGCGTAGTTCTTTTGCTATTTTGATGAAGATTTCCCATGTATTTGGTTTTTTCGTGCGATATCTGGAGGCCTGCCTTTAATGCTATATTGTGTAGTCTCTGTATGGCATATCTTGTTTCATACTTGGTCTTAGTAATCATTGCTGGATCATCGGCAAATGCTAAACATTTAACATTGACCTTGCTTCCCAAATTTCCGATGTTCACACCCTTGATATCCTTTTCCCATTCTCTAATAACTTTGTCTAGAACTAAGTTAAACAGAATAGGGGAGATGCCGTCTCCTTGACGAACGCCCGTACATATTTCAAAGGGCCCAGGATTTCTCCAAGGACTTTCACTTTAGAGGTCGTATTCGTGAGAGTCTGCCGGATAAGTGCTCTGGTCTTCTTGTCCACTCCGAGTTCTTCTAGAGTATCAAAAACTGTCTGTCCACAGAGTCATACGCCTTCTTAAAGTCCACAAAAGTGACGAACGTGCTGGCACTTCGGCGAATCCTTAATATCGTCTTCAAGTTCCATATTTGTTCTGCACATGATCGACCTTCCCTGAAACCCGCTTGGTACTCGCCAATCAGATGATCTGTCTGATTTTCTAACCTGTTAGTTTATTATTATTTATTGATTTACAGCGTATTTTCCCAATATTGGAAAGCGTTAAGCAATTTGACTCAATAGGCCTACTTGACGTTCTTCTTATTTTGCCAGTATTGTTTCATTCTGTTGGAGAATGCCAATTTTCTTTCGTCAGACCATTGAGGTCTGTAAGGTGTAGGTTTTGCTTGCTCTGGTTGGACTTCCCAGTTGTTCACTTTGTTACGGAAGGAGTCTCTGTCTGATGTGTCGGTTATGTTAGCGGTTCGCATGTCTTTTTGTACTTCTTTCATCCATGGTGTTGAACTTTTGAGTGATGATATGTAATCTAGTATTCTTTTGGTTAGTCGGGTATTCGGTAGTCTACTTATATGCCCGAAGAATTTCAATCGTCTTTTTCTGATGTCGACTTCGATGTTTGAGTATTTTTCAGTTGTCTTGATTGACTGTAGTCGGAACCCGTCGGGAGTGAGTCTTGCTCCCAGTATTTTCCGAATGATTTTTCTTTCTTCTTTCTTGATGTCTTCAAGTTCATATTTCTTATTGAGTGTAACTGTTTCTCTTGCGTAGAGGCTTGCCGGTTTGATGACAGTGTTGTAATGTCGAAGTTTGGTTTGTCTTGACATACATTTTTTGTTATAGAGGTTTTGGATAAGTCCGTGTGCTCTCCTAGTTTTCTGGAGGCGGTTTTGTTGTGAGATATTTTTGGGTCCAATTGGTTCGATAAATTCTCGCAGATATTTGAAATGTGGGACTCTTTTGATCGTTCCGTATTTTGTTTGCATGCTGTCGCCTTTGTGACATATTTAGTTTATTATTATTATTATTATTATTATTATTATTATTATTATTATTATGTAGATTTTAGCCTACCGTGGACCGCGATAAACAATCGGCGGATTTGTCAATCTCTTTTTCTTCCCCCAGAATTTCTTCATCTCCTTCTGTCTTTGGACCATATGGCCTTCGTTTTTGAGCTATGTTTTTCCTGAAGCCCTTTGAATTTATCAGCCTTGCCTCCAAACCCTGGTTGGTTGGTTGGTTCCTCAGTTTAGGGGCTGCGACAACGCGGTCCTCTAGTCCCGTGTACATTGGGTGTGTGTAGAATCTGTCTGAAAACCGGTGTTAATTGTGATGGCTGTATTAATGTGTGTTATCTGTAATTCAGGTAAGAACCGCAGACGACCAATTTCAAGTAGTTACTACTTTTTCTACCAAATTATACCGTCAACGACACCTAGCTGCGAACTTGGTTACTAGATGCCACCACAACCGGCACCTGGCGGCTAACGCTGGAACTTAATAGAGCGTTAATCAAATCTAACCTACACATTTAGCTTCTCACAATTTTATTGTAGTTAGTGGAAGGTTCTTTTACATGCCATAAATCTATGACATGGACCCACCGGCTTTACTTCCCCTGCGATGGAAGGCATACTGAGGGATTTTTAACGGTCCTAAAAGATCTGACGACTTCGGCGAGGTTTGAACCCGCGATCTTGGGATAGAAGCTCATCATGCTACCAACTTCGCCACCGTAGCCGCCCCTAGAAACTCAAATTTGCTTAGTAAACCTTAATGAAGATATTTTCTTGTTTCTTCAACCAATTTTGATGTGGACGCACAGGTCACTTATTTAATTTATTTAATTTAATTCATTTATTCATTCATTCAGGTGGAAATATGCAAAAACTGACGTAGTGAGTTTTAGAATGGGCTACAACTATTTAATTTACTGATATCAAACATCCATAATATTAAAATGGGAGGAGGGGGGATAATACAGGTGTACAGTAATTTCTCATCACAAAATCTCAGCCATATTAGTGATACACAGTGCATGTAAGTACAATAAGATGCATTCAGCCTCACCATCATCATCTCTTGTCTTGGGTTGACGGATTGGTCAGTTTCCACAAAACTTTTCCAGGCCTTACAATCCTTGACACTGAATTTCATCGTTACATTGGTATCCGTTTCGACATCGGATGTTGCCTATTGAAACAGTTTCTGGGTCGTTCACGTGTCTCATTTTCTCGATATAGGTGATAACTAAAGCCCTTCGCGGATGCGGATATCCACGGATAAACCCGCGGATATCCGCAAATATTATCGCCACGCGGATATAGTTTGCATTGCTGTGCGGATAGCGGATACGCTGCGGATAATGTTTCGAGTAAATTTGCGGATAGTCTTTAGAATGCAAACTTACGTTAATATTACATATTTGATATGCCAATCTACAGTTTCATGCTTAAAAGAGGAATACTCCTATAGCCTATTGCGTACGAAATATTCAGGCACGTATTGTACTTATACACTAGAAGATCATTTTACTCATATAATTTCAACTACATTTTATTAAGTACCGTATGTTTGTAGTAGATGGTCTTGACATCTCATCATCATCATCAATTCTCACTGCCATTGTTACTATACGTACGAGATATAATGCTGTCAATAAGCTTCTTAGTTCATCGTGGTGACATCATTAACATTCCTCATGTCAGCTATTTCGCCATCTAAGCTATCCTGGAAGATCGGGATCCAGGTATATCTGTAGATTTATTTCCAACTTGTCACCGAAGCACGTTGGCTGTGATATTGCAACATCTACTATGACATCAACTATGCGAACATGGATGGGTCCAGAAGCAGAAGGATGATGACGACTGCCTTGGAATTTCCGGCCAAATGTCAATCCCTTTCTTCAAGCGTAAAGAGAAGTTCACGTAGTGAATGTTACCGCGACCGTGAGTATGAACATCATTTCACCAACATGGAGAAACTATCTATTAAAATAAAACAAGGTGAATATTCAATAGCGCGTGAAACAAAGCTCAAGTCAACGATATGGCAGACGTTTGGTTACGTTTTCAATGGAAACGAAAAGGTGAACGATATAGTGATGTTTTACCTGTAAAAAAGTGTATTCATACTCAGGACACAAATCGGGCACATCAAACTTACTGAGGCACAAGTGCGAAAGTAGCCAAAAAAAAGTATACCCAATGTTTGGTCTAAAACGGAGGTCAAGGAACCAGAAGTGTCATCCAACTTGAAGTCCCTTGGAATGCCAACTTGAAGTTCCTTGCAATGAAGCAAATTGTCAGGAACGACTTTCGCCTCAAATGTCTAAATGTGCTGGTTTAACACGTTATGCTTGATCTAATAAATTAAACATAATATTGCAATATCAGTGGATTTGGATAAAAGGCATGCGGTTGTGGGGCGGATGCGAATAAAAGGCATGCGGATGCGGGGCGGATGCGGATAACGCTCGTGCGGATGCGAGGCGGATGCGGATAAGAGTCGTGCGGATGCGGGGCGGATGCGGATAACAGTCGTGCGGATGCGGATAACGTTTTGTTTATCCGCGCAGGGCTCTAGTGATAACCCCGGAGTTGATTATTCCTGAATGACGCTTTGAATGTCCATACCTCATAAAGTCGATGTTTTCGTATGATTTCCAGAAAACACTAACTCAAGGACTATCAGATTTAACATCCTGTCCCTCCCTTTGGCTTTAGTCATTTTACATACACATGTCATTTCAAACGCCTCTAGTATCTTTATCTTTGTCCATGTACTACCCAGTCGAAAGATGTAGAATTCTTACTCGAAGACTTTATTCTTGACAATGTCAACAGTAAAAGATGTCAAAACTTCGGCATAATATGGAGAACAAAATCATCTAACAATTTTATTTATAATTTATATCGTCTCAAAGTCTGAATAATAATAATAATAATAATAATAATAATAATAATAATTATAATAATAATAAAGGAAATTGAAGGTTGGATTAGAAGTGGAGTTATTATGGAGTAATTTCTTTGGAGCACCCTGTGGCACTGAGAGCGACCTGGGTTAATTGAACACACGTCGCCACCAGTTTTCCAATATTCATTAATATGTTGGAAAGGGAGGGGGGTCTGTCGTCATCCCACGTGACCTGCATGGACCTAGTTCTGAGGAGGATCGAACTCAGACTGACTTTAAAAAAACATGATTACCTGACACCACTAAGCAGTCACCATAAATCAATTAGAAAGAAGAATTTGGATTATCTAATTATTGAGCGAATAAAT
This sequence comes from Meconema thalassinum, assembly GCA_946902985.2. NCBI lineage: Eukaryota > Metazoa > Arthropoda > Insecta > Orthoptera > Tettigoniidae > Meconema > Meconema thalassinum. Next base: position 145,620,860 of record OX336391.1, read on the forward strand.
AAATGGATCCACCTTTATGGACAAATAGTAGGCTATGTATTGAAACACTCGTACCCAAATGTCCTAGGTTTAATTCCCGCCTCTACCAAAACATGTAGCTCTAGAACAGAATGAAATCAGCCTCGTGACGTCAACTGAAAGGTGGGTTTATTCCCAATTCAGTTACCCTAAAGTAATTCTATCGAGGTTCCCACTTTGTTTCCTAAATAAAGGCCATATACTCTCCTTCCCAATCCTCGCCCCATTTACAAGGATAATCACTAGAATGGGTAATAATAATGTTCAGTATTGGACAATCCTCCGTGGCTTAGGCGGCAGCATGGCGCCCTCTCGCCGCTGGGTCTGTGGTTCAAATCCCGGTCACCCCATTTGAGATCTTTGCTGGGCTAAACGGAGGCAGACAGTTTTTTTCCCCGGTACTCCGGTTTTCCCTGTCAAAATGTAATTCCAGCAACACTCTCCACTATAATTTCATTGCATCTGCCATTCATTTAATAATTGCCTCAGAGGAGTGCGACAGGCTTCGGCAGCCGGCACAGTTCATATCCTCACCTCTAGATGGGGGCTTTATTCATTCCATCCCTGTCCTTGTCGGTCGACTGGAAGCATGTTGTGGATGTTCATTTTCATTGGACAAGTAGGCTTTACATCAACAGTTGCTCAAAATGTCCACCACCCATCTCCTTACTCGACCTGCAACCATTAGGTTGCCTCACGCACCTGCTCTTCTCGGATAGTAGCTGGACTGTCAAAACTATGCCATAACACTACCCTATCAAGCTCACAATGAAACTATCATCGATTCTTCAAACTTCTCATTCTACGCCTCTCGTGAATTTCAAATACTTTGCCAAATCCACCTGTATCATACAAAGGTGTGTAAATTATTAGAATCACATAAATCTCTACTTAGTATAAAACAAAGTCCCCGATTCCTGGATGTTACGGGTAAACTCGAGAACCACTGGATGGATTTTGATGGAGTTTTCACCATTCTGTGAAGGATATCTCGTGGATGATTTCTGTAGAAAATAATTTATTTATGATCAAAGGAAGCCGAGCAGTAACGATTTCAGTGGAAAAGTCGAAAAAAACCTGGGCGTCCGAGCGCTTTGTAAGCTTACGCTGGGCAAACCGTTAAAAATATCTAAATACTATGAGTGTAAGAATTGTTCAGCATGAAAAGTTCTACAAAAAAGCCATGGAGAGCATATCTCTATCTTCAATACATCGCCTACTATAAGTGTTTTTACGTTTTCATTTCTTCCAACAATCTCCATTCAGTTACTGAGGCGACAGTTTACGAGCTAGCTATGGGCGAGTATATCACCCCAGTTACAGCCTAGCTAGCGGACGAGCTTATTGCCCCAGATACAGCCAGCAGCCAACTGTCGAGTTGTGTTGAGTTAAAAACTTTAGAGAAGAGTGGTTGTGTTTGGAGTTTCGCTGGAAGTGCAACTCGGCTTTTCTTCATTTCGCCTGTGAACTTTTCGTTCTGCAAAATTCACAGTCAAGTTAAGATTGGACGGAAGGGGGATTTGTGTTTCATGCACTTCGCCATTCTTAAATTACGTCTGACAAGAATTTGTTGCACATGCATCTCCATGATAATATAATTAATAGTCCAGTCAGTGATTTTAACCCATCAAGCCGAGACGTAAAATGGATATTGGTCGTTGTTCATTGGCATTAAAAAAAAGCACTCATCACGTAATGCATTCATAACTGTTCCCGGGCGAAGCCGGGTCGGGTTGATAGTAATTTAAATAAGCCAGAATGTTTTATTCAAAATCATTTTATTGCTCAACTGCTGACATCTTTTATCACCACACTTACAAGGGAAGTATCAGGTACGACAGGTCGAAACCTATCTTGAAACTCTGTGGACGCAATCGTTGTACTAAAAGAGGCCAACGTGAGGAAAATCAGCCACCAGATCATCAGGCTCCGAAATCATGTGGCGAATCTCTCATATAAATGGGAAGTAGCGAGTACCGTACATTTTGGAAGGGACAGCCCTGACAGCTCAGACACTCAAGGCTGGTGGGAAGCAGCCGCACGCTTCAGTTAGCATATACGCTCCGCCATGTGGCTACTTCGAGAGACAGGGATGTACAGCTATGACAGCCGTCATGCCTGCCTACCAGGAAGTCAGGTACGATTTCGGAGAGTTGTAGTTCAATCTGGCGGCTGATTCTCCACACATTGTCATCATATAGTACAACGATTATGTCCACAAAGTTTCAAGATAGGTTTCGACCTGTCTTACCTGATACCGGTACTTCCCTTAATAATAATGTTTTCTCCTCTGTACACTTATAACTTTTCCCATTAGGAAATTCTTCTGGAAATTGGCGGCTTCGGTGGCGTAGTCTGTAGCATGCTGAACTTCTATGCCCAAGATCGCGGGTTCAAATCCGAATGAAGTCGTCGGATTTTTAAGAGCGTTAAAAATTCCTCAGTATGCCTTCCTTCGAAGGGGAAGTAAAGCCGGTGGTCCCATGTCATAGATTTATGGTATGTTAAAGAACCTTCCACTAATTACACCTGTGTGAAGCTAAATTGGATAGGTTATGAATGTAAACAACGCTCTTAGGTTCCTACGTTCGTTGCCAAGAGCCGACTGCGGTGACGTCTGGTAGCTAAGTTCTGAACTAGTAGTCGTCGACGGTGGCGTTTGGCGGCAAAAGTAGGAACTACTTGAAAATTGATCGTCTGCACTGCTTACTTGAATTAAAACAGATCACACACTAATACAGTCATCACAATTAACACCGGTTATCAGACAGATTCTACACATGCCCAAAGTACACGGGGAAACATGACCGCGTTGTCGCAGCCCCTAAACTTAAGAACCAACCAACATTCTGGAAATTTTTGGAATTTGATATGCCGAGGGATACCTGATCTGGATCGTTTTCTCCTGTTTCATTGACTTTGGAATGCACCCTCTAAATTAGGTGAATTCAGACCATGGTCCACGAATCTTTGAAAAGTAAAGAGCCTTTGGGTACCTCTGCTTTAAATTCATTCAAAACGCGTAATAAGTTGATCAAAGCAAAACGAATGACATTTGGCATTAACAAGTCCCTTGTGGTAATTCTATAAAATAATTTTGCTATGATTTATTTAAAATAAAATTCAGACTGTTGGTTTAATATTTTAAATAATTGCAGCGCCTTGTAAACATATTCAGTGCATTAAATCATGAAAAGTGTGTTTGAGTCTAATAAATTGCACGCCTCTGCATACCGTAGCAATCTCTTTGACTTCAAAGGAACCTCTTCGTGATTGTTATTTCTATGGCCCTTGTCACCGTCAATGCTGGCTCAGATTTGGTGGTTGGAGCATGCACAAAAATCAAAGTGGCAACGTGTTTATGGAAGAGTGTACTAAGTACCCTTCGGAGGTTAGGTGGTTATTGATGTCAGAACCAAACTGACACAGGTTTAGTAGCCTACTTAAACCACTAAAAGTTAACATGTTTATTCTTTGAAGAGACATACTCGTTCAAATCACACCTGCCAACGTAGACATTTATTTTCTTAACCGTGGAAAAATTACGTTGCATTAACATAACTACATGAGATTGAAAACTGTAATTTATTCCAGGATTAGGGCATAACCCAGCTTTTTTGGGTACATTCGTATTGCCCGACTGAAAAGCACTAAACTCTTGTTTATTAAGGCAACACTAAAAAATGACTTCAAACCCCACAATAACTCGGAATCAGACCTAAGATATCTCAGAAAGTTCCTGAAAACTAGGGAGTAAGGGCGCAAGAATGTTATTCAAATTAATAACTTCAATTTCAATTACATATTTTATTGAAAATTCTGGTGGTATGCAACAAACAGACCGAAAACGCTATATGAATGAAGAACTTCTTCTTTCTCTCAGACAGTTTTTTTTTGGCATTAAGATATTGATGATAAATTGAAAATCCGCCTGATCAATACTAAGAGAAGTTGTTTAATGACGTACATGTTTCGGAATATCAATGATTCCATCCTCAGCGTCTATCAGATAAATCTACATAGTGAAGAATCATCTTGAATTTTCGACTGATTTTTGATAATATTTATTTACGTTTATTATCGAAATTCTTCCAATTTTAGCGATGATTTACATGCCTTCTGACATATCTACATTCGAAACAAGATGTTCAGTAAAGAACATATAGCCTACTTTCTCCTAAATGCATGGGTATTGTTATAACTCTTTGTCCTTTTCAAGGAGTATAATTGAATGTTGATTGTAGTAGCTTGTTGAAATACAACGTGTTATACGGATATTAGACTATACATGAATATGAGGTGCCATTTGCTAGTGCTACGTCTGTACAAAATTCATTCAATTTGGTTTCACCGTGTTTGAATTGATATGGTGAATAGATTTGCACAAATACATGGCCGCTATCTGCAAACTATTGGGCTGATGACCTTGTAGTTAAGTCAAAAAATGCTTCCCACAAAAAGGTATGTTGTTGCAAAATTTGGTAGAGATAAAATAATTAGGTTGGTCGTAATTTGATTTAAACTTTTAAAATTTGGGTGACCACCATTCTGTTTCCGTCAAGATGGCGGCGATATAAAACATGACGCTGAGGTGCCCTTTGATAGTGCTACCTCTGTACCAAATTTCGTTCAATTCGGTTTCGCCGTGTTTGAATAGATAGGGGGAAGTGATTTGCACACATACTTGGCCGCCATCTGCAAACGTTTTGGCTGATGACCTTGTAATTTGGTCCAAAATTGCTTCCCCCAAAACGGTATGTTATTGCGAAATTTGGTAGAGATCGGATGATTAGGTTAGTCGTAATATGATTTAAGCTTTGAACATTTGGGTGGCCGCCATTACGTTTCCGTCAAGATCACGGCGATATAAAACATGACCCTGAGGTGCCCATTGCTAGTGCTACCTCTGTTCCAAATTTCGTTCAATTCGGTTTCACCGTGTTAGAATTGATAGGGGGGAGTACACACACACACACACACACACAGACAGACACACAATTTTTGGCCCTGTGTTGATCTCATAAGACTACTTTCATTTTTTGCAAAAATCGAAAGTAGGCTAAAAAGAACTCTGCTATGAATATATTTTTCGAAGTACTAATAGAATATCAACATAGCATTTTAAAGTAGTTTGTCTAATTGCATACCAATTCATATATTTACAAGTCTTCATTAATTTAAATGAACACTATTTGTAAAGATATCCATTTTTTTGACAATGTTTAACAAGTTTTCAAGGTGTAATATTCTTTACGCTGAGGATGGAATCATTGCTATCACGAAACATGTACATCGTTTAATATTTCATTAAACAACTTCTCTTAGTATTGATCTGGTGGATTTTCAATTTATCAATTCTATCAATTTATACGGATATATCTAGTTACCATTCTTTTTAAATGGTTAATGTGTACGCATTTTACATTAAGCTATTGAAACAGAGGCTTGCAGACTAGACTGGACGCTGAAAGGCAAAATAGGCTCAAATGAAAATGTATTCAAATGGAATAAAATATAACTTATTTGAATAAAGTAACTCCGTGCTTGTAAGTCAGCTTCGGTGGCGTAGTCAGTAGCATGCTGAACTGTTATGCCCAAGATCGCGGGTTCAAATCCGGCCGAAGTCGTCGGATTTTTAAGCGCGTTAAAATCCATCAGTGTGCCATCCTGCGGAGGAGAAGTAGAGCTAACGGACCCATGTCATAGATTTATGGCATGAAAAAGAACCTATTGGTTGTGTGTAGCCAAATTTGTAGGTTATTTGGTGAGAAACGCTCTATGAAGTTCTAACGTTCACCGCCGGATGACAGTGGCGTCTGGTAGCCAAAGTTGGAACTACTTGGAATTGAACATTCATTCATCATCATTAATTTCATCTCGGATTAACTCGTCTCGTGAGGTAGTTGTCAGGAAGGGCATCCGGCCGTCGAAACCATCAGTCACGTGGAATTTCATCGGATCTCATCCCCGACCCCGTTGGAAACGGGATTAACGGGTTCAAACCCGGCCGAAGCCGTCGGATTTTTAACAGCGTTAAAAATCCCTCAGTATGCCTTCCTTCGGAGAGGAAGTAAAGCCGGCGGTCCCATGTCATAGATTTATGCCATGTTAAAGAACCTTCCACTAATTACACCTGTGTGAAGCCAAATGGTATAGGTTAGGAATATAAACAACGCTCTTAGGTTTCTACGTTCGTTGCCAAAAGCCGACTGCGGTGGCGTCTAGTAGGTTAGTTCTGAACTAGGCTTAGTAGTCGTTGACTGTGGCGTTTGGCGGCAAAAATAGGGACTATTTGAAAAATTCAAAGCTGCACTCCTTACTTGAATTAAAAAAAAAACAGATCCACACACTAATACAGTCATCACAATTAACACCGGTTTTTAGACAGGTTCAACACACACCCAAAGTGCACGGAGCTACATGACCGCGTTGTCGCAGCCCCTAAACTGAGGAACCAACCAACCAACCAAACGGGATTAATAGGGGGTAGAGATAGAAGAGAGAACTCCGTGCTTGTAAAAATATTGTTAAAAGTCATCTGCCTCACTATTTATGTAAACAGTTTCTTCAGTTGTCTGGTTGACAGTTAAATGAACCATGTCAACGTTTTATTAGGTCGTTATACAGAGTGTTAAAAAACAAGTATTCAGACCCAGTTGCAAGTTCACCAACTAGTAGAGACACCATCATAACATATGTTCTTAGACAGACTGCATAAACACTCACGTGTACTGGGCTGATTATTACGATGCCCTAAGTTTCTACATTAAACAACTTTCAATGCTGGCTTTCAATGCGTATGTCGAGATGGTACCTAACTTGTGAAACATAAATTATCATCAGAGAGATTACACACGCCCACATCCAAGTCCACGGGGCTGTTGACAACTATGTTCAAGCTTGTAAATCAGTGGAACCCGACTTGCCTAAAGGGACCAACAAACATAATGCAGCTGAAGACATCGTTTTGATACGGCAAAGGCCGTGTTCAATTCAACACATTGAGAGAGACGAATTAGTTCTTTAGGGAACGTCTTATTTTTCTTTTTCTAAATGTTTTTGGCTTGGTTTGTTTTGTTGTTGTTTGTGTTGTTAATTCTTTTGAGGGACTTATCCGGCCCATGAAGACCAATAAATGTTCGTGCTGGACGATTTGTTTTCTGGCTAAATAACTTAGGTTTAATTACTTGATAAGTGGACTGTATTGGTTTGGTCAGTTTTGTACTTAGCATTCCTAAATTACTTAATGAATAGAGTGAGTCGTACGTATCTACTGTCGACCAAAATATTATGTGCACTCGAGTTTGAAGGTTGTTTGTGAAGTAACCAATAGACCTACATAAAATCCAATAACATCATCATTTTCGTCGTTCTATTTTAAGTTAGTTCATGTATTTTTTTTATCGCAGTTGGAACACAAAAAGTGCCCTTTTTAATCGTGTTTCAACCACGCGTCACATTTAAGAAATATTATCTCACAAACCCGTCATCAAATCGAATCCAAATTTTAACACAATATACATTGGAATGTTGTATAACTGGTTTATTAATTTCGAAATTTTATGTGACCAAGAAACAAAGTTATCATTTTTGTAAGGTAACTTTTTCTCGGCTCGGGGTGGTTGGAAAATGTAGTTCTTGGTTGCGTTGTAATCTTTATACATCAAAAAGGTATGCTGTATGATTGTGAAATACGTAAATTATTCACTTATGTTATATCGGTTTGTATTTGTACGGTGAATTAAGATATGGTTCACCAGCTAGCCGCTCCGGTGAAAGCTGTACAACGTTGACAAGACGTGCTCCATCACGCGTCATGGCGCGCCTCGCTCGGAAGTGATGGGCTCTATATCAGCAACGCTGTACAGCATTTCCCGGAGAGGCTAGCTGGTGAACCATATCTTAATTCACCGTGCAAATACAAACCGATATAAAATAAGTGAATTAATTCACGTATTTCACAGTCATACAGCATACCTTTTTGATGTATAAGGATTACAACGCAACCAAGAACTACATTTTCCAACCACCCCGAGCCGAGAAAAAGTTACCTTACAAAAATGATAACAACTTTGTTTCTTGGACACACAAAATTTAGAAATTAATAAACCAGTTATACAACATTCCAATGTATATTGTGTTAAAATTTGGATTCGATTTGATGACGAGTTTGTGAGATAATAATTGTTAAATGTGACGCATGGTTGAAACACGCTTAAAAACGGGCACTTTTTGTGTTCCAACTGCGATAAAAGAAATCTTAAAATATAAATAAGAAATCCAAACCTACATGAACTAACGTAAAATAGAACGACGAAAATGATGATGTTATTGGATTTCATGTAGGTCTATTGGTTACTTCACAAACAACCTTCAAACTCGAGTACACATAATATTTTGGTCGACAGTAGTATGTATGGGTAGAATGACCAGAAAATAACGCTCATTTATTATTGCTGTGAAGAGTTCATACAACTAAAGTGTACCTGGTACATTCTAGTAGTGGCTTTAGGTGCCATTCGAAACTTGTTGTACTTCGTATAAGTCGCTAATACCTTGCTAGTAAAGAAACACATTTTATATTATGTCGAGCTAGCTATATGTTGAATGGTAGCGGTTGAACTGTATATGTTAACAGTTTTCTTCTGTACCTTTTTCCATCTTTCTCTAAGAAGCCATTCACTCCAACAATCCTTTTTTACTATTCCCACGTAATACTCAGTCCCAATGTTATCTCCATGGCCACTCCTTGCACTGCCTCCACTAGACGCGAGTCAGCCACAAGAAGTGTGCTGCGCTCTAGTGTAAGAGTGAAGAAGTAGCCAATTAGAGAAAACCAGAGATGAGAATCCCATACTAGAGCAAGGGAACAGAATAAATACTGGCCTAGCGGAGCAAACACATATAATCTAAAGGAGGGGCTGAAAAATGACATATCAAAACGGAACATGCTCCCCCTGTAGAAACGGTAGATGTTTCAAAATAATCTAACACACAAGAAATTACAATCATATTACAAACAGTTCAAAACACTTAAATATTAACACGGTAGAACCACAAGTTTGTTCATTGGTCGTTTCATTGTACTTCCTGTTACAGTTCTCACACTGAGCACGCAAACAAGACCGTCTTTTCCTGGGAAAACTTCATGTATTGTAGCAAGTTTCTAGGATAGTGGAGGCGGATTGTTTTCTTTTAACAGGACTACTCCTCCTGGCTGAGGAATAGTGCGTGCCGACTGCCACCGTTTGCGTTGTTACAGCGAATTAAGGTAGTCTGCTAACCATCTTTTCCAAAGCTGTTGGTTGATCTGTTGAACTCTTTGCCATCTCGAAAGAGTATTCATAGAGTAGTCTGACAGATCAGGCTCAGGAAACATCATAAGTGGACCACCTATCAGAAAATGACCAGGACTCAGGTAGCTGGGATCACTGGGTTCATTAGAAAGGATGGTGAGAGGTCTGGAATTCAGACAGGCCTCTATCTGTGTTATGAGCGTGGACATTTCTTCGTACGTATGAATTGAATTTCCAGCGACTCTTCGAAGGTGGTATTTCATAGATGTCACTCCAGCTTCCCATAATCCGCCGAAATGAGGAGAGTTGGGTGGAATGAAATGCCACTTGATACCTTCTGCAGATGCGAATGAATGAATTAGTTTATCATTTTCCTCCGAAAGGAACATTTCGGAGCTCTTGCAATTCTCTGTTAGCTCCACGAAATTAGTGCCGTTGTCGCCATACAATTCCAGAACCTTGCCTCTTCGGCAATGAATCGTTTAAGTTCAGCGATAAATGAGTCTGATGTTAGCGAGCTTACTAACTCCAGATGAATTGCCTTCGTAGAGAGACAAATAAATAATGCTAAATAGCATAGTGGTCCGGCTTTTGATAGAACCGACCTTAATGTGAATTGGCCCTGCATAATCAATTCCCGTCTGCCACATGTAATTGGCCCATGAGTTGCTGAGTAGTAGCTGCCTTCATTCTGTAACAAGGCATGCATGTATGAAATACTCCTCTGACTACTTGGCGAATGCGGGGTATCCAATATTTTTGTCGTTATGACGCGATGAGTAATTGAGGTCCTGCATGTAGGAGACGAATGTGTTCATCTTTGAAGATGAGTTTAGTAAAGTGATGAGCTGGAGGAAAAATTAATTGATGCTTACTGTCGTAAGCTAGTTGAGAGTGGCGTAGCCGTCTACCTACGCGAAGAAAACCATTTTCATCTAGAAAAGGATGAAGGACCCGAAGGTCGCCCTTGGATGTGATCTCTGTATGATCTTGCAGCGATGCAAATTCTTTACTGTAGACTTCTGGCTGTGTTATTTTAATACACCACTGCAGTGAAGTTTATAGTTCATGAGCAGTTAACTCACAACTTCTTTTGTTAGCTGGATGCTGAGTGTTCTGAACAAATCTCAAGCAATAACAAATGACTCTTAGCAGTCGAGTCAATGATGAGTATTTGATCAGTATGCTTTCTTTGTTACATTGCAAAGATAATGCAACAATGATAGGTGATCGTTGTTCGGGAAATCCTGCGCATTTGGTGTGAATGTGGGCCAGTCTAATTAAGGAAGAATTACCACGATGGTCCATTCCACCAGAATTGAAGGTTCTGTAGTGTCACAGTGTTAGTGCCTCGAGAGATCAAATCTGCGGGTTTAGCCTGTGATGATGCATGCATCCAAGTGCTGTCGTAGGGTAAATCTTGGATTTCATCCACACGGTTGGCAACAAATGTTTTCCATCTAGTAAGTGGTGATGATAATCATGCATGGTTCAACAATGGTTGAATTAGTCCACAAAATGATTTTAGGGATATCTAAATCTAAGATGGGCACTGTTTTGTGCACCAAACGCGCGAGTAACAAAGCTCCACAAAGTTCAAGTCTTGGCAATGTTACTTGTTTGAGAGGGGCTACACGAGACTTTGAGCAAAGCAATCTCGTCTGAGTCTCTCCTTGCTGTGATGTAAAACGTAGGTAGAGACAGGCTCCATAGGACTTCTGGCATCGCAGAAGCCATGGAGTTGTATGTGATACGTTGTACCCTTGACTAGTACAGGTCTGTAAACCTTAAAGTCTTTGAGCATATACAATTGTGAATTGAGTTAATGCCACCGTGTATTGACTTGAGCATCAAGTTTATCATCCCAGCCAATGTTGTGTAACCATAATTGTTGTAAGAATATCTTGTAATTGATTACTACAGGACTGACAAGCCCTAATGGATCAAAAACTGATGCGACTGCAGATGACACATCTCTCCTGGTGACTGGTAAATCCCTTGTATTCCCATCACTAGCACAAGAATATGATGTTGGTTTGGCAACAATCATGAATGTGTCTTCTGTGGAATGCCACAATAATCCCAATGTCTTCACTTCGGTTGAACTGTGCAGTTGAAGAGGCAAATCGTTTTTTTTTAATGCCGGAGGGATTGAGTCTAGTAAGGCTAAATGATTTGAACAAAATTTCGTTAATGGAAATCCACCACTTTTGAAGAGCTCAATGGGTAGGAGATTTAGAGCATCATTGATAGTGCTTGATCCACTACGCACATCATCCACATAGAAGTTCCACTTTAAAATTTCTGCATCTCGCGGAAACCTGTGATTTTCGTCATCAGCTAGTTGCCGGAGACACCGAGTTGCAAGATAAGGTGCTGATGCCGTACCATATGTAACTGTAATAAGTTCATAGATAGTGACTGGCTGTTCTGGTGAACTTCTCCACAAAATTCTCTGGAGTCCAGTATCCTCGGGGTGTTCCTTCACCTGCCTGTACACTTTAGTTAGGTCAGCTGTGAATACGACCTCATGAGTTCTGAATCGTAGAATGATGTATTGCAATGTACTGTAGGTACCGCAAGAAGTTTGTCATTTAGAGACTGACCAGTGGATGTTTTAGCAGACGCATAAAAACTACCCGAGTCTTTGTGGTGGTACTAGAGGGATTGCAGACTGCATGATGAGGTATGTAATAGACTTGTCCTGCCTTCTATTGACCTCTTGATATTTTCTTCATATGTCCCAGATCTTCATACTCCTGAAGGAATTCATTGTAAGCTGCACGAAGGGTAGGCTGTAAAGCTCTAATTGTTGAAGTTACCGCTGGCATGGCCATATGAGTTACTTAGTTGCCTGTCATCGTTGCGAATGGCTAAGCGAACTTTATAGCTGCTCATGTCATCTCTGCTGACATTTTGTTGAAAATGTCGCTCACATTGGCGTTCTTCTCTAGTTGAAGGAGTCTGGCTCAGTTCTTCAATTCCTCAAAACTTCTACAGTTGCTTGTAAAGATTGGCATGATTTCTAACCAAAAAGGTTCTTTGGGGTTGTTGTGGATATTTGGTTGTGTTCTGCATCTGTACTCGTCCGGAGAGGATGTATCCGAGCACTGTGTCTTGAAGAACTGGATAATCACCTGGTATCGTCCGTTTGTCTGCCAGCAAAATACATCCGAACAGTTCTGCACCAATGAGTAGATTTATTCTGAGAGGTTGGTAGAATCTATCATCAGCAAGTGCAACATCACTAGGTAGGTTCCAACCTTCAGTGTTGATGAATGTTGACGGAATATCCCCAGTTATTCTTTGAAGTACTGAACAACTGATATTCGCCTTAATATTAGACACATTGGAGTGTACTTCGACCCTGACACTGTGAGTGGTATGAGATTCTACATTATTTTTGCCATGGATTGTAGTGACATCTTTACATCGTTCTAGATTGAGAAGCCGGGCCATGGAATCAGTGATGAAGTTAGTTTGAGAACCACTGTCCAACAGGGCTCGACAGGGGTGTAGCATACCTGTGTGGTCTTTCAATTTTACTGTGATAGTTGAAAGAAGAGCCTGAGTGTTTGGATTCATCTTTAACGTGCAGAAACTGCTTGTTAGCAACTGGTTATTGGGCGAGAGTGCAGGTACATGATTAGTGTCTGCAGATTGCTGTGATATTGATGTGTTATGACAGAGCGGACTGGTACTTCCACATACTTGGTGATCCTGATGGAGAAGTGTGTGATGTCTGTAACCACATTTCCTACAGTTACCAGACTGGCAAGCCCTGTGCTCATGCGAAGATTTCATGCAATTAAAACAGAGTTTGTTGTGTTTCACAAACTTTTGTCGACCGTGGACACTTAATTGGGTAAATGAAGTACATTTATACAAGGTATGACCTTGTTGACAATAGGAGCACGTATTGTCACTGATGGCAACAAATGTACTAGAATGCTTCTTTGCCTTATTGTATTAACGCACTGGCATTACCAGACATATGATTGACACTAAAGTGTGCCTTAGATGAATGATTAGCTTGACTGAGTTCTAAAGCCTGGCATCTACTTTCCAGGAAAGACAGAAGCTCATCGATTTTAGGAAATTCTTGTGAACTACACACATCAAAAAAAGTTTTGCATCACCTCGGTTCCCAGATCTCCGGCATATAGACGTTGACTGTGTATATTGTATCAAAGATACAGTCCCTTTGACTGTTCATAGATGTCACTAAAACTGCTCAAAGATGTAAACAACCATGCATGAGCAGGGCCTATTAGACGGAGGGGGTACGACAGCCGATCAGTTCCAGTCATTCCACCAGGACGAAGGTACGCTGCTCATGTTGTCTGTAGTTCTACCATGCCTAGAAGGTCAATACCGCAGTTCGATCGCGTCCGCATTGTTACTTTGTGTCAAGAAGGGCTCTCAACAAGGGAAGTTTCCAGGCGTCTCAGAGTGAACCAAAGCGATGTTGTTCGGACATGGAGGAGGTACAGAGATACAGGAACTGTCGATGACAGGCCTCGCTCAGGCCGCCCAAGGGCTACTACTGTAGTGGATGACCGCTACTTACGGATTGCCGCTCGGAGGAACCCTGACAGCAATGCCACCATGTTGAATAATGCGTTTCGTTCAGCCACAGGACGTCGTGTTTCAACTCAAACTGTGCGCAATAGGCTGCATGATGCGCAACTTCACTCCCGACGTCCATGGCGAGGTCCAGCTTTGCAACCCCGACACCATGCAGCGCGGTACAGATGGGCCCAACAACATGCTGAATGGACCCCACGGAATTGGCATCACGTTCTCTTCACCGATGAGTGTCGCATATGCCTTCAACCAGACAATCGTCGGAGACGTGTTTGGAGGCACCCTGGTCAGGCTGAACGTCTTAGACACACTGTCCAGCGAGTGCAGCAAGGTGGTGGTTCCCTGATGTTTTGGGGTGGCATTATGTGGGGCCGACGTACGCCACTGGTGGTCATGGAAGGCTCCGAAATGGCTTTACGATACCTGAATGACATCCTCCGACCCATAGTGCACCCATATCGGCAGAATATTGGAGAGGCATTTGTCTTCATGGACGACAATTCTCGACCTCATCGTGCACATCTTGTGAATGCGTTCCTTCAAGATAACGACATCGCTTGACTACAGTGGCCAGCATGTTCGCCAGACATGAACCCTATCGAACATGCCTGGGATATGTTGAAAAGGGCTGTTTATGGACGTCTTGACCCACCAACCACTCTGAGAGATTTACGCCGAATTGTCGTTGAGGAGTGGGACAATTTGGACCAACAGTGTCTTGATGAACTTGTGGATAGTATGCCACGACGAATACAGGCATGCATCAATGCAAGAGGACGTGCTACTGGGTATTAGAGGTAGTGGTGTGTACTGCAATCTGGACCACAAATGCTGAAAGTCTAGCTGTATGATGGTACAACATGCAATGTGTGGGTCTCATGAGCAATAAAACGAGCTGAAATGTTGTTTGTGTTGATCTCTATTCCCTTTGTATTTAAAGGTTCCGGAACTCTTGGAACCGAGGTGATGCAAAACTTTTTTTGATGTGTGTAGTTTCCATTTCCCATGATTTCCTTGTAGTTGAGTCAACACTGTCTAGCGTCAGCTGAGCTAACAGTACTTCATGGGGTTGGCTCTTTGTGCTGAATGTGTCTACAGCATTAATATTACGCCTCATACGATTGACAAGATGACGTAATTCTGAAGCACAATCTTTATTAACACGAGGAGGTGACAGTAATTCAGTGATATGTTTAGCCACTATTAACCTCGGGTTATTACACCACTGGTTTACTAAGCCCCAGCAATTGAGAAATTGCCATTGCAAATAATGAGATTTTGTAACATCTCATTAGGTTCACCTTTCAATGAAGATATCAAATAATGAAGCTTTTGCACCTCTGATAAGGATTCACTTCAAATGACTAAGCTGTCAAACGTATCACTGAATTGAACCCATGTCCTGTAGTCACCATCAAACCAAGGAAGATTGATGGTAGGTAAGCGGATGCTATTGTTAAAACAGGTAGCATTAACTTGCGCTGACTGACTGTCACTACTTGAATTAACCTCTGATGATGGTGACTTTTCAAGAGCAGTCATCTGTAATTTGAGAGATATAAATGAATTTTCAAAATCATCCCTGTCTTCACCATGATTTTGACCGTCGTCACCCCGTTCAAGTTCAGACTGGAATTTGTCGTATTTTTGCCAGATCTCTGACAATTGATCTAACCGAATGTGAATATGTTCCAAATCTTGCTCACTTTGAAAGCCTTTGAGGAAATTCAGTATGCGTTTTAAGCTAGCCTTTGCCGAAGCTCTTTTCTTAATTAATACTCTGCGCTGAATTTCATCCATGATGTGAACAAAGCAGACAAAACAATTGCATAAGCTTGAAAGGTACACTGCCTGACTGACCTGGGAAGCTTCTAATGTGGTGCAATGTCACACTTTGATCACTGTACTTCTCTTATTGGTGATTGTCACTACCACTCTTTGTGACGAGCGTAGTATACATTTCACGCTGGAACTATATCGCACCATATGTATGAACACTTCACTCAGAAAGATATGAATGCCCATTACTGACCGTAATTACAGTATTATCAATAGGCAGCGTACTGATACATATCCTGCCCGGAGATGACCATTTGTTCTTGACTAGAGGCTTGGAAGACCAAAAATGTGGGGTTATATCCAGGCCCGGTGGACCGTCTGTTCGTGCTGAACGACTTGTTCTGTAAATAGATCCGGCCCACCAGCTGATTGGTTACCGTGTTCTACCTTCCCTACGTCTCTGGCTCAGTAACTTAGGTTCAATTTCTTGATAAGTGGACATTGGTTTGGTCAGTTTTATGATTAGCATTCCTAATTTACTCAATGAATAGAGTGAGTCGTACGTATCTAGTATGTAGAATGACTAGAAAATAACACTCATTTATTATTACTATGAAGAGTTCATAAAAATAAACTGTACACGGTACTTTCTAGTAGTGGCTTTAGGTGCCATTCGAAACTTGTTGAACTTCGTATCGGTCGATAATACCTTACTTCTAAGTAACAGATTTTATATTATGTCGAGCCTTGGTGCGTCTGATCATAATATGTGGGGCTAGCCATAAGTTGAATGCTAGCGGTTGAAATGTATATGTTAACAGTTTTCTTCTGTATCGTTTTCCATCTTGCTCTCTGAAGCCATTCACTCCAACAATCCTTTTTTCCTATTCCCATGGAATGAAAATGAAAATCCACAGTCTGCTTCCAGTCTCCGTCCGGCTCAGGAGTGGAATGAATGAAGCCCCCATCTAGCGGCGAGGAGATGAACTGTGCCGGCTGCCGAGGCCTGACGCACTCCTCTGGGGCAACGATTAAATTAATGACAGATGAAATGGAATGATAGTGAAGAGTGTTGCTGGAATGAAGTTTTGACAGGGAAAACCGGAGTACCCGGAGAAAACCCTGTCTGCCTCCGTTTTGTCCAGCACATATCTCACATGGAGTGACCGGGATTTGAACCACGGACCCAGCGGTGAGAGGCCGGCGTGCTGCCGCCTAAGCCACGGAGGCTCTTATGCCCACGGAATACTCAGTCCCAAGTTTATCTCCATGGCCAGTCCATCTACTGCCTCCTCTAGACGCGAGTCAGGCACAACAAGTGTGCTGCGCTCTAGTGGAAGAGTGGAGAAGTAGCCGATTAGAGGAAACCAGAGATGAGAATCCCATACTAGAGCAAGGGAACAGAATAAATACTGGCCTAGCGGCGTAAACACATATAACCTAAACGAGGGGCAGTAAATGACATATCAAAACGGAACAGGACATCTTCGGTCATCAGCCCCGTGTAGTTAGTTGTGTTGAACTTGTCTGACAACTGTGTTTCTCTGGTGACAGTAGTAGTGTGAATAACTGTGTCAGGGGCAGGGATGGGGGTAGGCGCACCGGGATTGATGTAAGACACAATTCCAGCATTTGGGCTGGAGGGAGTGTGGAAAAACCTGGGCAAACCACACTCAGGATAGTCGATGACAGCACTGAGATTTGAACCTGTGACCTCCGGACTTGTTGCAACTGCCCACACGGCCGTGGTGCACGATTTAACGAGCACGGCTACGACACGGGGCGTTTTGTGTTGCGTTTTGTAGTTGGTTATGTCTATATACAGTATATATATATATATTTTTTTTTTGCACTTTGTGGTTTGGTTCAGTTAGGTTTTTAGCGTTTGATATTTTGTCTTTTGTTTTTGTTTTTTGTTTTATGATTGTTTCCGTCTTGTTCTTTGTGTTTAGTGGTTTGGGTGTGAATTGTATTGTGTTAAGAGTGTTTTCGTGTTTCTTTTGTGTTTTGTGATTTGGCTTTGATTTTTGGCAGATTTTAATTTATGAAAAAAAAAAAAAATAGGCTGATGAGATCACCTTTTATCCGTGTCTGTGTATGTGTGTGGGTGTGTCCCCGTAATGAAATCTAAACGGCTGGAGCAATTCCAACGAAACTGTAACAGCGTAGAACTATTTTGTCCAACCCCGACACTGCCCTCCAAATTTTATTACGTCTCACCAATCCAACATGACTCCTGTGCGAAGTATTTCACTGGCATTCTCTATTACCCTGAAATTTTGTACGGTGATAAAGGTTACTACTAAACGTTCAGCTATGAGACTTCCAAAAACCTGTTAACTACAAAACGAACATGACGGCCAAGCGAAGTAGAAACATTTAAATAAACTTTTCTCACGATTTAACCATCCAAACGCAATGAAACTTGGTACAGCAAATGTTTAAACACATTGTAATGCACTGGCATCAAAGTTAGTTCAATTATTTACATTACCTCAAGATGGCGGCTGTGCCAAATTTTGAATTAAGTTTCTTATTTCTTGCGTCTTAATCAAGCGATCGAAGTAAACGTTTGAATAATGAACTTACGCAATAATCGACATACAATAGTACATAACTCTATGGCCTACGCATATAACAAGGCGACCATCCGAAATATTTAGACGGTTCTCCTTATCCTGTAATCTATGACAGCAATCAAACTGACATTTTTATGTTGATAAAGCCTATTAACATAAGTTCACCTATGGAACGTTCAATAACCTGGTGAACACCAATCTAACATAGCGGCGACGCGAAATTTTAATATTGAAATGGACTTTTCTCGCGATTTAACCATCCGAGCACGGTAAAACTTGTTACGGTAAATGCTTGTACAAATTTTAATCCACTGACGTCTAATGTATTCCAATTGTTTTCATAACCACAAGATGGCGGCTGTAAGAAATTTTAAAATCGCGTTTTTATTTCTCGCGATTATCAGTACACCTACGCAATAATCTTCTTATGATAGTAGACTACATAACTCTATGGCCAACATATATAAAAATCCAACATGGCGACCAACCGAAATATTTAGACGTTCCTCACTATCTACGAATCTATTACAGGATCAAACTGTAATTTTGTATGTTGATAAGAAGCAATTAACAAAAGTAGGATATATGAAAATAGCCTATATATTTCTTCACGGAACTACTTGTTTCATTTGTGTCTTGTTTTTGTGTTTATTGACTGATATTTTGGGTTTGGTTTTGCCTTGTTTTTTTTTGTGCATGGGTTTTTATGTTTTGTACTGTGTGTGTGTGTTTTCTTTATTGATGTTTGTCTTTTTTTATGTTTTAATTCTTAAATATTTCACACAAGACACAACCTTAAGATGTTCTTTATTCGTATTAGGGGCTTGGGACATCTTTGGCCATCAACACTGTGTACTTGGGTGTGTGTTGATATTTTCTAATAACCTGTGTTTCTGTGGTGACTATAGTAACGTGAGTGGCTTTAATTATTAGGGTTGGAGATGGACTCGGTGTACCGGAACTTGAATAATAAGGAATTGAATGAGTTTTTGAATGGTATGGACTCCGTCTTACGGAATGAATACATGATGAAAATTAATAAATATAAAACAAAAATACTGGAATGCAGCCGAAATAAATCCGAAACCTCTATGGACATCAAATTGGCAGGTGAAAAGCTGAAGGAAGTAGGAGACTTCTGTTACTTAGGAAGCAAAATAATCAGTGATGGACGAAGCGAAGAGGATATAAAAAGTAGGTTGGCTCAGGCAAGGAAAGTCTTTCTACAAAAAAGGAATCTGTTGACATCGAATATAGATTTAGGTATTAGGAAGTCATTTTTGAAAACCTTTGTCTGGAGTGTGGCACTTTATGGAAGTGAAACTTGGACTATTGGTGCAGCAGAAAAGAGGAGAATTGAAGCATTTGAAATGTGGTGTTACAGGAGAATGATGAAGATCAGATGGGTAGATAGGGTGACAAACGAAGAGGTATTAAGACGAGTGGGAGAGGAGAGATGTTTCTGTCGACTGCTAATGAAGAGAAGAGATAGGTTAGTTGGACACATACTAAGACACCCAGGAATAGCAAGCTTAGTTATGGAAGGAAGGGTTGAGGACAAGAACTGTAGGGGTAGACCAAGGTTAGAATATGTTAAACAGATTGCTTCGGATGTAGGGTGTGGTAGTTATGTAGAGATGAAATGATTAGCTCAAGACAGGGAGACATGGAGAGATACATCAAACCAGTCAAAAGACTGATGAATCAAACAACAACATCTTGGCTTTTGCCTGGGGGGAGTATGGAAATACTCCGAAAAGCCACTGTTAGCGCGGAGATTCGAACCTTCGATCTGCCGACTTGCTCATGGTCGTCACTGCTACGTCACCACTGTGTTGTACAAATGAGCTGTCGTCAATGTTCTAACGCATTAATTATGCTAAGAGGTGGCTGTCGAGTAGAAATGGTCGGCTTAGCACTGAGCGAGTGGTCAGAACCCGTACTAGGGCATTCGCCAAATTAGCTTCGTCACCAATTCAGAGGAATATCTCAAGTCGTGCTGTCCATGACTACAAGCTGCAATTAGAGGGTACGAAATGCAATGTAACCATTGATACGGCGTAGTGGGTGCGATTGGAGAGCTGGGTTCAGAATTTTGAATCATTTTTTGCGTATTCGAACTATTGCCAACAACATTCCTTATAAGATTACACTTGGTTATTTCCATTTTGAATGGCGATAAATTAAAAACTAACCGATAACTTTTCAGATTGTCAACAAGTATTTTAAATACTGATCTTGAACATCGTGGAACCGGGTGACTTACCGTGGCTGCAGGCAGTCGCTCACATCCGGGAGGCGAGGAGGTTTGAATCCCCCCGCCGGCTACCTTGAACATGGTCTTCTGTGGTTTCCTATCTTCCTTCGAGGCAAATGCCGGGATTGGTCCTTAACTATTGGGCACATCCACTACCTTCCAATTCCTTGTCCTTACATTCACACTTTCCTCCCCCAGAAAACACTCCACACGCGACGGTACTTGTAGCTCACTCCATGGGTGTCCACATAGGAGCAGCCACAAACTCTAGTGAGCCGAACATGTCCTCTGACACTCCCGGCACTAAAAGCCACACGCAAAGATATAAAAATAAAATAGCATCGTGGTAATTTAGTGTGGTGTACCTGGGCATGTGTAGAAGTTTGTCTGATAACCTGTGTTATTGTGATGGCTGTATTAAAGTGCGTATTTGTAGTTAATATGAAGCTTAAGTTGGGAGCAGCCGTGATCCTAAGTTGGAACATGTTGGCAAAATGCGAGACAAAAAAGTTTTGCAATGCAAGGGAATTATTTGTTGTTTGTTTGTTTGTTTGTTTGATTGATGAGGAAGTGCTGTAAGATATGATAGACTATTAATTTACCGGTGACTAACAAAGCTACAGAAGCAAATTTTAGTATACAGTCTACTTATATCACTAAGTTATTGGTATATTATGAAACTTTAAAAAACTATGGGTCTCTCGGTTTATAATTTCCACATTTTACTCATGTATAGATTTGAAGCCATACTTTTTCAATGCTGCCTATAAAAAATTGTTAATTTGTATCTGTTCAGTCGGTCAACACGATTGCGCCCAATGAATGGGCGGCGTACAACTTAGCCTATAAATATGTAACGACACTCCTGAAAAAAAAAACATGTATTAATTAGATTATAATATAAGCCTCCGTGGCTTAGGCGGCAGCACGTCGGCCTCTCACCGCTGGGTCCGTGGTTCAAACCCCGCTCACTCCATGTGAGATCTGTGCTGGACAAAACGGAGGCAGACAGGTTTTTCTTCGGGTACTCCGGTTTTCCCTGTCAACATTTCATTCCAGCAACACTCTCCACTATCATTTCATTTCATCTGTCATTCATTTAATCGTTGTCCCAGAGGAGTGTGTCAGGCCTCGGCAGCCGGCACAGTTCATATCCTCGCCGCTAGATGGGGGCTTCATTCATTCCATTCCTGACCCGCTCGGAGACTGGAAGCAGACTGTGGATTTTTATTTCAATTAGATTATAATATACAGTATTTGAATATAGTATTTTGCATGCTAGCTTCATGTTTGTTTGTTGACTTACTCCTATATGGTTTTTGTTTGTACACACGTGTATATACATTTTAAACATTTTCATTACGTAATTCATAAAATAACTGTCAAGACAAAAACGGGTTTCCCCGTTGAAACAATACATCCAAGACGAACTACTGCAATACTGCAGTAGCAACTTTAAATAAATGAATTATTTAGTGTAAACTTTATCACTAATAAATATTATAGCAGAAAGAAAGAACTATTTATTTTAAGCTGAGTGAACCCTTTATATAGGTAGTGATGCGACGTCTGTTCCTATTTCCTGGGTATATTATTTCATTTGTCAATGGCTTTGAAGTGTACACTGACGCACAGTTTTTCCATCTTTCATTCATTCATTCATTCATGCATTCTTTCATTCATTTATTTATTCATTCATACGTACATTCATCTATTCCACATCGTTAACGGTAATGAGCAGTAATGCTCGTTGGTAACCTATTTGTGTCTTACTCTTTGAATGTCTGTACAGGACTACAACAAGCAATTTTCACATCGTGCAAAGGCTTAAAAACATAAAAAATACTACGTTTTCATTCAGATTGTGGGAATCCCCGACGTAAGAGCAGTCACAATCTATCAAACCCTAAAGTAGTTAAGAATTCACTTCCATCTTCAGATTCATTAATAATTAAAGCTGGCAGGTCTAGAAATCAAATTATCTCCGAGCGAGATTTTTTTTCACACTAATGAAACTTAGTTTGAACAAGTCTGCTTCTAGTGATCTTATTAGTTCGTTACGTGCCAGTGCCGGTGGTGAAATCAATGAAGTCTGTCTGTTACTGCGTTCATGATGCTACCTTTTGTGTTATTACATAGAGTTCCTTTAAAATACTAACCCTAAATAATACGCGTGACAAAAGTGATCAAGAGACCTAGGATACAAAATTTAGGTCTGCTAATTGTTTTTCCTTAAATTAGCATGCTATTGAATCACCTACTCGTTGATTGTTGTCGGATGATATATATATTTTTGTAAAACAATCAGTTACTGCAAATTGTGTGCGTTTGAGTAACATGGAAAATACTGTTATTGGATAGAGCAGCATGGACATACACTATACCAAACGTCAGGTCAAGTCCTGAGGAAAATATCCCTCCGCGTATCTCTTCTCTTTGTTCCTTCTTTTTTTTTCGATGTCCCTTCTTTTCTTCGCGATATTGTCATCTCTCAACGTAAAAACATTCAAAATCTTTCCTGGTTCATAAGTGGGGCCCTCAGCTCATGTTGTTGTTTCATTTGAAGAGCTTGGATATCACGGCCATTTAGCTCCGTGTACTTGGGTGAGTGTAGAATTTGTCTGATAATCGGTGTTATTGTGGTATCAGCAGTAGTGTGTGCATTTGTTATTCAGGAGGGGATTGAGTATGAGGCGGCCGTGGCCTTACCTTAGAAACCATCCCGGCATTTGCCTGGAGTGGAAGTGGGTAACCACGGACAACCTTTTCCAGGTTGGCTGAGATGGTATTCGAATCTGAATGTACCCAGTTCCATCCCCCAGATCACAATTAAATTTCTTATCAGTGCTGAGGATCGAACCCGGACCTCCGGGGCGACAGCCAAGAACGCTAGCTGCTACACCTCGAGGTGGATTCTCAGATCTTGATTTATTTAGATTCCTCTTCTTCGGTTCCTTATTTTCTTTAGCAGTAAAGAATTAAGTAATAGTTTTTCGAAACCATGAAAAAGCAGCATACAAGGAATTAAAAACTTGAGGGATATTTAAACTCGCCGTAGATACATAATTAAATTGCGCCAGGAAGCACATGATCTACTCTTTAAACACAGAAAATTTAGTCTACGTATAATTAAACTCTCAAAAAAATACACTTATTTAAAAATATGTATTTTACAGTCAAATTAAGCCTTAAGAAAATAGTATGTTATGCTGTCTGTATGACTGTTACGAATAGAATTAATCCATTAATGAACGGGAGAGGCAAAGTATAAACTGCCCCAGAGGATCAGTCATAGTGTGCCTGAGCCATGAAACCAGGTTGCTCGTTGAATTCCTGGCGATGGTAGTCGGATTTTTGAAGGGCTGAAAAATTCTTGACGCTCTTGACCTCTCGTATCACGTTTGATAATCACTAGACAAGATGTATTAAATTTCGTCCTCACCAGATTTCTTGTTTCTCTGCGAGATGTCAGTGCATACGGAATGTCAAAATTGGAGAGTAATTAGTATTTAAGTTATTAAATTGTTTTGACACCTGTTAATACTCGATAGCTTGCCACGGTGGGTGAGTGTCGATCTACTTACCCTAAGATTGCAGGTTCACCCCTGGCTGTGGTAAGTGATTTTTGAAAGGCGGCAAAAATACGATACGCATGTCATACGATGTTGGCATGTCAAATAACCATTTGAATTCAGTAGGCCGAGTTCAAAATGGCAAAATTAATCTCAGGAGTTTCCGCCAACACAAAGGTCCTCATTTTTCTACTAGAAAGCGCTATAGTGTTCAATGAGCTTAGATATCTATTATCTAACCTCCTTGACTTTCATAGTGATTCAAGGAACAACTAAATTCGACATGCAAGCTACCCTCTGGGTGTCAAATTACAAAGCTTCCACCGGGCACCCGAGGCCATACGATATTATTATTATTATTATTATTATTATTATTATTATTATTATACTCGATGTTTTCTTCCTAAGTATTAACAGATGTCAAAGCAATTTAACAAGTTAACGAAGTTAATACTTAGAATTAAAGCATTATCCAATATGGTTAATGGGTTTACCTCATATGAGTAATTATTGGCTGATATTTGTATTTATTTATTTAATTTTATTTATTTTTATTTTATCTTAATTTAATTATTTATTCTTTCATTTATTTTCATTTATATATTTTATTTTATTTTATATCAATTTATTTTATTATATTTATATATTTATTTATTTTTCATTTATTAATTTATATATTTTATCTATATATTTATTAATCTATTTATTTATCTATTTGCTTAGTCATTGATTTATTTTTTATTTATTTAGAATAAAGCATTACCCAATATGGTTAATGGTTTTACCTCATATGGGTAATTATTGGATTAGATTTATTTATTTATTTATTTAATTTTATATTATTTTATTTTAATTTAATATTATTTAATTATTTATTCATTCATTCACTTATTTTTATTTATATATCTATTTATTTAATTTATTTTATTTTATTTCAATTCATTTTAATATATTTATATATTTATTTATTTATTATTTATTTATCTATTTTTAATCTTTTTATCTATTTATTTATCTATTTGTTTAGTCATTGATTCATTTTTATTTATTTTATTTAAGCCTATAGGCTATATTTATCTATTTATTTCTTTATTAATGTGAAGTTTCGTTCGTTCCTAGCAACTTCCTGTTGTATTTATTGATTTATTCGTGCCCAATAATTGAATAGATGTTCAACAATTGAATATATGTTTCTTAATTTGTATTGATAGACTTAGCATTTCTGAGAGTTATGTATTTTATTTATCAATCGGTATACTTTCCTTAATTCGGTAGAGTGGTTATAGGGATGTTCATTCGTAAGTTTATCAGGAGATATAATTTCTAGAGATTGATTTCAATAAGACAATGTATATTGACGCTATTGTTTATATCAGCATTTGAAACTGTTGGCGTAGTAGAATGTACAGAAAGTAGTATTTCCCACTAGTTTGAAGCGTTTTAGTAGAACATTCCAGGTGACACATAGTTCAATATTTCACATTACGTTGCATTGCTTGAGCGGAACACGCTCATTCCCTTGCCGCTAGCGTCAGCGGAAGTTGAGGTAAGTTAGTTAATTATCCACGGTTGTGATTAACCACCAAGCCGAGCTTTGTGTAAACTTGGAGTAATGTGATCTCTAATGTACATATTTGTAGAAGTAAACTAGATCTCCAATAAACGTGCCACCTCAGGGCTGCATTACTGTAATATCATTCATCATTTTCACGTCCCTCTTGTGCTCAGCACGGGATGATTCTGAGTAGGAATACCCACAATTCTTTTTCATGAGACTGAAGGCAAACGTATCTCAATGTATGAGCAGGCAGGAAGGAAGCTTGTAGTTTTACGTGACCCCTTTAATCGTGCAATCAAGACTCATGAGCCACGGGACCTCCTTTTTACGTGGAATCTGAACCACAGGGCATGACATATCCCTTAGAAAAATGTAGGTGCAGGTTACAGGAAAGAGGGGGATGGGTCAATTATCCTTGAAAATACCAAGTAAAATTTGCAAAGATGAATCCGTTCACCATGAAACGACGAGTATAATCAATTACACATGTGGAATATAGGCTTTAACGACCAATTAATTGCTTTTATTATTCTTGTTTCAATAATAATAACTAGCATTATCCGTCGCGGCTTCGCCCGCGAATGTTCTAGTTGTAAAGAGTACACTTAGCGAAATCTCAATCATGAATGCTATGACTGATTTATCCTTGGTGTGAATAATCAGATTTTATCAATTCAGCTACTGGTGCAGTGGTTAGGGATTTGTCATTCCTTCTTAAGTATATCAGAGCGAAGTTAGTTTTCTGGGAATATCACAGACGCTGTTAATTTAAGGGCCTTTAAATGTGGTTTTCGGAGACCCTTTATAGTCGGGTGAAAAATACCTTCCGTACCACACTCACTCGTGAAAATTGCGTGGAAAAATTCTAGAGTGCCCCTTGACCCCCTTAAGCGCATTATACTGTATGTATTGATGAATTTTACAGCTTAATTTGGTTCACTGATAACCTTATAACCGTCTGGAAACTTTCACAGTAATATAATAATTGGAATTGCATTGCGTCTTACAGAAATAGATGGACCTGTGAGATTCTGTTACCATGGTCACCGTGTTGCATTCTTTCATTATTTCATTGTAAATATACATGTTTTAAGGTATAAAATGCGAAGACATTCGCCATTAAAATCCGTATTGATAGAAGTTAATCAACTATTCAAGTAATACGCCAAATCAATACTCAATGTATATATAATCATACTAATATATAAAAATGAGATGGTGTGTGTCTGTCTGTCTGTCTGTCTGTGTGTTACTCAATAACGCAAGAACCACTGGTCCGATTTAAAGGACATTTTGCATGGATGTAGCTGATTTACCAAGTTTACATATAGGATACTTTTGATTTCGAAATTTTGTACTATTAAAAAATGGCGACCATTTTAGTGACGTCACTACACCCTTTGGTTCCAAAATGTCATATTTCCATGTCAAATAAAAAGAGAATGGTAGGAAATAGCAAACTTTTGATGGCACATTCGAGCTTGGAAATTTAATTTTCTATCCAGAAGGTCCTTATCACTTTTCGTGTATCTCCAACGATTAGCGAGTAAAACCGACATTTGTGACGTCACTACACCCTTTGGTTTCAAAATTTCATAATTCCGTTTCAAATAAAAAGAGATGGCTAAGAAATAGCAAACTTTTGATGGCATACATGAGCTTTAACATTTAATTTTCTATCCAGAAGGTCCTTATCACTTTTCGTATATCTCCAACGGTTAGCGAGTGAAACCTAAATTTGTGCAATAAAACACGGTCAACACCGACCGGTGCAGTATATCTCTCTGTATATAAAAATGAAAGTTTGTCTGTTTTTCTCTGAATTTCTACGGAAAATTGAGTTGTTTACGCATTTCAGACTGTTTTTGATGGATGCGCGAGAATTATTTTATTTCGTCTGTCTGTTTGTTTGTTTGTTCGTCTGTGGACAACTTTGTTCCCTTATAACTCGAGAACGGCTGGGTGTATCAACGTAAAATTTGGTACAGATATCCATCAGAGGCACGACACTTATCATTGATATAACTCTTCTTCGTACCCCCTCATAAAAGGGGGCCTACCCCCTTAAAATACATGCTGAAATAGGCGTAGAAGGACGAGACAAAGCTCATTTTCAGCCCCTCAATGTGAGAGACAAAACTCGGGTACCCGAAAACCACATTTTAAGGCCCTAAGACCAACCGTTTTTGAGATATTCCCAGAAAACTAATTTCATTTAATAAACTAACTAGTTGAAACCCGTCAATACATGACGGCCAATAAGAAAATATTTACTGAAGAATTTTCTTATATACGTTCTTTGTACAATTATTTTTTGGCACTATTGAAACTTTAAGGGCGTCAAAAGATAGCACTCTAGACATTGAAACATACTGCTGGCCATGATTGAAAACTTGATGAGGCAAATTGAGACCTGTACGTTCCAGAGATCCCCTTTGAGCTTTATTGATTGTGATAAAGTATGCGAAGCGAATCGGAAAATGTTGCCTCTTAAAAGAAAATGATTGTTTTATCCGGCGGTGTTAAATGAAGTCGAAGGATTAGACCTTTCTGCCTAATTTTAACTGCACTTATTTCCAAATCCAAGCATTTTCATGCATAATTCATATAATTAATATGGAATCAAGTCGAAGGGTTATCTCTTAAATTCCTTGAGATATAATTTCCAGTGAAAAATTGTTGCAGTCTGTCAAATATTTTATATTTAGGAAGATAAATTTTGCCATTACAAACCAAAGGTCAAAGTAACCAGGCGTAGATTTCTCGCTACAGAAATACAGTGCAGAACAATGTTTACATTTGTTCGTCAAGGACCATACACTGTACGGCATAATATCTGGAATTGTTTCTGAAATGGCATTTTTATATTAGATTTTAAAAGTGGCTTCGTATTTTCTACGATTTCCCACTTTTTTGTGGCTAATGTTCTTTTTCGTCAAATGGGTATATTTATTGCAGCATTTCTCTCCAAATTAACGTCATATTCAATAACACTATAGTGGCCTGCATTAACACAGCCGCCAAATATTAAATGGCAAATAATACTTCCATTGCCAAAATCAACAGCGTGGTTAGACTCATTGTTATGTACTCTAAACAAATCATCAATAAACAATAATATTCACGTATACAATGAAGATCAGATACTTTCATTCTCAAGTTTGTTGCTGATGAGAATGCGATGATACTGATCGCCAATAATAAAATCCTTATAATTATTCATGCCAGCAACAATTTTTGCAATTTGCTTGCAAACGCAGCTCAGGATAACGTCCTGCATTTTGGAATAAACAGTACGAAACTGCTCTAAATAAGCAATTTCCATCACCTGATGTAGGTACAATCCTTTGCATTTCCATGACAGTAAATTAAGCAAGGGAGCATACTTCGCCAACTACTGGAATGAGCATAGACTCACTTCGACAGCCACCGTAATGGAGGGAGTTTAAGAGTTAGACCATATGCTCAGTGCTTGTCAAAAATCGTATTAACACAGGGAAGCCCAATCTGAAGGCTACATTCTGAGCTATTGCCTCGGATTCCAGGTTCGATCCCTGGTTTGCCAAGAAATTTACTTCTGGTCTGAGGGCTGGAACGGGGCGCACTCTTTAGGCAAAACTCAGGAGAGCATGGTTAGATTCCCATCTCAACAATCTGGGATGTGGTTTTCCGTGGTTTGTCACGTCCACTGCAGGTAAATACCGGGATAGTTCGTAACTTAAAGCCTCGGTAGTCAATTCCCCATTCCCCACTTGAATTACAAATGCACAAATCAGTACAGCCATCACAATAACACAGGTTATCAGAGAAATTTTTACACACACACACACCAAAGTAGACGGGGCTGAGTGACCACGATGTCTGAGTCCATCAAATGAATTATATTCGTCAATTGTCTCTCATGGCGAAATCGATTGTGGCCATCTTTTATTTAATAATTTAAAAGTATAATGCAATGTATATCGTGGAGAATTCCTTACTGTACGGGAATAATAAAAGTAAAATATGTTAAGACGATGAATTACCAATAGCCAGAAAGAATAATTAGGAAATAAAAATACATGTCTGAGGTGAGACTCCTTCGACTATGCAAAATTCATTCCTGGGTCCGCAATGTAACCCCTGAGCCACCCAGTCAACAGACTTCGAAACCAATATTAAGTTACTTAAACAACCAACGAACTCAAACGTCTGTTGAAGTTCTTCAATCCCCTCTTTTTAATTCTCAAAAACAAAGATCACACTACGTACGGTGAATCCTTTATCCGCCATTTCTCTAGAACTGTAATTCTGGTCTGAGGGCTGGAACGGGGCGCACTCTTGAGGCAAAACTAAGAAGGGAAAGGTTCGATTCCCATCTCAACTATCTGGGATTTGATTTTCCGTGGTTTGCCACTTCCACTGCAGGTGTAATTCTGGTCTGAGGGCTAGAACGGGGCGCACTCTTGAGGCAAAACTAAGTAGGGCAAGGTTCGATTCCCATCTCAACAATCTGGGATGTGGTTTTCCGTGGTTTGCCACTTCCACTGCAGGTAAATACCGGGATAGTTCCTAACTTAAAGCCTCGGTCGCCAATTTCCCATTCCCCACTTTAATTACAAATGCACACATCAGTACTGCCATCACAATAACACATGTTATCAGAGAAAATTTGACACACACACCAAAGTAGACGGGGCTGAGTGACCACGATGTCTGAGTCCAACAAATGAATTATGTTCGTCAATTGTCTCTCATGGCGAAAGCGATTGTGGCCATCTTTTATTTAATAATTTAAAAGTATATGGGAACGTAAATCGTGGAGAATTCCTTACTTTATGGGAATAATAAAAGTAAAATATGTTAAGACAATGTATTACCAATAGGCAGAAAGAATAATTGAGAAATAAAAATATATGTCGGAGGTGGGATTCGAACTGCTTCCATTGCGCGTTGTATAAATTAACAACTTTGAACGCTACCGTCTGAGCTACCGAATCACCGGTGGAGCAGTGCAATATTAAGTTACTTAAACAACATTCACTCTCAACAGTCCGTATAAGTTCTTCTACATTTCCCGTCTTTTATTTATAATATTCTATTCCTGTTTATATCGTGGAAGCTTCATAATCAATATTCCCCTCCTTTATTATAATTCTTATAAATAACTATTGCATTAAAACGCGGTGGACATCCGCCATGTCTGTCATTAACCAAGATGATTCTGCGCATGCGCCTGAGCCAATAATTTTGTAGTTTTGTTTATAAATTTAAAAATATGTGATAACATATTTGTTTATTTTAAAGACACTCTGCAAATCTACAGGCCTACAGCTTTCGATAGATTGCTCTACGAAGTGAATCGGTTCTACCGTTCCCTCAATCTCGCGGTAACAAAAATCAGCTTAGTGTTTTAAATATATAGATGAACAAATGCAAGCCAGTAACCATGGCAACAGATTTTCAGAGGTCCATATATTGCTGTAAGACGCAATGCAACTACATTAATTACATTAGTGTGAAAGTTTGCAAACGGCTAGAAGGTTATCACGGAACCAAATTAAGCCGTAAAATTCATCAATACGTTTAACGCGCTTAAGGGGATCAAGGGGTACTCTAGAATTTTTTCACGCGATTTACACCTGCGGGTGTGGTACGGCAAGTCTATTATATTCCTATCCCCATATTATTCATTCATTCATTTCGTATAGGCCATCTATGTACCGCGTCATTCCCATTGTCTCCTACTGGCTTTGATGTTTGCCCAGTACGCCCACATTCATTCTCGGTGGACTTCCTTCCGTTCCTGGGTACAAATATTTCCCGTTTTCAGCTTCGGTTTATCTTGGAAACCTTTGCAAGCTTGAAGTTTCCTTTTGAGTGGGGCGCGCTCCTGAATGTCTATTGGTGTAATCCCCACTTCTTTCAGATCTTGATCCAGTTCTATGAACCAGGCCCATTTTGTTTTCCTCTCCTGAAAGTAAGTTATGTTGCGGTTGGTCAGTCTCGCTGGGCTCATTCGTTTCACATGCCCAACAAATGGTAACCTTCTCTTCCGGATGACGTTGCTTATATTCTCCACATGAGTATATAGGTCATGTTATGCCGTCTTCTGTATTCCCCATTGTCTTTGATGGAACCCAATATCTTTCTCAAAATGTTTCTTTGGCCTCCAGTTTCTCGAGCAAGCCTTTTTTGTTCATCGTGAGGCATTCAGAAGCATGCAAGACCTCCGGACGGATGACACTGCAGTAATGTTTTAGTTTTGCGTTGAAGGATATTGACCTTTTCTTATAGATGTCCTTAGTTAAATGGTAGGCCATTTCCATTTTGCTCATGCGTGATTGAATGCTTCTTTCTCTGATAATAACCCTTCCCTGACCCGTTCTGAAAAGAAAAGTACATGGCCATTGGCTGTATTAATAATTTTTAAAAATAGGTGTTATAATTTCTCCCTATATTATATTATTATTAGTATTATATTATGGCGTACAACGACGAGACAAATCCCCTCGGTGCCAGAAACAAAACTCGGGGGCCCTAAAGGATCCTCGAAAACTACATTATAAGGCTCTAAATCCAATAGTTTCTGAAATATTCCCAGAAAACTAATTTAATTTAATTTAACAAACTAATGAAGGAATGCAAATCGGTAACCATGAGAACATTATATCAAGGGGTGGCTTACAATTTTCCTTCTACATTATTTCTGTAAGAAGCAATGTCACTCCATTTATTACATTTCTGTGAAAGTTTGCAAATGGCTATAAGGTTATCACGGAACTAACGTAGACTGTACAATTCATCAATGCAATTAAGGGGGTCAAGGGGTAACCTAGAATTTTTTCATGCAATTTTCACGTTCGACATACAGTACAGAAGGTCTATTATATCTCCAAACAGCAACATTATTTTCAAAAATTCTTGAATTGAACCAGCATTTTTTGCGGCTTTTAGGAATTTGGGCAATTTGAGGCTAAAGAACCTGAATTTTCATGAAAGGGGTCTTCCTGTGTATAGGCACCTGGCACCACGTAGAGGGTCAGTTTTTATGTGACGTGTATTGCGTTTCGTCTACAAGGCTTTCAATTCTATTTCACGTCAGGAATTACACGTTAGGTGAATTTAGTCTGAGAGCACATTTTAACTAATTTTTTTTGTCGACAAACGGGTTCATCGTAAGGATGATTTTGTTTGATACTGTGTGGTAGATATACCCATATTTGGATATCTCGGTAATATGTTGAAGACAATAGAATTGTCTGTCTGTCTTTCTTTGTATCTCTAGGTAGCCTACGCCTATAACTCGTGTTCGGATGCTTGGAGCATCGTAAAATTGGGTATGGTAACCATGAGAGTCAATACACCAATCATTTATAAAACTCTTCACCGCACTTTTCATACAGTAGAAGGGTGGATATAGAGAAAAACTTCTCAATACATGCTAAAATAGGCGAAATATAAAAATTATCCTAGAAGGACGACCAAAGCATATGTTGCGCTTCTCAATGTGAGACACAAAATTCGGGAATCTATAAAGGGTCTCCGAAAACTACAATTTAAGGGCCTTAAATTAACCGTGTGTGTGATATTCCCAGAAAACTAACTTCTTTCTGATAAACTTGAAGGAATGACAAACCGCTAACCATTGCAACAGTAGCTCAAGTGATAATGTCTGGTGTTAACAACGAACACCGTTCGAAGAACGGGTACTTCTGCTAGTTCTATATAAATTGGGCATGTTTCAGCCTTGTTTTAAGGTATTTATTTAATTATTTTAAAGAGTAAGTGAGTGCGTTTCGCTTACGCATTGGGTTATGCTGAACTTGTAGGTTCCCCATATGTGTAAATTGGTGTTAATGGGACCTTATTTTCAGTACAAAACTGGAATGGGACCTTAGCTGAATTATATAGGGAGGGATAATTAAAACTCAGCAATTTTTCTAGGTTTGCGCTTTGTCTTTTGTGGGGTTTCGCCTAGGTCACCAAGCTGTCTCATCAGCCCTTTGAACTACTGCGGCTATTAGAGACTCCGGGGCACCGGAATTTTGCCACGAAGGGGAATCTTTAACATGCCATTAAATCTATTGACACGTCTACCTCACATTTGCGCATTGTGAAATGCGCTAGAATTCGATCCTGCAACCCTGGCGGCAGCAGGCGAGAACTTTACCGTTGCACAACGCAGCCAATCTTCTTGCTCCGAATTTCATTTGAGGGGCTTGTATATCGTGGTTATTTAGTCCTGTTTACTTGGCTTTATGAAGATTTTGAGAGAAAACCTGTGTGTTTATGGTGTCTGTAGTAGTGTGTGTATTTTTAATTCAGGTGATGATTGGGAAGAAAGCAGCCGAGGGCTAAAGTTAAGAACCATTTACCAGGAGTAGAAGTGGGGAAACCACGATAAACCACTTCCAGGCTGGCAGAGGTGTATGTCGAACCCACCCTTCTCGGCTTTGACTCACCAGGTTCAGTGTACCTTGTTCGAGACCTCAGGACAGAATTCCAACCCAGACGTCTGGGGCTACAGTCTAAGATGCTAGCTGCTACACGAGGAGGGGATTGGCCAATTATTTAAACCCAGCAAGTCATCTCGGGTTATACCGACAGTAGTGGCTCAGCTGGCTAAAGCGCAGCGTTAGGTCATGGGACAAAGCTCTCTGCTGACTCGGTAGACGCGTGGGTTCGAGCCCCACCGTCGGCCGTCCTTGAAATGGTTTTCCGTGGTTTCCCATTTTCAACACCAGGCAAATGCTGGGACGGTACCTTCTGATAGGCCACGGCCGATTCCTTCCACATCCTTGCCCAGTTTCATTCATCTTCATCCATTCCATCCCGACGCGCAGGTCGCCCACGGGCGTCGAATAGAAAGACCTGCACTCGGCCTCTGAGGAGGCCACACGACAAAAAAAAAAAAATCTCGGGTTATGCCGTGCATAATGCCTAATTTGGTACAGTTGGCAGAAAGCCCACAATACACACGGCATACGCTTAGAAGATCTGCTGGAGTAAAACAACACTAACGATGAAATCATGCCGACCCCGAGGTGTTGGGGTGGCCTGCCTGCATCTCAACCTCAGGCCCCGGGTTTGGTTACCGGCTCCGTCAGGAATTTTAGAAACTGACGTGAGGGCTGGAATGGGGTGCACTCCGCCTCGTGAGAACAATGGAGTAGCTGTCTGACAGTGAGGCAGCGTCCCGATCACGAAAACCAAGATTAACGGCCGAGGGGACCCGATGCGCTGATCACGCGTCACCCCATTATCTGCAGGCCACATGGCTGGGCAGCGATCGCTTGGTAGGCCTAGGCCCTTCATGGGCTGTAGTGCCAGGGGTTATTATTATTATTAATGTTGAAATTATAGAAGCTATTTTTCAGTGTTGCCGAGTAAATCTATTATTACAAGCTTTTCAGTCGTTCTTTTCCTTCAAGATCGATCACTGTGTATTAAAAGTTCAAATTTCGTTGTATCTGAAGGTGTTCAGGCGCCACAGGTATGAGCCATACTCCTTTCAGAAAATGTATGAAGTAGCCATTTCTTCGTAGATTTAATTAGAAACGTTTGCTCCTCAAAGAGTTCTTGAACTTTAGCACGTTATTAAATAAATTGACAACTTTGAAAACTTGGCATTTCTCCGGCAGACAAATATAATCACAATGGCTATTTATAGTTTTAATTATTATGTTTTCTTAGTATTTTTTTGCATACCATTCACTGGCTGTATTTACATTGAACAGAGTCTTTTCAGAAATTGTCATTAGTTTTGACATAAAATTAAATAAAGTTGTCCACTCTTAAGTCCTTTTACAACCTCGGGACCCTCAGCAAAACCGGGCCCCGGGGCTACAGCCCCACTTGCCCCACCCTCTCGTCTGCCCTGCGTGTCATACATGTGCATTTCTCAAACAAGCACGTCTTAAAAGAGCCTATTTACCAAAAATTATATAATAGTTTAATGCAGCCAAGGGCCATAAAATCGTCCCTATATTATTCTGCTAAGGTCCCATTCCGGTTTTGTACCGAAAATAAGGTCCTGTTAACACTAACCCACACATATGGGGTACCTACAGGTTCCGCATAACCCCATGTGTGCCCGAAACGCGCTCATTTCCTCTTTAAATGCCTCACAATTAAATAAATACCTTAAAAAAATGTACATTTACAATGGGAGCACCGAAACCTGGCGAGCGTGCCGCAAGAGCGCCGGGCAGCGTGGCGGCGGCAGCCATCTGGCAGGAGCGCGGCGTACTGCTAGCTGAAGAGTCTCTCAGCAGATGGCTCTGGTGTGGTCCCGCCAAGACTTTCTCAAGGGTTCAATCCTTTGCAAATGTAAAAATTGCTGTAGAAGAAACTCCCGATCAAACAATAACCGATGAATTCGTTGTAATATCGAATATTGTCTACAAAGAGGTGCTGTGACAAGTACAAAACACGGTTCTACATAATACTTAGTGTTCTTCTCATGTACGTACGCCGTTTAACAACAATAAATACATGTCTTCAATATTTAAAACTTCGTTCTCCCACATTCTTCCCTACTAACCCATAAACCTGCATTCACGTTGCGAAACCCCGCACAGGCCACTTGTACAACTTAATTTCTTTAGATAACAAACGCACGATTACTATTAATACATGGTAAATTAGATCTGATCTCTGCTGTACTCCAACGGTGATTTCGTTCTTTTGGAACATTCACCAAAATTGCATCGTGAGCACGATTTGTTACACAATTTGCATACGCATTCTAGTGATGGGTCGTGAAAGTCTGTCCTAATGCAAAGTTTATGGTGATATCCATGTATCGCCAGTCTCGCGATAGCGTTGCGTATCGCAGCGTTTGGTCCAGTCCAATTTCGGTTCAGCATCGCGTTAGTTGTGTAAAGTTCTGTCAGTATATCATTCCTCTTCTGTTGTCTATTTTGATATACTTGTGATTCTTGTCGGGTAGCTGGAAGTAAGAGTTTAGTGCGTAGGTATTCCATGAGGAAAGTTCCATGCGCTAACTCATATGCAAATTTAGATCGAGCAAATTTCGAAAAACCTAGTGCTGCTTTTAGGACCCATGCTTTCACACTTTCTATATTATCATTATTATTATTATTTATTTACCAAAAATTGGTTAGTTGGTTCTTAAGTTTAGGGGCTGTGACAACGTGGTCATGTAGCCCCGTGTACTTTGGGTGTATGTAGAATCTGTCTGATAACCGGCGTTAATTGTGATGACTGTATTAGTGTGTGTTATCTGTTCTTTTTTTAAATTTAAGTACTGCAACTTAGAATTTTTGAAATAGTTCCTACTTTTCCGCCAAGCGCCACCGTCAACGACTACTAGGCCAAGTTCGGAACTTAGCTACTAGACGCCACCGCAGTCAGCTCTTGGCAACGAACGCAGAATCCTAAGAGCGTTGTTTACATTCTTAACCTACCCAATTTAGATTCACACAAGTGCAATTAGTGGAAGGTTCTTTAAAATGCCATAAATCTATGACATGGGACCGCCGGCTTTTCTTCCCCTCCGAAGGAAGGCATACTGAGGGATTTTTAACGCTCTTAAATAATCCGACGGCTTCGGCCGGGTTTGAACCCGCTATCTTGGGCATAGAAGCTCAGCATGCTACCGACTACGCCACCGAAGCCGCCAGTAAATAAATAAAATGGAAGATACAGGCACACACACATGCATACATACATACCTACACACGCTGTAACTGAGATAATTCCAAATTATATGTATCCCATATTTACCAAAAATTATGAAAGTAATAAAACAGATGTGTATCTGGATTACCAGGAATGCGACAGTACTAATCTGTAATGTCAGCACGTTGCGAATTTACCTCCTACCATCCATCTTGAAACCGGAATGCCGCGCCACTTTGGGCCGCATTGACTCGCTGTATTGCGGATTTCGTGAGCAATTTGGTCTGTCAGGATGCAGAATTAACTTGATTAATAGTATGAAAGCCCACTGCGAGCGTGGAATGTGCCCATCAACTCACGTCATTTAACCGGTATTTACGCTTCAATGTAGTTTTCTCCCATGGCCAGTCAACTCAGTAGATGGAAAACTTGTCAGGTTCATAAAATAAACAATTCATTTAAAAGGCATCTACAATGCTGCATTGACGTAACACGTGAGACATCAGTGAATCAGGATGGCGTTTAGAGTTTTTTTTTTGTCTCCTTGCAGTGATATGATAATAATATCATGTGGCCTCAGGTGCCGGATGCAAGCTTTGTTATTTGCGCCCAGAGGGCAGCTTGCATGTCGAATTTTGTCGTTTCTTGGAGCACCATGAAAGTCAGGAAGGTTAGGCATCTAAGTCCTTTGACACTATAGCGCTTTCTAGTAGAGAAAGGAGGAACTTTTGTTTTGGCAGAAAATCCCGAGATTATTTTTTCCATTATGAACACGGCCTACTGAATTCAAATAGGCTCTTTAACATGCCAACAATGTATGACATGCGTGCCATGATTTTTGCCGCCTTTCAAAAATCGCTTACCACGGCCAGGAGCGAACCTTTAAGCTTGGGGGTTGGTAGTCCAACACGATAACCACTCACTCACCGTGGCAAGCCTGGCAGTGATAATCCCTTGGTACAAAATATGAACTTCTGCCAGAGATTGAAGCAAATTATGATGAACATTTTATTATTTGTTTGTCACGACTGCACAGAAAGCTTAAACTACAGGTTTACGTTGTTGTTTCATTTGAGGGGTATTTGGGTATGTGCGTGTGTGGAATGTTTTGTTTGATAACCTGTGTTATTGTAATGGCTATGTTAGTGTGTGTATTTGTAATTCAGTTGAGGATTGGGCAGGAGGTGGCCGTGGCTTAAACTACAAGGTGCAAAGTACCGAGGAGTAGAAGCGCAGAGGCCACAGTAGCGAGCTGACGAAATAGGCTGACACAAGTGGCATGCGTACGCCTATAGAAATTAAATGAAGATGAATCTCGCCAGCTATAATACGTGCTGTAAATTATACCTTCAAGTTACCTCGAAAAAAAAGAAAGGAAAATATTGTTGAAGGTTATTTTTGAACTGGTTTACTGGATCTCCCTTAGTAAGCCAAGCAGTCTCATTTTCGAGACTATCTAGGGAAAACATTTCATGCTTTCGACTCGAATTATCACTTTTCTTTCTATAACTTATAGACAACTAATATATTCAATTTTCGTTTCCATTGAGGTCCTTTTCAATCAATCAATCAATCAATCAATCAATCAATGTCTAAAGGCAATGCCTTGTCGATTCAACCATTGTCTTCTGTCTTCAGCTTGTCTTTTCATCTCACAATAGGAACCACATCTTACGTTTTGTATCAATGCTTGAAGGAATTGCTTCCTAGGTCGACCTCGTCCCTTCTTTCCCAAGACCTTTCCTTCTAGTAGATTGGTTAGAAAGGTATTATGACGCACGATGTGTCCAATGAATTTAGCTGTTCTTCTATGTACTGTTACCATCAGCTGTTTCCTTCCCTGGATTTCTCGCAGTATACTTTCGTTTGTTCTTTTTTCAGTCCTACTGACCTTTAGCATTCGCCTCCAGACCCACATCTCAAACGCTTCAAGCCGTTTCCTATCCTGTTCTCGAATTGTCCAAGATTCACATCCATATAAGAGTACGCTCCATACAAATGACATCACAAAATTTTTCCTAATATCAATATCTAGATGTATATTGGTCAGAAGAGTTCTTTTGTTGCTGAATGCTTGTTTGGCAAGCGCTATTCTTCTTCTTATCTCTTTGCTGCAGCGGTTATCATTTGTGATTAAACTTCCGAGGTATGGGAAACTGGTGACTTGTTCCACTACTTTGTTAGCAAGCCTGATGCTGGGGTGATTTCGCTCAGGATGTTTACTTACAACTAATATTTTTGTCTTCTTCACGTTAATGTTTAGGTATAAATCTACTAAATATGATGACAGTATATTCAGCATCTTGGATAATTCCTTTTCTGAGTCTGCAACCACTGCTATATCATCTGCAAAGCGAATACAATGGATTTGTTGTCCATTTATTCTAATTCCTTTTGTGTTCGTTTTGAACTTATTTATAGCTTTTTCGATGAATACATTGAAGAGGTACGGTGAAAGGGGGCAACCCTGTCTTACTCCCTTCCTGATTTTTATTTCCTGACTGCTTCCTTTGATGTCTACTATTGTGGTATGATTTTCATAAAGTCTTATTATCAGCCTCCTATCCTTCCAATCTAATCCTGAAGATTTAATAATTTTGAAGAGATGGTCCCAACTTACATTATCAAAGGCCTTTTCAATATCTACAAATGCTGTGTTTCTATTCATCTCCATTCTTCTTTCTAATATTGTTCGCAGAGCCAAGATTGCTTCTCTTGTTCCCATTCCTTTCCTGAAACCAAACTGGTCTGGGTCAATTTGGAAATCAAGTTTGTTATTTATTCTGGCTTTTAGTATTGACAATAAAATTTTAGATGCATGAGAGAGCAGTGTTATGGTTCTGTGTTCAGATCATTCTGTACTAATTCCTTTCTTTGGTATCATAACTGTTCTGCTTTTGGAGAAGTCTTCAGGAATTTTGCCACTATCATAGCATCTGCAGATTGCATCATAAAGTAGGTCTTTCATTTTCTCACCCATGTTCTTTAGTAGTTCTCCCGGTATGTTATCTGGACCGCAAGCTTTATTGTCACTTATCCTTTCAAGCGCTGATTCAAATTCTCTTCTTGTGATAGCAGGGCCCTTATCATTTTCTTCTATATCATCTTCCGGTTCAATATACCATGTTTTATTAGATACATTCCCATCATATAGTTCATCAAGATATTCTTTCCACCGCATACTGACTTCATCCGCATCTAATAAGATTTTCCCATTTTTATCCTTTATTATAGAACTTTTCACTTTTGATTTCTGGTTTAAGGCTCTGATGTGTCTATAAGCCCTGTCAGTTTTTCCCTCAGCAATATCCTTTCCAATGTTTTTAGCTATCTCAGCCATCCATTCCTCTTTGGCTCTTCTACAAAGGGTTGTAATTTGATTTTTAACAAGTCTATATTGTTCCTGACTTCTTATGGTATTTTCCCAACTGTGCTGGTTTCTCTTTACTATCAGATCCAATATTTCACTTGTAATCCACGGTTTCCTTGGTTCTAAAATTCTTGTTCCCAGTGTTTCACGAGCTATATTTATCAAACCTTCTTTTATATCTTCCCATTTCGATTCTTCAAGTCTTCTAGCCAGTTCATTCGTTTTGTGGTCGAAAATCACTTTATTGTTATTGTCCTTTAGTTTAGTCACATCCAGAGGTTTTGTTTTTCTATGTCGGTTCTTTTTCAGTTGGATATTGCATTTGGCCATGACTAAGCGATGATCACTGTCAATCTCTGCTCCAGGGTAGCTATGGCTTGATTTAACTTGAATGCGTTATCTTCTCTTGGTAAGTATATAATCATTCTGATAACGAGCAGTGTCACCCGGGGCTGTCCAGGTATATCTTCGCCGTAATGGTACTTCAAATAAGGTGTCTGTCACGATCATATTGTACTGATCACAGAAGTCAAGTAATCTCTCTCCTCGTTTGTTCCTGATACCCAGTCCAAACTTCCCAATTCCTTCCCGATCTGGATGACTTCCAACAATAGCGTTAAAATCTCCCATAATTATTACATTATCTGATTCCTTTATCAGATTCCATATTTTGTCTATATGTTCGTACATTTCTTCAATTTCTTCATCTGAGCTGTTTGATGTGGGAAAGTACACTTGAATAACAACTATATTCCTGGGGCTTGTGTTGGTTTTTACTACTATAATCCTTTCATTTACGTGATAGGTGTTCATCACATTTCTTGCCCATTTGCTTCTAAGCAGAAGTCCTACTCCATTACTTCCTCCTCTTGTGCTGCCACTGTAGATCATTCTGAAATCATCACTGTAGAAATCACCATTTCCTGGCCATCTGATTTCACACAGTCCCAGAACATCCATGTTTTTTTCATTCATTACATTTTTGGCTTCTTCCAGTTTACCTGCCTCTAGGAAGGTTCTTACATCCCACGTTCCAATGTTCATCAATTCATTCTTTTGAGGATTTCGATGGATGACGACCTGAGAAGCCTCCTTTCTTCCCCTGCCGGATCTTGGGTTCCGCGCCTCATGATCAGTAGACTGTACTTCTTGCTCTGACAATATCATGGTTGATTATGTACTAGGGAAAAATAATGAGGTGGTTTCCCGTTGCCTTCCTCAATGCGCAGTAACCACATCACATCCCAACATCCAAGGATGCCATGATATGATGCAGCTATTTGCTGATACAAGGTCGACAGATCGGTCTTGTATCAACAATAATGATATAGCTGCTGCCACTATATCATGTCCTCAGTTGATCCGCGGGTGCAAGCACCACTCTCATCAAGAGCCCCTATCAGCCATTGGGACGCGCCGTGTCGGGGTTGAGGACTTCTCCGCCCAGATCCGTCTTCCACTGAGTACAGAAAAGCCCCTACTCAGTTCAGAGCTCCTCCCCCGTGGAAGCTGCACCTGGCACGGGAGGTCCTTTTATGCAGCATAATTATTCTTGAGACTGTATCAACAGGAATTTCAATGCAGGACGTACAGACATACGTACAACTCAGAGGTAATATAATTTAAGGTTAAACAAGTAGTTCCGTGAAGAACTAAAGCCTATTTTAATATATCGTACTTATGTTAATTGCCTCATCAACATACAAAACTTCAGTTTGATTGCTCTAATAGATTCGTAAATATTGAGAACTATCTAATATTACGGATGCTTGCCATGTTAGATTTTTCTATATGTACGTCTCAGAGTTATGTTCTATTACATGAAGATTATTGCGTACGTGTAGTATTAAAACTTCAATCGCATGATTAGGACACAAGTCGTAAAAGCGAGATTTTAAGATTTCGCACAACTGCCATCCTGTGGTTATGAAACCTGTTACGTGCAAGAGCCCGTCCCAACGTTTCAAACATGTAATTTCCCCTGGATGCAATTCTTGACATTTTGAATCGACCGCCTGCTGACTTGATTCCGTTTGTCAACACGAGATAGCACCTGCTGTCGGACTTCGGGGTTATTTCAAGCAGTTCCTGCAGCTCCGCTAGAGAGTGTGTGCTGTGTCTTATAAAACTCTTTATATGCATGACATAATTGAAAGACAATTATATTCTTCGTCATGAAACAAATGCCGGTGTATTCATGATACCGCCAAAATTATTTACTAAATTATGACATTGTTGTTTGATGTGTCAATCTGTGATTGGACATTTTTCAAAATATGATGCATGCAGCGCGCCTGGCTTCCTTGTCGGCGCCATGATGTGTTGTCATCGGTAACTGGACAGTCTGGATTGAACTGAGTGATCGTGAATTTGATTGTCTATTGAGGTGGGGGCCTGTGCCCCTCGCCTCACCAAGAAATGAAATTACATTACAAAAACGTGTACCGCAGTGGGTAGGAAGTGGGATCGTCGCCCCTGAAGCATGATCTACCTTATTTTCGCCGGAATGGAGAAAACTTGAAGATGTTTGGTGTCAATGGTTGCATGTGCCAGCGACAGCCATCTGGGCAGTTTTCATTTTTTAAAGATTATTTATTAGTGTTATGTTTGTTTTATCATCAGTGTCTCCCCAAAGGCCTTATTAAGGTATGTCTTGAAACCTTATTTAATTTAAATTATTGGAGCTCCTTATTTTGCATTGTGTGATGAGTGTTTGTTTTAGTTCTGAAAGGTTGACCTTGGAATAGATATGTCACCTATGAAAATGTAAAAGTTTGTTAAACTATTTTTTGTCCGGGGAGCACTACTGTTTTTCTTCTTAAC
Organism: Meconema thalassinum; assembly: GCA_946902985.2. Lineage (NCBI taxonomy): Eukaryota > Metazoa > Arthropoda > Insecta > Orthoptera > Tettigoniidae > Meconema > Meconema thalassinum. The sequence goes on from OX336391.1 coordinate 145,664,324, forward strand.
TTATTATTTGGTATCTAGCTAAGGCAGTTTCTTCTTATAATATTATGGTACTGGCCAGACGAGTCTATTTACACTAGGCCTAAATTGGTTCATTAGTCGGTCGTTTTTTTTGTCTGATCCGTTGCCTTTCACTGTTGTAATAGTATTTAGACATAATTGTTTTCCGCCGTTCATTTCCTTCTGCTGATGTTTAAATTTAATTTTATTAATTGTTTGCCGTAATTTCGATCAGGCATGCGGTTTCCTTGTGTTTTTGTGGCCATGTTATGAAGAGATGCATTCTGGTCTCGGGGCAGTCTCTTGGCGTCCACCGCGAAACTCAAACGTGTTGTGTTAACTTAAGATGTTTTTTTATTTAACCTTGTCGGTTTAACATTGTGTTTTTCGTAATTGTTCCTGTGTTTATCTCCATCATGCAAATTAATGAATTGTTTTCTGATACAATCTAATTTGGTTAATTTAATTTTTTTTTATTTCTCGTTTCATCGTGGCCGGGATCTACGCATGCCGGATCGCTATTGCATTCTCTTGCAAATTATCAAGCCCTTTCTCATTGTGTTATGCATGTAATTTGTATTTTAACTTTTGGGCTTTAACATTTTTCTTTTAATTTAAGTCTTTTCTTTTCTTGGCCTTGCAAGCAAGCATGTTAGGCGGTCTCTTGCATTCATTGTAAATTATGCTGGCTGATGCATGTTCTGTTCCTGGTGGAGGTGTTTTCTCTTGAAATTTTTAACAATTAAATTTTATGGTAAATTTTTAAATCTACTGTTGTGGCATTATTTCACCGGCAGCAGTTCCGTTGGTTGTTGGGGGGTGTCTGTTAAATAGCCTGTGTGTTGTCCCCTTCTCCATCTTCCTTCCACCCCTTTTGGAGCTCTTCTGTTGGGACATGTCATCTGGAGGTGATTTGTTGCTGCGGAAGTGACGCGGACCTCTGAATAAACGGTAAGTTGGGCCCCCGGATTCCAGGTGTCGCAGTGGTGAAGCAGAGCGTTGGTTATCGAATTACCGACGTGCTGCTGGCCAAGCGGCGGTGTCTTTGCCAGGTGTAGCAGTGGTAGCAGACCGCGTTCGAGTTCACTTCCGTAACTATCCCCTCCCCAGTACCCGCAGGCTGTTTTATGGACCCCTCTAGTACTGATAGGGCAGTTGTTGGTGGGATTTTGTCGGGCCAGGGCACTTAATGTTATGTTGTCATTTGTTTTATTTCATGTTTGCCTCTGGATATCCATATGCTGTATGTAATTGACCTGTTTGGAAGCGAGGCGTTTGCTGCTGCTTTTTACCCTGTTGGTGTGCAACATCCCCACTGAAAATGAAGCCCGGTGAGTGACTGACATGTGTTCTTGGCATGGGAAATGGGATTTCTTAATGTTCTGATAGCCTACTTGCTTCGTGTGAAGGAGTCCTGGAGCTCTGTCGGAGGCTGTTAGCCAGATGTTTTGTGCCAATTTTTGTAATTTAGCTCCCTGTTCCCGAGCCAAGCAGGCGGTGACGTATGCAGTTCTGGGCAGCATTGTGCATGATTTTGTGTAGTAGGGTGGCTGTGTTCGAGTGTCAGCCTAATCTTTGGTGTTGGTAATTGGTGGTTGTGGTACTGTTGTGAAAGTGTAAACTGTCCTTGTAATTCCTGAAATTTGTTTCCTTCTATATTGGCTGTCTGCATTCTGTGTTTTCCAAAATGGCCGACAACAATAGTGTTTTCGATTTAATTGACTTAAGCGATAACCTTGTGAATTTGCAGAGTTCTTCTGGGGTTGAACGTGAATCACCTCTGTTTACTAGGTCTGAGGTTTTGGGATCGATTACCAGTAGTAGTTTGCCTGCCCCTCTGTTGCCTGGCGCTGGCTCGTCCATACCTCTTAATCCTGCATACGGTCATTCTTCTCATGTTAGGTCACCTAATGATTTCCTGGGTCCTGCCGACCCATTGCATCCCAGTTCTTTCTCTAGTAATATAAATGTTTTGTCGCCTGTAGAGGGTGTGCGAGCGGGCTACCCTGGTAACAATGTCCCTTTTCCTAATGCTACATTCTCGCCTACCGTTAATTATGGGTCGATTCCTCATCCTATTTCTGGTTTCTTAACTAAATTAAAGCATTTCAACCTTGATGACGTTACCCAAGTGGTACAATTTTTAAAGCAAGTAGTCGAATTGGGTAACCATGCCTCGATTTTTGGGATGTCGGAAATTCAGATTTTCCAACTTTTGTATCCAGTTGCATCCGGTATGCTGCGCGATAAGCTTGTTGAAGCTATCCACCTCCGCATGTCCTTAGCCATGTTTATTAGGGAAGTGTTGTGGTTTTTTGTCCCTGCAAGCGCCCTAAGTGCTCTCGAGCTAAAGTTCCTTTATCGTGTTCAAAGGTTGGACGAGTCACTTAGCGACTATGTCAGTGACATTAAGGTGTATGCCCAGGTATTTGCATCCCCTTTAACTGAGCGACAGTTGGTGTCATCGATTGTGAATGGGTTTTCGCCTCAATATAGGTCATACATGACTATGTGTACCAGGCCATCGTCATTTGTCGAGCTGAAACAGGTCGTTATAGAGGCTATGGCTGTGAAACATGCAGATTCCCTTCGGGTAGCTAATGTTCCTCCTCCTTCCTTGATGTCTTGCCCCCCCCCCCTTCCTTGATGTCTCGTCCCCCACCAAAGGTTATGTTTCATCCTCGACCCAACATTAAGTGCCACACGTGCAGTGGCGTGGGACATGTCAAGAAGGTGTTTCCGAGTAACCAGGCTGTGTATCGCCAATGACGGAACGTTGAGGAGACCAATTCGGGTGTTACTTCCAAGGATATTTCTGTGCGTAAGAATTTGGGAAAACCCTGTGAAGTTTCTGGTCGCCCTACCAATGATAGTCTTGATAACTCTATGAAAACTAAATCTTCATGTGCTAATTCTGCTTATGTCGCTGACCTACCTAACCTGTCGGTGAACAATGGCGTGGCAAGTCAGCCTAATTCTAAACGTTGTGTGAAACCTGTGGTGCGGGTGTCCTCGTCACCTACTTGTAATCGTGTTAGAGTAATGATTTTGGAATTTCTCCTGTGGCTAAAGGAATATCCCCGTTTATTGAAATTTGTGTTAATGACGAGCCCGTTTCTGCGTTGCTTGATTCTGGTAGTGTCGCATCCTTTATAAGCGAGGACTGGTTTTTATCTATGAAGAGTGTTTGCAAATTTCCTGAGTTAGAGCCTAACAATGAATCTTTTATTTCGGCAAATTGTTCAGACTTAAGTATTTTGGGTAGTATGACGGTCAAAATCCATATTCTAAATTTTTCTTGGAAGTTTAAATTTTTGGTTGCCAGAAATCTTTCTTGTGCTGTGGTCATTGGAGCTAATTTCATGTCACACGTTGGTATGCTTCTTGATTTTGGTGCTCGCAACTTATGGTTTAAGTTTAATCCACTGAGTAAATTATCTTTTAACCCGGTTTTATCTTCTCCTGCTGTCAATTCTGTTAGTGAACCTATGACTATTGAGGATCTCGATCTGGAAAATTTAACGAGTCTTCAAAAGGATGCCATTAAGAGGTTATGTCAGGAGTATAGCGATGTATTTACTGACAAGCTGGGTGTAACCCATTTGATGGAGTACAAGATTGAGCTAACCGATTCTGTGCCGGTGCGTTCCAGCCCGTATCGCCTTGCCCCGCCCAAGATGGCTGAACTTCGTAAGATTATCGATAAGATGTTAGAAGAAGGTGTAATCCAACCCTCTATCTCTGCCTACTCATCCCCTGTATTTCTTGTGCCAAAACCTAACGGTGGTTTTCGGCCGGTGGTCGACTATAGGGCTCTTAATCAAAAAGTTGTTTTGCAATCCATTCCTTTGCCGGACCTTCACACATGTTTTAGTTGGTTTCGCAACGCGAAGGTGTTCACGATCCTCGATTTAAATTCTTCCTACTTCCAAATTCCCCTCTCTCCTGAATCCAGGCATGTTACTGCTTTTTCCACTGACTGGAACCTGTTTGAGTATGCCCGTGTCCCGTTTTGCCTATCCACCGGAGCCGCTGTGTTGAGCAGACTTCTGGACAAGGTGTTTTCAGAAATTAAATTCAAGTTTGTGTACCACTACCTTGACGATGTGGTGATCTATTCTGAGTCCTTCGAGGAACACGTTGATCATCTGAAGGTTGTACTTTATCGGTTGCGTGACGCCGGCCTTACCGTCAAATTGTCCAAGGTTTCCTTTGCCAAGCCCAAAATTTCCTTCTTGGGACATATTGTTTCTGAATCTGGTATCTCCGTGGACCAGTCTCGTACGCAGGCCATCAGAGATTTTAAACCACCCAAGAACGCCAAGGGTGTTGCTCGTTACATTGGTATGGTGAACTTCTTCCGTAAGTTTATCAGTAACTTTGCCGACCGTGCTGCTCCTCTAAATCAATTACGCAAAAAGGCTGTGAAGTTTGAGTGGGGTCCCTCTCAGCAAGCAGCCTTCGAAGATCTTAAGCTTGCGCTCTCTAACGCCCCTGTATTAGCCATTCCGGATTTTGGGAAGCAGTTCATTGTGCAGACTGATGCGTCTGGTCGTGGTGTTGGTTGTGTCCTACTGCAGGAATCTGATCTGGGTAGGCAACCCATTGCATACGCTTCTCGTACCTTAACGGACGCAGAGAGGAAGTATTCCATATACGAACTTGAGGGTTTAGCTGTGTTGTTCGCTCTAGAAAAATTCCGTATGTACCTTGAGCACACTAAGTTTCACCTTGAGACCGATAACCAAGCCTTGAGCTGGGTCTTAGGGAAACCCCGTAAAACTGGTAGAATTGCCAGGTGGGCAACTAGGATTCTGTCGTTCCAGTTCACTGTCCAACATATTCGTGGGTCCGAAAATGCGGTAGCTGATTCTTTAAGCCGCATGTACGAGGAAACAGCTGAAGAGGATGTTCAGGAAGGTGAACCCGTAAACCTTGTATCTGCTGTAAATTGTGTCAATGCCGTTCTTAGCAATTCCCCTGTGCTTTTTGAGGATGTGAGACGATTCCAGAAAGAAGACCCCTCCTTATCTAGCCTTATTGACCGAATCAATTCTGGTGAAGTGATCAAGCCCTACTCTCTGAAGGACGGTGTATTGTGTTGTTCGTCTCGTCATGACCGCCTACCTAAAATTGTGCTCCCGTCGGTCCTCATTCCGGAAATCTTTCGTTACTATCATGAATCTCCTATTGGTGGCCACCTAGGAGTATTCAAGACCCGAGCTAAAATCAGCCAGTTTTTCATTTGGCAAGGTATGGATGGCGACATCAGGAGGCTCATTAGGAATTGTGCTGCTTGCAGTATTAGCAAACCTCCGGTTTCTACTAAGGTTGGCCTGTTGTCATCTGAACCGGCATCTAGACCCATGGAGAGGCTTTTTATCCACCATGTTGGACCGTTCCCTCGCTCTGGTCGGGGAAACCAATTTGCGCTTGTTTGCACTGACGGTTTCACCCGGTTTAGTTGGATTTTCCCCACCAGACAGGCTACGACCAGTTCCGTCATAAAGTGCCTTAATTCCATCTTTTCGTCCTTTGGGCCATGTCAGTATCTGGTGTCAGATAATGCCAAGTGCTTTGTATCGCATCAGTTCCGTCAATTCTTATTTGATTATGCTATTTCGCATGTAACCACCACTCCCTATTTTCCTAACCCGTCGCTCACTGAGCGAGTCAATCGTAATCTCCGTTCTGCTCTGATTGCTTTCCACCACGACGACCATTCCAAGTGGGATTCTAATTTGCATTGGCTCAATTTTGCTTTCAACACCGCCGTGCATGAGAGCACGCAAGCTACCCCTTTTTCGTTAATGTTTTCCTTTATGGCCAATTCTCCGTTGTCTAATCTGTGGAACCTGCACGATCTCCTTCCAGACAGTTTCACGTCCGAGGATATGAGGGCGAAATTCGACAAGGCTAGAGAGAATATTAAGGTATCCCATGACCAACTTGCCAGGCGACACAATGCCTGTCGCAAGCCAGCTGATTTGGAAATTGGGGATGTTGTGTACGTCCGCAATTTCGAGCCCAAGGGCGTCAGTAATCTTGTTTCAAGCAAGTTAAACCCTCGTTTTAAAGGCCCATGTTATGTAGAGGCATTCTTGACCCCTGTTACTCATCTTGTTCGAAACCCTAAGGCCAACAAAATTTCTAGAGTGCATCTATCGCACATTAAGCGAGGTGAAGAGGTGTCTAATGAGGAAATGCTGCCGTAAATTTTGTAAAACGAATTTTGTATAATGTAGAGTATCCCTAACCTTCATTGAGGCCTTCAGGCATCTGTTCCTTCTGGAATTTTGAACTGGGTATGCAAACTCTGCGGGGATACAACTTGTAAATGTTGGGAAGTTCCCATTTTAATGGTAAATTGTAAAAGTGTACCTAATTTTGATGTTTCATAGAAGATGCTAACATGTAAGTTGGACTCGGTGGGAGACATAACTCATGGTAAAATTTATATACATGATTCCTTGGGAATTTAAGTGGTCATTCCTCTACCGTAGTTCCTTCTAAATGTATAGTCGTTTAACTCATGTAATCTTGAAATGTACTTCTAGTCTGTAAAAAGGTAAACTTGTTAATGAAATTTTGTAAGCACGGATCTAGGTCATGGTCAGAAATATTTTATTCATATAAATTCAACTTGTTTCTCTTTTGTAAAATGTAGTAAGATATTGTAAATTCTGTAATCCTTTTTTGAAATTAGATTAACTTCTGTTTTGTAAATGGCTGCCCCACGCGTCACATAATATCTTGCACATTGCTTCCACCTACTTCGTTTAAAGCGAATTAAATTGGACTTATTGAAAATGTATCTAACGTGTCTCGGACTCTGAAAGCACTGCTGGTGCTGGTGTTCTGCGTTTCTGAAGATTTTTGGACACAGTGATGCTGTTGACTAAGTGGTTTGCGAGGTGATCAATTATCCCATCACTGATAATCTGACCCTGCACTCTTCCTAACCAAAACGATGCGGTTTCATCCATCAATTGGAGTTAACTGGTGAACATTATCTTCTGGAAACATGCTTGGTGAATCGACAAGTTAAGGAGTACTGTCTATGCCTAGGCATATTCATGAACCGTGTTCACGCTTTAGGGAGGGAGACTGTTACGTGCAAGAGCCCGTCCCAACGTTTCAAACATGTAATTTCCCCTGGATGCAATTCTTGACATTTTGAATCGACCGCCTGCTGACTTGATTCCGTTTGTCAACACGAGATAGCACCTGCTGTCGGACTTCGGGGTTATTTCAAGTAGTTCCTGCAGCTCCGCTAGAGAGTGTGTGCTGTGTCTTATAAAACTCTTTATATTCATGACATAATTGAAAGACAATTATATTCTTCGTCATGAAACATATGCCGGTGTATTCATGATACCTCCAAAATTATTTACTAAATTATGACATTGTTGTTTGATGTGTCAATCTGTGATTGGACATTTTTCAAAATATGATGCATGCAGCGCGCCTGGCTTCCTTGTCGGCGCCATGATGTGTTGTCATCGGTAACTGGACAGTCTGGATTGAACTGAGTGATCGTGAATTTGATTGTCTATTGAGGTGGGGGCCTGTGCCCCTCGCCTCACCAAGAAATGAAATTACATTACAAAAACGTGTACCGCAGTGGGTAGGAAGTGGGATCGTCGCCCCTGAAGCATGATCTACCTTATTTTCGCCGGAATGGAGAAAACTTGAAGATGTCTGGTGTCAATGGTTGCATGTGCCAGCGACAGCCATCTGGGCAGTTTTCATTTTTTTAAGATTATTTATTAGTGTTATGTTTGTTTTATCATCAGTGTCGCCCCAAAGGCCTTATTAAGGTATGTCTTGAAACCTTATTTAATTTAAATTATTGGAGCTCCTTATTTTGCATTGTGTGATGAGTGTTTGTTTTAGTTCTGAAAGGTTGACCTTGGAATAGATATGTCACCTATGAAAATGTAAAAGTTTGTTAAACTATTTTTTGTCCGGGGAGCACTACTGTTTTTCTTCTTAACTTATTATTTGGTATCTAGCTAAGGCAGTTTCTTCTTATAATATTATGGTACTGGCCAGACGAGTCTATTTACACTAGGCCTAAATTGGTTCATTAGTCGGTCGTTTTTTTTGTCTGATCCGTTGCCTTTCACTGTTGTAATAGTATTTAGACATAATTGTTTTCCGCCGTTCATTTCCTTCTGCTAATGTTTAAATTTAATTTTATTAATTGTTTGCCGTAATTTCGATCAGGCATGCGGTTTCCTTGTGTTTTTGTGGCCATGTTATGAAGAGATGCATTCTGGTCTCGGGGCAGTCTCTTGGCGTCCACCGCGAAACTCAAACGTGTTGTGTTAACTTAAGATGTTTTTTTATTTAACCTTGTCGGTTTAACATTGTGTTTTTCGTAATTGTTCCTGTTTTTATCTCCATCATGCAAATTAATGAATTGTTTTCTGATACAATCTAATTTGGTTAATTTAATTTTTTTTATTTCTCGTTTCATCGTGGCCGGGATCTACGCATGCCGGATCGCTATTGCATTCTCTTGCAAATTATCAAGCCCTTTCTCATTGTGTTATGCATGTAATTTTTATTTTAACTTTTGGGCTTTAACATTTTTCTTTTAATTTAAGTCTTTTCTTTTCTTGGCCTTGCAAGCAAGCATGTTAGGCGGTCTCTTGCATTCATTGTAAATTATGCTGGCTGATGCATGTTCTGTTCCTGGTGGAGGTGTTTTCTCTTGAACTTTTTAACAATTAAATTTTATGGTAAATTTTTAAATCTACTGTTGTGGCATTATTTCACCGGCAGCAGTTCCGTTGGCTGTTGGGGGGTGTCTGTTAAATAGCCTGTGTGTTGTCCCCTTCTCCATCTTCCTTCCACCCCTTTTGGAGCTCTTCTGTTGGGACATGTCATCTGGAGGTGATTTGTTGCTGCGGAAGTGACGCGGACCTCTGAATAAACGGTAAGTTGGGCCCCCGGATTCCAGGTGTCGCAGTGGTGAAGCAGAGCGTTGGTTATCGAATTACCGACGTGCTGCTGGCCAAGCGGCGGTGTCTTTGCCAGGTGTAGCAAAACCAATTGAAATACACTGAAGAAAATGGAAATTGCAACACCCAGAAGGAGTGGTGCTACATTGCTGCAATTGAACATGCAGGACGAGTGTTCGGTTGTGATTCGATGATTACACTTTCAGGTCCCTCTGTCCGCAAATTTGGACAGCGATCAATACAGGATGTGCCCAACACGAGCTGCAATTCATTGATGAATTCGGCGAGGCATGGCGTCAATAAGGCCCTGGATCGCTTCCTGAGGAATTGTGGCCCATGCTTGCACGGGTCAGTTGTTCCAGAGTTGTGGGTGGCTGAGGACGGTTGGCCAGTTGTCGACCCGTCATGTCCCACACATGCTCAATAGGACTGAGGTCCGGGGATCTGGCAGGCCATTCTAAGGTTGTGATGTCGTGGAGAGCTTCTCTGGAGATGCGTGCAGTGTGAACCCGGGCATGGTCCTGCTGAAACATCCCATTAGCAATGTTCGCCATCATAGGGACAACCACTGGATTGAGTAACCTATCATTGTACTGTCGAGCAATCATAGTGCCCTCAACAAGCACTAATTGTGATTTCACATTAAAGCAAATAGCTCCCCAGACCATAATGCTTGGTGTTGGCCCTGTGTGCCTCTCGACAATAGGGTCAGGGCGGCCCCTCTCCCCGGTACGTCGGCGCACACGATTCCGACGATCACTGCGGGCAAGAGAGAAGCGCGATTTATCACTAAAGACAACCCTATGCCATTCATCGACCCACGTCGAACGTTCTCGACACCAGGTCAGCCTTACACGTCGCTGTTGTGGGGTCAATGGAACACTTTCTGCAGGGACACGGGATCGTAAGCCAGCTGCATGCAGGTGATTACCAACTGTTTGCTGTGTAACGTGGGGTGCCACAGCTGCTCGAATTTGCGCTGCTGTTGCATGGGGTTCCATCCGGGCCATCCGAATGATGCGGCGATCCTCTCTCACAGTTTTCTGTCGCGCTGGGCCTGTGCCAGGTCTACGAGTGTGGGTACCTTCATTTGACCACTGCTGCCATATGCGTTGTACCGTAGATGCCTGTCGGTCAACACGTGCAGCGACAGTCCTTAGCGATAATCCAGCCTCACACAGCCCAATTATCCGAGCCCTCCCAAACGGCGACATTTGTTGATAGCGTGCTCTTCTCTGTCGTCAAGGCATGTTTGACGGGGAACACTTCACTGGACAGACTGCAAGTCAACTACGCTACACCAGAGTCCGTATACTGGAGTTGATTCCTCCGCAACCAATCACGTGGGGAGACCTGTAGCAACAATCCAATGGTTCTGAAACTTTGATCGTTTACATACCTACATGGCATCGTTCCATATCTTGAAAATCAACAAAAACGACCAATGCCTTCATGGTGTTGCAATCTCCATTTTCTTCAGTGTAAATCAGATGGCAGTGGATTAACATTTGTATAAGCATTTATCGTACAAAGTTTAATTGCGCTCGGATGGTTAAATCGCGAGAAATGTCCATATAAATATTTATACTTCGCGTCGCCACCATGTTGGATTTGTGCTATAGGCGAACTTACAATCATAGACTCTATGAAAAAAAATCAGTTTGAATGGTGTAAAAGATTCGTAGATATTGAGAACCTTCTAAATATTTCGAATGGTCGCCAATTTGGATTGTTATAATTATGTACAGGCCATAGAGTTTTGTACCATTAAAGGAAAATCAATGCGTAGCTTCATTATTCAAACTTTTACTTCGATGGCATGATTACGACACAAGAAAAAAAACTGATTTTAAAATTTCCCACAGCCATCATCTTGACGTTATGTAAACAATTGAACTAAATTAATTACTATCAGAACTTAAAGATTTGAAAAAGCAAACTGAAGAGTTTAAACAAGAAACAAGAGAGGAAATTCAGTCCATGAGAAAGGAAATTATAAAAAGAAATGAATACTGCGAAAGAGCAAATGAGTCATTAAAACAAAAAATCACTAACATAGACAACACAATACAAGAAAAGATAGAAACATTATCCAAAAGAATAAGTGACCTAGAATAACAAAAAGAACAACAGGCGAAAAGAGAAAGGAGGAACAACATAGTGGTAAAAAGTAAAGAATTCACTAATGATGAAAGTAACAAAGACGAACTAAAGAACAAAATCAAGAAGATATTGGACACGATAGAAAAAGAAGTGACGGCAGAAAAATCAACCTACGTCGGTAAAGACAGAAACAATAGAGGTATAGTGAAAGTCAGTTTCACAAATTTTGCAGACAAACTAAAAATAGTCCGAAACAAACACAAACTGAGAGGACAAGACATATTCATAGATGATGACCTCAAAGAAAGAGAAATCCAAGCATCACTCCGACAGAAAGCCAGGGAAGAAAGGGAAAAGGGTAATAACAGTGTAAGAGTTGGATACCAGAAAATCCTGTTAAATGACCAGTGGGTGCACTGGAAAGACTTAACCTCAAAAAACGGGGAAGAAGAATTCAACACAACACAACGATGAAACAGCGTTCACACAAGGAAGAAGAACTCATACTTGGTACACTAAACGTTAGAACCTTAAGAGCCCAAGATAAAGAAATAGAACTCGAAAACGCACTCGAAAACGTAAGGTACGATATATTAGGCCTCAGTGAGGTGAGGCAATACGGCGAAGACATAATAGAGAAAACAAATGGGGACGTCTTTAGCTTCATAGGGGAAACAAAAGGACAAAAAGGGGTAGGTTTTTTGATAAAAAGACATTTAAAACACAATATAAAAGAAATAAAGGGAATCTCAGAAAGAATCATAGTATTATCCCTAAAATTAAATGACAACACATTCATAATAATTCAAGTCTATGCTCCCACAGAAGCAAGTACGGAAGAAGAAATTGAAGACTTCTATATGCTCCTCGAAGACACACTAGCCGAGTACGAAGCACACACAACATTCATAATTGGAGACTTCAACAGCAAGGTAGGAAGAAAGGAATACGAAGAAGAAGAACCTATGGGCCTTCACGGATACGGAACAAGGAACGAAAGAGGAGAAAGACTAATACAGTTTGCACTGGGTCAAAGACTTAAAATTGTGAACACATTTTACAAGAAAACCCCAGAAAGCAAATGGACATGGAAATCTCCGAATGGGAAAATAAAAAACGAAATAGACTTCATCCTAACCAATAGACTAACAGAGGTGAAAGACATACAAGTGATAAATGGTCTGAAGTTTGACACAGATCACAGAATGGTACGATTGAAAGTGAGAATAAAGAAGAAAAGGAGACACTACTTCAACAACAAAACTACACATCCAGGATGCATAGACAGATGCATGTAAAAGCACTACAACAAAACCTACGAGACTTCAACCAACAAACGGAGCAAAAAGTCCAACAACACTATACAGAGCTCGTAAATTGCATATCCCGCGCAGCCAAACAATCGTCAACACCTGGAAACAGTATGAAAAATAGAATAAAACTTAAGGATAGCACCAAATGTTTGATCGAAGAAAGAGAACGCCTAAAATCACAAGCCATAGAAAACGAACACAAAAAGCTGGAATATGCGGAAGTCAATAAACAATCAAAAAGGGAAATCCGAAGAGACATCAGAGAACACAACACTAAAGTGGTCAAAGAAATCATGGATACCACAAAATCAATGAAGAAGATTAGAAAAGAATTAAGTCCAGGCAAACATTGGATGCTGGGAGTAAAAGACAACAACGAAAAAAGACAAGCCTCAAGAGAAGAGATAATGACGCAAGCGACAGAGTTCTATAGGACACTATACTCAAGTAACTCTCAAAGATCCAACTTGCATCAGGACCAGAATACATCAGAAGAAAACCTAGAGGAAGAAACACCTCCAATACTACCCAGTGAAGTAAGAGCAGCCATTCGACAAACGAAAACCGAAAAATGCCCAGGTGAAGATGGAATTTACAATGAATTTCTAAAATGGGGTGAAGAAGACCTAATCCCAGTCATCACAACATTATATAATTCCATACTCACATCAGAAGACATACCAATGCAGTGGAAACAAAGCATTATCATACTTCTACACAAAAAGGGAGCCAAGGACGACATAAACAACTACAGACCGATCAATCTAATTGTAAACCTCTACAAGCTATTTATGAAGATCCTAACCAATAGAATGACAAAGGCACTGGACGAACAGCAACCGATAGAGCAAGCAGGATTCAGAAAGAATTTCAGTACATCAGACCACTTGCAAACAATAAATCAACTCATGGAGAAAGTTCAGGAATTTAATCTAGAGGTGTATATCGCATTTGTGGATTACAACAAAGCATTTGACTCCGTAGAACAGGGAAGCGTCTTAGAAGCACTGGAAAAACAAGGCATCCCAAACAAATTCGTTAGACTCCTTGGCAAACTCTACGACGGTAACCAAGCCAGAATAAAGACAGAAAGAGAAGGATGTAACATCATGATAGAAAGGGGAGTAAAACAGGGAGACCCCCTCTCACCAAAATTATTCACCTGTTTGCTGGAAAATCAGTTTAGAAAACTAGACTGGGAAGAAAAATATGGCATCAGAATCGATGGGACAAGACTAACCCATTTACGGTTCGCAGACGACATTGTTTTGGTGGCTGAATCAGCGAAAGAGCTGGAACAAATGATAAAAGAATTAGACAAAACAAGTAAAGAAGTGGGCCTTACAATGAACCCGAAGAAAACGAAGCTGATGACCAATGCGTTAGAAGCCCCAATTAATGTGAACGGAGAAACACTGGAATATGTTGAAGAATATGTATATCTCGGTCAGAACATGTCATTTTCAAGTCGTTCAGAGAAAGAGGTCAAACGAAGAATAGGACAAGCATGGAAGAGCTTTTGGTCCCTAAAGTTTATACTGGCTGACAAGACCCAAAAACACACTTTAAAGGCTGAAGTTCTGGAAAAATGCGTTATACCGGTGTTACTATATGGTTGCCAAACTTGGGCATTAACATCGAAACAAAGACAAATGATCCAGAGATGTCAACGGAAAATGGAAAGGAAGATACTTCATGTCTCATTGAGAGATAGAATACGGAACGAAGATTTAAGAAGGAGAACCGGCATGAAAGACGCTATGACATCAGCAGACCAGCTCAAATGGAGATGGGGTTGACATGTAGCGAGATTAGATCCTAACCGATGGTCGTACAAAATGACGATGTGGGACCCAAGAACAGGAAGACGAAACGTTGGGAGACAAAGAATCATATGGGCAGACTGGTTCGTAAAATGGGGAGGAAAACAATGGACAAGAACAGCGAAGATGAGGCAGGAGTGGAAAGACCTAGGGAGACTGGCATGCAGCGACCAATAAAACAATGCATCAACTAGAAAGACACCGTTCAGTGGGCATGCAGCAAAGCGGTACATATCTCTGGTGTGCAATAAAGGCTTCTCACAGAGCGGTGACCTCAAGAAGCACACTGTTGTTCATACTGGAGTGAAGTAATACACTTGTAGCACATGTGAGAAGTCATCTGCATGGCGGACAGAACTAATGGAACATTGTCTCGCACTCTAATTTGAGGAAGCATCATCGTGTTCACTAGGGAAAATAATCTTACTGCATCACAAGGAATTCAAAAGGTTCAACTATCTTGCGAAACACTTGTTAATTCGTTCCGGGACCACATGTGCACAACATAGTGAATGATTTGTGGGATGTTAAAGAACGTGTATAGGTATCTGCATCCAAACTAGATGTTAAAACTCCACCGGTAAGGTTTTGTATTGCATTTTAAAAAGACCTATTTGAAACGGTTCAATATACGTAGATTTTACTGAAGAGTGATGACTTGGCAGTTTCTGTCATTGTTGAAGTGCTTAGACAGGGTAAGCTTTGTGCTTAGTGGCAATGGGAAGCTCCCAGATATTGGTTGATGGCTATTATGATTTCCGTAATACTAATGGATATTTGAGGCCTTGATATCGCCAGACTCAGAAATGAAGTTTGTTGTAGCGAATGTTATGCCATCGTAATATAATTTACTTAATCTTTAATCAGCTGCACATCTATATAGAAGGCCCAATCAGAAGGAATAAAACCGAATGCTCCTCAGGACTTGCTCACCTGATGAGTTAAAACTGAGCAATTCCCTGCAAAGCAGGAGGCCATAGCCCTTATGGGATTTGTAAGGCTATTTATTTATTTATTTATTTAATTGCCAGTGCATTACAATATATATGTACATTTACTGTACCATATTTCACTGCGCTCAGATGCTTAAATTGCAAGAAAAGTCTACTCAAATGTTTCAACTTCGCGTGGCCACCATGTTCATTTTGTACTTTACAGGTTTTTAAAAGTTACATGGATAAACTTGTAGTAGTGCCCTTTATACCGTACCAAATTTCTGGGTGATATCAGAAATACACACATCAAAAAAAGTTTTGCATCACCTCGGTTCCCAGATCTCCGGCATATAGACGTTGACTGTGTATATTGTATCCAAGATACAGTCCCTTTGACTGTTCATAGATGTCACTAAAACTGCTCAAAGATGTAAACAACCATGCATGAGCAGGGCCTATTAGACGGAGGGGGTACGACAGCCGATCAGTTCCAGTCATTCCACCAGGACGAAGGTACGCTGCTCATGTTGTCTGTAGTTCTACCATGCCTAGAAGGTCAATACCGCAGTTCGATCGCGTCCGCATTGTTACTTTGTGTCAAGAAGGGCTCTCAACAAGGGAAGTTTCCAGGCGTCTCAGAGTGAACCAAAGCGATGTTGTTCGGACATGGAGGAGGTACAGAGATACAGGAACTGTCGATGACAGGCCTCGCTCAGGCCGCCCAAGGGCTACTACTGTAGTGGATGACCGCTACTTACGGATTGCCGCTCGGAGGAACCCTGACAGCAATGCCACCATGTTGAATAATGCGTTTCGTTCAGCCACAGGACGTCGTGTTTCAACTCAAACTGTGCGCAATAGGCTGCATGATGCGCAACTTCACTCCCGACGTCCATGGCGAGGTCCAGCTTTGCAACCCCGACACCATGCAGCGCGGTACAGATGGGCCCAACAACATGCTGAATGGACCCCACGGAATTGGCATCACGTTCTCTTCACCGATGAGTGTCGCATATGCCTTCAACCAGACAATCGTCGGAGACGTGT
Source organism: Meconema thalassinum (assembly GCA_946902985.2). Classification (NCBI taxonomy): domain Eukaryota; kingdom Metazoa; phylum Arthropoda; class Insecta; order Orthoptera; family Tettigoniidae; genus Meconema; species Meconema thalassinum. The sequence continues at coordinate 145,680,511 of OX336391.1, forward strand.
TTGGAGGCACCCTGGTCAGGCTGAACGTCTTAGACACACTGTCCAGCGAGTGCAGCAAGGTGGTGGTTCCCTGATGTTTTGGGGTGGCATTATGTGGGGCCGACGTACGCCACTGGTGGTCATGGAAGGCTCCGAAACGGCTTTACGATACCTGAATGACATCCTCCGACCCATAGTGCAACCATATCGGCAGAATATTGGAGAGGCATTTGTCTTCATGGACGACAATTCTCGACCTCATCGTGCACATCTTGTGAATGCGTTCCTTCAAGATAACGACATCGCTCGACTACAGTGGCCAGCATGTTCGCCAGACATGAACCCTATCGAACATGCCTGGGATTTGTTGAAAAGGGCTGTTTATGGACGTCTTGACCCACCAACCACTCTGAGAGATTTACGCCGAATTGTCGTTGAGGAGTGGGACAATTTGGACCAACAGTGTCTTGATGAACTTGTGGATAGTATGCCACGGCGAATACAGGCATGCATCAATGCAAGAGGACGTGCTACTGGGTATTAGAGGTAGTGGTGTGTACTGCAATCTGGACCACAAATGCTGAAAGTCTAGCTGTATGATGGTACAACATGCAATGTGTGGGTCTCATGAGCAATAAAACGAGCTGAAATGTTGTTTGTGTTGATCTCTATTCCCTTTGTATTTAACGGTTCCGGAACTCTTGGAACCGAGGTGATGCAAAACTTTTTTTGATGTGTGTAGTTTCGGAGATATTGAATGCAGGTGAAATATTTCGCACAGCTGCCACGTTGGATTGGTGAGACGTAATAAAATTTGAAGGGCACGGTCCAGGTCGGCTAAGATGGTGTTATGACGTTGCCGAGTTTTATTGAAATCGTTCCAGGCGTTTAGAAGTTATTAGTAAAACTTGGTACGGTAAATGCTTATACATATTTTTATCCACTGGCATCTAATTTATTTAAATTGCTTTCATAATTACAAGATGGCAGCTGTGCTAAATTTTAAAATCAGTTTTTCTCATCTTGTGTCCTAATCATGCAATTGAAGTTTGAATACTACACCTACACAATAATCTTCATGTAATAGTACATAACTCCAAGACCTACATATATAAAAATCCAACATGGCGACCATCCGAAATATTTGGACGGTTCTCAATATCTACGAATCTATTACAGCAATCAAACTGAAATTCTGTATGTTTATTGAGACAATTGACATAAGTAGGATATATGAAAGTAGGATGTATAGTTCTTCACGGAACTACTTGTTTCGTTGTAATTCAGAGAGTATTTATATTAATTACTTAGGAACTCTGCATTTTATTTTAAATCCAGAACAGTCAGGTATTCTCGAAGTGCTCTTTATAATTAAGTTAATAACGATCTAATACTTGTAATTTTGACCATGATACACCTACACGTCATTGTACGAGGCTTTCTACAATACGCCCGGAGATATTTACCAAAACCGCGGTTAAACATATTAACTTATTCCGCAGTGCTGCGTGATGTGCATCGATTTTGATCGCAGTGCTAAGTCAGCTGGAAGCAACTTGTTTAGCTCATTACTGTGGTGTCAATTGAAGGGGTGCCCAGCGCGCGCTGAGGATGATGTTCATCGGAAATATTGAGACCTGGATTGATCCCATTCATAGTTGACAATTAGTCAAGATCTTGTCGAATATCATTACCCAAATATTAGCATAAACACGCTGAGATAGGATGTCGTAAAGCCGTGTAGGTAGTTACATATTTTAAGAGTATAATTCATGAACGTGACGTATACACCGTACCTTTCGTAACAAGTAAAGCAGAAAATTCTCATTGAATGGTTGAGCTGAAGCAAAACCTAGCCCACGCGTCTTTCTAATTTTCCCGTCTGCTACCAAGTACACAACATGTTCTCTCAACTTAAATGTATTGGTCAGTGATAAATCCTGACCTAATACAGGGTCATTATCTATGTTCGTCCCGATAAACACGGCAAGCTAAGCCGGCTTTGACTGGCGCAGATCGTGGGCGCGCGTAAACGGTTCAGCCGGTGGTTGGTGCACACTTTTACATTTGCACCAAACATGTTCAGTAATGTGTACTTACAGTGATCATAGTAGATGTTGAAAATGTCCTCCCTCTTTTGTAACACACACCTGACATCTTCTGATGAAAGAATGGACAACGATCTCATCTAATTTGTGTTGTCTGTTAACTTTATTGTTTACGGAGCCAGTTTTCTTAAATCGTTTAGCGAGCCTCCTAATTGTACTGGCATTAGGCATAGGTCTTCCTGGAAATTTTCGCCTTGTTCCAGAACTCACTAAACGATATGAGTCAGTGGAGTGGGGTTTTATCATTCATACGGACGTGTATCTGCAAACCTCAGACGTTAGTGTTGCACGTTTAGTGAGTATTGTGATTACTGTGAACTTAACTTAAACAGTACATAAGAGATAAGAATCGAAGCCATCACTGTTGTGGAGCTTCAAAATGTGGCAATGTCTGGCTTTCTTGGGTCATGAGCAATAAAGCGAGTTGAAACGTTGCTTATGTATATCTCTAAGCCATTGCAGATAACACACAGATGCAGGACCTCTTCGGACCAAAGTGAAGGAATATTATTTTTGATGTGTGTGGTTACCAGGCTCGATGCCACGCGTACACGTTTTCAGTGTAGTTTAGAGCTTATTGTTGCACAATTTAAATATCCAATTATTACAGTTAGATCTTAAATACTGATTTGAATGCATTCATTTATTATCTGGCATTTTTTGAAATTAACTTCAAGGAAGTTTCACGACCGTTTGATTTAATAATGCTAATCAACTGCAAATATTACCCGCAAACGACTACCTTCCTCCACGTTTGATTCCTTAAAACCTGACGTGCAATATGCTAGCGTCGGTCATAAAATCAGGTTTACTGACGAGGATCTGCCTGAAGTAGCCAATGTACTTTCTAAAGCCATCCTTCATTAATAACATTTTCCACTGAATTACATTCACTACGATGACAGTATTCAACAGGTGGCGATTAGCCAGACGAGCGTTTAAATATTTGTTCCAGCTGACGCAGAAACTCAAGTTTGATAAATACTTCTCATAACCGAGCAGCTGGAATTAAATAATCCACGACCGCTCCATCAGTTTCCATGGTGACAGCAAGTTGCAGCGTGATAGAGTCAGGCCAACATCCTCTAAGGGGGCGTGGTGGTGCAGCGGCCAAGTTGTTTGCCTCTCACCAAGTCCGATTCCCGGTCAATGCATGTGAGATTTTCAAAGTGAATTGCCTTGTCCTGTGGTTCGGATTCCATGTAAGAAAGGTGGTCTAAAAATCTCGTTTTCATTTCTCGTGTCCTAAGTAAGACCAGTAGGATATATGAAAACAGGCTATTTAGTTCTTCACAGAGCTACTTGTTAATAATAATAATTTTATTAATGCAGCCAATGGCCATGTACTTTTTTCTTTTCAGGACGGGTCAGGGAAGGGATATTGGAAGGAAATCGGCCGTGGATCTATTGAAGGAACCGTCCCGACATTGGCCTGGTGGTGAAAATGTTGTACATAGCTATGAATGAACCCCCTCCTCCAGAAAGAATTCCTGCGTATGCCACTGTGTGTAATGTCAGGATTTGAAATTACATTTCTGTTCGTATATGAGAAAATATTCTTCTATGCGTACAAGAATCCTCGTACATATACGCAGGGCTAGATTTGTGACGGTACGCACCTGTACTCTGTACCGAAACCTCTGATCGGGGAAAAACCCGAATATATAACATCATTTTTAGAACTTTGGAACGTTAGTTGTAAGTCAAGGACAATTTCGTCTTTGACTGGACTGTACTTAAAAGCACGTGGAATCTTGGCTGCTTCGGGGACGGCACTTCGCTCTGCATACTAACAGCAAGGTGAGCGAGAGAGAGAGGACGCATATACAAAGTAACATTTTCTAAACTTTGGACACTTTTATTAACTGTGAGGTAAAACATGTTTAAGTACAGTACCTTTTATCATAAATAATTATTTCAGAAAACTGTAAAGACAAAATTATAAAACAGGAAATAAAGGATTGTTGGTGATCGTGTGTGTATTTTCAAACCGAATGTATTTAAATTTTTAAATTACGTAAAAAAATTAAATTGAAATTATGTGCATTGTTTGAATGGTAGCCTAGTCGGCCTACATTAAAATTTAATAAAGGCCGGCCATGGTAAGAAAAATGTTGCTACAGCAGTCTCAATTTAATTTAAAATTGCAATCAAAATTAGACTGCTATTTTGTCCCCTGATAAATTTTTAAAGGTGTTCAGAAAAGCGTAAAAATATCGTCTTTAGAACTCTATATTTCAATATTTTATACAGCCCCAACCCCCTCCCACCACCACCAGGTAGCGCACTGTACCGAAACCTCTTTGTTTTACAAATCAAGCACTGCATATACGCCTATAAGGGGTGATCAAAAACATTACGTTTGACGGTCGTACTGTACAGAGTCGGTTTGCCAATCAGGCAAAATCGCCGTGAGTATTGAGACACTCATCTCAACGACACACCAGGTTGAAGTTCCCCGTGTGGTAAAACACTGTGTTCTGCTGCGTGAAGAAGTTCGTAACCGCCAGCTGCACACCCTCGTCTGACAGAAATCATCGATCCTTCAAAGCCTCTTTTAAGGGACCGAAAGTATGATAATTGCATGGGGGAGAGATCAGGACTATAGAGCGAATGCTTGAGTGACTACCACTTGACTTGGCATACGTTCTGCTTTACGATCTTTGCGGTATGGGGACTTGCTTTATCATGAAGCAGCAGCACCCCATGTTGCAGTTTTCCCGGATGGTTCGCCTTGATTTCACGCTGGTTGGTTGGTTCCTCTGTTTAGGGGCTGCGACAACGTGGTCATGTAGCCCCGTGTACTTTGGGTGTGTGTAGAATCTGTCTGATAACCGGTGTTAATTGTGATGGCTGTATTAGTGTGTTTTATCTGTTTTTAGGTAGATTTCTTTAGAAAGCTAACTAATGCAATGGGTCCCATGTTTCGACTTCCGGAAAATTTCGACATATCTTCGCATTTCACATCCCCCAGACCCGAAAACCACCGTCAGTTCAAAAGTTTATATATAATTTATGTATATATATATATATATATATATATATATATATATATATATATATATATATATATCAGTTTCTTGTGGACACGATAACTGACGTAATTTTCCACCAATCACTTTGAATTTTTTACATAATATGTATCCCTATAAAATCTCGGTCGAGTTCGTTAATAGGCAAAATCGGTCAAAGGGGGTAAAAATGGGGGGCTTTTTTCGAAAAAGAGAAATATCGCTATAACTCTCATAATACATGAAATATCGAATCCTTTCAAAGTTCATAATATGTGTCGGATAAGTGCCAAAAATTTATGTCAAATAAGTTTTTTGATAGCACCAACCATTGACCAAAGGGGTGGGAAAAAGTGGGTTTTTCGGGAAACATTAATCATATCTCTGTTAATAGGCACAATATCAAAACCGCACAAAATGGACAATATTCCTCCAATAATTACCTAAAACTTTTGTCTGAAAGAATTTTTGATATGACCCACCATTACGCCACGGGGTGAACAAAATGATTTAAATTATAAGAAAATGCCAAGTGCCAAGAGAGGTTGCCATGACAACTTTACTTTTAATTGATAAGGGATGACCATCAGCAGTTGCTATGACAACGCCACTGCACGAGATCACATTCAGTTTTCATATGTCAGTGGGAAGCGACTTCAGTATCGGAACTGGTAGCATGCTGAACTTCTATGCCCAAGGTCGCGGGTTCAAACCCGGCTGAAGTCGTCGGATTTACTAAGAGCGCTAAAAACCTGAGTTTGCTTTCCTTCGGAGGGGAAGTTCCAACGTTCGTTGCGAGTTGCTGATTGAGGTGGCATCTAGTAGCCAAGTTCACAGCTAGGTGTCGTTGACGGCAGTATTTTAGGTAGATTTCATTAGAAAGCTAACTATTGCAATGGGTACCATGTTTCGATTTCCGGTAAATTTCGACATATCTTCGCGTTTCACATCCCCCAGACCCCAAAACCACCGTCAGTTCAAAAGTTTACATATAATTTATGTAATATATGTATATATATGTATATCAGTTTCTTGTGGACACGATAACTGCCGTAATTTTGTACCAATCACTTTGAATTTTTTTACCGAATATGTATACCCATAAAATCTCGGACGAGTTCGTTACTGGGCTAAATCGGTCGAAGGGGATGAAAATGGGGGACTTTTTTCTTCGAAAAAATGAAATATTGCTATAACTCTCTTAATATGTGAAATATCGAATCCGTTCAAAGTTCATACTATGTGTCGGATAAAGCTCAGAAATTTATGTTTGAAACGTTTTTTTGATAGCACCAACCATTGACCAAAGGGGTGGGAAAAAGTGTTTTTTTCGGGAAACATTAATCATATCTCTGTTAATAGGCACAATATCAAAACCGTACAAAATGGACAATATTCCCCTAATAATTACCTAAAACGTTTGTCTGAAAGAATTTTTGATATGAGCCACCATTGCGCCAAGGGATGAGAAAAATGATTTCGGAATTATAAGAAAATGCCAAGAGCTATCAGTGGTTGACATGGCAACACTACTAAATTGATGAGGGATGAGCCATCAGACGTTGCCATGACAACGCACTTGCGCGAGATCAGATTCAGATTTCCATCTGACTAAGTGTGAAGCGGCTTCGGTGACGTAACTGGTAGCATGCTGAACTTCTATGCCCAAGGTCGCGGGTTCAAAGCCGGCCAAAGTCGTCGGATTTTCTAAGAGCGCTAAAAATCCCTCAGTAAGCTTTCCTTTGGAGGGGAAGTTCCAAAGATCGTTGCGAGTTGCTGATTGAGGTGGCATCTAGTAGCCAAGTTCACAGCTGGGTGGCGTTGACGTTAGTATCTGGTAGCAACATTAGGAACTACTGCTTGGAATTTAGCGTCTGCATTCCTTACCTGAATTACAGACTAATACCGCCATCACAATTCACACCGTTTATCAGACAGATTCTACACTCACCCAAAGTACACGGGGTTATATGACCGCGTTGTCGCAGCCCCTAAACTGAGGAACCAACCAACATCTCTGCGGGAGGTATAATTTTGCGTGAAGAAGTAACAGACCGTTACATAGTTACACATCAGTGTCGAAACCTTCATAAGGACAGTGTGACCACAAGTATAACAAGTAGTTCCGTGAAGAACTGTACAGCCTATTTTCATATATCCTGCTCATGTTAATTGCCTCTATCAACATACAAAATTTCAGTTTAATTGCTGTATCAGATTCGTAGATATTGAGAACCGTCTAAATATTTCAGATGGTCGCCAGGTTGGATTTTTATTTTTGTACTATTATATTAAGATTATTGTGTAAGAGTGGTATTCAAACTTCAATCGCATGATTAGAACACAAGAAGTAAAAACGAGATTTTAAAATTACGCACAGCAGCCATCTTGTGATTATGCAAACAATTGAAATAAATTAGATGCCAGTGGATCAACATTTGTGTAAGCATTTAAAACGTGCAACGTTTCACGGCACTCGGATAGTTAATTCGCGAGAAACGTCCATTTAAATATTTATACTTCGCGTCGCCGCCATGTTGGATTCGTGCTCACCAGGTTACTGAAAGTCCTATAGTTGAACATATGTTCATAGTCTCTATGAACATAAAAATTTCAGTTTGGTTGCTGTAAAAGATTCATATATATTGAGAACCGTCTAAATATTACGGAAGCTTGCCATTTAGGATTGTTATATGTATAGGCCATAGAGTTATGTACCATTCAAGGTCACTTATTGCCTTGGTTCATTATTCAAACTTTCACTTCGATCGCATGATTACGACACAAGAAATAAAAGCTTAATTTTAAAATTTCGCACAGCCGCCATCTTGAGGTTATGTAAACAATTGAATTAAATTAGATGGCAGTACATTACAATCTGCAAAATCATTTACTGTTCCACATTTCACTGCGCTCAGAGAGTTAACTCACGAGAAAAGTCTATTAAAATATTTCAAATTCGCTTGGTCGCCATGTTCGTTTTGTACTTTACAGGTTTATGAATTATACATAGGTAAACTTGTATCAGTACCCTTTATCACCGTACAAAATTGCAGGGTGATATCTGTAATAGTTTCGGGGATATAGAATGTCAGTGAAATATTTCGCACAGCCGCCATTTTGAGGTTATGTAAACAATTGAACTAAATTAGACTCCAGTGCATTGCAATGTGTATAAATATTTGCTGTACCAAGTTTCATTACGTTTGGATAGTTAAATCGCGAGAAAAGTCTATTTAAAAGTCTCCACTTCGCTTGGCCGCCATGTTGGTTATCTAGAACCCGGTTTTTGAAAGTTTCGTAGGTGAACTTCTAGTAGTACCCTTTATCACCGTACACAATTTCAGGGCGATATCCGCTATAGTTTCGGAGATACTGAATGCTAGTGAAATATTTCGCACAGCCGCCATGTTGGATTGGTGAGACGTAACAAAATTCGATGGGCACGGTCGACGTCGCCGGGAATAGTGCTATGAACTTACCGAGTTTCACTGACATCGCTCCAGCCGTTTAGATTTTATTAGGGACACACACACACACACCTCACACACACACACACACACACACACACACACGGACAAAAGGTGATCTCATAAGCCTATTTTTTTCAAAATTGAAAATAGGCTAAAAATGGACTCCAAATGACAAGAAGGTTACCGTCCCCGTAAGACAATAAAATGTTTAAAATAAGTTTAAAATGAAGAAAAACAAAGTTAATTAATCTCCAATTATAAAAATTTTTCACGCGATAAATGAGGTCTGATCCTTCTACGAAAACCTGCATATTCTGCCTATTTTCGCCTATCTCCAAGTTTGTCCGGTGAAATCTACCTCCGCCTTCCGGCGTGCCGAGAGGAATTTTTTAAAATTCAAGTAAGGACTGCAGACATTCAACTTTCAAGCAGTTCCTACTGAACCCGAGGAGGCTATGCTGACTGGAATCGAACGTGGTTCTCAGAGACTGTGATCTCAGTAATAAAGGTTCCACCAGGGAACGAACCCGATGTCTGTGGAGGGAGTTTCATTGTAAAAACCCCTAGAGAGAAGTATATATTAAATCACTGGTGTGATTTCAGTTGCAGTGACATTATTTATTAAAATAATGCAGGGAAATTGAGCAGAATACAGCATTATTAGACTACTTGGTGTATGCTATATGGGGCTTGGAGCACTGCAAGTGCAGAGTGGACATTTTACAAATAGGCCCAGAATTGTGGGAGGTGTTCAGTGGAGCCAAGTCAATCATTCTGACCTCATTCTGTCGTCTGGAAGAGGGTGAGGGCCTGAATAATGACCCAGTTCTTCCCCGACGGAGAATGGATTTGAGAATGGTGGGGAGAGATCACAAGAAAAATCATTGATTACTCGTGATTGGAGTAACGAGATGACATGAGACTTGCCCACAGGTGAATCTTTAGACTGGAGGCTAATTTTAGAGCCTTTAATCTGCGAAATTGACGCATATTTAAGGAAGTGCGGAAGGACCGTAGGACTATCATTGTTCGCGGCGGGATTTGAGGAGGTTGCCAGGGAATCCCAGTGAGGTAGCGTCCCCACGCTATAGAGAAAGGAATTAATATTAATTAATTGGCCGAGCGATTCTTCAGCACGCAGTCAGTTCTGGGATCAGAGAAGAAAATGGAACCCGATGAACATGGTTTCGAGACCAGAATCATGCTGGGAGAGGAGCCGAGAGAACGCGGGAAGATTTCGCTCTATTTTTTGTGTGAAACTAATATAAGGAGGTCGACCCTTAGCAGAGCATTCAGTCTTAAGCCAGTCTCACACCAGTTTGTCACAGTTTGTCAAGAGAGGCGCAGACAGTCGTCATGGCGGAACATATGTTGGTCCGACTCATGAAAGGACGCCCGAACAAAGACGTGTACATTTGAGTGAAGCATTTAATAAGCTTTTATTAATAATAATCGCGCTGCAGGTATACTCAGCAGTACGAACAATGGCGTGTTCACGTAGGAAGCACCGCGTAAGACGAGTGGCAGAACTATTGTAAATAATAATAATAATTTGTGTAAAGTTATGGACAGTGTTAAGCGCAATGTATCAAATATCGACTGATCATTCATGTCTAATTACGCTGGAATGCGCTGGGAGAAACTTTACGAAGCATTTGGTAATGTTTTAAGGATACCAAATAATAACGCTCAGGACGGAAGTTAGCATATCTATGCGACGCAGGAAGCTTACCGTAGGAGTATGTATAAAAACTGTTGGTGAATTCCGAGGGCAGGTAAACCAGACTTTCAATCAGGAGTTGGTAGGAGCACGGGAGATGCCGTCGACACCTGCAATTTTGATATCTTTGCTAGGGAATTTCAAGCAATGAAAAGTGTACAAGTGACGTGTATTATGTATAAAGCATATGTAAAATATCTTTTGAAGTAGTGGTTTAAAAAGTGTTATAAAGTGTCACATGTTTGGAAGCAATAGCTTCCTTATAGAAATTCTAAGTGCCGTGTGGGTTAACGGAAAATACGTGTCATAAAATGTGTGTATTCAAGATAAAAATGTCGCGTTAAACCTGCATATGGCGGGCGACTTGGAAGGATATGATTGGTTGAAGCCACCATGAGGAGCCTAGAGATATGTGAGTACCCCACAAATTATGGTTAATTAGAGAATATGGACCACTGCATGTTATGTGATTTCAGTAAAGATGCCAGTAATAATCAGATTAGGAGGTAGACCCTCCAGGTTTAATCATTATTGTATTGATTTTTATACAGTTGAGATGTTAATGTGCATCAATAAGTGGATTAATCATTACCACTATTAATTAAGATGGCAATCAGTTATGTAAATGTTACGAGCACAGTTGTTCGAGTTTTGAGATGATTGGTTGTGTCGGATTTTGGTAATTTATGTCAGAATAATAATAATAATGATGAGGAAGGATTTTGGTAAATTATGTCAGAAATATAATAATAATAATAAGGAATGATTTGGTAATTTATGTCAGTGAGAGTAATAATAATAAGGAATGATTTGGTAATTTATGTCAGTGAGAATAATAATAATAATAACAATTATGAATATCAAAGGTATTAATGAACGCATCAGGTAATTGTTGTAAACAGGAAATAGTTACGCTAATTGCAAGACTTATCGATCCAAGCAGTAAGATTATACAGTAAGATTACCTTACGGGATTAAAGAAAGAGTTTGATATCAGAATATATAGTATTAATGGGAATATAATTATGCCAAGAATGGAAGTGCTTTTAGTGAATTGAATTTGCAGCTTATGTGAGAAGCTTATAGAGTAATTGATAGATTTCTCTTAATATTTAGGACAAAGTCGTAACATTAGGTGAAGGAGCCAGGTGGTCTATTCTACGTATGAAATCTCCTATGCCGGAGGCATAAGTGGAGATATACTTTGTGCCAGAGTGTTTAGTGTTGGACCCTAACTCTGATGATGGATGAAATGTTCCGGATTGGAATCCCACGATAGGTGCGAGGCAAACGTTTGGACACCTCGACACTTTAGGGTTTCCCGAGAACATATTGTTGAGTGATTCGGCTTGTTGAAGCGAACCTCAAATGTCGGCAGTTTGGACTGACCGCATAATTTATTTAAGACACCGGTTGCCTATTAGACCAATGTTTTACGAACCTCGTACCTTCATGTTGAAATGGGCCTAGTTTGGTGCCAGTTATTAGTGTCCTCGGGGTAGGAATAAATATAAAGCTCATTCACTACCTGTGTGCATAATATTCAGTTAAAATCCATTGAGATATGTGTGTCATTGGGAGCACAGTACTGTCTTGTAAAATCTTACAATGCTTTGGAAATAAGCCTTCAGACATAAAGCGAGGGTCGAGTTAATGTTGGAACCCCCTTCCACACTCCTATTGTATGCCGACCGCTCGGGTAGAGGGTCTGGACGGTCAAGGCGGACCGTAGAAGCAAGTTTGAAAGGAACAGATTTTAGACCCTGTTAATGACTTGAAGTGAAATATTGTTATGTTGAGTAATGAAGCCATGTGGTTTAAGAACACATTGATAATTATATATTATCCTGATGGTTCATGATTTTAGCTATCAAACGAATGGTTAGACGTTGCATTTATACTGTCACTGACAACTTTTTCTGAAGTTGGTTACCAGATTCCACAGGCTACGCGCGCAAGGTAGTTTGATTGTACCATCCGACACAACAATAACAAAACGGTTTTATATGAAATCACAAAACGGCATGCAGTGGAACTATATAAATAGTGGAGTAGGGGTAGCTTACATAAATTATGGAGTTGCACGTAGTTTGCGGTGCAACACCAGAATAGGCTAATGCATGTGAAGCATTTGGTGGGAAAAGAAAGATCAAAACACACACGGTACACATAATTGTCAAATTAAGAAGGTTTAATGAATCAGTAATTTTGTGATATTAAAGAAGTCACATTGTATGACAGTAGGATCAATGTACAGTTTGTTTCTGAAGTTATTTGTGCATCCGCGCACTAAAAGATCTTTGTGAAGTTCACATAAGGGTAAAGGTTTGTGGTATGATATGAATTTATTATGACTATATATTTGTTTATATTAGTGGATTGTGGAAGTGAATTTTTGTTTGCTTTTGTTTTATGGTTATGGGGATTGTTTTGTTTGTTAAAAGCCATGATTTTATTTACTGAATTAAAGTTTTAGAATAGAGTTGTGCCTTATCATTGTAGAGTTGATACCTTTTAGCCTCAAATCCAAAGTATGCAACTGCTCAGTGGGAGGACGGTACACCCTCGAGTCCTGAAGCTAGCTGGAGGCAGAAGCATATTTTCCATCGAGATTATACACATGGGTACATGGAAAATGATGTCCTGTACAGTGATTTGAGCTATAGGTACAACTAAAGTCGGTCTATATCTAATGCACACAACTCTATCAAAGTAACAATTAACATGAAGTAGGGGAGGACCGCACCTAATCTAGCTAAGCTCTGATACGCACAATATAAATTTTGATAATGCAATACGTCTAGTATGCATATATTCATTATCATGGCGAGACCCAAGTGGGGCATTCGACAGTACACCCGAGACCTTGGAGGGTTGCTGCGATGTCTTAACGTGGACCACCTCCCATGACTCTATTAATTATCATGTCGCCCAGGTGTGTGGGGCAAAGCATGACTGACTCCTATATATTTATCATGGCGCCCAGATTGCGTGGAGCTTATGGGATTTAGGGAAAACCCATAGATTTTTTATGGTATTTCATGGGGAAAACCATAGTAATTGTTTTTTTTTTTGCCTCAAACTGTGTTTGAGTGATTTTTGAGTTCAGTAGGCTTTTGATGTAACGCAGAATCTCTCTATTGAGAAGAGGATTACCCAAGGGTATGAGCGCTACATACCAGATCCACAATTTATCATAATATTATCAGGTTTTGTACGACGTTACAATATGTGTACAGTGTTTGATGTTTCTTTTCAAAACATATCCACACATTTTTCCAGGAAGCCTGCCTGCATATTTAAGTGTATTATTGTAAAAAATGTCAGGCACAGAGGAGATCTTGCAGGTTATTGCAGGGTTGAAACAGCATTTTGATGCTGTTAACGAGCAAAATAAGCTGGAAGCTAAGGCTTTCCAGGAGGGTATAAACACTCGTTTAGATGCCAATCAGGAGGCAATTAATCACAACCAGAGTGAGGTAAGTAACCGTTTAGATGCTAATCAGGTTGAAATAAACACTCGTTTAGATGCCAATCAGCTGGCAATAAAGGCAAATCAGGTTGCAATGAATGACAACCAGGTTGAATTGAATAATAAGTTAGGTCAAATGCAAGAGGTAATTAAGACCGAAGTAACATAAACTGTTGTAAGCATTGTATCGGAAATGCAGGTTAAAACAGATAAACGTTTTGAGGCTATAGAAGCCAAACTTGAAAGTAACTTACAAGCGTGTAAGCATGCTTAGGATGAAACCAACAGTAGGTTAGACGCGTTGTCTAACGACATTAAGGATATTCAAATCCAAAATGAGGCGAATCTCGAACGCCAAGCGAAGCAATTTTCAGAGTTTACGAGAACGGTAGACCAGAGATTAGAGGAGAACGACTCTAAATGGGACCAGAAATTGAAAAGCTATGCTAGAGCAATTAACGGTGATCTCAAGAAACAGGACCAGAATATATTAGGTCAATGTCAAGAAATAGGTGAAATCAAGGCTGTCGTTAACGAGAGTAAAGAGCTGGTAGGAAACATGAAGGGCCAGATAAGCAAAGTTCATCAAGAACTTGACCAAGTTCAGAATGACATTGTTGTAGTCAACAAAAGGCAAGAGGAGAATAGAGGTGAAATTGTTAAGGTCCAGAAGGAAATGTCAAAGGTCAATGGACACATTCGAGAAGAAATCAAAGGATTGAGGGAAGAACTCGAAGTGAGAGAAGGCCAGAAAACAGAGGCAAGCGACAAGACCCTTGCTCAAATTAAGGAAGATGTAGAGGATGAAATCTCCCATATCAAATAAAGTCTGAAAGAAGACAAGAAGAAAATATTTCAAGTAGCCGAGGAAAATCGAGATAGGCTTACAAGAATAGAGAAAGAAGTCATTTCTCGTCTGGAAAGAGCAGAGATGCGCCACAATCAAATGGAGACTAGGATAATCGCACAGGAGGAAACACTTCTGAAAGATCCTAAGTCAAGCGAAGGCAGCATGGAAGATATGAGGAAAACAAGGTGGGCAGACTTAGAAACCCAACCTATAATAAGGAGTGCTACAGGCCCAGGCGAAAGTCCTTATATGACGCCAGGTATACCAGTTGCGGCATCGACGCCACATGAAAATGCTATGCACACCCAGGTGATAAACGTCATCAGGGCAAGCGAAGAAAAACCAAGGAAATTCTCAGGTAGCCACTGTAATATGACACCAAAATATTGGTTGAAGGAAGTGACTGAATATCTGAATGATGCGCGAATACCACAGGAGCGCAGGCTACGAGCTATAGAGAAATTAACAGAGGGGGAGTGTGCATTATGGTTTCGCAGCTTCCGCTACACTTTCGATACTGTTGAGGAGTTTCGGGAGGCATTTTTGAAGAGATACTGGGACGCAGCGACCCAACAGAATTTACGGTTGGATTTATATGCAAAGAAATACAGTACCAACAACCCAACGAAGTACGCAGAATTCTTCATATCGCAGATGTGTCGCTTCAAAGAACTGGATCAAAAACCGAGCGAGCTGGAATTATGTATTGCCATCGCCAAGCAGCTCCCATACGAGATCCAAAGACTACTAATCTCGGCTAATGCGAAAACTGCTATAGAAATGGAGACAGTTCTTAGACAACTGGACCTCACAACAGCAAATACGATGCGTCAGAGTCGAACCGTGGAACAGGTACACGTGACCAACACTCAGACTGACCAACAGCAAGCTCCAAGGAACAACAAAGCTACGAGCACTGAAACATTAGATTCCTATGGACGGCAATGGGAACAGGAACCCAGAAGATGGCAGTCAAAGTACAAAGGGAATGCTAATAGAGGAGGAAGAGGTCGAAACTCGTGGAATAAGCAGAATACCAGGGGTAAACCGTACCAAAACAATGGAGGTAACAATGGCCAAGAAGGCAGCAATAGAAATTGGAGACCCCAAGAAAGAAGAAGTAACTTCGATGACGAGGTAGAAGAACGATATCACGCTTCTTTGCGGTACCTCGAGGAGAGGGGAGATGAGCCCCAGAAACAACAAGTCCGCTGGCAAGAAGTTATGCAGAACAGGACATCGCCAGACGGATATGGAGATGGAGCTAAGAGTTTGGAGCTACAACGCAGCGAACAGGAGAGAAGAAACTCCAAGGGGACGGGCGCTGAAAAAAAAAACGCCAAAATTAGAAGAGTTCGAGACTGAGGGATGGAAGTCTGTTAACATCATCAATTGGATAGCCAAACCAGAAGAGCTAATCGAGGTTACAGGAGGATCACAAGTCATGGTCAAGCGAGAATTGCCTATTATAATAGTAAGAGTGGCCGGATTGAAAGTAAGAAGTCTGTTAGACACGGGGTCAACAGTGAGCCTTATGACACAAGCTTTATATGATGAAATAGCCCGGAGAGAGAATATTTTGAAAATACCGATCTCTAGTGTCAAGATAAAAGGGGTAATTCCAGATAGAACGATGATATGTAAATATCAGGTATTCCTAGATTTACAGATAGGAGGCTCTATTTTCTCACAGAGTTTTCTGTTAGTAAACAAATTGCCTTATAACCTACTCATTGGGGCAGAATTTATAAGGGAATACAGAGTGATAATCGACCTAGCACAGGACAGGGTTATGTTCCGTGTGAATGAGGAAGCTGAAGGCTTAGAGGTCGCACTCAATGAGATTGAACCAGGGTCAAGTGAACAAGTATGGCATACATACAGAGAGGTGGCGGAGGAAGAAATGTTAGCTATTGAACAGTTAGAAGAAGAGCTGAAAACACTAGCCACAGACCTGGAGAAAGATTTGGAACCCAAACTGGAAGAATACATTTCGGAAAAGCTAGAAGAAGCGAAAATTGGGCTAAAAGAGAAGGAAAATTTAAAGCAGTTATTACTGGAACAGGAGGAAGTCTTTGATTCGAGACCTGGTCGTATAAAGAACTTCACTTATGCTTTTCAAGTCACTGATTGGACACCATTTAGGCAGAAACCCTACCCTATAGCTGAAAAGCATTATGCTAAAGTGAAAGAGGCAATTCAGGAGATGTTGGAGGCCGGTGTTATTGAGAAGACACCTACGCCTTATGTAAGTCCGTTGGTAATTGTACCGAAGACAGACGGGACTGTCAGAGTCTGCCTGGACCTGAGACATTTAAATTTGAAGGTTATTCCAGAATTTGACCAAGTGCCACCTATTAAAGAGATCCTCAGGAAGTTCAAAGGGAAAACCGTATTCACAAATTTGGACATCACATCCAGTTTCCATCATCTTGAATTAGAGAAGAAAACTAGTCTGTTGACAGGATTTATGTTTGATCAACATACATACACATTTTTAAGGCTACCTTTTGGGTTGAAAACAGCTGGTTCAGCACTGATAAGAGCGTTAGATCGCAATCTATCAGATGAAGTGAAAGAGAGTACCATCAGATATGTAGACGACATTCTACTCACATCAGAATCTCTGGAGGAGCACATGAGAGACCTGAAGAAGTTGCTAGATGACCTTCGAGAAGCTAACTTTAAGGTTAATATCAAGAAATCGCACTTCTGTCAGAGGGAAGTCAAATTCCTAGGGCATGTTATTGATGCAAATGGAGTGAAGCCTAATCCAGATAAATTGGAGGTAATTCGAAATTTCCCTCGACCCACGAAAGTAAAGCACGTCCGACAGTATTTGGGAGTAATTGGATTCTTTTCGAACCACTGCCCAAACTATACTGTGACAGTAGCACCCCTGCAGGACCTATTGAAGAAAGGCGGCAGATGGAATTGGACGGAGCAATGTCAGGAAGCTTTCGTGAGGTCAAAACAAATGCTTTTGGAATATGTGAAGCTGGAATACCCGGATTATACCCAGAAGTTCATCATACAGACGGATGCATCACTTATTGGTGTCGGAGCGATGCTATTCCAGGAAAATGTTGACCAGCCTGAAAAGAAAGTTTTTATTGCCTTTATAAGTAGGAGGCTGAAAGCCCATGAGAAAAATTACACGATCACAGAGATAGAGTTGCTCGCAATTTTGTACGCGTTGCAATCTTGGCATAAACTCGTGTATGGCTTCCAAATAGTCCTCAGAACAGACCATAAACCTTTAACATTTTTGTTATAAACAGACTTGTCTAGCCAGAGATTGACAAGATGGTCCCTGTATATTCAGCAATTTAATGTGGAAATAGAATACTGTCCAGGGAAAGAGAATGTAATACCGGACTTATTAAGCCGTTACCCTAGAGAAGAGGAAGCGCTAGCTGTCCAGATTGAGAATCGAGATCAGAAGACGTTGGATGACTTAAGGAATCTTACCAACCTACAACGCGAAGACCCGTGGTTGAAGATGATGATCGATTACTTCGAGGGACGCTTAGCAAGGGGAACTGCAATATACAAAGAGGCAGAGGCATTGGCAACAGATTATGTATGGTATAATCAGATATTACACAAGTGGGATGATGTAGACCATACACGTCAAAGGATTGTGATTCCTGCATCTTTGCAGAGGAGATTGGTGTGGCTAGCACACAGAGCATTTGGACATCCGGGGATAGACAAAATTTGTGCTCTGTTGAAGGAAGCATTTACTTGGCCTAAGTTGAGAGAAACGGTGAGAAATGCTATTAGGACATGTGATCTATGCCAAAGGGTAAAGCCAAATCCCTTTTTAATGAGGCAACGACCTATCCCGTTGTTACCGGAGAAGCCAAGGCAGTTATTGAGTATAGACAACTTTGGACCATTGCCTAGAGCACGTAGAGGCAATAGACACATTTTTGTAGCCATGGATGTATTTTCGAAAATGGTGGTATTATGCCCCATACAAAAGACAAGTTCAAAGCAGGTCTTGAAACGCCTGAACGAGAGAGTTATTCCGATTCTTGGGAAGCCGGATAACATCCTCTCGGACCACGGAAGTTGCTTTACGAGTGCAGAATTTCGTCGAGAACTGGAAACTCTAGGAATTAGGCAGATTTTATCTACCATTCGCCATCCTGAGGCAAGTCCAGTTGAAAGAGTAATGAGAGAGATCCAGAAATACATGAAGATCTACTGCTCTGAAGCGAATTGGCGTTGGATTGAATTCCTAGAAGTAATTGAATACTGTATAAATAATACTGTACATGAGGCGACAGGTCAGGTTCCCGTGACTCTACATCTGGATCAGAGACCGGAGAGACCGTGGACTGGTGTCATTCCATTACCAGTAGACGCACAGCCAGGTCGAGAATTGAGGATCCAACGAACCTTCGAATATCTCAAAGCTCAGGCGGAGAGACGTCAGAGAAGAAATCGTGCGAAGAGGTATCATAGACCGCTTCTCGTCGGAGAGAAAGTTTTAATTAGGAAACCAGCCAATTCAGATCCAGAGGCACGGAAGTATAAGAAGTTCATTTTTGCTTACCACGGCCCGTTCGAGGTGATAAGAGACCTACAGAACAATGCATACAGGTTAAAGCATTTAGAAACTGGAAACGAGATCGTTATGAATGTAGCCAATTTAAAGGTATATTATCCGCCAGAAGAATTCGACGAACAAGAAGAAGTATTAACAGCGCACACCCAATTCAACGTGGAGAGCGAAGTCAGACAAGCAGTCAGAACTGAAAGTTCGAGCGGCAAGACGGAACGAGAAGCAGACAGTTTGCCCAGTGGAAGGGACGAACAACAAGAATGCCAGTGTTTGCGAGAATTCTATGAAGAAATGGTTGCAGCGGCGAGAGAGGTTGAGGCAATAAATACGACCCTCCGCCTGGAGAATGAACAGCTTAGAAAGAGCGCAGCGTGGAATGGGGAGCTGTACTAACCTACTCGCAGCCAGACGAGGTGAAGGACCCCAGATGTAAACACAGACAGTGATAGACAGTCAGCTGGTTACTTATAGAGAGCCACTTGCAATTGACTCCTATAAGTTTTGCAAGGGGAATATGAACCCGAGGAGGTTATGCTGACTGGAATCGAACGTGGTTCTCAGAGGCTGTGATCTCAGTAATAAAGGTTCCACCAGGGAACGAACCCGAAGTCTGTGGAGGGAGTTTCATTGTAAAAACCCCTAGAGAGAAGTATATTTTAAATCACTGGTGTGATTTCAGTTGCAGTGACATTATTTATTAAAATAATGCAGGGAAATTGAGCAGAATACAGCATTATTAGACTACTTGGTGTAGGCTATATGGGGCTTGGAGCACTGCAAGTGCAGAGTGGACATTTTACAAATAGGCCCAGAATTGTGGGAGGTGTTCAGTGGAGCCAAGTCAATCATTCTGACCTCATTCTGTCGTCTGGAAGAGGGTGAGGGCCTGAATAATGAACCAGTTCTTCCCCGACGGAGAATGGATTTGAGAATGGTGGGGAGAGATCACAAGAAAAATCATTGATTACTCGTGATTGGAGTAACGAGATGACATGAGACTTGCCCACAGGTGAATCTTTAGACTGGAGGCTAATTTTAGAGCCTTTAATCTGCGAAATTGACGCATATTTAAGGAAGTGCAGAAGGACCGTAGGACTATCATTGTTCGCGGCGGGATTTGAGGAGGTTGCCAGGGAATCCCAGTGAGGTAGCGTCCCCACGCTATAGAGAAAGGAATTAATATTAATTAATTGGCCGAGCGATTCTTCAGCACGCAGTCAGTTCTGGGATCAGAGAAGAAAATGGAACCCGATGAACATGGTTTCGAGACCAGAATCATGCTGGGAGAGGAGCCGAGAGAACGCGGGAAGATTTCGCTCTATTTTTTGTGTGAAACTAATATAAGGAGGTCGACCCTTAGCAGAGCATTCAGTCTTAAGCCAGTCTCACACCAGTTTGTCACAGTTTGTCAAGAGAGGCGCAGACATTCGTCATGGCGGAACATATGTTGGTCCGACTCATGAAAGGACGCCCGAACAAAGACGTGTACATTTGAGTGAAGCATTTAATAAGCTTTTATTAATAATAATCGCGCTGCAGGTATACTCAGCAGTACGAACAATGGCGTGTTCACGTAGGAAGCACCGCGTAAGACGAGTGGCAGAACTATTGTAAATAATAATAATAATGTGTGTAAAGTTATGGACAGTGTTAAGCGCAATGTATCAAATATCGACTGATCATTCATGTCTAATTACGCTGGAATGCGCTGGGAGAAACTTTACGAAGCATTTGGTAATGTTTTAAGGATACCAAATAATAACGCTCAGGACGGAAGTTAGCATATCTATGCGACGCAGGAAGCTTACCGTAGGAGTATGTATAAAAACTGTTGGTGAATTCCGAGGGCAGGTAAACCAGACTTTCAATCAGGAGTTGGTAGGAGCACGGGAGATGCCGTCGACACCTGCAATTTTGATATCTTTGCTAGGGTATTTCAGGCAATGAAAAGTGTACAAGTGACGTGTGTTATGTATAAGGCATATGTAAAATATCTTTTGAAGTAGTGGTTTAAAAAGTGTTATAAAGTGTCACATGTTTGGAAGCAATAGCTTCCTTATAGAAATGCTAAGTGCCGTGTGGTTAACGGAAAATATGTGTCATAAAATGTGTGTATTCAAGATAAAAATGTCGCGTTAAACCTGCATATGGCGGGCGACTTGGAAGGATATGATTGGTTGAAGCCACCATGAGGAGCCTAGAGATATGTGAGTACCCCACAAATTATGGTTAATTAGAGAATATGGACCACTGCATGTTATGTGATTTCAGTAAAGATGCCAGTAATAATCAGATTAGGAGGTAGACCCTCCAGGTTTAATCATTATTGTATTGATTTTTATACAGTTGAGATGTTAATGTGCATCAATAAGTGGATTAATCATTACCACTATTAATTAAGATGGCAATCAGTTATGTAAATGTTACGAGCACAGTTGTTCGAGTTTTGAGATGATTGGTTGTGTCGGATTTTGGTAATTTATGTCAGAATAATAATAATAATGATGAGGAAGGATTTTGGTAAATTATGTCAGAAATATAATAATAATAATAAGGAATGATTTGGTAATTTATGTCAGTGAGAGTAATAATAATAAGGAATGATTTGGTAATTTATGTCAGTGAGAATAATAATAATAATAACAATTATGAATATCAAAGGTATTAATGAACGCATCAGGTAATTGTTGTAAACAGGAAATAGTTACGCTAATTGCAAGACTTATCGATCCAAGCAGTAAGATTATACAGTAAGATTACCTTACGGGATTAAAGAAAGAGTTTGATATCAGAATATATTGTATTAATGGGAATATAATTATGCCAGGAATGGAAGGGCTTTTGGTGAATTGAATTTGCAGCTTATGTGAGAAGCTTATAGAGTAATTGATAGATTTCTCTTAATATTTAGGACGAAGTCGTAACATTAGGTGAAGGAGCCAGGTGGTCTATTCTACGTATGAAATCTCCTATGCCGGAGGCATAAGTGGAGATATACTTTGTGCCAGAGTGTTTAGTGTTGGACCCTAACTCTGATGATGGATGAAATGTTCCGGATTGGAATCCCACGATAGGTGCGAGGCAAACGTTTGGACACCTCGACACTTTAGGGTTTCCCGAGAACTTATTGTTGAGTGATTCGGCTTGTTGAAGCGAACCTCAAATGTCGGCAGCTTGGACTGACCGCATAATTTATTTATGACACCGGTTGCCTATTAGACCAATGTTTTACGAACCTCGTACCTTCATGTTGAAATGGGCCTAGTTTGGTGCCAGTTATTAGTATCCTCGGGGTAGGAATAAATATAAAGCTCATTCACTACCTGTGTGCATAATATTCAGTTAAAATCCATTGAGATATGTGTGTCATTGGGAGCACAGTACTGTCTTGTAAAATCTTACAATGCTTTGGAAATAAGCCTTCAGACATAAAGCGAGGGTCGAGTTAATGTTGGAACCCCCTTCCACACTCCTATTGTATGCCGACCGCTCGGGTAGAGGGTCTGGACGGTCAAGGCGGACCGTAGAAGCAAGTTTGAAAGGAACAGATTTTAGACCCTGTTAATGACTTGAAGTGAAATATTGTTATGTTGAGTAATGAAGCCATGTGGTTTAAGAACACATTGATAATTATATATTATCCTGATGGTTCATGATTTTAGCTATCTAACGAATGGTTAGACGTTGCATTTATACTGTCACTGACAACTTTTTCTGAAGTTGGTTACCAGATTCCACAGGCTACGCGCGCAAGGTAGTTTGATTGTACCATCCGACACAACAATAACAAAACGGTTTTATATGAAATCACAAAACGGCATGCAGTGGAACTATATAAATAGTGGAGTAGGGGTAGCTTACATAAATTATGGAGTTGCACGTAGTTTGCGGTGCAACACCAGAATAGGCTAATGCATGTGAAGCATTTGGTGGGAAAAGAAAGATCAAAACACACACGGTACACATAATTGTCAAATTAAGAAGGTTTAATGAATCAGTAATTTTGTGATATTAAAGAAGTCACATTGTATGACAGTAGGATCAATGTACAGTTTGTTTCTGAAGTTATTTGTGCATCCGCGCACTAAAAGATCTTTGTGAAGTTCACATAAGGGTAAAGGTTTGTGGTATGATATGAATTTATTATGACTATATATTTGTTTATATTAGTGGATTGTGGAAGTGAATTTTTGTTTGCTTTTGTTTTATGGTTATGGGGATTGTTTTGTTTGTTAAAAGCCATGATTTTATTTACTGAATTAAAGTTTTAGAATAGAGTTGTGCCTTATCATTGTAGAGTTGATACCTTTTAGCCTCAAATCCAAAGTATGCAACTGCTCAGTGGGAGGACGGTACACCCTCGAGTCCTGAAGCTAGCTGGAGGCAGAAGCATATTTTCCATCGAGATTATACACATGGGTACACTACTTATGCTACCAAACGCATTGTCAACGACAACTAGTTCTGAACTTGGTTACTAGAAGCCACCGCAGTCGGCTCCTAGTGACGAACGTTGGATCCTAAGAGCGTTAGTCAAATCTAACCTATAGTTTAGCTTCACACAAGTGTAATTAGATGAAGATTCTTGTACATGACATGGGACCGACGGCTTTACTTCCACTCCGAAGGAAGGAATATTGAGGGATTTTTAACGGTCTTAAAAATCCGGATTTGAACCCGCGACCATGGGCATAGAATTAAATTCACGCTGTAAATTCGCCAGTGTAGCGCAGTACCGTTCCCCTGCCTTGGAGACCCCAGGTTCCTTGAAATAAGTACGCAATGGGCCCCGATAACCAAAGAACAGGGTGAACATCACCTTTCCAGCGGATGGTTGGCACTTGAACTTTTTGGGACCAGTGGACGATGGATGGCATCACTGCGTCGCCGACGCCTTCGATTCATTGCGGTTCCCAGTGGTGGCACCAGCTATTGTCGCCTGCAACAATGTGCGCTACGAAAGTGTTGCCTTCAACAATGAAACGCATCAGATGCTGCAGGCAAACAGCCGTTCGGTGTGCTTTTTGTTCGTCAGTCAACGCCCGGGATATCGCTGCACCAACGCCCTCAACGGAAACGTTTTGATCACGCATTATAATATCCCTAGACCTTCTTAAGGATTCCTAAAGATTTTCCTAGCTTCAAATGTAGAAGATCCGGGTTCCAACTCGGAGGCTGTTTTAATTTTAAACTGTCGCTCTCCAAATGTTATAAGAGCTTCGCTGTGGGGACTTCTTGTCACGTTCTGGAACCACTTGGCGAGGGTGGGAAGCTCGAGTTCCACCTGGATGCTATCGATCTCATTGTCGATATTCACAGTCCTCGTCCCCGCGATGAAATCACATTTGTCGTGCTATCAAAAAGCTGACTCCGCCAGAGAGATGATACCATTTACAAGGCAGAGTTGAAGTTCATTACACGTGCTGCACATAGAAAAACAAAATTCTACTTTCAAAGCATATCCAACTGAGATTGCGGCCTCTATAGGCCTATACACATGCACGCGCAAAGAAGGCAAAATAACTTGAATAATATTGAAGAGGAGTACTCTAAAAAGCACTTTGCCAATGTTTACATATTCGAGCTAATGCCGAAGTTACAACCGTCATTTAAAAAACATATATACTGTATATACTATTTGGTTTTGCTTTGCATTCTCTTATGTTTGCATAAAATGTCAAAGCATTTCATCACAATTTGTGTTTTAGGTAGACTTTTTATGGCATTAAGTGATTACAGCTCTCAAAGTAAGTACATTGGCACTGCTTGTAGTTCAAGTTAGTGTTCTTGGGGTTGTTGGTAAACATGATAGATTAAGAAAAAGGGTTTCAAGAAATTAACTGAAATTAAATGTTGCATAAAAATGGTACATATATGGCTTTCACGGCCAGTGAATTAAAACTTAGCATTTTTTCTAGCTGATAAGCCAGCTTGGCGTTCCTAGGCGAACATCACACACGACACGGCATATACCTAGAAAAATTGCTGAGTATTATATGCTACATAGGCCTATTTGTTACATATATTTAGTTCATATACATTCATCTGGCATGGGTTGTCTAAATTACCCAATAGCCTACTTAAAATGACACCCTCAAAGATATTTTAATTTAGGGATTTTTGGTTGATAGTAGTGGTACTAGGGCTAAATCCGCGGTACCTTCTCTAAGTCTACAATATGATAAGTCTAATAATATGCTTCATTCATCAGTAGTCAATGGGAGGGTTTATTATAACTGCGGGATAACCGTAATTCGGGGAATTGCTGGATATCGGTCATAGGAAAGCTCTAATCTAGAGTCTTGAATTTGATGGCTTTTGCAAGTTGAATATTACACCGGTAAGATTATTAATCTGCTATTTTCTGCTTGTTTCAGGTAAGATGGAGTTTCGTCATCCTCAGGTTCGTACATCATCAGTGGAAGCTGGCGTGTAGTGGTTACCAGGTTAGAGTTGAATTTAGTGTACCTTTAATGGATTGTGCTCTTCACTGACTGTTTGTCACCGGCGTCATTCCTGGACGAGAGTATTCGCTCGCTACCATTGCGAGCTAGATGCTAAGGTAGTCGACACCAGGTTGATTAGCGTGAGACAGTGAACCTTTCTACATAAATTTAATTACATTTTTAGCCTACTTTCGATGTTTGATCAAGGTCAAACATTAGCTATCATGTAGTTAAAATATATTGCACGTCAGTTCCAGGTTGTCTAGCGCAGGAGCATCTATTGTGAGGCCTCAATGCGCGTGTTGGTTCCATCGCTGTGAAGCTGATCGAATCAAGGACGGAATGAGTGGGTGTATTTCCATTAATTTTACCTGCGTAAATGATCATTTAGGCTTAGCCTAAGCAATACAAACTAATACTTCTTAATTTTGGATTGCATTCCTTCTGTAGTAGTCTAATATGGGCTAGCGCCTAGAATTAGTTGTTGTTGATTTAGGGGATTTCTGACATCGTGGTTATGTAGCCCCGAGTACTTGGGTTTGTGTGGAATTTGTCTGATAACCTGTGTAATTGTGGTGTCGGTAATAGTGCGGGTATTTTAAATTTAGGTGAGGATGGTAGGAGGTGGCCGTGGCCTTAAGTTAGGGACCTACGCGGCATTTGGCTGGACTGCAAATGTGAAACAACGGAAAGCCGCTGGATCGATGAGGTGAGAATCGTTCTTTGTTTTTCCTCACGAGGCTGAGTGTAACGTTTCCAGCTCTCAAACCAGAATTACATTTCTCGGCAGAGCCGGGAATCGAACACGGACCTCCGGGGCGACAGCCAAGATTGCTAGTCTCTACATCATGAAGTGGTTAACTATATCCACAGACATAAAGGAGAAGTCCTAAATCTGATCACCCAAATTTACTAATTTATCTCTTTATTCTAGAGCGCCTGTGAATACAGTCTGGTTGGTTAGTTGGTGGCATCCTTAGGTGGTCATGTAGGCCCGTGTACTGTGGATGTGTGTAGAATCTGTCTGATAACCGGTGGTAATTGGGATGACTCTATTAGTGTGTGTTATCTTATTATATAAGGTGCGTTCAAAAAGTAACGAGCCGGAGGCTGTAATGCGCAAACCGGTGACGACATCGGCTAATCGTGGCGTGTGTAACGAGGTGTGGTTCCGACCAGAACGTGGAAGGTCACAGCCCGTCGCTAGAGGGCACGCGTGCACGTCACGTGACGATACAAAGCGAGCAGCAGCATGCATCAATCGTCCAACGTTGCCAGTCGCATTGCAAACAGTGACATGGAGGCGTCAACCGAAGAACAAAGAGGTGTTGTTCGTTTTCTGACAGCGGAAGGAGTAGGGGGAATGGACATTCATCGCTGAATGTCACAAGTGTACGGCGAACACTGCATGTCCCTTGCAAGGGTCAAGGCGTGGCACAAGCGCTTCAGGGAAGGACGGGTGTCGTTAGCCGATGATGCCCGGTCTGGGGCACCCCCCTGCATTACCGATGAAAACGTCCAGCTGGTTGATGCACTCATTACCCAGGACCGCCGAGTGACAGTGAACACCATAGCCGCCGTGGTCGGATTGAGCGTCGGAAATGTGCACACCATCATGAAGGAACGACTGCACTTGCGTAAAGTGTGTGCCCAATGGGTGCCCCACAGTCTTCAACCACACCAGGTAGCATGTCGAATGGCCTACTGTCTTGGTCTTGGTCTTGGTTGGACGATTGATGCATGCTGCTGCTCGCTTTCTATTTTCACGTGACGTGCACGCGTGCCCTCTAGCGGCAGGCTGTGACCTTCCACGCTCTGGTCGTAACCACATCTCGTTACTCACGCCACGATTAGCCGATGTCGTCATCAGTTTGCGCATTACAGCCTCCGGCACGTTACTTTTTGAAAGAACCTTATATATTACGCTAAGGTATATGTTTCACAAACCTCAAGCTCCTAAACCAGAGGGAGTTAGAAGGTGTGGTTTGTACCAAAATCTTTCAAATCGTCTCAATAGTACAGGAAAAATCTTGCATTTCTTGAAAAGTCAACGGAAACATATTTATTAGCTTATAAAGTGCTTTTAAACAAATAAACAAGGCGATAGCCCCTGGCAGAACTGTGTCGCGTACAGCCCGCATAGCACTAGAGCCGGGCGTTTAGTCTGTACACATGGGGCGCACACGACCCGTTATGCGAAAATTCGCACGGGTCCGCTAGTCTGTTTTTAATTCAAATAAGGACTCCAGACAATAATTTCAAGTAGTTCCCACTTTCGCTACCAAATGCTACCGTCCACGACACCTAGCTGTAGACGTGGCTACTACTAGATGCCATCGCAACCAGCGCCTGGTGACGAACGTTGGAACTTAAGAGCATTAATCAAACCTAACCAACAAATTTTTGCTTCACGCAAGTTTAGTTAGTGGAAGGTTTACATGCCATAAATCTATGTCATCACCAGCTTTACTTCCCCTCCGGAGGAAGGCATACTGAGCGATTTTTAAGGCTCTTAAAAATCCGAAGACTTCGGCCGGGTTTGAACCCGTGACCTTGGGCATAGAAGCTCAGCATGTTACCAACTACGCCACCGAAGCCGACTGAACACAGTGTAATGTAGTAGCAAGAATTCTTGGCCGTCACTCCGGGGAACCGGGATCGATTCTAGACTCTGACAAGGAGTCTAATTCTTATCTGGGGACTTGATAAGGCACTCAGCCTCGTAAGGCTAATTTGTGAATAGGTGGATTCGATTCCTACCTCAGCCATCCTAGAAGTAGTCTTCCTTGGTTTAGCACTTCTATTCTAGGCAAATGCCGGGATAGTTTCTAACTTAAACCCACGACTACTTCTTCGAAATCGCTGTCACTTATGAAATATACCCACTCCTATAGATAACATAATAACTAAGGCCAGGAAGTTCACGCACTATAAAATGAATGAATATGCATGGAAAACTGCGCTAACTATGATGGTCACACATACATTACGTTTCAAAAAATGTGCACTATGAAATGAATGAAAATCCACAGCCTGCTTCCAGTCTCCGACCGGGTCAGGAATGGAATGAATGAAGCCTCCAATCTAGCGGCGAGGATATGAACTGTGCCGGCTGCCGAAGCCTGACGCACTCCTCCGGGGCAATGATTAAATGAATGACAGATGAAATGAAATGATAGTGGAGAGTGTTGCTGGAATGAAATTGTGACAGGGAAAACCGGAGTACCCGGAGAAAAACCTGTCTGCCTCCGTTCTGTCCAGCACAGATCTCACATGGAGTGACCGGGATTTGAACCACGGGCCCAGCGGTGAGAGGCCGGCGTGCTGCCGCCTGAGCCACGGAGGCTGAGCACTATGAAATGACTACGGCAATTACGATCACTCCGTATTCTTTAGTGTTTCTATTTTGAATATAAAGAAAATATGAACAGTCGGACATATAACTACACCTTTCTTTAAATACCTCACCTAAGAAATAGTTCTAAATAGTAGGTAATGTTATTTTATGGAACTTCAACCGGTGTTGACCATCAATAATTATTTCATTATGTTAATTTCTAATTATAACTCACATACAATTTTAATAGCCATTGAAGTTTTAAACATGAAAATATTTGTACAATATTTACATAATGAATGCTGAATAAAAATACTTGATATTAACATACAAAAAGGACTCAAACGTACTAGGTATTAAAATAATTTCAGTAATATTCTGTGATAGACTCTCGGAGTCCGAATCGAAATATACGCTACGCCTTGAAGAACATGAAGTAACAAAACTCGCTTCAAAACAATAGAGAATTAGAATATACGCCCTTCTCAAGGAGAAATATGCACTTTAAAATAGGCAAAGGAAAATAATAAGATGCATTGTGCCAAAATAATCAAAATATGCATAAATATGCAAATATATGATTTTGCTTGAACTTCCAAGCCTTAGTACTAACACAAGTAATCAGAAAGCGGCTTTGGTGGCGTAGTCGGTAGCATGCTGACCTTCTGTGCCCAAGATAGCGGGTTCAAACCTGGCCGAAGCCGTGGGATTTTTTAAGAGCGTTAAAAATCCCTCATTATGCCTTCCTTCGGAGGGGAAGTAAAGCCGGCGGTCCCATGTCATAGATTTACGGCATGTTAAAGAACCTTCCACTAATTACACCTGTGTGGAGCTAAATTGTATAGGTTAAAATGTAAACAACACTCTTAGGTTTCTACGTTCTTTGCCAAGAGCCGATTGCAGTGGCGTCTAGTAGCTTAGTTCTGAACAAGGCCTAGTAGTGGTTGACGGTGGCGCTTGGCAGCAAAAGTAGGAACTATTTGAAATAATCAAAGTTGCAGTCCTTACTTGAATTAAAAAACAGATACACACACTAATAGAGCCATCACAATTAACACCGGTTATCAGACAGATACTACACACCCCAAAGTACACGGGGCTACATGACCGCGTTGTCGCAGCCCCTAAACTGAGGAACCAAGTAATCAGACACATTCTACATACACTCCAGTACACTGGGATGAAATGATCACTATGCCGAAGCCCCTAAATCAAACAATAACAAAGAATACCGTATATTGAAGGTCTCATTGGGGCTGCAACATGCATCGACCACCGCACTCCAGACATTGCATCCAGATGTCTCTACTGAGCGAGCAGCTTACTGCTAGTAGTTCCCGCTCCCGACAACACACCTCGCAGCACCTGCTGGAGGAGGCCAGTGGAGCATGCGTCTGTGATGGTCGTGTCTTTTGGAATCTATAGTCTTTTGACTAGTTTGATGTAGCCCTCCATAACTTGCCCAGCACTGGTTATCTTGAATGTGTTTATTCTTGATTTTCCTACTCTCCCGCCAGGATGGTATTTAACTTTTCAAGTTCCTGACGTCCGGGGTATCTACCCCAATCCTTGGCCCATATAACTATAAAACAAAAATTTTATGCTTTTCAGTCGGTCAACACGATTGTACGCAAATGAAATGGGTTATTCCCTAATCATGAAAAATAAAATACATGAGCATAATAAATACAAGTAATTAATACAATCGTGTTGACCGACTGAAAAGCACCAAAACTGTGTGTTTACTAAGACAACACTGAAAATGGCTTCAAACAGCATAATAACTCTAAGAACACACACTATGCCTACTACAGTCACAACAGAAACGCAGGTTATCAGACAAATTCAGCATCTACCGAAGTACATGGCGCTCATGACCAAAATATTTAAAATACCTAAATTTAATTAACAACGTAAATACTAGATTCCAAATCATTCCCCCCCCCCAGGGGCTCACTTCTAGTGGGCGTGGGTTGGCGACCACGGGCCCCAGCTGAGTCCGGCATTGCTTCCACTTACTTGCGCCGGGCTCCTCTCCGTCTTCTTTCCTGTCGACCTCACTTGGTCAACCCTTGTTCTCTTCCGACCCCGACGGTATTAGGGTATCCGAGGCCTAGGGAGTCTCTTCCTTTCCCGCCTTATTTGGCCCTTGTCTCATCTTTCCTGACACCCTCCTTCTGTGAGGGGTCAGCCTTCTTTTTCTTTTCCTTTTACCTCCTGCCTTGTGCTCAAGGCCCTTAAGGAGGCAGGGTGTATGTAGCCCCACCACTTCTGGTGCACCCTAGATAATGCTACACCCTCAGGGGCTCACGGCTGGTGAGTTCGGGAGTTGGCGACCCCGAGGGATTCCTGAGCTGGGTCCGTTTTCCCCTTTTGTCCCTTCCCATTGGGGCGGACCCTCTCCTCTCTCCCCTCTCCACTCCTCTCCGCCTTTCATTATATTTCCTTTTCTCTTTAAGATTCCCGCACTGTTTTTGTTACTTGGTTCCCCGTGTATCTAAATTCCCTTTTAGCTTTTTTTAGGTATTTTTAATCTACGTTGCATTTTATAAGTCTTTTCGATCTAGATTGCATTTTGTGAGTGTTTTTCAATCTCAATTGCATTTTGTAAGGATTGACAATCTAAATTGCTTTTTAGTAAGTCTTTCAATATCCGGGCCGGGGCTTTTGTGAGTTTTTTGAATTTCAATTGCATTTTGTATTTTCACCCTACCCCGCTTTGTTCAAGTAGTTAAGTCTCAATTGCAATTTTGTGGGTATTTTGAATCTAAATTACATTTTGTAATTATTTTCAATCTCATTTGCATTTTGTAAGTATTTTGATTTCACTTACATTTTGTAGGTATTTCGACTGTACGTTGCATTTTGTACGTATTTTGGACTTAACCTGCATTTTGTGCGTATTTTTCAATCAATTCCTTTTGTGTGTATTTTCGTTCCAAATTCCCTTATGTACGTATTACCGCTCTCCATTTGATGAGTAGTTTCAATCTGAGTTCCTTTTTGTAAGTATTTTCCCTGCTACATAAGGCATAGTTGTTGGGGCTCACTGTCTATTCTATCTAAACCATTTTCGTTTCATCCATAGCAGTGAGCTGTTTTTTATCTTCATCCTTTCATTTCACGCCATTTCATCTCATCAGGGGCCGATAACCTCGATGTTAGGCCCCTTAAAACAACAATTATCATCATCATCATCAACCAAATCATTCGTTTTAGTTTTGGATCACTTTATAGTGTAGTGGTTAACATACTGTTCCAGGCTGTTAACTCTTAGGTCCAAGTTCGATTCCCGGCCTGCCTAGAAATTAATATTTTGTCTGAGTTTTAAATCGGTTTTCACTCAGCCTTTTGTGGGAATACTGAGAAAAGAAAAGCTCAGCTCCCACCTCTGCCATCCTAGAAGTGGTTTTCCACTTCTACTCCAGGCAAATCCCGTGATGGTTTCTAACTCAGGGTCACGACCACCTCCTTGACAATCCTAACCTCCATTATATATACACACACTATCACGGACATCACAAAAACACAGGTTATCAGACATATTCTACACACAACCACACACAGCCATGAGCGGCTTCGATGGCGTAGTTGGTAGCATGCTGAGCTTCTATGCCGAAGATCGCAGGATCAAACCCAACCGAAATCGTCGGATTTTTTAAGAGCGCTAAAAAGCCCTCAGTATGCCTTCCTTCGGAGGGGAAGTAAAGCCGGTGGGCCAATGTCATAGATTTATGGCATGTAAAAGAACCTTCCACTAACTACAACTGTGTGAAGCAAAATTTGTAGGTTAGATTTGATTAACGCTCTAAGTTCCAACGTTCGTCGCCAGGTGCTGGTTGCGGTGGCAGCTAGTAGCCAAGTTTACAGCTAGGTGTCGTTGACGGTAGCATTTGGTAGCTAAAGTAGGAACTACTTTAAATTGACCATCTGCATTCCTTACCTGAATTACGGATAACGCATACTAATACAGCCATTACAATTAACACCGGTTATCAGACAGATTCTACACAAACCCAAAGTACACGGGGCTACATGACCGCGTTGTCGCAGCCCCTAAACTGAGGAACCAACCAACCAACCAACCAAAATAACCAGTGATGGACGAAGCAAAGAGGATATAAAAAGTAGGTTAGTTCAGGGAAGGAAAGCATTTCTACAGGAAAGGAATCTGTTGACATCGAATCTAGATTTAGGCATAAGGAAGTCATTTTTGAAGGCCTTTGTCTGGAGCGTGGCGCCCTTTGGAAGTCAAACTTGGACTATTGGTGTAGCAGAAAAGACGAGAATTGAAGCATTTGAAACGTGGTGTTAAAGGAGAATGATGAAGATCAGATAGGTAGATAGGGTGACAATCCAAGAGGTATTAAGACGAGTGGGAGAGAGGAGATGTTTCTGGCGACTGCTAATGAAGATAAGAGATAGGTTGGTAGGACACATACTAAAACACCCAGGAATAGCAACCTTAGTTATGGAAGGATGGGTCGAGGGCAAGAACTGTAGGGGTAGACCAAGGTTAGAATATGTTAAACAGATTGCCTCAGATATAGGGTGTGGTAGCTATGTAGAGACGAAACGATTAGCTCAGGACAGGGATGTATGGAGAGCTGCATTAAACCAGTCAAAAGACTGAAGACTCAAACAACAATGTGTAAAAGATACATGCTTGTGCTGATGGTCACCTGTGTCTAATTTGTAAATCAAGCTGCGACATCATTCGAAACTTGCGCTTCGCTTGTGTAAGGTTGCTTAAACAGAACTCTGCCTTATCGATTATACGACCAGCTAGTGGTTTGCCAAGTGGCCAAGAGAGAGCAGGTATGTAGCTGAAACAGTAAGTTTTCTATTGAAACTTGGTGCGGAAACCTATCAATACCAAGCATGTTCAAATTTCGAACTTAAGAACCCTAGATTACAGTCGATGTCTCCATTGCCGGATTAAGGTAGAATGAGGCCCAAGTCCCTCAGATTTTTGGGACCCCTTTGTTTTTTTTCTTCAAATAATTTTTATTTTTAGCACCTGTACATTTAATAAATGACATACTAGTGTTTTTTTTCTCAAGATGAATATTACACTTTTTATTAAATCATAATACATATTGAACCCTTATTAATCTATCGATGAATAACTTCTTTGCAAGGGTTCAATATATACATACATTTCAATTGAAACGATCATTGTTATTTGAAAACATTTCAGATGATTTGATGAGCAATTTAACAAATCATACTATTTTTAGCCTATTTTCAATTTTGAAAAAATAGGCTTATGAGATCACCTTTTGTCCGTGTGTGTGTGCGTGTGTGTGTGTGATTCGTGTGTGTGTCCCCCCCTAATAAAATCTAAACGGCAGGAGCGATTTCAATGAAACTCGGAAAGTTCATAGCACTATTCCCCGCGACCTCGACCGTGCCCTTCAAATTTTGTTACGACTCACCAATCCAACATGGCGGCTGTGCGAAATATTTCACCAGCATTCAATATCTCCGAAACTATTACCGATATTACCCTGACATTTTCTATGGTGATAGAGGGAACTACTATAAGTTCAGTTACGTGACTTTTGAAAACCTGGTAACTACAAAACCAACATGGCGCCCAAGCGAATTTGCGACTTTTAAATAGTCGTTTCTCGTGATTTGACCAACCAAACGCAATGAAACTTGGTACAGTATATGTTTATATACATTGTAATGCACCGACATCTAACTTCGTTCAATTGTTTACATAATCACAAGATGGCGGATGTGCGAAATATTTCACCGGCATTCTATATCTCTGAAACTATTAGCGGTATCTCCCTAAAATTTTGTTCGGAGATAAAGGGCGCTACTGGAAGTCTATCTATAAGATTTTCAAAAACCGGTTAACTACAAAACGAACATGGCGGCCAAGCGAATTTGAACATTTTAAATAGACCTTTCTCGCGATTTAATGTTCCAAGCGCACTGAAACCTGGTACAGGAAATATTTATACACATTGTAATCCACTGGTATCTAATTTAGTTCAATTGTTTACATAACCTCAAGATGGCGGAAGTGCGAATTTTAAAATTAAGTTTTTATTTCTTGTGATGTATTCATGCGATCGAAGTGAAAGTTTGAATAATGAACCTACGCAATAATTTTCCTTTAATGGTACATGACTCTATGGCCTATACATTTAACAATCCAACATGGCGACCATCCGAAATATTTAGACGATACTGAATATCTACGAATCTATTTTAGCAATCAAACTGCATTTTTTAATGTTCATAGGGGCTATGAACGTAAGTTCACCTATAGGACTTTAAATAACCTGGTGAACACAAATCCAACATGGCGGTGACGCGAATTATAAATATTCACATGGACGTTTCTCGCAATTTAACCATCCGCGTGCAGTGAAACTTGGTACAGTAAATCTTTATCCGAATGTTAATCCACTGGCATCTAATTTATTCCAATTGTTGCCATAACCTCAAGATGGCAGCTGTGAAAAATTTTTAATTCTCCTTGTTTTTTCTTGTGTCCTAATTATGCGATTGAAGTTTGAATACTACACGTTCACAATAATCTGCATGTAACAGTACATAACTCTAGGACCTACATATATAAAATCCAACATGGCGACCATCCGAAATATTTAGTCGGTTCTCAATATCTACAAATCTATTACAGCAATCAAACTGAAATTGTGTATGTTGATAGTGGCAATTAACATAAGTAGGATATATGAAAATAGGCTGTATAGTTCTTCACGGAACTACTTGTTTACCTTTGTAAAATACAATCAATTTTTTTTTCTGTTTTTCCTGTCAATGAAATCTTCTACAATGTCATCAAAATCAATTTCCCGCAGAACATCTGACTCGATATACATTAAACTTAGCATGTCTAATCGTTCTTGTGACATGATACTTCTTTGCGCACTTTTGATCCGTTTCAATTTTGAAAACGAGCGCTCCGCAAGACAATTCGTTATCATGAGGTTCAGGAAAATGCGAAAAGAAATTTCAACGATCGGAAAAACTGACTCAAGCTTGTCTCGAATAAGAATTTCGTAAAGTTCAGATTGAGTGAACTCAGTTTTTAAAGGACATTGTAATTTAATATAATGCTAACTGTCTCTAAATCTAAATCTTCTGAATAACATTTTGGGGGCCCCAGATAATTGTGGGCGCTAGGCCTGGGCCTAGTCGGGCCTAATGGGTAATCCAGCACTGGATGTCTCCCTGTCTCAACATGACGGTCTTCATTGAAAATATTTTCAAGTTACATTTAAGTTAACAAATAAATGATCAGTGCCATAGCAAAAGCAGCCGACTCCAAAAATATTAAACTTTTGAAAACCTCGCCAGAACTCATAGTAACTGGTTCCTGAAGTGAACGTGTTACAGTCAAACCGGCCACTTCCAGCATGTACAGGGTCTTTCATATAAAGTAAGAACGGCGAGCGGCGGTTTTGTCATTGGCTGCTGAAGCCGGCTTGACCGAGCTTATGACGCGCCACGGCCCCCTGCTGTACTATTGAAAGCGCGCGCATAGTACAAACTTGACCTTGCAATAAGCGTGCAGGTGTTGTCAGTCGCCAGTCTGAACCACAGCTGCTAACATGTTGAGACAGTTATCATTGCAACATCGTATTTTTGTATGTAAAATTTATTTTAATTACGATTCGGCTCGGCGGGTACGTGATGCATTTGTTCAGCAATTTCCTGATGAAGTGCCACCTTCACTAGCACAGATTCACGCAATTGCAAATAACTTTGACACTACTGGTTCAGTGCTCAATAAAAAAAACACAAAATAAAAAATCCGAAAAAATGCAGTGGCATGACTCACTCGCGTCAGCCAAAATGTGGTTACCAGATACAATGCCTGTATAAGCCAGGAAGGACGTCACTTCCAGCAACTTTTTTAAGGTAGTATTTCATAGAGGATTGTACACACGCTTAGAGCAGGGCGCCACGGCTCGCTACAAGCTCGGTCAAGGCCACCACACTAGCGGATAACAAACCCGCCGCTTGGCGTTCTTACTTTATATGAAAGACCCTGTATGTCACAATACACCAAAAAAAAAAACGAATTAAAATATCGGTTTTTGTATTTTTCTCGTGGGTGGGTGGGTGTGTGTGTGTGTAGAATATGTCTGCTAACCAATGTTATTGTGACGTCCATGATAGTGTGTGTATATGTAATGAAGGTTAGGACTGTCAAGGAGGTGGTCGTGAGTCTGATTAGGAACCATCACAGCAGTTATCTGGAGTAGAAGTGGGAAACCAGAGAAAACCACTTCTAGGATGGCTGAGGTTGGAACTGGGCCCTTCTTTTCTTAGTTTTGCCTCAAAAGGCTGAGTGCAATCCGATTTAACACTCAGACAAGACGAGGAATCGAACTCGGACCTGAGAGTTAATAGACAAGAACAGTAGCCTACCTTAACCACTACACCATAAAGTGGTCCAAAACTGAAATGAATGAGTAGTAATACAGTATTTACGTTGTTAATTAAATTTAGTGATTTTAAATATTTTGGTCATCAGCGCCGTGTACTTCAGTAGATGCTGAATTTGTCTGATAACCTGCGTTTCTGTTGTGACTGTAGTAGGCCTAGTGTGTGTTATTAGCCTATAGTTAATTGGGCCTTGGATTGGGGATAGATGCTCCGGAAGTCCGGAACTTGAAAAGTTAAATACCATCCTGGAGAGAGAGTAGGAAAATCAAGAATAAACACATTCAGGATAACCAGTTCCGGGTAAGTCAGGGAGAGGTGGAGAGCTGCATGAAACTAGTCAAAAGACTTAAGATTCCAGTAGACACGACTATCACAGACAGTCTTTGTTCACTGTCTATATTTATATATAATTATAAATGCGCACAGACCGTGCAAGGATTACAGCAAAGATTACATATAAGTTTAGTTGTCCTTGCTATAAGCAGCGATAGACCTATCTCGTTTCTTGCACTTTAGAATGTGGTATTGTTTACAATTTTCTAAACACAGAACGCAGATGCAGGTATCGTTCGCGTCGTGGAATGTCTTGTTGGAGCATAGCTTGTGGTGGAAGC
The DNA here is from genome assembly GCA_946902985.2 of Meconema thalassinum. Classification (NCBI taxonomy): domain Eukaryota; kingdom Metazoa; phylum Arthropoda; class Insecta; order Orthoptera; family Tettigoniidae; genus Meconema; species Meconema thalassinum. Next base: position 145,718,533 of record OX336391.1, read on the forward strand.
CATGGACCGCTAGTCTTGTAGTGACATGTCGCATTTCATAGTTCGCTTGCATCCAGGCTCTGTCTTGCATCGCGCAGGTACTATAGAAGTCTGGTCGTATGTCTCTTTTCTTCTCTCTTAGATCTTGGAGAAGTTTGTTGTAAGCATGACTTGATGGCAGCAGCAGCGTTGCTCGTAGATCTTCTACCAGGAACGTCTCCCTGGTGAGTTCATACACCAGTCTCGATCTCGTACTCTTTGAAACTCCAACAGCTCTCTTGAGGTACCTGGCTTTCACTCTTTCAATCTCCTTTAACTGTTTGTATGTGAGATGTTCTCATACCAGTTCGATTCCATACACAAGGACGGGCAATATCTTCAGTCTGAATAGTTCCATGGCTGCGCTGACTGATAGAAGTCTGATGCTCCTGATTTCGAACATGGCTCTGACTGGAGCCACCGTCCTTGTCCTGATGTGGAGTCTAAAGCTCTTCCCTGTTGTCTGCATTGTGAAACCGAGATATTTGAAGTAGCTTGATCTTTTGATGGGTTTCCCGTTACATTTCACATTTTCTGCCTCTGTGAGCCTACCCCCTTTCCTAAATAGTACCATTTCAGTTTTCTCTTCGTTTATTTTTATATCGTTCCTTTCTGCCCAGTTGCTTAATGTGTCAACTGCTGTCTGTAGAGCTCCAATATCCGTCGTAGCGATGGCCATATCATCGGCATAGATATATGTGTTGGCTCCGATTATTTCTTTCGCGGCGTCGTGTGTGAGAACATTGAACAATATAGGGCTCAGTGGATCGCCTTGAAGTACGCCATTCGTTTGGGATATCCACTCCGATCTTCCTATTCCGTCGTCTATTTGAAGATAGTTCTTAGCTAATATATTTGATATAAGTACAGTCCTACTTGTTCTGCCTATTAGATCTTCTAGCTTGTCCATAAGCAACTTTCGGTTGACCAAGTCGAAGGCTTTTGAATAATCGACAAAAACTACGTATAGCTTTCCCCTGGACTTTTCTAGTGTGTATCTTATTTGGATTAGTAGTTTTTTTTGCCGCTATAGTCGTGGATCTCCCTCTTCTGAACCCAAATTGTTCCTCCGGGAGTAGTGGTTCGAGCCTTTCTGACAGGCGCCTCGTTAGAATTCTCGTTAGGAGTTTCAGCGCAGTGAACTCTAACGCTATCCCTCTGCATGCATTCGGGCTGGTCGTGTCCCCTTTACTCTTATACAGTAATTTGATGATCGACCTTCTCCATTCGTCCGGTATGTCCCCTAATTCCATACATTTGTTCAAGAGGGAGAACCATATTGGGAGGAATTCCTGGGCTGTCTGCTTTAGATGTTCGTTTCTTATCCCATCTGGGCCCGGGGTTCTGTTGTTCTTGGTTTCTTGTATGGCTTTGGCTATTTCTTCTGGTGTAAAAACTTCATCTGTTTCTGGTGTCAGTGGTGGCAGGGGTCTCGTTTCTTTAGAACATATAACTTCTCTCATGTGATCTTTCCATGTCTCCATAGATATGCTAGGTTGGAATTTTTGCTCTCTTGGGCGGAGGGCACGATATGGGTCTTCCTTTGCCTCCTCTATCATTCTTCTCTGCTCTTCCTCAACGTGCTCCCTTTTCATCTTCTTGGTGAGGTCTTTGTAGAGTTTTCTTTCTCGTCGGTAGTTGTCGAGGTTTTCGTCAGTTTTCTTCTCTCTAACTTTGTGCAGTCTTTCTAGCGTTGCTTTCTTTTTTCTGTAACATTCTTCGTCGAACCAGGGCCTTGCTTTTCTGTTTACGTTTTGCGGGGTGGCTCCACCTTCTATGCATGACCTCAGCCATGTAACAGCTCCTTCAATATCTCGTGTTTGTATTTTCCTCTCTATCTGATCTCTATCTACCATTTTTGATTTTATTACATCCATGTTGAGTTTCTTACTGAGTGTTTGATGTTTCCTGTCTCTTACAGCTTTATATTCAGTGGTTTCTATGAACATATTTACTGGGATATGTTTGCGGATGAGAGCTACCTCTTCTTTGATTGGGGGTAGCGTCTGCGCACGATTCGAAACCTCGTGTCAGAATTAGATCTATTGTGCTAGCCCCATTGTGTCCTATGTATGTCCATTCCTGTTGTTTGTTGCGTACTGTAAACCCTTCTGTTCGTAGATAGGCCATCACTTCTTCGCATTTTCTATCTTGTCTATCAATTGCACAGTTCAAGTCACCCGCAATTATTATTTTGTCACTTCTTCTTCTTTGGCTAAGAGCTGATCCTAGACAATCAACTATGTCTGCTGCGGTGTAGTCTGGGTTAAAATACACTGCCACTATGACTCCAATCTTTGTCTGAATGACCAGAACGTTTTCTTCCCTTAGCAGAAGTTTAAAAGGAGCTAGTTCTGGTTTAATGACACAAACTACACCTCCTGAGGGTCTTCCTCGGGTCTCGCATTGTTTCGCATATGCGTGAAAATTATAGAAATTCGAGACGTTAAATACCGTGTCCTCTTTAACCATTGTCTCTGTTAATATTCCTATGTCGCAGTTATTCAGGAAATCCTTCGGTAGTAGGTTCAGTGCTCCCCTCAGGCCTTCTACATTCCATGTAAGAATATTAATCCCAAATGTCGGACCCCTATACCTACATGGTTGTCGAAAGGGCCGGCAGACTACATCGGCTGGCCAGAAATCACCGTCGTGGACTAATTCCATATTCTTCATAGGGATACCTATTTTGAAAGCTCTACTTCCCGCAATCTCATTGATCAGGTCGCAGTGTATTCTGTCCTCAACGCCGTTATCTTTAAGATATTCTTTAATATCAATTTCCGTCGTATCTGGGCCTAGCTTGCCCACGTATAACCATGCGCTTCTTTCCGCTGCCCTTATTCTGTTTTCCCCTTGCCTTGTCCCCGTTATCTTTCCCTTCGAATCTGTTTCCGCTTCGGGACCTTGTTCTCTCGCGGGCCTCTTTTTACCTCTCACCACTGTTAACCATTCATTTTCGTTTTCTCGTCTGCCCTGGGACCTGCTTGGGTCTGATTCTGGTTCGTAGTTTCCTTCGTCTCCGGATAAATATGTGGTCTTTTGTTCTCTAGTTTCGCTTGACTTCCCTTGGGGTAGATCCTGTTGCTCCTATGTTCTCGTCTCTGTGGTCTGGTACCGGTGTCTACTAGTCTCACTATATTTCTCTCTTGGGTAATTTGATGAGGTACCGGTGATTTTTGCGTTATGAATTCTACTTCTTCTTTTATCATTGTCTTAACTATCTTTGAGAAATTTTCCATCATGGTCTTCATTTGTTGGTTCACTTTTCCAAGGATTCTCTCCTCCAGATCTGCTTTTGTGATCATATTTTGAGGGCGGCTTGTCGAAGTTCCGGGGTGCTGGTTGCTGATGGACTCGGTGAGCTCGGCTGACGAAGATCGTTCGTTGCGATTCCCGTCCATGTTCCGGTATTTTCTGGCACCTTCCGGCAGGCGTTGGCTGTAGTTTGTATCCTCCTCTGTTTGGCTAGTAGATGAAGCCACTTGAACCATTGGGGAGCTGTCTTCTTCCCCTTCCATACCTCCGGTTCTGCATTCCATTACCTTGCACTCAGGTTCCTTGTTTTCATTATTATTGCACCCATTTATCACTTCTGCATAAGTATTGTTCCGAACCTCTTCAAACTCTATATTGTCCTGGAGTTGAGTATCTGTTTTATCATCGTATTGCATTTCTATAAATAATTGATCCTTTGGCTGACGATGATCATTTTCATTTCCTTGCATAACAATATTTTCCTGATTCGATGTTTTCGTCTGTGTGCGTGGTTTAATTTCTGGTTGTGAAGCCAACCTCTTGATAACAGTACCTCGGCCTTTATCGACCATCTCTTCCCGTAGCTTACCAATATCTAATTCCATTTTGTCTAATTTTTCATTAACATCCTTTCTTAATAACTCAAGCACCATATGCATTGATTTTCCTGCTTTATATTTCATGTAGTCTTGTTCACAATCATAACACAACCACATCAATTTCGATTTCTTTTTATGCGTTGTTTTTAGGGCATTGAATTGCCCTTGCTGAAGCTCTGCACATGTGAGGTGATGCCATCTTTGGCACACACCATCACATGCAACTGCTGTTTCGTCCTTCACCTTCCGCTTGCAGATGGGGCAGTTATCGGCAATTGTGCAATCTCTCAGATTCATTGCATCTTGCGTGTTTCCGCCCGGCATATTACTTTAGTGGCCGTGACATACTTACGTCTTGACTATGAAGTTAAAACCTTTTTTTGTGTTATAATTTCCTAAGATTTACACAAAGCTTTGTCAATGCGTAAATTTGGTGATCCTTCGTCACTTTACCTGATATACTGATGAATATTCACCTTAATTCCTCTTGTTAGGTCACTTTTTTACAGAACTCTACACTTCTTTTCCTACCACTATCACTTGTTTTTATTTTTTAGCCTACTTTTCACATTTTGCAAAAATGAGGAAAAAGTAGTCTTATGAGATCGGGCAAATGTGTGTCTGTCTGTCTGTCTTGTCTGTCTGTCTGTCTGTCTGTCCTTCTGTCTGTCTGTCTGGCTGTGTGTGTGTCCCCCCCCTATCAACTCCTAAACGGCTGCAGCAATCAAAACCAAATTTAGTATGAGTAAAGATGTGCACCGGAATAGCTCACGTCCATATTTGAAAATGATGTCAGTGCTACCAACTGCTGAAAAAACGCACTAGAAATTTCAGCTCCATGTTGGATATCCTGCAAGGTATGCATAGGAGCTATTCCAAAATTGGCACACATGTAGATAATACTATTTCAGTTTAATTTCCAGGAGGCCAACAATGACAGTGTTGCCAAATTAATTTTAAGCCTTCTGATAGGTCCAATGTTTAAATGCATATAACGTCTACACTATCAACTGGATTTCAACCAAATTTTGTTTGTAATATCTGTACATAAACAGATATGACTGAGCGTATTCTTAAGAGCCACCAGGGCTGCCAACTGTTAATAATTTTTTTTATCCAAATACCAATATATCAGAATGTGTGCAAGCCGACAGCTTTAAACTATGCACACGTATAGTACCTGACATGTTTGATTAATTTTGGAGTAACTTATATACGTCAGTTCTACCAACATGATTCTAAGCCTGCTGATAGGGCCAATTTTTAAATACATGTAACTTCTATACTAACAGTAGGATTTCATCCAAATTTCGCATGTGCTACGTGCAACATATCAGATATGACTATAAGTATTCTTCAGTGCAATCAGGGCTGCCAACTGTTAATAAATGCTGTCTATATTTTTTACCCTAATATCAATATATCAGAAAGTATGCAAGCCAACAGCTCTATACTTTGCACACGTATAGCACCTGACATTCTAGATTAATTTGGAGTAATTAATACAAGGCAGTGCTGCCAACATGATTCTATGCCTGCTGATATGTCCAATTTTAAAATACATGTAACTTCTATACTAACAAATGGATTTCATCCAAAATTGGCACAATAAGATATCATAATAATTCAGATTATTTCTGACCAGCACACGCATGGTATTGTTGGCAACATGCTTTTACGCGTGCTGATAGATCCAGTGTCTAACTGCATATAACGTCCATTGGACTTCAACCAAATTTTGTATTCTGTACCTTAAGAGGTGGAACTAAGAATATATTCAGTCACCAGGGCAGCCAACTGTAGTGCTCTATTAGGCTACATTATACCAGGTATATTTTGAACTAATTAGATATTTCCATATTACCAACTTAATTTCGTCATTATTCTAGATAGGTTCATATACTGTAGAATAATCATTGGCATGAAAAGTAGGCTGTATAGTTCTTCACGGAACTTCTTGTTATTCTATATTTCATACCTACTCGTATTCTAGTTTCCTATCCTTCAAATAGTGGATGTTAGCTGTTATTTCACTGTTCTTAAAGCTACTTATGCACATTATGCGAAGCTACTACAGTATATTGGCCTATGTAAAACAATTGGCTTTGTCCGCCACTAGCTTTGACCAACAAAGGCATGCTTTTATATGATCGATGCCTTTGGGCCCCAAGCTGATAGACCACGTTACCTCAACTTCCAAATAATTTGATTTAGAGAGTTAAGATGTTTATATTTTGGGCGTTCAAATCATGCAGATTATAAGTATGTCCCTACTTTGGTTTATACATCGATCATAGATATATATGCAAATGGGATGCGTGGGTAGGCATTATTTCGTAGAAAGGTAACTCCGCCCCTCTGGCTTCTCCTATTGGTGACCTTGGTATGAGATTAATATTGCCCTTGACAGATTATGGCATAATTAATTGATTCCTTCATTTATTTTTCCTTCAATTAGCTCTTAATTATAAACTTCAATTTAGATGTCAACTTTTTCTTTACTCCGTTTTATAACCGCGCCAGCTGAACTGCTGTGCCCAAGATAGCGGTTTCAAACCCGGCCGAAGTCGTCGGATTTTTTAGAGCGTTAAAAATCCTTCAGTATGCCTTCCTTCGGAGGGGAAGTAAAGCCGGGGGTCCCATGCCATAGATTTATGGCATGTTAAAGATCCTTTCACAGACTGAACTTGTGTAAAGCAAAATTGTTAGGTTAGATTTCGTCAGAACGCTCTATCAAAGTTCCAACGTTTACCACTAGGTATCATTGATATCTGGTGGCGAAAGTTGGAACTACATGAAATTGAACGGAACTTGTAGCTCACCCTTTAAGGTGACCGCTGGAAGCAGCTACAGACTCAGGCGAGCCGAACATGTCCTCGGACACTCCCGGCACTAAAAGCCATACGATAGATAGATAGATAACTGCGCCGGAGCAAATCCATTTGCATAAATCTCTATAGTCACGTGGTTTATATAGTGCATTGACACGCCTATTTGTCTTAAAGGAAATTTGCGAATTTCTTGCTACACTAGTAACATACCTCGCCTGGTATTGAACCCTAGTCGTTGTCTCCTAATGAAATTAGCTTCTAAGATATTATTATTCATCTCAATCCAAATAAGTTTCGACGTGCAAACTACGCACCCAAGAGACCACATAGGCTTAGCTTCTAAGAACAGAAACAGATAGAACCCTCATAATAAAGTTGAAAGAATAGCCATGTAGCTCACTTTCCGCAGACAGGAACACTCCATTTGAAAACAAGGTTACTTTAGATAAATCATCAGAACGAGCATTCTCAATTTTCCAACATGAGTGTTGTTAATTTTTAACAACATAGTAAGTCTAATAGCCATTTTTTTGTGAGTGCTACGCTATTTTATATTTTTTTCAGTTATTAATATTGGCTGATGAATGGGATACAAGCAATTAATCCCTGAAACATGTACGAGGAGCAAATCTAATTTTCGTTTATGTATTGACTAAGGCGGATGTATAATTGTTGTTAAAAATTATTTAGTACGTCAATACGGAACCATCATGGAAAGTAATTTAAATAATAGAATGAGCGTTGTTGTAAACAAACATTCACGTTTCCCAGAAATCCTTGTATTTTCCAAAGACATTCCAAGGAATATTGTGATTGGTTGGTCTCTGTCAGCCCCATTGGTTAATCACTAAGTAAAAAGCCTCTAGTCTGGCTAAGGATTTCGGGGAGAGACTGGCTGCGTGGCTCAGCGGTAACGTACTCGTTTGCTGGGCCCTAGGTAACAGGTTCGTATCCTGGCGCAGTCAGCTGGCATTTGAGGGTACGCAAATGTGAGGGAGCCGTGGCAGTAGATTTACTGGCACGTTAAAGGTCCCCTTCGGGGCAAAATTCCGGCACCCCGGCGTCTCTAAAAGCCACAGTAGTTACAAGGGACGTAAAACCAATAACATTATTATTACACAACCTGTGACAATAAAGTTCGGTGAATAGTCCTATAATATCAACATAGATGAACAATGCACGACAGTGACCCTATTGTCCTTCGAAGTGTAGTCCCCTCCCGTAACTATGCAATGCTGAGATCGGCGATACATGTCCTGGAAACTTTGCAAGAAGGCGTCCTTTGGAATGGTGTTCAAAAGGCTCGTCACGTTGCGTTCGGTGAATAAAGTCGGAACGGTTGACCTGGCAACATTGGCGACACACAACACAACGTGCAAGACCTTTTTGACACAGTGCGTGTTTAGAAGGATGAATTTATGCAACCTACCATGCACACCTATTCGGCGGGTTGCAGTGAGAAAGGTGAATGTTCTGTGGAATGGAATTGCTTATCTTAAAACCATCGTCACGGGCGACGAGACCTGTTGTCTGAGGTACGTCCCCGAAGTCAAGCGTCAAGTATATAGTGGCGGGCTCCAGGTCCAGGGTCACCGAAAATCCCTGAAGGGCCAGAGGTTTTCGAACATTACGGACATCCAACGTAATGTGACGATCCAACTGAAGGCCATCCCTAAAGAGTTTCCAGGACTTGTACAGACATTCTCAGAAGTGCATAACCATCCACGGGGATTACTTCGAAGGAAAGTAATTGCTGTTTCAGAAAGCCAACAATCCTTTCATAATATTGACCCATTCACCGAACTTTCGGTCGCGTGACTAGCCTTTTAAACACCATTCCAAAGGACGTCTTCTTGCAAAGTTTCCAGGACATGTATCGCCGATCTCAGCATTGCATAGTTACGGGAGGGGACTACTTCGAAGGACAATAGGGTCACCGTTGTACATTGTTCATCTATGTTGATAGCATAGGACTATTCACCGAACTTTATTGTCACAGGTTGTATTTCGGGAAGACTCGTAAGACCCAGTTATCCCCACTAGACTAACCACCTGTATAAAAGATGATGTATTGTAACAAATCGTTCTCTAGTAACGCAGCTCTTGCAACATTTGTAACTCTGTAACTTAAAAACAACGAACTGCTTCAGTTGGGTGATAGCCTCAAGACTCGTAAATAATTTCAAATGTATTCGTTATAAGTCGACCAATAAACAGCATATTTGAAATCTTCGCTTCATTGAAATTGATATCACTCAGACATCGTAGACAACCTGAGAGGACCTAGCTTAACAATCTAGCAAGGTAACCACGAACTTGTTAAGCAACAAGCTTAACTCACGGAGATCCCCTCTATGCTGCAATCTGTACGAGCTGCGACGTATTTTCTTAAGCTGATACAAAATCTCCTCGTTCACCGAACCGTCACCTATTGCAATAACATGTTGGCTGGCTTTTAGCTGAGTGCTTATAGTACAATGCCTTCAATTTACTGCTTTCATGTACTTCCTTTTAACGCAATGTTCGTAGCCATTTTAGCCTACTTGCTAGGATGCAATACGCAGATTAGTCTCTTAGTGCAAGGGCTGACGGTGTTGGCGAATTGCGCCAGCTAATCTTCCGAGTTGCTCTTTCTTATCTTGTTATCCCATCGCACGATCCGTTCACGTCACTTGCCCCATGCGAATTTCTTGTTCTTTCGCTGAAATTATCCTACCTTCCGGCCCCCACTACTACCACTGTGAAAGCCCAAAACCGAAGATATATTTATTTGTACTTGCAGAATGACCGACTGGCTCTTGAATTTCCTGCAAACACTCTGCCATACAGGATTATTCTATGAAAATTTTTCATTTGTTGTTTTTTTCACTTGTTTTTCACATTCATATGTTAGTGCAATGAAAATTTGTTAGAGCTTACACTTAGGTTATATTAACGCTGTCAGTTTATCGAATAAAATCTCATGAATGTTCATCTTTTTGAAATTATTGAGGACATATTTTATCGTAATATTTGGATGAAGCTCTTCCAAATAATTGTTACCATATCTATGTGGCCTGAGACGGTCAAACAGAGTCACTTCCCCTCCAACAGTCTATATGATGAAAGGTTGGAACATATGCATAGTTTGGTGTGTGTAGGCTTCAGAGTGGGGAAAGAGAGGGGAAGCTGCTAATGAGTTATCACAGGCGCAATCGGACTATGAATTATCGAAGGAGAAGATCACACTGGCGTCAAAATTCTGTCCTATTTTATCAGTGCAATTAACTGGTGCAATTTGGACTGCGCCCCTGTCTGACTCTTGTTCATCCTGCAATGTGATATCAGTCCAACAATATATATTTTACATATTTATAGTTGGAATCGCCTGGTATTTATTATTTCTTACTGTTACTTTTGCTATTAATAGCATTGCATTATTATCATCGTGTCAATATTTAACGTACGGTATAAGGAAAATAAATGTTTTATTATTTTGCATGTAATACATTTTTCCGCCGTGGTTAGACGCCAATCACTGAAGTGATTATTCTTTCCATCACTCTGTATTGGTTCTTGGAAGTTATTTAAACTTTGAATCAATTATAACTAGTACGGATTGGATGAAGGCAGACTATGAACTTGGGCATACGGCTTTAATCACCACGTGTGTACAAAACGTTTCACAACCAGAAAAAGGAATGTATTCCGAGAAGACTTGTAACTTATCATGTTGTGACGTGTACAAAGAGGCAAGATTTGTCTAACAAATTTCTTTTTAACGTAATCAATGTTTGGCCATTGGCTGCAATAAAATCTTTTAATATATTCATTCATTCATCCATTCATTCATTCATTATGTGTTTTATTTTGCTTTTGTTTTGTTTTTAAATTATTTTATTTTATATTTGTTCTTGTTCTTGTTCATGTTCTAATTTTTATTTTTTTAAATTTTTGTTTTGTTGTTTTTTGTTTAATTTTTTGATTTTTTTGCTTTTTATTATGTTTTTAATTTATGTTTTGTTTTGGTTTTGGGTAAGTCTTCAAGAATACAGTTTAGTCCCCCTTTACTAAAACTTTCGAGGGAACACGGATTTTCTGTCCCTTAGGAAAATATTCGTATGTGAAGCGTCATGTTGCATTCTGCATCCCCATATTCATGTTTCCAGTGCCGCCGAGAAGGGGAGGCAAGGGTGGCAAATTCATAAGAGCCCGTGACCGATGAAGGCCCGTAAGCAATGACGGCCCGTTAGTGATTCTGCACATTTCCTTGCGAACATTGTTTTAATTAATTAAATTTATTTTTAATGGTAGGACAAGTGAAAGTATTATTATTAAAGATTTGATTGAAGCGGTCCCCCTGAAATGCATATTAACCTTCCAAGTGACGGAAGAAGAGCCTTCCTGAGAACAGTTTTATTTTAAAAAGTACAGAATGGAGAATGTGTCCGTAGAGACAGGTTAGTATGGAGTGATACAAATCAATCAATGTATTCTTTTCCTTGCAGATTAATTGGTCGCAACCCCGAGTTCCATGAGTCAGTTTTAGTTACTGACGATGGCTGGCAAAAAGGATCGTTCTTGGCGTAAGCTGTAAAATAAGCTGCCCGTTCATGAAATGAGTACTAGTAACAAACAATGCTATATTGATGAATGTAAGAATTTAAATATCTCATCAGAGTGTAAAAGGGAATTGATGGGAATAAAACTATACCTTGAATCATTTGCACTTTGATGTCAATCATCTGGTTTAAAATTCTCTCAGCAATTAATAATCGAATCAAAGTTCTGTGATGCAACTCTTGATATGGAGGCTAATAGCATTCGTGAAGTAATCTAGGAACGGAAAAAACTGCGTGATAAATGGGATCACTTATTAAATGAAGCAAAAATAGTGACCACTTCATTATCAATTAATGATCTTCCTGCAGAAACAGAACTTCCTAAGATGAGAATGGAAAGAGGAAAATCTTCCTAGATGAAGATTTTCGAGGGAGTGAAGGGGAAACTAAAATAAAAGAACAGGAGCTCAGAGTAAATGTGTTTTATAGGGTAATTGATTATATTGTTTGTGGACTTTGTTTAATTGTGGTGGAAAAGGTAAATGACATATTTAAGCGTTTATGGCAGTATCCAAACACTGAAGAACATGATCTTGAAAATATGGGTGTTATTTTACATGATAAATATTATGAAGATATTAACAGAGAGATTAGTGATGAAGTGAAAATTCAAAATCAATATAAGCATCTAATTTAGGGCCAGGCCCATGAAACCTCTAAAACTCGTAAACAATCTTAGAAAATTAAAATTGGACAGTTTATTTCCAAATATTTATAACGCGATTCGAATATTCTGTACAATTCCCGTACTGAAAAATCTTTCAGCAAAACGAAAGAAAGAAAACGTTTATTCAGTTCAACAATGTGCCAGGAACGGGATCTAGAGTTGGGCTTTGGGGGGGGTCACATAATCGAAATTGTTGAGAGAAATGGTATCATTAACAACGCAATCACAAAATAACCAAACGTGACTGTGCTTCGGATGGTTGTCTCATAACGACAGAATAGCTAGTAGTGGATATTAATAATTGAAAGTATTTCAAGGGGGGCCCGAGCAAAATATTGCATAGGGGCCCTTATATTCTCTCGACGGCCCTGCATATTTCCCAAACACTGTCACAATCATCACAGTAACACAGGTAATCAGACAAATCCAATACACATACAGTATACGAGGATGATGGTCAAGTTGCCCCTACTCCCTAATATGCATTAACAGCAGGCGCGGATCAAGAGAATCGTAATTGTAAAGAAAAATGGTATCACTAAAAACGCAATCACAAAATAACCAAACGTACAAAACCAGACCAATTTTTATTTAGCAAGCTACATGGATAGAAATTTGATGCGTTTAGCGCACCAAAAATATTCGTATAAATTGCAACGGCGTGTTTTGCGACTTTTACATCGAGCTTCGAGAAAAGTATCAAGGTACGTTACAGTTTCGGGAGAAAGTCACAGCTTAAATTGCCAACCAAACTTGCAGTTTGGACATTGGCAAATTTTTTTGGTGTAAAAAAAAAAAGCCCCAAATTCCTATCCGTGAATTGCTGCACATTCATCGTGACATCACTATAGACATCGATTCGGTAATCACAAGGTTTGCTAAACAAAATAGACGAGTTGATTTTGTTATATAAATAATCGTTTTTATATAACAAGTATGAAGTTGTAAATATGTACACTTGTAACAGAACATAATAATTGCAATCAAGATATTTTCAGTATAGACTAAATTAAAAAAACTGTTTTCAGTTAATATTCGTTAAGTTTTAATTGTCTGGTTATTGTGTTTTCGTTTTTTGAGTTTGCAAAAAAATTTGGTCTCCGTTTGGAGGGGGGGGGTCATGACCCCCGTGACCCCCCCTTGAATCCGCGCCTGGTTAACAGCCCTATCATCCAGTATAACATATTGTTATCATCATTTCTGCCATCTACTGGAGAAAAAGTGAAATAGTTACTGGTTCATGTGGGAGCAGCTTGTGCTCCCATCTGGTGGCAGTGATCAGTACTCGAGCAGTGGCTACTACGCCCTGAGTAAGATCAATGGTGCTGCAAGTCTGGGCGCGTGTCCTGCCTGCCATTGATTTACGGGGCTGCCCGCCACCCGTTTATTACATCGTAAAGAAGTGCCACCCGTAACCGATACTGGCTCTCTCTCGCCCTTGTTAGGTACTGTCTTATTGCAGCTCCATTTATTTATGAGTTAGGGACATGTCTATCATCAGCCCCGTGAACTAACAGAATTGCCTTTCTATCTGTCAACACGAATATGCCCAATGCAATCGGGTGGATAAATAATACGTATCCAATCACTTTACTGTCTGAAAATAGTGTTTACATGAATGATTTATACACATATTATACACTAAACACACACCAGGGGCTCACTACCAGTGGGACGTAGGTTGGCAACCACAGGACCCCAGCTGAGTCCGGCATTACTTCCACTTACTTAAGCCAGACTCCTTTCTGTTATCCTTCCTGTCAACCTACCTTGGTCAACTCTAGTTCTTTTCCGACCCCGACGGTAGTAGGGTATCCGAGCCGTAGGGGGTCTTCCAATTTCCCGCCTTAATTGACCCTTGTAACATATTCCCTGATCCCTCATTTTTTCTAGGGGTCATAACTCTTCTTTTTCTTTTCAAGGTATCTCTCTCATCTCTTCTGCTCTAGGCATGACCTCGTAGTGCCTCCCCTAAAAACAACAATAACTAACGAACAAGGCCCTAAAGGAGGCAGGGTGTGTGTAGCCCCACCACATCTGGGGCACCCTGGATAGTGCTACACCCTCAAGTGATCGTGACTTGTTAGTTTGGGGTCCGCCTCGTTGCGTAGTGGCTAGCATTCTTGGCTGTCACTGCGGAGGACCGGGTTCGAATCTCGGTTTTGCCAAGAAATTTAATTCTGGTCTGAGGGTTTGAACGGGGTAAAAGTTACTCATGTCTCGTCAGGCAAAACTGATAAGAGGCTGGTTCGATCCCACCTCAGTCATCCTGGAAGTGTTTTTTCGTGGTTTTCCCACTTCTACTCCAGGTGAATGCTGGGATGGTTCCTAAATTAAGGCCACGGCCGCCTCCTTTCCATTCCTCATCTGAATTACAACTAAACACACTAGTAAAGCCATCACAATAACACAGGTTATCATACAAATTCAACAAACACCCAAGTACACGGAGCTACATGACCACGATGTTGCAAATCCCCTCAATGACTCAACAACAAGAACACAACTTATTACTTCGGAAGTTGGTGACCACGAGGTATTCCTGAACTGTCTGTTTTCATTGTCTTTGGGGCAGACCCTCCCCTCTTTCTCTTTCCTATCTGCCTTTCATGGCTCTATTTCGTTCCATTTCCCTCAATCCTAATTTCCTTTCCCTGCCTTTTATTCCTCTTATTCCCGTTTTGCCCTTATCATCTTCTAGTATATAAGTTACAGGTAAATCAATAGTTAATTTACATTTCTTTATCATTTTCTCACGTTATCGTCATATCATTAGGAGCCGATAACCTAGATGTTAGGCCCCTTAAAACTAAAATCATCACCATCATACACTATACACAGGTGGGAGGTTTATTGTATGGCAGGTTTCGTTTTGTCAAGTGAACATCATCAGTTCCTGTTCTCTTTGGCTTTATTTAGGTTCTACAGATATACAGTAAATATAAAAAACTTTCGTAGAACAATATTTCCGATTATTAAGTTATCGAATGGCGGCCTTGGTGGTGTAGTTGGTAGCATGCTGAGCTTCTATTTCCAAGTTCGCGGGTTCAAACCCGGCCGAAGTCGTTGGATTTTTAAAGAGTGTTAAAAATCCCTCAGTACGCCTTCCTTCGGAGGGGAAGTAAAGCCGGCGGTCCCATGTGATAGATTTATGGCATGAAAAAGAACCTTCCACTAACTACTCTTGTGTGAAGCCAAAATATGTAGGCTAGATTATTTGATAACGCTATATTAGTTCCAACGTTCGCAGCCAGGAGTTGGCTGTTATGGCATCTAGTAACTAAGACTTCAGCTAGGTGTCGTGGACGGTAGCATTTGGTAGAAAAAGTAGGGACTACTTGAAAAATTGATCGTCTGCAGTCCTTACCTGAATCACAGGTAACACACACTAATACAGCCATCACAATTAATACCGGTTATCAGACAAATTCTACACACACCAAAAAACGCGGGGCTTCATGAGCGAGTTGTCGCAGCCCCTAAACTAACGAACCAACCAACTAAGTTATCGAAAGTTTATACTTTTATAACGTGTAGAAATTTATATTTACTTGTGCGTTTGTGTTATTAATACACACATCAAAAAAAGTTTTGCATCACCTCGGTTCCCAGATCTCCGGCATATAGACGTTGACTGTGTATATTGTATCCAAGATACAGTCCCTTTGACTGTTCATAGATGTCACTAAAACTGCTCAAAGATGTAAACAACCATGCATGAGCAGGGCCTATTAGACGGAGGGGGTACGACAGCCGATCAGTTCCAGTCATTCCACCAGGACGAAGGTACGCTGCTCATGTTGTCTGTAGTTCTACCATGCCTAGAAGGTCAATACCGCAGTTCGATCGCGTCCGCATTGTTACTTTGTGTCAAGAAGGGCTCTCAACAAGGGAAGTTTCCAGGCGTCTCAGAGTGAACCAAAGCGATGTTGTTCGGACATGGAGGAGGTACAGAGATACAGGAACTGTCGATGACAGGCCTCGCTCAGGCCGCCCAAGGGCTACTACTGTAGTGGATGACCGCTACTTACGGATTGCCGCTCGGAGGAACCCTGACAGCAATGCCACCATGTTGAATAATGCGTTTCGTTCAGCCACAGGACGTCGTGTTTCAACTCAAACTGTGCGCAATAGGCTGCATGATGCGCAACTTCACTCCCGACGTCCATGGCGAGGTCCAGCTTTGCAACCCCGACACCATGCAGCGCGGTACAGATGGGCCCAACAACATGCTGAATGGACCCCACGGAATTGGCATCACGTTCTCTTCACCGATGAGTGTCGCATATGCCTTCAACCAGACAATCGTCGGAGACGTGTTTGGAGGCACCCTGGTCAGGCTGAACGTCTTAGACACACTGTCCAGCGAGTGCAGCAAGGTGGTGGTTCCCTGATGTTTTGGGGTGGCATTATGTGTTGCCGACGTACGCCACTGGTGGTCATGGAAGGCTCCGAAACGGCTTTACGATACCTGAATGACATCCTCCGACCCATAGTGCAACCATATCGGCAGAATATTGGAGAGGCATTTGTCTTCATGGACGACAATTCTCGACCTCATCGTGCACATCTTGTGAATGCGTTCCTTCAAGATAACGACATCGCTCGACTACAGTGGCCAGCATGTTCGCCAGACATGAACCCTATCGAACATGCCTGGGATATGTTGAAAAGGGCTGTTTATGGACGTCTTGACCCACCAACCACTCTGAGAGATTTACGCCGAATTGTCGTTGAGGAGTGGGACAATTTGGACCAACAGTGTCTTGATGAACTTGTGGATAGTATGCCACGACGAATACAGGCATGCATCAATGCAAGAGGACGTGCTACTGGGTATTAGAGGTAGTGGTGTGTACTGCAATCTGGACCACAAATGCTGAAAGTCTAGCTGTATGATGGTACAACATGCAATGTGTGGGTCTCATGAGCAATAAAACGAGCTGAAATGTTGTTTGTGTTGATCTCTATTCCCTTTGTATTTAAAGGTTCCGGAACTCTTGGAACCGAGGTGATGCAAAACTTTTTTTGATGTGTGTATTAATTATGTGGCTATGGTATTCATGCACTTCCAGTTATAATCCTCAAGCGTTCATTATCAGGTCCGTTTCACGTAGGCTCTGAAGAAATGAAAACGTAAAAACACTTATAGTGGACGATGCTTTGAAGATAGAGGTGTGCTCTCGGGGACATTTTTTGTGGAACTTTTCATGCTGAACAATTCTTACACTCATAGTAGATAGATATCTTCAACGATTTACCCAACGAAAGCTTAAAAGGCGCACGGACGGTAGGTTTTTTCGACTCGATTCACTAAAATCGTTACCGTACTGTTGGGCTTTATTTGGTCATAAATAAATTGTTTTCTACATAAACCTTTGTCGAGAAATCCTTTACAGAATGGTAAAAATCGCATCAAATGCATCTAGTGGTTCTCGAGATTACCCAGAACATCCAAGAATCGGGGACTTTTTTATACTAAGTAGATATTTTGTTGTAATTACATATTTAATATTAATATAAAGTGTAAAAAATACAAAACGCTGGTGATGTGCAACATACATTGCGAAAATTTGTGAATGGATCACTTCTTCTTTTAACATAATTTGAAAAAGAATTCCATGTATTGGAGAATTTACTACGAAATATTTTTTCCTCCTATAATGAATTTAGAAACCCCGCAATGGACATCCTGGATAAAGAAATTGAAATTGCTTTACTAGAAACATTTTGTCTTAACCACACTAGGGTTACAGAAATTGAAATTCGGAAACCTTATCTTAGTATATCTTCTCTTGCAGTTTATGACACCGGTCGTCTCCAGGTCATACAGAAATGATGTTTAAAAGGCGATGAACTGAGAAAGGGCAGTAAAAGTGCAGTCAAAATAGGTGAATTTGCAAAAGAAAAGAAGTTATGAATTAAAGGAAAAAGCTATCAACGACCAATAAGCCAAAATAACGCCAATAAAGGGAAAAAAAAATTAGGACAAATAAAACCAACCATTTTCTGTCCTACAATGACCTAAAATGAACATATTGTTTGGCCTCGGTTTCGGACACTCAAGGAAAAATGATATTTCCTCAACTTCGAGCCCTAGTGATCAGGTAGTTACCGTAATTACATGAAAACTTAGATGCAAAATTCTTTCTCGGCTCTCCTGCGATAGATGGGATTGAATGCACGACAGTGACGAAACAGATGCTTCCAGTACTAGGTCGTGAAAATCCTATTATGGGATACCGTATTTGGTTGAATGTTATTCTTAAATTTCATCTGTTAATAATCTATTTACAATACAAACAATAGGGTAATATAAATTGTGTTATACTATGATAGAAAAGATAAATACAGCGTGGGACTGAAAATACAGTAGAAAATTTACTTAAGAAGCTTAATGTGTTGGTTGGTTGGTTCCTCAGTTTAGGGGCTGCGACAACGCGGTCATGTAGCCCCGTGTACTTTCGGTGTGTGTAGAATCTGTCGGATAACCGGTGTTAATTTTGATGACTGTATTAGTATGTGTTATCTGTTCTCTTTAATTCAAATAAGGACTGCAGACTTTTGAATTTTTTAAGTAGTTCCTACTTTTGCCGCCAAACGCCACCGTCAACAACTACTAGTTCAGAACTTAGCTACTAGACGCCACCGCAGTCGGCTCTTGGCAACGAACATAGGAACCTGAGAGCGTTGTTTACATTCTTAGCTTCACACAGGTGTAATTAGTGGTAGGTTCTTTAACATGCCATAAATCTTTGACATGGGACCGCCGGCGTTACTTT
Source organism: Meconema thalassinum (assembly GCA_946902985.2). Lineage (NCBI taxonomy): Eukaryota > Metazoa > Arthropoda > Insecta > Orthoptera > Tettigoniidae > Meconema > Meconema thalassinum. The sequence goes on from OX336391.1 coordinate 145,737,289, forward strand.
CCCTCCGAAGGAAGGCATACTGAGGGATTTTTACCGCTCTTAAAAAATCCGATGACTTGGCTCGGGTTTGAACCCGCTAATGTCTACCTTTGAGGGGAGGCGTGTTTGTTATATATCTTTACCAACTATTTACTAACGATTAGTTAGTTAATTCCTATTTAACTTAAATACCAGAGTTTAAGCATGGTTATCGTCGACGCATTTCATGAGGCCACGCCACAGTGGGTGAGTGGATATCGCGTCGGTCTACTAACCACAAGATTGCAGGTTCACTCCTGGCTGTGGTAAGTGATTTTTGAAAGGCGGCAAAAATACGATACGCATGTCATACGATGTTGGCATGTCAAAGATCCCATTCGAATTCAGTAGGCCGAGTTCATAAGGGCAAAATTAATCTCGGGAGTTTCCGCCAACACAAAGTTCCTCATTTCTCTACTAGAAAGCGCTATAGTGTTCAAGGAGCTTAGATATCTAACATCTAACCTCCTTGACTTTCATAGTCAAGGAACAATGAAATTCGACATGCAAGCTACCCTCTGGGTGTCAAATAACAAAGCTTGCACCCGGCACCCGAGGCCATACGATATTATTATTATTATTATTATTATTATTATTATTATTATGAGGCCATTCATGTTCGTAATTACTTAAATACGCTTTACGTTTCGCGGGCATGCGTGGACTCTGTTTCACTCTTGACAAACATGGCGGACGGATCAAGAACCGTGTAGTACTGATCGTTTTTTGCGATGTTTCTGGAACATAATTATAAAGGAAGGGCAATACAGAAGACCTTGATGATGATGATGATGTTATCCGTTCAGTCGAATCCGACCATCGGCGTATCTATGAATCATCACTCTCCAAGTTGTCCTGTGCATTCTTTAGTTGTTCCAGGGTGAGGTTAGAGCCTGTTTTAATGGTGTCCAACCAACGTGTCTTCTGGCGACCTGGTCTTCTGGTACCGCTGATTTATCCCAGCATGACTGCTTTTTCTAATGCATCTGATCGCATAACATGGCCAAAGTATACTAACTGTAACTTCTTACCTATAGAGCCCACTGCCTGAAAACGAAACAGAAAGTATCGGCAAGAAACAATATCCTACGTAAACTCTCTGGTACCGGATGGGGGACACAACCTAACACGCTTAGAACAACTGCCTTGGCTCTATGCTACTCCACTGCAGAATATGCATGCCCTGTATGGTATACATCCAGTCACTCGAAGCAAGTAGACATCGCTCTGAACGACACCTGCCGACTTATCACCGGTTACCTAAGACCAACGCCAACAGAAAACGTTTACTGCTTAGCCGGAATCTCCCCACCAGATATCAGACGTGAAGTGGCAGCCAGAGTTGAAAGAACAAAGGCAGACAACTCAGAAAACCATCCTCTATATGGGTACACACAATTTGTTATGGAACTGATTAAAAGAGTCTACTAAGTCGTTTTTAGACCCTAAATGGCGGCCGCTGGCTGGAGGGCCATCTAGTGGTGTTTGGACTCTGTGACAAAAGACTGTGGCAGTTGTTGTTCGTTGTTCTATGTTTGTATATGTCTATTGTATAGTTATGTAGTGAAATCACTGCCGGCTGGATCGCAACACTCCTGGTTGCTTTAAACTGCCTGCCCATTCGACACTCACAGGCGTACACGATATATGCATTAATTCACCGCTAGGTGCAGCACCAAGGCTCTGAGATAGTCGCGGCTTTTTAAAGGGGAAGATACCTGAAACGAAGTATTGTTATGTTTGCAGGCTTAATATCGAGATTGACGGACGTGAAAACATTACACTAAGTTGGTTCGTTTGTTATTCTAACATCTAAAAGTATTCAGACACATACTTACGGGCAAATTTTCAGTATAAAGGGAAGCAAAAATACATGTGGTGGAGGCAATTGTTTTAAGGGGCGAAATGTCTAGCTCATTTTCCCGTAATTATGCAGACGATAATAAAAATACAACTACTTCTGAGTTAAATCTAACTTACATACTTGGCGAGATGAAAAGAAAAGAATAAGGACAATAAAAGACAGGGAAAAGAAATGCCTCCGTCCCCCGAAAAATGGGATGATGATTTATTTAGGGGCTTTGCGACATCGTGGTCATGTAGCCCCATGTACTTGGGTGTGAGGTGAATTTGTCTGATAACCCGTCTTATTGTGATGGCTGTATTATACATTTTTACAGATTTTTTGGACAGATTGTTTATTTTTTACTTATTTATTTATTTACAAATTTATTTATTTATTTTCTTATTTATTTGCTTATTTATTTATTTACGTATTTATTTACTTATTTGTTTATTTACTTACATGTTTATTTATTTAATTATGTATTTTCTTATTTATTTGCTTACTTATTTACTTACTTGTTTATTTACTTACATATTTATGTATTTAATTATTTATTTTCTTATTTATTTGTTTACTTATTTATTTACTTATTTGTTTATTCACGTATATATTTATTTACTCATTTACTTGCATATGTATTTAATTATTTATTTACTTATTTTTTATTTACTTACGTATTTATCTATTTAATTATTTATTTTCTTATTTATTTGTTTACTTATTTAATTATTTATTTTCTTATTTATTCACTTATTTATTTACTTATTTACTTACACATTTATTTATTTAATTATTTATTTTCTTATTTATTTGTTTACTTATTTGTTTACTTATTTATTTACTTATTTATTTGTTTATTTATTCACTTACATATTTCTTAAATTATTTATTTACTTACTTATATATTTACTTACTTACATATTTATTCACTTACATATTTATTTACTTACATATTTATTGTCTCACGTATTTACTCAATCATTCATTCATGTACCGGTATGTATTTATTTATTTATTTATTTATTTGCTTCCCCTGCGTCACCTTCTCCGGAAATTGCACGTAACCACATCCAACGCTGTGAATTGTGCGATTGTATCTCATGAAATGAGATTCCCCGGTATTCTAACTTGCCCTGTTCTGATTTACAAAAGGGCACGCTGCAGTACAGCATTATAAAATCATTCAGAATACATTCCGAACACAACTTCGCCATTAACATCAATACAAAACTTATGTCTGCCACAGAGCCTTAGTGCTGCTTCCTAGCGCCTTTATTTGGAAACGAGGTTGTACGCTCAAACCAATGCTGTAATCGTCGAATGGGCAGGCAGTTTAAAGCAACCAGGAGTGTTGCGATCCAGCCGGCAGTGAGTGAAATAAATAGTTAAATTCATAATGTTTAACACTAATTCGGTGAATTAGTCCCTTAACAAAACATATGGTGACCCCGACGTGATTTAATAGGTAAATTACGAGAAGTTACGGCAAGATACGTAAGATTTCTTTATGTGTGAAAATCTTGGTATAGCCTAGCCTACACGACAATGGAAAAACTTGTGAAACAACGTAAGCCAATTCGAGCGTCCTACACAAAGACATATAATGAGGTAACGCGTAATTTAACCAGCGAAATAGTTGAGCTGGAATCGGCACAGAAGATGCTGATGAAATTGGAGAGGTCAAGTGCTGAACTTGATCCATTGGATGAAAAAAATACTGGAATTAGCATTAGAAGAAGAGGATGATGTCTACAGCCGTGAGTACGGGACAGTTGATACTTATAGAGATAATTTAGATGAAGTAAGGTTAAAGATGACGAATATTTGCTCTAATGGGGATGTTGGCGTGGTTAGAGAACACATTTCTGAAGCTTCATCCGCAGCTAAAAGAAACTTGAAGCTTCCTAGGTTGGAACTAGCCAAGTTTGGAGGGGACGTTATAGATTGGTTAGGGTTCTGGAGCATGTTTAAGAGAATCCATGAAGATAGTGACATAGAATCAGAAGATAAATTTCAATATCTGATTCAGTGCACCAAACCTGACAGTCGTACCAGAGAACTTCTGAACAGTTTCCCAGCCACCGCTGAAAACTATCCAAAGGTTATACAGTGCATGAAGAATCGGTTCGGTCGTGAAGATCTCCTGACGGAGTACTACGTTAGGGAGCTGATTGGATTAGTCATTCAGAATGTGTCGCACAACAATGACAAATCACGAATAGCTGTAGGCCTACTGTATGACACATTAGAGAGCAAGTTAAGAGCTCTAGAATCTATAGGTGTGACAAGGGATAAGTATGGGTCCATGTTGTTCCCTCTCGTGGAATCATGCTTACCTGAAGATGTTTTAAGGACATGGCTCAGAAATTAATCAGTGAATGATGAGTTGATTGGTGAACAGAAAGATAGACTAGAGGCTCTTCTAAATTTCCTCAAACGTGAAGTGGAGGGAGAAGAGAGGATAACCTTTGCTCGGGCAGGTTTTGGTCTGTCCGATACGAAAAGACAAGAGAGAGTGAGAGGAAAAAATGTCGACACACATTTACCAACGGCGAATTCTTTGTTTTCGGCCAAGTTTGAAGGCAAGAAGAGAAAGTGTGTGTTTTGTGGCAAATTCCACGAGAGCAAAGAATGCCACCTTGCTCAACAAATGAGTTTGGAGGAAAGGCGCAACAAGCTGGCCAAAAAAAACTGTTGTTTTGCTTGTCTTAAGGTAGGACACAGAATGAATAATTGCAAGGCACATCTTCGTTGCCACTGTGCACTAGCCCTCATGTTGTGATCATGTGTCATAAACTGAATACACAGAAGGTCGAGGAGAAACCTGAATCTAAAATGCAGGATGACAGGGAAAGGCAGAGCAATATCTCCATGAACATTCAGAGTGCCACAAAGGAGGTGTTTCTACAGACGCCGTGCATCAAATTGACACATAAGGGAAAAGAGAAGATGGTCCGAGCACTTATAGACAGTGGATCACAAAGATCCTACATTTTACGGAAGACTGCTGAGGAAATGGGATATAAACCTTCGAAGACCGAGATGTTGATCCACAAGTTGTTTGGGGGCGCTGAGACGATGAGTGAACGTATGATGTGAACGTAAGCAGCTGTGATGGTTCCTTTAATACCACGTTGCAATTGATTGACCAGAAGGTAATATGTGGGATGACTCCAAGGTTGAAGTTTGGACCGTGGATGAAAGAAATGAAAGCAAATAAGATATGACTGTCTGATGTGGGAACAAATCCATTCGACGTGGAAGTCCTGCTAGGAGCTGATGTTGCGAGGAGTCTTTTGCTGAATGAAACCCATAAGCTTGAATCAGGATTGGTTGCTGTGAGGACAACGCTTGGCTGGACCGTGACTGGTAAATTGAAAGACGAAGTGGGTAGTTCCCTGGCTTTGTATTCAACTACCCTGTTCATTCAATCTGCCTCTATAACCGACCTTTGGAACTTGGAGACTATAGGCATATCTGACCCTATGGAAAACAAGTCGAGAGAAGAGATGGAGGAAGCTGCACGTCATTACTTCCAAGAGACTGTAAAGGTTAATGCGAATAGCCGATATGAAGTTGCGTTTCCTTGGTTGGAGAGCCGACAGTACTTGCGGAACAACAAGGAGATATCGGAGAAGAGATTGATCTCAGTTTTGAATAGACTGACCAAAGAAGGAAAGTTTGAGGAATATGGAAATGTGTTTCAGGAATGGATAAATGAGGGCATAATTGAAGAGGTTCCAGAAGGAGAAAAGGAAGACCTGTGCTATTATTTACCACACCGGGGAATCTTCAAAGAAAACTCTACCACCAATGTGAGACCCGTGTTTGATGGATCCAGCAAATCGAAGGATACTCCTTCTTTAAATGAATGTCTCGAAAAGGGTCCTAATTTGCTACAAAAAATCCCTACGCTTCTATTGATGTAGGATAGGAGTAATTTCCGATATTAAGAAGGCTTTCCTGCAAATATCTGTTCAGGAAACTGATCGTGTTTTCTTGCGCTTCTTGTGGTGGAAGGATTCAAAGGATAGTGAATTGAAGGTTTTTCGTCATTGCCGAGTCGTATTTGGTCTGAATTGCAGCCCATTTCTACTGGAAGCAGTTCTTGACCTTCAATTGAAAGAAAGCGTAGACTACCAAGAGACAGCAAAAATACTGAGAAATTTCTTCTATGTAGACAATTGTATCACCTCTTTGGATAATGAGGAAGAATTGAGTACGTTTATAGAAGAATCTACCGCATTGCTGGCCAGAGCACGTTTTGATCTTCGTAACTGGGAGTACACAAGTCTAAATTCTCCCGAGAGCGACTCGTCAGTTCCTGAGGTAACCTCGGTATTAGGACTTCGCTGGAACAAGACAGAAGAAACGTATTGGCGGCTGCTCAGAGAATCTTTGATCCTATAGGATTCACATGTCCTGTCTCTCTAGTACCGAAGTTGCTGTTGCAGGAAAGTTGGCGGAAGAAAATGAGCTGGGATGAAGAAATGGAGGATGACATGAGGAATAAGTTTGTAATTTGGCATCAAGAACTTGAGGTATTGCCTGATATTAAAATTCCCAGACAAATGGCACGCTGCAAGACACAGGAATCTTGGAGCCTTCATACGTTCTGCGACGCAAGTGGAGTAGCATATTCTGCGGTTGTGTTTCTTTGTTCTGAAGATGGAAAGGACACAAATATAACGCTTCTTCAAGCAAAGTCTCGTGTAGCCCCGCTGAAAAAATGACTATTTCGCGGTTGGAACTCCTAGCTTGTTCAATTGGAGCTCGCCTTGCATTTTCCGTAAAGGCAAGTTTAGGAAAAGCAGAGCTTTCAACATATTATTGGACAAACTCCACAACAGCTCTCTGCTGGATCAAGAGGAAGGAAGTCTGGGGAACTTTTGTAGCAAATCGGGTGAAGGAAATTAAACAGTTGTCTAACCCTGATAGCTAGAATCATGTACGTGGAGTGAATGACCCGGCTGACCTACCTTCCAGGGGTTGTTCTGCATCCAAACTTATGACGTCGAAATGATGGGAGGGCCCTCATTGGCTGAGATCTCCAAGTTCGGAATGGCCTCTCGACAATGCCTTGCCTGATGAAGAAAGGATAAATGAAGAGAAAAGGAAAGGAATTTCAACCGCACTAGTTTCTGTGGAACCAGAAGAAAAGTGGTATCTGAAATACTTTTCCAAGTACAGTACTCAAAAGTTGTCAGGATGACAGCCTGGATTCTACGATTCATCCACAACACAGCAAAAGGGGGTGAAGTACGTTTTTCAAAGGAACTCCAAGTCGAAGAATTGCAAGTAGCTGAAAGAAGACTGTTGAAGATTGTTACGCAAGAGATGCTCGCCGAAAAGGAGCAGTCCTTCAAAAATCTGAACGTGTTTGAAGATGAAAGAGGATTACTTCGAGTAAAAACGAGATTAATAAGGAGACCGGACGATGAATTATTCCTCACTCCAATTCTGCTACCAGCTAAACACCAGCTAGTTCACATGATGATCATGGAGAAACATATAGAAATGCCCCATGCTGGAGTGCAAGTTCTTCTCTCCACTTTGCGAGAACGGTTTTGGATTGTTAATGGTAGAAGGACAATAAGAAAGGTGATTTCGAGCTGTGTCAGGTGCAGAAGACTCCAAGCAAAGGGGATTACCATCGAAGTTGCACCTTTGCCAGAGGATCAGATTAGAGACGCTTCTGTCTTTGAAATTGTATGAATAGATCTGGCTGGCCCGTTATACCTTCGAGGAGGTGAAAAGGTCTGGGTGGTGCTATTCAAGTGTGCGGTCTTCAGAGCTGTGCATTTTGAACTCGTTAGGACACTATCTACTCCAGGATTTCTGCAAGCATTGAGGAGATTCGTCGCTCGAAGAGGGAGACCAAACATCATTTACAGTGATAATGGGACAAATTTTGTGGGAGCAGAAAATGCTTTCAGTGAAGTTAACTGGACCAAAATAAATGTTGAGGCTACGCGCATGAGAATTGTTTGGAAATTCAATCCTCCCACTGCTGCATGGTGGGGCGGGTTTTGGGAGCGTATTGTTCAAATGCTGAAGAAGTTGTTGCGACGAGTACTAGGTCGTTCCTCCTTAGACTATGAGGAACTATTAACGGTTCTGTTGGACGCGTACGGCGTTCAACTGCGTCGTACGTTAACATGAAGCCAAGGAGCGCGTAGTGCAGTGGTAAGAGCCCTGCTCGTAAGAGCGGCACCACTGGATCGAATCCCACCGGTGAGCCTTTGGTTGTTTTTTTTTTTTTTGTAAACATAGGCAATTCGTACAACTGTACCGGTAAGTGTCGTGAATAATGTTCATTTTGCAGTCAATTGTAATAACGTGTTATGTGAGCGGGAAAAGGGAGTCGGAATAAATCGTACAGGAGATTGATGAAAGAATACCTTTATTCACAATATTTGCTGTTAGTACAACTGCCCACCGTTATCGTTAGATTGTGTGCAGGTGACCTCGCCCGGTCCGAACACTTTCCAACCAATACCCATAGCATAAGTCATTACTTGCGGGGTACGGGGTGGTCTGATGGTTCACTGACGTGCAATGAACGGAACAGACTGGGCCTTCAGTGTATAAACGTATACATATAATAGAATACACCTGAACATGTTTAATACCGATGTATTTGCAATACCCCGAATGTACATATTGTAATGTCACAAACGTTCACCCCCATACGATGATTTCAGAATCCCTATTTCCGCTCACAAAACACGTTATTGCAATTGACTGCAAAATGAAAATTATTCGCGACACCTACAGTTGTATGAATTGCCTATGTTTACAAAAATAATTCGTACAGCAATTACGATTAATTTATAATTAATTTCTCGGAATCGGCTGAGAAGCGCACCTTACTACTTGCACCTGGTATACGCCTGGTCATGCCCTACAAGTGTACTAAAGATGGTTCGAATCGGTGACCCATGCATCGTATCCTCCCCTTGTAAGTGGTTGTGATTTTTGCTACCCGCTAGGGAGTCAATAGTTATTTTACTATCCGTGTGCACAGTGGCTCTTTTTCTTACATTGTCCTGAAACCTCGTCATTCCTAAATATTCCAGAGCTTTTATTATGGCCAATTGCTCCACCTGATTGTATGAACATCGGTCGTGAAGTTTAAATTTCAGTTGGTTTATTAGTTGGTTTGCTTTGAATATAGCTAACCCTGCTCCTACTCCATCGTTACTTTTAATTCTGTCCGTGTAGATTTGCCAAAGAGTGTTGTCATATCCTTCCATTTCTGGGTCTTCAGTACCTATATTATCTGCTGGGTGGATCCATCTTGTTGGGTTTACTGGGAGATCTATTTTGTAATCTGTAGTTGTCTTTCTTGATTTTACTATATATAGGGCAACAACCTCTCTTGCCTTTATATCTATAGGAATTACTCCAGTGATGACGCACAGTGCTTCGTGAGATATAGTTCTGTATGTCTTGGTTATTCTCGTGAGTATAAGTCTTGGCACTCGAACATATTTGATTAAATTACATTTCTTTTCCAGGGCTTCTATCCAGACTGGTGCAGCATATAGTAGCATTGGTAGTATTGCTCCTTTATAGATTACTAGCTGAAGTACCCGTGCTTCGCTACGCGTCATAAATAAATTAAAATGTGAAGGTGACAGTTAAAACAGGGGATAGGCGAGGTGCTGCGCAGAGGGAGATTAAGGATGGAATATTTTGTCCAACTACACCGCTCGGCGTTGACCGTGTGTTATAGCACAAATTTAGGTTTTACTCGCTAACCATTGGAGATACCTTTCGGATAGAAAATGTAATTTTAAACCTCGTATATGCCATCAAAAGTTTGCTATTTCTTAGCGTTCTCTTTTTATTTGAAATGGAAATATGAAAGTTTGAAACCAAAGGGCGTAGTGACGACACTAAAATGGTTGCCATCTTTAAATAGTACAAACTATTGAAATCAAAAGTAACCTATATGTAAACCAGGTAAATCACCGGGTGAGTTAGCCGTGGTCGTTACGGCATGACTGCTGGCAGTCGCTCACATCCGGGAGGCGAGGAGGTTCGAATTCCCCCGACGGCAACCTTGAAGATGGTCTTCTGTGGTTTCCCATCTTCCTTCCAGGCAAATTCCGGGGTTGGTCCCTAACTATAGGCCACAGCCGCTACCTTCCAACTCCTCGTCCTTCCATTCCCACTTCCCTCCCCAACGGTACTTGTAGCTCACCCATCGGGTGTCCGTCTTGAAGTAGCTACAAAAACTGGCGAGCCGAACATGTCCTCGGACACTCCCGGCACTAAAAAGCCATACGAAAAAAAAAAACTAACAGGTTAATCAACTACTGCCATGTAAAATTCATGTAAATAGTAATGCACAGACACACACCATCTCATTTTTTTTAGCTTCGCTTCGCTCGCGTCATAGTCGTGTCATATTGTTATTCAATGAAATGCAGGTTTAACTCCGTTAACACCCCTTTAGAACCTGATTATCAAAAAATCCCTCCTTAGTAGACGTTTTCGACACACAACAATCATATCCCCAAAATATCATTCTTCTAGCTTTAATAGTTTTGGTTGGTCGATGAGAGTGAACATCCAAAAATCCTTCCTTAGTGGACGTTTTTCTTCCAGAATTTCACCCCTCCCCATAGGCCCCTAAAATTGGATTTATGAAAAAACTGTCGAACACCTATTTTATTTATTTATTTATTTATTTATTTATTTATTTTTAAGCTGATTGATTTCCTCCGAGTTTCAAACTTCTCGCCTATGTCGTTTAAGAGATACACGCTCCGTTAGGAATCTTTCAACTCCCAATTTTCACCCCTTTCACCTCATAATATACACCACATCGATAAACCCTTAGACATATGTCTGATTATTTATAATGATTAGTTTATATACCGAATATCACGTCCCCAAAGAAACAACTCATGAGATATCTTTATTCAATGAAATGCACGTTTACCCCCATAACACCTCTTTAAAACCCGAATAAACAAAAATCATTCCTTAGTTGATGTTTTCGACATACAGCGAACATATTCCCAAAATTTCATGTTTCCAACTTGAATAGTTTTCGCTGGGCGTGATGAGTGAGTGAGTCAGACAGGACATTTTCTTTCAATTATTTTTACCAGAATTTCTCCCCTCCCCATAGGCCCCTTAAATTGGATCGATGAAAAAACGCTTGAACACCTATTAACTTATTTTTAAGCTTCTTTTTCCCCTGAGTTTGATGAGTGAGTGAGATAGTCAGTCAGTTAGGACACTTCCTCTCCTTTTTTCCCCCAGAATTTCACCCCACCCCATTGGTCCCTTATATTAATTTATGAAAAAAAAAAAACGGTGGAACACCGATTTACTTATTTTTTTAGCTGAATATTTTTCGCTGAGTTTCAAATTTCTCGCCTATGTCGTTTAAGAGATACGCCTACACGCTCCTTTAGGAATCCTCCAACCCCCAATTTTCACCCCTTTCACCTCATAATAATACACCACATCGAAAAACTCTTAGACACATGTCTGCTTATTTTAGCCTATTTTCTATTTAAAAAAAATAGGCGTATGAGATCACCTTTTGTCCGTGTGTGTGTGCGTGTGTGTGTGTGTGTGATGTGTGTGTGTCCCTAATAAAATCTAAACGGCTGGAGCGATTTCAATGAAACTCGGTAAGTTCATAGCACTATTCCGGGCGACCTCGACCGTGCCCTTCAAATTTTGTTACGTCTCACCAATCCAACATGGCGGCTGTGCGAAATATTTCACCAGCATTCAATATCTCCGAAACTATTCTCGATATCACCCTGGAATTTATTTCGGTCATAAAGAAAACTAGAAGTTCACCTATGTAATTTTTGAAAAACTGGTAACTACAAAACCAACATGGCGGCCCCGCGAATTTGCGACTTTTAAATAGACGTTTCTCGCGATTTAACCAACCAAACGCAATAAAACTTGGTACAGTATATGTTTATACACATTGTAATGCACCGACATCTAACTTCGTTCAATTGTTTACATAACCACAAGATGGTGGATGTGCGAAATATTTCACCGTCATTCTATATCTCTGAAACTATTAGCGGTATCACCCTGAAATTCTGTACGGAGATAAAGGGCACTACTGGAAGTTCATGTATAAGACTTTCAAAAACCGGTTATATACAAAACGAACATGGCGGCCAAGCGAATTTGAAAATTTTAAATAGACCTTTCCCGCGATTTAATGTTCCAAACGCAATGAAATCTGGTACAGAAAATGTTTATACACATTGTAATGCACTGGTACCTAATTTAGTTCAATTGTTTACATAACCTCAAGATGGCGGCTGTGCGAATTTTGAAATTAAATTTGTATTTCTTGTGTCGTAATCATGCGATCGAAGTGAAAGTTTGAATAATGAACCTACGCAATAATTTTCCTTTAATGGTACATGTCTCTATGGCCTATACATTTAACGATCCAACATGGCGACCATCCGAAATATTTAGACGGCTCTGAATATCTGCGAATCAATTATAGCAATCAAACTGAATTTTTATATGTTCATAGGGGCTATGAACTTAAGTTCACCTATAGGTCTTTAAATAACCTGGTGATCATAAATCGAACATGGCGGCGACGCGAAGTATAAATATTCACATGGACGTTTCTCGCAATTTAACCATCAGAGTTACTGTGCAGCAGAATTTGCATGTCCTGTATGGTATAGGTCGTGTCATACCAAGCAGGTTGATACTGCATTAAATGAAACGTGTAGACTTATCACTGGCTGCCTGAGACCCACGCCATGTGATAAACTGCATTGTTTAGCAGGCATTGCACCCCCAGATATCAGAAGAGAAGTTGCAGCTAATTGTGAGAGATCTAGGGTTGATGTGTCTCAAGCACATCCATTGCTTAGCCTTCAACCAGCCCACTCTCGACTGAAGTCCAGAAGAAGCTTTCTTCACACAACTGAGTGCCTAACTGACAAACCTCAGGTTTTGAGTTTTACATCTTGGTTGACCAGAAACCCCCACATTAGTCAGTGGATGGTTCCATCTGAAAGGCTCCCAGCAGGACATACAGAGGCTTGGACAACTTGGAAGTCTCTCAACAGATTGCGATCTCGTGTTGGCAGATCCAAGTCCAACATTTATAAATGGGGTTTTTGCTGTGACTCGGTCGTTTGTGAATGCGGTGAAGAACAGACTATGGGTCATCTGCTTCAGTGCAGTCTGTGTCCTATACTGTGCACCATGGAGGAGGATCTGGTGAAGGCTACACCAAATGGACGTAACATGGCAAAATATTGGTCATGCATTATTTAGAACCTTAAATGTTCAAGTGTAGCCATTTTTTTTGCCCATTTTGTACATAGTTTGTTATGTAATATTTTTGTTCCTGACACGAGTAAATAATTAAACCATCAGAGTGCAGTGAAACGTGGTACAGTAAATCCTTATACGAATGTTAATCCACTGGCATCTAATTTATTTCTTTTGTTTCCATAACCACAAGATGGCAGCTGTGCGAAATATTAAAATCTCCTTGTTACTTCTTGTGTCCTAATCATGCGAGTGAAGTTTGAATGCTACACGTACACAATAATCTTCATGTAACAGTACATAACTCTAGGTGCCGGCCCCGTGGTGTTGGGGTAGCGCGCCTGCCTCTCACCCGGAGGCCCCGGGTTCGATCCCCGGCTCCGTCAGGGATTTTAAAATTGACAAGGGTTGGAACGGGGTGCACTCAGCCTCGTGAGGACAATTGAGTAGCTGTCTGACAGTGAGACAGTGCCCCGATCACGAATACCAAGATTAACGGCCGAGGGGACCCGACGCGCTCATCACGCGTCACCCCAATATCTGCAGGCCAAATGGCTGGGCAGCGGTCGCTTGGTCGGCCTTAGCCCGTCATGGGCTGGATAGTGCCAGGGGGTTGACATAACTCGAGGACCTACATATATAAAATTCAACATGGCGACCATCCGAAATATTTAGTCGGTTCTCAATATCTACGAATCTATTACAGCAATCTAACTGAAATTTTGTATGTTGATACTGGCAGTTAACATAAGTAGAATATATGAAAATAGGCTGTATAGTTCTTCACGGAACTACTTGTTAATGATTAGTTTATATGCCGATTATCACATCCACAAATGAAACCACTCGTGAGATATTGTTATTCAATGAAATGCAGGTTTAACCCCCTTAAGACCCCTTTAGAATCTGAATATCCAAAAATCCTCCCTTAGTGTATGGTTTTGACATACAACGAACATGTCGCTGAAATGCCATGTTTCCAACTTCAATATTTTTGGCTGGGCGATGATGAGTGAGTGAATGAGTCAGGACATTTTCTTTCAATTTATTTTCTTCAGAATTTCACCCCTCCCGATGAACCCCTTCAATTTGATTGATAAAAAAACTGTCGAAAAGCTATTTACTTACTTCAAAGCAGTATTTTTCCCCTGAGTTTGATGAGTGAGTCAGTCAGTCAATCAGTTAGACACATATTTACTTATGTTTTATGCTGATTTTTTTCCCACTGAGTTTCAAACTCCTCGCCTATGTCGTTTAAGAGATACACGCTCCGTTATTTATTTATTTATCGTATGACATACAGACAACAAGCATGCAAGATAAATATATACACACATAAACATTGATATATACATATTTACAGCGTCACATTACAAGGCAGGCTCATATCTTTAAATCTAAATTCTGTATCCATTGCAGTGCTACAGGTTTTGCCAACAGGAAGTCAGACCGATCACCCTGATATGCTGTTCTATGGCATTCGTGAACAATGTGGTGAACTGACTGTGAAGGAGCACCGCAGTCACATTGGGGAGAAGGAATTTTACCCCATTTGAAGAGTGATTCAGCACAGACCCCGTGGTTAGACCGGATCCTATTGAGGGCAGTCCACGTTCCTCTTGGCAGGTCAAAACCGGGTGCAGCACTATCTCCATTTAAGTCACTCCAAGCGTCAAGGTTGATGTTGGTGCTCCATTCATTTCTCCATTGGATATTCGGCTTAAAATTGTTGCCTGTGAGATCTCTAGCATATTTGATGGGTGGATGTCTAGATTTCAGTCGGTTTCTATTCAGATCAGGGATGTCGCAGTGAATAGGAAGAGCTGGATTACTCATCATTTTCTTATACTCTCGGATCAGGGCAGCTTTCCTGCGTAAGGAATCTTTCAATCCCCACTTTTCACCCCTTTCACCTCATAATATACACCATATCGAAAAACCCTCAGACACGTCTCTTCTTACTTTTTAATGATGAGTTTATATGCCGTGTATCACTTCCCCCACTGAAACCAATCGGGAGATATTGTTATTCAATGAAATGCAGGTTTAACCCCCTTAAGACCCCTTTAGAACCTGAATATCCGAAAATCCTCCCTTAGTAGACGGTTTTGACATACAATGAACATATCCCCAAACTGTCATGTTTCTAACTTCAATAGTATTGGCTGGGCGATGATGAGTGAGTAAGTGAGTGAGTCAGGACATTTTCTGTCAATTTTCATTTTTCAGAATTTCACCCCTCCCCATGAACCCCTTAAATTTGATTTATGAAAAAAACTGTCGTACAGATATTTACTTACTTTAAAGCAGTTTTTCCCCCAGAATTTCACCCTTCCCCATGGGCCCCTTAAATTGGATTTATGAAAAAAAAAACGGTCAAACACATATTTACTTGTTTTTTATGTTGATTTTTTTCGCTGAGTTTCAAACTTCTCGCCTATGTCGTTTAAGAGATACACGCTCCGTTAGGAATCTTTCAATCCCCACCCCTTTCACCTCATAATATACATCACTTCGAAAATCCCTCAGACACGTGTCTTCTTATTTTTAATGATGTGTTTATATGCCGAGTATCATATCCCCCAATGAAACCAATTGGGAGATATTGCTATTCAATGAAATACTGGCCTACCCCCTTAACACCCCTTAAGAACTTGAATATCCACAAATCCTTTCTTAGTGGGCATTTGCGGCCCTTGAGGAAGCTGCATGCCAAATTTCATTCCAATCCGTTCGGTGGTTTCTGAGATTTCGCGATGACTGAATGAGTGAGTGAGTGAGTGAGTGAGTGAGTGGTATTTGACAAATATATAGTAGATAGATACAAGTCTTTGTTATGCTAAACTCGGTTGACAGTGCTGTGTGAGCAGTTGAGTAACTAGAATAAATAAGAAAAATATTCCGACTAAAATTCATGATGTAATATCTGAATTTTGTATAATGATAGATACGGGTAATAGTAGGGCAATTTCAAGTAAAGATCCTCATTTTCTACACCGGTAGTGCAGAGCGCAACTGGCATCCAGTCGGCCGTGTCTCGACTTGAGCTATGTTGCCATGGAAACTATCTGCCTTGCCATTCCTTCATGAGTATATTTTATGATTTGATTAGCCTGTGCTTGAGTGCAAAAGGGCCGAAATCAGAAGAATGAGAAAGACTATCGAAAATTCATGTAGCCAGCGGTTCCTTCTGGGTCCTAAACTACGTGTATGTAAAATTTGGTTGAGATTGGTGGAACGGTGTAGATTTTTATACGGAACCAACCCACCCACATACATACATACATACATACAGACTTTCACTTTTATATATAAGACTCGCTTTGCTCGTTGGGGGCTCAGCCCCCAAGCCCCCGGTGCGTTTGACGATCCGGGTATTTTTAGGGAAAGTAATGGTTTGAAGTGTTTATGTTTGCTGTGACTTTGTTATAATAATAAAGACGAATATGTTGCATGCAGATTTTCCATTGATGTACATTTTTAATTGATTCGTGGGTGTCACCTACCAAAATAAATTATACTACTGGTCTGAATAAAATCTTAGTTTTGCTTTGTCATAATTTTTCTATAAGTTTATAGTGTCTTCAGTGTACGAAGTCCCGCACATTTGTTGCGTGTCAAATTTTCGGATTTTTTTTTGCACTTGCCCTCAAGTCCATAAAATGCACTACTTAATAGATGATAATGTTTTGTTACGAGTCCAAATTTTAATTCTCTATAGTGTTATTGCCTCTTTTGACATCTCTTTTCCCACTTTTAAAATATATTTCCAATTGTGGGTGGAATGTGCGCACTGATATGTTTAAGTCTGTTAGGACACGGCTGGTCCTCTAGTATACTTCTAGTTATAATAATATGGGGGGAGTCTTGCCAAGGCATGTCCCCTAGCCTACTGTCAGTTATATCATGACAGGAAATTTCGTTAACGCAGATCCCCTAGCCTACCTGTAATACCGTTTTCAGGAGTTTTATTATGAAAAGTTACTTAGCCTACTGCCAGTTACTGTATATGATGGCGGGAAGCTTTGATAAAGCAGGTCCCCTAGCAAAACAGTCAGTTTTAGATTGTGTGGTGTGGCTAACAGGTTCCAAAATGCCGATGCGCTGCTGTTCAGAACATGTAATATATTAACCCATTAACATATCACAGAAACTGTAAATTTCTTGGTACTAAGAAACTTACACGAACGCATAACCTCCAGTAATTAGTTTACAACATTACGCATATTTGCAGATATAGATTCTTTTCCCCATTCAGTTCTATATGTGTTTGGCAATAACATTCCACTTTCTATTCCGATTAATGTTAATATTATCATTATTATTATTATTATTATTATTATTATTATTATTATTATTATTATTATGAAGGTGACGTGGTGATGCTGAAGTCATGACTCTTGCCTCTTACCAAGGCTGACTGGGTTCAATTCTCATCGAATTCATGTGAGATTTACCATCTGAAATATCAAATGCTGTGGTTGAGAATCCACACAAAAAGAGGAGGTCCCGTGCCTCATGTTCAAGAGATTAACGGCCATGTCAAATTACAAACTTCCTTCCATTTTCACTAATATGATGTATAGACTATATGGGTATTTACTCACCCGATTATTAATCACAGGAAGAACAAGGAGTTCCGTGACGAATTAAAGTGCCTACTTTTCTTAAAATTTAAGATTCATGCCAATGATTAATCTATATGCATTTGTCTAGAATAATGACGAAATTAAGTTGGAAATATCGAAATTTCTAATTAGTTGGAAATACTGAATACAAGGCATAATGTAGCCTAATAGTGCACTACAGTTGGCAGCCCTGGTGATTGAATATATTCTTAGTTCCATCTCTTAACGTACAAAACACAAAATTTGGTTCAAGACCAATGGACTGCATGGACGTTACATGCAGTTAAACATTGGATCTAACAGCGTGCGTAAAATCATGTTGGCATCAATGTCATGCATGTATTGGTCAGAAATAATCTGAAATAATATGATCTATTGTTGTGCCAATTTTGAATTAAATCCATTAGTTAGTTTAGAAGTTACATGCATTTTAAAATTGGACCTATCAGCAGGCTTAGAGTCATTTGGCAGCACTGGCGTATATTAGTTTCTCCAAATTAATGTAGAATGTCAGGTACTATACGTGTGCAAAGTTTAGAGCTATTGGCTTGCATACTTTATGATATATTGATATTAGGATAACAAAAATAGAGACAGTATTTATTAACAGTTGGCAGCCCTGGTTACTCTTAAGAATCGGCATAGTCATATCTGTTATGGTACACATAGCACACACAAAAGTTGGTTGAAATCCAAATGATAGTATAGAAGTTACATGTATTTAAAGTTGGACCTCTCAGCAGGCTTAGAATCATGTTTGCAGCACTGATGTATATAAGTTACTCCAAATTAATATAGAATGTCAGGTACTATACGTGTGCATAGTTTAAATCTGTCGGTTGCATACTTTCTGATATATTGGTATTTGGATAAAATAAATTGTGAGCATTTATTAACAGTTGGCAGCCCTGGTGGCCCTTAAGAATACGCTAAGTCATATATGTTTATGTACACATAGCACATACGAAATTTTGTTGAATTCCAATTGATAGTGTAGAAGATATAAGCATTTAAAATTGGACCTATCAGCAGGCTTATAATCATTTTGGCAACACTGCCATGTATGTCCTCCTAGAAATTAAACTGAAATATTATTATGTATACGTGTGCCAATTTGAAAATAGGTCCCATTCATACCTTTCAAGGTATCCAACACGGAGCTCAAATTTCAATTGCGATTTTTCAGCAGTTGGTAGCACTGACATCATTTTGAAATACGGCATTGAGATACTCAGGTATAGATCTTTACTCCTACCAAATTTTGTTTCGATTGCTGCAGTCGTTTAGGAGTTGATAGGGGTGGACACACACACAGCCAGACAGACAGACAGAAGGACAGACAGACAGACAGAAGGACAGACAGACACACATTTGCCCGGATCGATCTCATAAGTCTACCTTTTCCTAATTTTTTTCAAAATGTGAAAAGTAGGCTAAAATTACGTACATATATTGAATATCAGTTTCTATGTGGTAGAATGTAAATTAATTTTCTACAATATTGAGCACCTCTAAATATGCCCCTCTAAATATGCACCTCGATCAACGTCCTAATCTGATAATTTCAAAAAAAAAACCAAAAAAAAAAAACCAAGTAGTTCCGTGACGTACTAGAGAGCCTACTTTTCTTAAATATTAGAATTCATGCCAATCTATATAGACCTATCTAGAATAATGACGAAATCAAGTTGGTAATACTAACATTTATAAGTACTACAGTTTGAAATACACCTGAAATAGTGAAGCCTAATAGAGTAACTTACTACAGTTGGCAGCCCTGGCGACTCTGAATATATTCTTAGTTCCATCTCATAAGGTATAGAATGCACATACAACATTTAGTTGAAGTCTAATGGATAGTATGGACGTTACATGCTGTTTGATATTGGATTAATCAGTGCGCGTAAAATCATGTTGGGAACGAAGTCAAGTATGTGATGCTCAGAAATAAACGAAAATATTACGATCTAATATAGTGCCAATTTTGGATAAATCCATTTGTTAGTATAGAAGTTACATGAAATTAAAATTTAAACTATCAGAAAGCTTAGAATCATGTTGGCAGTACTAAGGTATATTAGTTACTCCAAATTAATCTAGAATGTCAGGTGCTATACGTGTGCAAAGTTTAGAGCTGATGGCTTGCATACTTTCTGATATATTGATATTAGGATTGAACAATTAGAGAGAGCATTTACTAACAGTTGGCAGTCCTGCTGGTTCTTACGAATACGTACAGTAATAACTGTTATGGTACGCAAGGCACATACGAAATTTGGTCGAAATCCATTTGTTAGTATAGAAGTTATATGTATTTAAAGACTGGACCTATCAACAGGCATGTAATCGTGTTGGCAGCACTGATGTATATAAGTTACGCCAAACTAAGGTAGAATTTTAGATACTATACGTGTGCAAAGTTTAGAGCCGTTGGCTTGCATACTTTCTGATATATTGATATTAATGTTAAAATATATAGAGACCCTTTATCAACAGTTGGCAGCCCTGGCGGCTCATTAGAAAACGTACAGTCATATCTGTTATAGTACACATAGTACATACGGAATTTGGTTCAAATTCAATCGACAGTATAAAAGTTACATTCATTTATATTATGGACCTATCGGCAGAATTAGGATCATGTTGGCAACACTGGCATGTATGACTTTCTGAAAATTAATCTGGAATGTTATCGTCTATTTGTATGCCAATTTTGGAAGAGTTCGCATCCATAACTTCCGAGATATCCAACATAGAGCTAAAATTTCAATTGCGTTTTTTCAGCAGTTGGTAGCACTGACGTCAATTTCAAATATGGCCGTGAGATATTCAGGTGTAGATCTTTACTCATACCAAATTTGGATTTGATAGCTGCAGCCATATAGGAGTTGATAGGGGAGGACACACACACACAGCCAGATAGACAGAAGGACAGACAGACACACATTTTCCCGGATTGATCACATAAGTCTACTTTTTCCTCCTTTTTGCAAAATGAGAAAAGTAGGCTAAAAATACAGCAGAATGATTAAAACCAGTTATATTAAAACATTTGTGCAATACAACCGTAAATTTAAGGCAGAAAAATAAAAAAATACCCTGCATGTCGGTAGGATTCCCCGTATTCATCTGTGAATTCAAGTTGCTCGTTCCTTTCAAAAAACGGCTAAGAAGAGTCAAGTACTGGCAAACGAAAATATGCAATTGACGAAAAATAAAACCCTTTATCAGAATTAAAGCACACAGCGGAAAATGTTAGGTACTATACCTTCTTAAAAAAAAAGTCCTCTCGGCACGCCGGAAGGCGGAGGTAGATTTCACCGGACAAACTTGGAGATAGGCGAAAATAGGCAGAATATGCAGGTTTTCGTAGAAGGATCAGACCTCATTTATCGCGTGAAAGTATTTTATAATTGGAGATTAATTAACTTTGTTTTTCTTCATTTTAAACATATTTTAAACATTTTATTGTCTTATGGGGACGGTAACCTTCTTGTCATTTGGAGTCCGTTTTTAGCCTATTTTCAATTTTGAAAAAATAGGCTTATGAGATCACCTTTTGTCCGTGTGTGTGTGTGTGTGTGTGTGAGGTGTGTGTGTGTCCCTAATAAAATCTAAACGGCTGGAGCGATTTCAGTGAAACTCGGTGAGTTCATAGCACTATTCCCGGCGACCTCGACCGTGCCCATCGAATTTTGTTACGTCTCACCAATCCAACATGGCGGCTGTGCGAAATATTTCACTAGCATTCAGTATCTCCGAAACTATAACGGATATCGCCCTGAAATTTGTACGGTGATAAATGATACTACTAGAAGTTCACCTATGAGACTTTCAAAAACCTGGTTACTACATAACCAACATGGCGGCCAAGCGAAGTGGAGACTTTTAAATAGACTTTTCTCGCGATTTAACTATCCAAACGTAATGAAACTTGGTACAGCAAATATCTATACACATTGCAATGCACTGGAGTCTAATTTAGTTCAATTGTTTACATAACCTTAAAATGGCGGCTGTGCGAAATATTTCACTGACATTCTATATCCCCGAAACTATTACAGATATCACCCTGAAATTTTGTACGATGATAAAGGGTACTGATACAAGTTTACCTATGTATAATTCATAAACCTGTAAAGTACAAAACGAACATGGCGACCAAGCGAATTTGAAATATTTTAATAGACTTTTAATAGACTCTCTGAGCGCAGTGAAATGTGGTACAGTAAATGATTTTGCAGATTGTAATGTACTGCCATCTAATTTAATTCAATTGTTTACATAACCTCAAGATGGTGGCTGTGCGATATTTTAAAATTAAGTTTTATTTCTTGTGTCGTAATCATGCGATCGAAGTGAAAGTTTGAATAATGAACCTAGGCAATAAGTGTCCTTGAATGGTACATAACTCTATGGCCTATACATATAACAATCCTAAATGGCAAGCTTCCGTAATATTTAGACGGTTCTCAATATCTATGAATCTTTTAGAGCAACCAAACTGAAATTTTTATGTTCATAGAGACTATGGACATATGTTCATCTATAGGACTTTCAGTAACCTGGTGAGCACGAATCCAACATGGCGGCGACGCGAAGTATAAATATTTAAATGGACGTTTCTCGCGAATTAACTCTCCGAGTGCCGTGAAACGTTGCACGTTAAATGCTTACACAAATGTTGATCCACTGGCATCTAATTTATTTCAATTGTTTGCATAATCACAAGATGGCTGCTGTGCGTAATTTTAAAATCTCGTTTTTACTTCTTGTGTTCTAATCATGCGATTGAAGTTTGAATACCACACGTACACAATAATCTTAATATAATAGTACAAAAATAAAAATCCAACCTGGCGACCATCTGAAATATTTAGACGTTTCTCAATATCTACGAATCTGTTACAGCAATTAAACTGAAATTTTGTATGTTGATAGAGGCAATTAACATGAGCAGGATATATGAAAATAGGCTGTACAGTTCTTCACGGAACTACTTGTTATATTTGTGGTCACACTGTCCTTATGCAAGGTTTCGACACTGATGTGTAACTATGTAACGGTCTGTTACTTCTTCACGCAAAATTATATCTCCCGCAGAGATGTTGGTTGGTTCCTCAGTTTAGGGGCTGCGACAACGCGGTCATATAACCCCGTGTACTTTGGGTGAGTGTAGAATCTGTCTGATAAACGGTGTGAATTGTGATGGCTGTATTAGTCTGTAATTCAGGTAAGGAATGCAGAAGCTAAATTTCAAGCAGTAGTTCCTAATGTTGCTACCAGATACTAACGTCAACGCCACCTAGCTGTGAACTTGGCTACTAGATACCACCTCAATTAGCAACTCGCAACGAACGTTGGAACTTCCCCTCCAAAGGAAAGCTTACTGAGGGATTTTTAGCGCTCTTAGAAAATCCGACGACTTTGGCCGGCTTTGAACCCGCGACCTTGGGCATAGAAGTTCAGCATGCTACCAGTTACGTCACCGAAGCCGCTTCACACTTAGTCAGATGGAAATCTGAATCTGATCTCGCGCAAGTGCGTTGTCATGGCAACGTCTGATGGCTCATCCCTCATCAATTTAGTAGCGTTGCCATGTCAACCACTGATAGCTCTTGGCATTTTCTTATAATTCCGAAATCATTTTTCTCATCCCTTGGCGCAATGGTGGCTCATATCAAAAATTCTTTCAGACAAACGTTTTAGGTAATTATTAGGGGAATATTGTCCATTTTGTACGGTTTTGATATTGTGCCTATTAACAGAGATATGATTAATGTTTCCCGAAAAACCCACTTTTCCCCACCCCTTTGGTCAATGGTTGGTGCTATAAAAAAACTCTTCAAACATACATGTTTGGGCTTTATCCGACACATAGTATGAACGTTGAACGGATTCGATATTTCACATATTAAGAGAGTTATAGCAATATTTCACTTTTTCGACAAACGACCCCCATTTTCACCCCCTTCGATCGATTTAGCCCAGTAACGAACTCGACCGAGATTTTATAGGTATACATATTCGGTAAAAAATTCAAAGTGATTGGTTCAAAATTACGGCAGTTATCGTGTCCACAAGAAACTGATATACATATATACATATATTACATAAATTATACAGTGTGGTCCACCAGCCCCTTATTTTTTGGGGGGGAAGGCAACCCAACTAACGCGTATATCACAGCCATTCTAAAAACATTAGTGCCTGCTCCTTTACGTCCATTGTACATCCTCGCGAATATAGTAGAAATCAATAGTGGCAGTGTTCTTTCAATGACCTTAAATATAATGCATGATTGAAACGATCAGAGCTCCGAATAACACCTTCTTACGTTTGGACAGGAAGTGTCTACGAATAGATTCAATACGTGCCAGCAATACACCATGGTTCTCCGTAGCTATGGTGGCTTAATCAAGAATCGCTTGAGTAGCGTCAACGAAGTCGCATTGTAGTAGGTTCGAACCTTGAACTAGTACACTTTTATATTATTTTTTACTTAATGTCGTTTATTGTGGATGTATTATGGACGCATATCTATCTGTTCCAACCAGTGATTTTGTATTTGGTCCTCAAAAGGACCGTACTTATCCGATGGTACGCAGCCAGATTGGACGACGACATAATGATCTGTAGAACGAAAGCAAGGTATCCTGTATATTCAAGGTAGAAAGTGTTCAAAATTTTGACCACCTTTGTTTAAAGGAAAACTCCGACACACTCAGACGACCCACATATCAAATAGATTTGTTATGTGGGTAGGCTCACGAATAAATACATCAGACTGAAACTATAATTTCTTTCAACGGCGTCTGTGCGAAAAGCGCTTGCTATACACTTACAGTAATAGTTAGTTAGTGAGGTTTTAAGGGGCGGAACTACGAGATCATCTGACCCAAACATACAGTAAATACAGATAATTATAACATTATTGGTTTAACATCCCTTTTAACTGCTCTGGCTTTTAGATACGCCGGGGTGCCGGAATTTTGCTCCGAAGGGGATCTTAACGTGCCAGTAAATCTACTGACACGGCTCCCCCGCATTTGCACACCCTCAAATACCAGCTGACTGCGCCAGGATACGAACCTGCAACCTCGGGCACAGCAAGCGAGAACGTTACCGCTGAGCCTCGCAGCAAGGCAGTAATTACAGAACGTGTCATATAAATATTGAACTATTAAAATGCTAATTATCACGAATAGAGTCGCCTCCGTTGCGTAGTAGTCAGCGTGATTAGCTGCCACTCCGGACGTTCTGGGTTCGATTCCCGGCTCTGTCACGAAATTTGAAAAGTGGTATGAGGACTGGGACGGGATCTACTCAGCCTAGGGTGGTCCAAATGAGTAGAGGGGGTTCGATTCCCACCTCAGCCATCCTCAAAGCGGTTTTCCGTGCTTTCCCACATCGCTTTCGGGCAAATGCCGGGATGTTACCTACCGTACGGCCACGGCTGCCTCCTTCCCTCTTCCTTGCCTATCCCTCCCGATCTTCCCCTCCCTTCCCATCCCTCAAGAGGACCCTGTTCACTATGCAGGTGAGGCTGTCTGGGCGAGTTGCTGATCCTACCTCCCCAGTTGTATCCCCCAGTCGAGATGGTTCAAGCTCCAGGAAACTGCCCGTAGAGGCGGTAATGATGGGATCCCTCACTGAGTCCGTGGGAAATCCTAACCTGGAGGGTAAAATCTACTATAAATAATAATTATAACGAATAGTATCCATCCATGGTTTTGAACAGTATTTAGGGAAAATAACCATTTAAATGACACAAGAAAATAACTTTCCCTATCGTCTTCGTAGATAATGTGAACAAAACCAAGTTGAAATCTTGCTGTACGAGGTAGGGAAGGTATAATAAAATAGTTAAAAAGAATTTAAAATATCTGCCGTTGGATGGTCTTGAACCCAGGATCTTCGAAAGAGTGATCAGGCGCAATAACATTTGCACACATTTCCAACTCACTCTCGAGGTTTTGGTTGCGCTTCTTATTAACGCGTATGGTAAAATATTCAATTATTACAGTTAGATCTTAAATATTGATTGGAATGCATTCATTCAGTACTTGACATGTTTTCTAACTAACTTAAAGCAAGTTTCGCGACCGCTTTGCGTTAATAAGACGAAAGAACTGCAAATAATGCCCTCAAACGACAGCCCTTCGGTTTTATTTCATACAACTTAGCGTACAAAATGCTAGTGTTTGATACACTTCGGTCATACAAGCAGGTGTACTGACAATGAGAACAGAATCATACAGGATTTTGTACCAGCGATCACAGCAGCTTCCTTGTCAGCGAGTGTCGTGTGATACGGGCCTAAAGATATGCTAAGACTTTTTGTTAAAATTTAATAACAAAACCAGATGTTCGGTAAAGAACGTATAGCCTACTTTGTCCTAAATGCATGGGTATTGTTATAACTCTTTGTCCTTTTCAAGGAGTCCTGCGCTCCCACAGGCGCTAAGCTGAGTCCTGGACGCTCTCCCTGAATAATGAATTCTAGGTCCACTAACTCCACACCACACGAACACAACTCTGCCGTCTCAGTTAAGCTCCACTCGTGACCATGTAATTCGGGAACCGAGGCATGAAGATGCTGTAAATTCTGTGGTCCTGGTAGGTGTTGAGATCATCAAAATAGATGAGATACATTTATCGTCAACATTAAGTCTCAGACCACCTCGTGATGTAGAGGCTAGCTTTCTTGGCTGTCGCCCCGTAAAACCGGGTTCGATTCCCGGGTGTGCCAATACATTTTAATTCTGGTCTAAGCAAGGGCGTAATTACATTTTTTTGGGGGGGGGGCTGACTATCCTGGAAAATTTGAGTATACTCAGGGGATTGTCACCGCAATATACCCAGAAATATCAACCAATATCTTACTGCATAACTTTGTGTAATTATTTTAGATAAGTGTTGATTGTAAAATTCAAAGTTTATATAGCCTACAATTATCGG
The DNA here is from genome assembly GCA_946902985.2 of Meconema thalassinum. NCBI lineage: Eukaryota > Metazoa > Arthropoda > Insecta > Orthoptera > Tettigoniidae > Meconema > Meconema thalassinum. Next base: position 145,764,040 of record OX336391.1, read on the forward strand.
CAATACAAAGAAGTTGTAGAATACAACACAACACACAAATAGTTTTAGCCTACTTTTCACATTTTGCAAAAATGAGGAAAAAGTAGACTTATGAGTTTGATCCGGGCAAATGTGTGTCTGTCAATCTGTCCTTCTGGCTGGCTGGCCGTGTGTGTGTCCCCCCCCCCCCCCCCTATCAACTCGTAAATGGCTGCAGCAATCGAAACCAAATTTAGTAGGAGTAAAGATGTATACCGGAATATCTCACGTCCATATTTGAAAATGATGTCAGTCCTACAAACTGCTGAAAAAACGTAATAGAAATTTGAGCTCCATGTTGGATATCATGGAAGGTTATTCCAAAATTGGCACACGTGTAGATAATACTATTTCAGTTTAATTTGCAGGAGGCCATACATGACAGTGTTGCCACAATAATTTTAAGCCTTCTGATAGGTCCAATTTTTAAAAGCATATAACTTCTACACTATTAATTGGATTTCAACCAAAGTTTGTATGTAATGTGTGTACATAAACAGATATGACTGAGTGTATTCTTAAGAGCCACCAGAGCTGCCAACTGTTAAAAATTGCTCTCTCTATTTTCTTCATCCAAATACCAATATATCTGAAAGTATGGACGCCGACAGCTTTAAACTATGCACACGTATAGTACCTGACATTTTAGATTAATTTTGAGTAACTTATAAACTTCAGTTCTACCAACATGATTCTAAGCCTGCTGATAGGGCCAATTTTTGAATACATGTAACTTCTATACTATCAGTTGGATTTCAACCAAATTTCGTATGTGCTATGTCTAACATAACAGATATGACTAAGTATTCCTAAGAGCAATCAGGTCAGCCAACTGTTAATACATGCTGTCTATATTTTTTTACCCTAATATCAATATATCAGAAAGTATGCAAGCCAACAGCTCTATACTTTGCACGCGTATAGCACCTGACACTCCAGATTAATTTGGAGTAATTAATATAAGTCAGTGCTGCCAACATGATTATATGCTTGCTGATAGGTCCAATTTTAAAATACATGTAACTTCTATACTAACAAATGGATTTCATCCATAATTGGCACAACAAGATATCATAATATTTCCGATTATTCCTAACCAGCACACGCATGACATTGTTGCCAACATGCTTCTACGCGTGCTGATAGATCCAATGTCTAACTGCATGTAACGTCCATTGGACTTCAACCAAATTTTGTATTCTGTACCTTAAGATGATGATGATGATAATTGTTGTTTTAAGGGGCCTAACATCTAGGCTATGGGCCCCTGATGGTTTGGGTGATCGTGAAGATGAAAATGAAATGAAAATGAAATGTTAACGTAAAACTAAAACTAACTACCAACTTATATACTAGAAGAAGAAATGGAAAACTAAATGAGAATAAGGCAAATAAAGGACAGGAGGAAAAGAAATGCCCTCAACCCTCGAAGAATGCGGATTGAGGGACTTGGAAGGAGGGAGAGCCATGAAAGGCAGATAGGAAAGTGAAAGAGGAGAGGGTCCGCCCCGAAGGTAAGGGACAAAAGGGGAAAACGGACCCAGCTCAGGAATCCCTCGGGGTCGCCAACTCCCGAACTCACCAGCCGTGAGCCCCTGAGGGTGTAGCATTATCTAGGGTGCACCAAAAGTGGTGGGGCTACATACACACTGCCTCCTTAAGGGCCTTGAACACAAGGCAGGAGGTAAAAGGAAAAGAAAAAGAAGGCTGACCCCTCACAGAAGGAGGGTGTCAGGAAAGATGAGACAAGGGCCAATTAAGGCGGGAAAGGAAGAGACTCCCTAGGCCTCGGATACCCTAATACCGTCGGGGTCGGAAGAGAACAAGAGTTGACCAAGGGAGGTCGACAGGAAAGAAGAAAGAGAGGAGCCCGGCACAAGTAAGTGGAAGCAATGCCGGACTCAGCTGGGGCCCCGTGGTCGCCAACCCACGCCCACTAGATGTGAGCCCCTGAGGGATGTACCTTAAGAGATGGAACTAAGAATATATTCAGTCACCAGGGCTGCCAACTGTAGTGCTCTATTTGGCTACATTATACCAGGAATATTTCGAACTAATTAGATATTTCGATATTACCAATTTAATTTCGTCATTATTCTAGATAGGTTCATATACTGTAGATTAAGCATTGGCATGAAAAGTAGGCTCTTTAGCTCATCACGGAACTTCTTGTTTTTTACTAAATGTGTTTTCTATTAGTCTATGGCCTATGGAGTATGAATGGCATATGTATAAATATTTGTCAATTTATTAAGCAGAAAGGTAAACAGTTATTCTTCGTTACAAACTGATAATTTATTTCTCAAAAGTACCATACTGTGGAAATCTCTGTTTTGCCTCACAAGGCTCAGTGTACCCTGTTCCAACCCTCAGACCAGAATTAAAATTTCTTGGTAGTGCCACGAATCGAATTCGGACCTCCGAGGCGGCAGCCAAGAAAGCTAGCCGCTACACCACGAGGTAGTCTAATTTCAATCCTAATATTGTTTATAAGTTAGCCAATACGTTAAGATTAGGGTACAACCAAATTTACAATTATTTTATGCTCTTACCAAAGCAGAACATTCTTAATTTTTATTGGATTTTTTCGGAGGGGTGGCTGGAGCTTTCCCCACCCCCCTCTTATATACGCCCCTGGGTCTGAGGGCTGGAACGGGGTACACACAGCCTCGTGGGGCAAAACTGAGAAGAGGAGGGTTCAACTGTTACATCATCCATCCCGAAGTAGTTTTGCGTGGTTTACCCACTTTCACTCCTGGCAAATGCTGGGATAGTTTCTTACTTAAGGCCACGACCGCTTCCTTGCCAACCCTATCCCCAATTTATAAATACACACGATAGAACAGCCACCACAATAACAAAAGTTATCCCACAAATTCCACACACACGCAAATAAACGGGGCTATATGACCAAGATGCCACAGCCCCTAAACTAAGCAACAACAATAACAAAGAGGAAACACTCAGAATAAGTATAATATATAATGAAAACAACATAAGTATATAAATATTAAAATCAACGTTGTCAACAATAAGTTACCTCCAAGCCGGAATACAGACTTGCTAAAATGAATCGCCAAAACAAATTTTCGGAAATGTATGTGTGTTTGAGTCTTCAGACTGGATTGATGCAGACTTCAATGCCTCCCTGACCTGAGCTAATCGTTTTATCTGTACACTAGCTACCATGCCTTACATTCGAGTCAATCTGCTTAAGAATTCTAACCCTAGCCTATCCCTACAGTTCTTGTCCTCGACCCTTCTTGCCATATGTCTGGGTATATTAATATGCGTCTTACCATCCTATTGTGCCCGTCAGAGGAGTTGCCAGAATCGCCAACAACCGAAATGACTTCCCTAACATCTCATCCGGACCTAACTGCCGAGAGGATCAGGTGAACTTCCACACAGGCCAAAGCGGCACGAGAATCCATCATCCACAGGGATCGTGGTACATGGTGACTAAAGGTCATAGACTGCCTAAGGAAAGGTTCACCTTACAAGCTAGACTGAGGATAGAAACATCCAGACTTATGTAAAACATCGTGAAAATTTATTGTAAAATTCACAAACCCCTATCCTAGTTCGGAGGGTTTCTATCGGCTAATCCGCAAGCTAATAGATAATCAAAAATAAAGAGCAGGTCCCTACCTGAGAAGTTACAGTAAACCCTCGCGAAAGATCTATCTCACAATAATAAAAGCAACAACAGCAACACTAGGAAAATGGTACGGCGCAAAACCCTACATCAAGTTACAAGATCAAGCTAATATCGGAATTTACATTTAACAGGGTAGCAAAACAAATCTAAGTTAGGATGATACCATTTTCTCATTTACATTTAATATTAATTCATCTAGCTAAGTCCTGCCAATTAGTTACAAAATTTACGGCGGTGACGTCCGTAATATCAAACAATTACAATCAAAGCTATGTGACAAGCCATAAAAAACATCTAAAACACTCTTATAGACTGGGTGCTAATCAGCACACAAAAGGTGACATAGAGGATTTGTACACTTTTACATCAATAAATCAATAAATACAAGACCACAGTTTTATTCAAAGCCTACCTACACCTTGGTTTACTGTTTGTAAGCCATAGTCATTTAACGTGTGTAATTACGGTGACGACTGCGTAGTGAAGACTACGTCTAACATCGTATGGCCTGCGCTCCACCAGCTACGAACTAAAGGTTCGAGCAAGCCTCTGTCACTACAAAAAGTGTGAGCTGTCCTAAAGTCATTTCCTCCAGGAAATACTTTCATTGGCACGGCCATGTCAGCAGGTTCCAAATGCAAATGAACAAGGTTAAATAGAAAGGATTCGTTAGTTATATTTTGTTTATCAAAATTATGCGTTTTATTATTAAGATGTCGGTTTAAATTATCGTTGGCTTATGGCGAATAACAGCTGACTAGCTTGGCACGGAGCGTCTCTGAGAGATCATCTCTGCCATAGAGCCTCGACTCAAAAGTCGGCATACAATCAACGAGCAATAACAACTCGGACACACAATAACACAAGTTACCAGCGGCGCACAGCTCGCGTTCAATAACTCTGGGACGGGCCTGGACACATCAGTTACCCTCCCTAAATATCTGGTCGACAGGAACAGTCCCGGACACGGTACACAAAATACCTTCACACATGATAAAACCCTCATCACGGGGCTAGCCTCCAACATAAAATAAGAATCCTGACATAACTGTACTCGTCGAAACAACGGTACACGCAAAAGGCGTTTAACTAACAAATGACAATCTAAAGAACATGTGAGCAGATATAGAAATGGACTCTGGGTTCCATGAGCTATCAATGCAATGAAAAATAAATGAATGCTACATGCATTCTGTCCTGTGTTAACATAAGTCTGTCTCTCTTGGAAGCAAGCGCTCTCACTCGTGCGCTGGGAAATATTCACAAACCTGTCTGAGTCACAGCAAGTTGCAGGCTCCCTGCACTATTAGACACAACACGTTGACTGGGCCGGTAATTCAGGCAAGAAAATAACT